>CATOUR010000084.1:2400000-3600000 GCA_951848785.1 Callosobruchus maculatus | reverse complement strand
TAAAATTAGCTCAAACTTCGTTTTTAGACGGGTTGGAGGCTCTTGATCGTTTCGCATCGTCCAGTTGAAGCATACAGAAAAAACTATGGCATCCCAGATCCAAAGGAGGGAGACGCAGGAAACTATTTACGAGGGTTTTTTGTGTTGGATGTTGTTTTTGCGGGCGGATGGGCAATAATTTAGTTGCAAGGGGATTTTAGGCTATAGCTTCATGCAATGGAAAATAGTAAAATGGTATCATCATTAAGTGTGGGAAGTACTGAGTCAATGAACTTGACTCCATTTTTAACATCGTTGCTACAATGATTTGATGAAAAAACCCTTTCCAGGCGTCCTGCAACGTGACGGCGGCAACGGCATCGACTGGCAACAGGACTGCCTCGCTTCCCTGCTCAAAATCCTCTGTCAGCTGGGCGTGGAGCCACTCTGTCCGGAGATGAGGCCCACCCGCATAGAGAAGATCGTCATCCCCAATCTGAACGAAGCCCTGCTGGCGCTGATCGAGGTCAAGTCCACCATGACCCAGCTGACCAGCATCCTGGAGGAGGCGTCCATGCCCAAGGACCCCAACCATTACAAGACTGGCTTCTGGGGCAGATCGCAGGTGGTACACTACGCCATGGCGCTGCTGGTGTCCTGGTTGCATTGCAGGGAGGAGGCGAGACTGCAGCTGTTCCGGTCCCCCAATTTCGCGGAGTGGTTGAGGAGGCTGGTTAGTATGGGTTTGGATGACGAAAAGGTCACACCTAAATCCAAAGCGGTAAACAATTCCGTATTCATAAAGAAGAGCATTTTCTTTTATTTCTAGAAATCGAAGCATTTACTTCACATTCTATTCATAAGCAAAAGGGAATGGTTTTACTTTTTTGGTACAGCAGACTGTCAAAATGTGTTTTGTCCAAATTTTCCATCTTTCAGTTAAAGGTGGCGCTGTATTTCTATGGTCAAATACTTACTCTTTATGAACGATAAGACAGACAACATGCATTTAGTATCTGTGCTATTCCGTAGGAAATCATACTTAGAGAGGCAAACTGATTTAAGACCATGTACAAAATGCATTTTGATTGGGATTTTATTTCGTATATTGTACGACACAAATCGGGAGCTCAAACGATAGCTGCAATACATGAGAAAACTGTGGCAAACTAGTGATGTATGGAACTAAAATGGAACTAGATGTTTTTGAATGCTCTGAGAATGATCAAAATGATTTAATTTTAAAAAATTATAATCGTCTACACATACTATTATACTACAATTATATTTTGTTGTCTCATTCTAATATGCTGCAAATATTTCCCAGATTTTTGTTTTTGCTACTGAACAATGAAACTCAAATTACATTTTGTCCAGGAGTGACAAACTAACTGCATTAGAGCCAACAGTTTTTTAAATTTTTTCATCTTTCTTGTACCAAATTTTGCGATTAAGTTCCATAGATCCCATATCATCAAACGTTTCCCTCACAGCAGTAACATTTTACCACCAAAATATCGTTCTACGATGTTGGCAAGCATCACCTAAGTGTCATATTCATAGTCCCTTAATACTTGAGGGTCCCTTATGTAAGGCTCCCTTGAGTAACACTCAAGTAACGAAATGTTAACGTTACATTTCCTTGCAGTCAATGCGATTTTGTAGGTTAATTTTGGAGTACGGTGTTGTGAGTTTCTGCCAAGTCCGGAAAAATGTCCGGCACAAAAAGCGAACTACTGGCACAAAACAAAAAGAGATAACAGAAAACGTCAAAATGCTAGGTATGGACATAACAAATTGACTTATATTTGAAATATGACAACGTCGCCAAATGAATCCCGCCGTATCGTAAATGTTGTCTAGGAAACAGATACACATTTGAGGGTCCTATGGCCCCTAAAGTTCTTTCTAAACGCTGGTCTACGTCCACGTAAAACATTCTGCTTATTACTTTGTTCTTGATTCTAGGGATGTAAATAATACTAATACTGTAAGTCAGGGGGGGCCTACGATGGTTTCAATGAAACCTGATTTTAGTGTATATTTCAATGTCAATACCTCACACAAGGCCGTAGCCTTCGAGGTGGCAATATCTGTATTGTACAGTAAAAATAAATTAATGAATGATTTCTTCTTTATTTCTCACGTCCATTTTCTCTGACTGCCGAAGTGACAAGTCTGTCTAGTAGCAACTGACAGGTGACTGAAACAGTGTTGCCAACCCAAAGTGTTGCCAACTCGAACACAGAACGACGAAACAACTGACATCTGTTACTTCACAATCAAAATAGATTCTTACAATACATAGTATTTCTTGATGTAGGTCTTAGAGGATCCAGAACCAGCAGTTAGACGTGAGGTGTGCTCTGCAATTTACAGACTGTGTTTAGGAGTGAGCACTAATGGGGAACCTATGGAAAGCAGTCTAGTAGCTCCGTTGCTGTCTCAGCTACTCTCATATCTTGAAAAAGCTGAGAATATGAGACCACAGAAAATAGAGGTAAATAGCTCAATAGTTCAATATGTTTGTATTCAAATGTGCTTCAGGCATTACATTTTTTAGTATTAAGACAATTGTATGTTCACCTTCAATGTCAATATAAACTATTAAACAGACATTCACCAGTTATTCAATGATTTGTAACAAGTTGTTGTAATCAAAATTCATTACAATTTTTTTTTAAATGTGTATGTATGTGTCTAACTTTAGTACCAGATAATAAATTATTGTACTTTGCTACAGGCTTCAGAAGAAGGTAAAGAACCGTACGGTCCGGCATGCAGGGACTATTTCTGGTTGGTGTCTCGACTTGTGGACAGTCTGCCCGACGATCTGGTCAAGGAGAGCATAGAAGATCCTCAGAACTGCGTGATAGACCTCAACGCGTTGACAGAGCAGATCGCCAGATCGGTGTTGACCAGGGAATATCTTGAAACTAGGCACCGCACGGTTTGTTGACATTTAGATTAGCTTATATTCTTATATTCAATTGTTGGGGCTGAATGAAAGGAAAAGAGAGACTTCCTGGTGACAAGAGCCACTAATGCATAGATCTATAAAATGGCCCTCTGTAGGTAGCCCTCCTTGATGTAGTTCCCAAGTCCAAAAAAAATCTAATTTTGATTTACACAAAAACTAGACAGAATTTGAAAAAAAACTTAACAGTAGAAATATTTGGATTTAAGAGTGTACTCTGAAAATCGAAAAATATATAGGATGTTCCATTTGGAATAAAAAAGATGAAGTTGATTCAGGCACAACTGGCCACCCTGTATATAAAATTATAATAAAATTAAAGTCTATCTCACAACAAACAATTTTTGTATTTAACTTTCTGTTCTCTCTGCTACAGGGTGGCCAATCGGATAACGTTAATTTTTTTAGATAGCCCGTACCGAGACCTATCCAAAACACCCCCATATACAGGTCCGGCTACCATTTACTTCGGGTGAACGAAACCGTGAGTAAGAAAAAGACCGTCTACGAAACCGTGTGTAAGAGAAAGACAAACACAGTCCGCTGGTGAGAAACGGCTGCCTGCTCGTTGTGGTCCGCACGGCGGCACGGCGGCAGTGGCAGCGGCGGCGGCGATGGTGGCCGAAACACTGATACAACGTTGCCGCGTGTTGAGTATTTTCTTTGAAATTGGATTTTCTGCTTTGGATCAGTATTTTAAAAAACTAGAAACAGAATGGAATGCGTGAACGTGAAATCATCATTTTAAAAATCATTATTGTCGTAAAGGAGGTGACACTGTTCGGTCGATCCTACTTCAGACACGCATTTTTTGATATCATACGTTTCATGCCACAAATTGCAATCACAAAACCTTTCAAATCTGAAAATCGAAAAAATCCATACTGAAATTACTAAACATCTGTGTGACACAAACTGGAAGTAGAGAGAGTAATGAAATTCGTATCTGTGAAATTCACAATTCACATTTGTGAATTTTTTGAATAAATTTATTTTAAAATGAGTTAGTGCTTGTCCCACTTGCGCATGATTTATTTGTCATCGTTCACACTAGGTACCTGAGGCCCGTAGCCACTTGGGGGGGGGGGGGGGCACTAGCTTAATAATCTGATCTAGGGGGAGGGGTAGAAACAGGGAGTAGTCGGGTATCCTGAGACCCAAGATGTACTTCATTAGGTCGTTGTTGTGTATCACCATTTTTGGTGATCAAAAAAGGGGTGTGGTTAGGATTCGGTTTCTCAAGCATCCTGGAGGAGCAGTAAAGGGGCGTCACCATTAGACCAAAAAAGAAGGTTTTGTGGCTCCTACTCGCTATGAAAGAACCGAACAGGTGACACCCCACCTAGGGAGGACTTGTTGAGTGTTCGAAATAGTCAGAGCCTGTTTTTATCTACATACCTCCTCCACAGGACCTGGGGGGACTAAGCTCGATATATTTTTTTGCTGGAATTATCCATTCTTTGGTATCAAAAAATTAACTATATCAAATATAGAATCATCAAACGATATGAATTTAATGTCGCATGTTTTAATAGTGTTTATATTTTAAATTATCAGGGAACTAAACTCAAAAAGTATTCATTATACACTACCTGGGTATAAAGCTGTAAAGGTGAAACATAAAAATGATTTCTTCTCTGAATTCTGAGCAAAAACAGTAAGCAACATAATGCTCGTAAATGTGTACATAAATTTAACTGTTTCAAAATTTTCTTATTTTCATCAATACCAAAATAAGAAAATTTGGTATAAACTGCAAATTGGTACATCTAGCTTTTCAACGATGTATCACTAGTTAGTAGTATTATTAGAATTAATTTTTAATACTGTTTATTTGTCAATCATTTTATGATTTAAAACGATACGCTTTTGTTTGGATTGGTGTTGTTTCTGTTGTCTGACTACTTGGCTATTCCTACGGACCTTGAGTGCACGACAACTGAATTTAACGATGCTGTTTTCTGCAAGAGACTATGCAACAAATGGATAGGTCGTGGTGGACCCACCGAATGGCCGCCACGGTCACCTCACTTAATTCCGATAGAGTTTTTTGTTTGGGACTACTACAAAAAACTAGTTTATGCTAAAGAGTGTCGAAACATCAGCGAAATACGCAACAAATTAACACAGGATGAAGAAACAATAAAAAAACAATCGAAGAGCTTTTGTTAATTTAAAAAACAATTTTTTTAGAAGATGTAGATTACGCCTCGAACTAGAAGGTAGACATTTTGAAAATTTATTGTGAAATTTAATAAACTCATTGAAGAAATTTGATAATTTCGTTTCATTTCACAATTTCCCGCTTACAAAAAAGAAGTCGTACATGTAAAAAAAATCTTAGCAAAGTGACACAGGTGGTCATCTATCGATATTCTGGTCGCACTGAATGTTTTTTATTGCGGCACTGACAATCATTCGTCTATTAGCGCCCTAAACTTAGTTATTGTTTCATTTAAAATCCCATCGCTAATTTCAAGAAATCTCCACCTCTTGTCGTTGAAGGTCGATTGGAGACAAAGTAGCCCCATTAAGTACTCCTTTTACTTCCCACACCGATAGGTGAGGGGAGCATTGTGATCGCGAAAATTTTCGATTTTGAGATAATATACTTTTTGGGCGTTTTATGATGCCTACATAACGAAAATCCACGTCACTCATTTCCGTCGGTCTGTCTGTCTGTCTGTCGGTCTGTCTGTCTGGCTGGCTGGCTGTCTGTCTGTCTGTCTGTCTGTCTGCCTGTCTGTCTGTCTGTTTGTCTGTCTGTCTGTCTGTCTGTCTGTCTGCCTGTCTGTCCGTCTGTCTGTCTGTTGGCGTTTTTCTAGCCTCCTAATCTCAGTAACCGCTGCATAGATTTTGATGAAATTTGGGTAGTGATATGGTGTAGTGTCGTAGTAGGTAATGTTGCTACAATTTTGAAAATCGGTGCATGGGCGGCGGAGTAATTAGCAAAAAAACGAATAATTTCAAATATGCCTCAAACTTCGTTTTTAGGTGTTTTAGGGGTTCCTGATCATTTTCTACTTTTTTTTGGGTGGGAGTGAATTTGGGGTCGTTGAGGGGTGGGGGGTTGTATTATGTGTGGGAAGTACTGAGTCAATCAACTTGACTCCATTTTTTTAAAATACTGATCCAAAGCAGAAAATCCAATTTCAAAGAAAATACTCAACACGCGGCAACGTTGTATCAGTGTTTCGGCCACCATCGCCGCCGCCGCTGCCGCTGCCGCCGCGCGGACCACAACGAGCAGGCAGCCGTTTCTCACCAGCGGACTGTGTTTGTCTTTCTCTTACACACGGTTTCGTAGACGGTCTTTTTCTTACTCACGGTTTCGTTCACCCGAAGTAAATGGTAGCCGGACCTGTATGTGTGTAGCGATTATTGATCGTTTTCGAGTTGATATGATTTTTTTTTACCTTCAACATTCACGTACGGCGCAAAATGCCTCCATAAGTGCAATTTTTTTATTATTTCGAAAGTCTAATGTCTTGCAGAGTTTTTAAGATTAGTTTGGTGCTCCAGAACCAGGCATAAGTATTTTTATTTTATTTTGAAAGTTTTGGTCTCTTGACTAAAAACAGTGATATCTTTATAGGATATCAAAATAGACTTAATATTGAGTATAATTACAGAAAAAATAAAAGCCAAAAGCATCTTTGTTTTTTTTGACGATTTCTAGATCTCTAGATTTTCAAAAAAAAAAAACTCAAAAACTGTCAATAATTGCTACACATACATGGGGGTTTTGGATAGGTCTCGGTACGGGCTATCTAAAAAAATTACGTCACCCGATTGGCCAACCTATATACAGGGTGAGCTAAGCTCAGCGCCTCGGACTCTTGTAAGCGAACGAAACGACTTTTTGAAAAAACAACGTTGCCGGTGTATGTAGGTCGAGTTGGACTACATTTTAAAAATAATGACGTTTATAAGCGTGACATATCAAAGTTGGTAGGTATTATTGCATATTTAGATTCGAATTTTAGTGTGACTTTATCTATTGTGTGCAAATCACAATTTTTGGTATAAGTAGATGTCAGAAAAAAATTGAATATTGCAGCTATTATGAATCTTAGGGTGACATGACTTTGCCGTGTTACTAAGCATAAAATGTGTCAGCTTACGTTAGACGGTCGAGTTCGAGTTACATTTGTACTTGGAGAAATCGGTAGGTCAATTAAGGAAACTTCAATCAAAGGTAACTTGATTTTTTTAAATGGGAATGCTAAATTTTTTTATACGATCAAATGTGCAATTTGATAATTAAAAAAACATAACTTTGATATACGAGGGCTGCTCTATATAGAGATATAGAGCAGCCCTCGTATATCGGCTTTAATATGCAGCGGCATATAGAACCCGCGCTTCTCTGGTGGCTCAAAGAGGACGCGCCGTGGCGTTCCACCAAGAAGTATGCTGCTGTTCTAGCAGCGACTTTCTTTGGTTGCCGTTACCTTCGGGTACCAGATGGCGCACCGGCAGAATTCTTTCTGTCTGCTATAACTTTGATATGCTACGCTTTTATTAGACACCCTGTATAAAATTCATTATTTTTAAAATGTAGTCCAACTCGATCTACATACACTTGCAAAGACGATTTTTCGAAAAGTGGTATCGTTTGGTCACAAGAGTTCGAGGCGTTGAGCTTGACTCACCCTGTAGCTTATGACATAAGGTAGCGGGTTATCTTACGTGCCCCACCCTGTAACACTGTACTTTATAATAATAAATAAACCTGTGAAATAAACTTTGATGGCTGCAGGTGGACGACGACGGTCTGATCGGGCTGCTGAACCTGCTGACCAACCTGCTGAAACACCGGCCGCCCTTCCAGTCGGGCAAGGGCGGCCAGGAGCTGCTCCACCAGGTGTTCGACGCCCTGTTCGCGCTGCCCACGCCCCGGCTGCGTCACGTGCCCAAATGCAAGTCGCCCAGGTCGCGAACGGCCGCCTTCGATCTGCTGGTGGAGTTGGTCAAAGGCTCGCCGGCCAACTACGAGATCCTGAGGGAGAGGCTGCTGCAACAGCACCAGCCGGGGCCTCATTCGCCGTACCCGTGGGATTATTGGCCGCACGAGGACGGCAGGTCCGAGTGCGGTTATGTCGGTGAGTCGTTTTTTGTATTTCTAATCCTAAGCACCGTACATTAACAAAGATAAGTAGGGTCACTCTAAGCTCCGCCCCCAATGTTGTCTTTCCAGCTCTGCTCCCGAATACTACGCAAGCTGGCGAATGGAGAAGTTTCCTAAAAAATAAAATTTGGAAAATTCATCATTATCTGATAGTCTATTTCTCCACTTGAAGAATGTCGAAAAAATCATCTGAATATTCCAAAAAACGGCAAAGTTATTCAGTTTTATATTTGCGTAAAGCGACCGCGGCGGTGAATTGTCGTGTGACGTCACATCACATGAATCGTTCGCTGCATCCACAGTCGGGAGCCGGGACTCCGCTATGCATACGCTGCGCTGTACGGTGTGCGACATTTAGACTTAAGTGGAACGGCGGAGTGTTTGTTGTAACGGGCAGATGCCAGTATATTTTTGAAGTATGGAGGAAGGTTACGTTCGTGGTGATTCTAGTAATCTTCCTAAAGTGGATCTCGACATAATTATGAACTACATAACGGAAATCCACACAACTCATTTCCGTCGGTCTATCCGTCTGTCGGTCTGTCTGTACGCGTTTTTCTAGCCACGTAATCTCAGTAACCGCTGCATGGATTATTATGAAATTTGGGCAGCGATATGCTGTGGGGGTAGTAGTAGGTAATGTGCCTATAAGTTTGAAAATCGGTGCATGGGCGGTGGAGTAATTAGCAAAAAACCAAAAATTTTAAATATTCCTCTAACTTTGTTTTTAGGCGTTTTAGGGGTTTCTGATCATTTTTTACCTCTTTTGGGTATAGTGGTGATATTGGGGTGGTTGGGGGTGGGGGGTTGTAAAATTGCAAAATTATTGTATTCCTAACAGGCCATCCACTAACCTGTGACAGAGAGGCCTAGCGTCATAATACACTTTTTTAGGTGCAACCGTACATTACCTTGGCTATTACGGAAACCAAGGGACTTAGAATTTTGTGATGTATACATGCGAGAGTATTGCTTCTGATCATTCTGTATGGTGTAACTAGGAAACTATTAGATTGATTTCAATTAAATTTTCACACAGTATTACTACCGCTGCGAGGATGGAACATCTTTATGATTTTTGAAAATCGTGTCAGCGGCAGCGCAGCAATAATAGAAAAACTAAAAATATAGAAACAGCTCAAACTTCGTTTTTAGGCGTTTTAGGGATTTCGTGATCGTTTTCTACTTTTTTGGGTGGGGTGAAATTGGGGTAGTTGGGGGGTGGGGGGTCATCAAACTCAATTTTTTGTATTCATAATAGGCTATCCATTGAAATATTTGTTTGGTGTTTTTATGGTGGTGTTAGTACATCTGAGTACAATGCAATATTTATAGTTTCTTGGTCTGCTAGACATATTCTAATAATACGAGTACCAATAAACTGCAGTGTATCGTTTTGTCACCGTTGGCGTCGCCTACCCTACTGAAAACAAGGAATAACAACATGCACGAGGAGGCCGGTGGCGGCGCGGTGGCTTGCGGGAGCAGCATCCTCGACAAGGCATACACAGGCTTGCGTTGTGTCGTGTGATGTGTGACGTCACAGCAGCTTCGCGCGGAGGATACGGCAATTCAACCTTCGGAGGACTATAACTTTTCTATTAATGGAGATAATTACAAAATTTTTTCGCCGTTGTTCTCTAACTCTTTAGGACTATCTGATTAAATAAAATTTGAAAAAATGGAAACTTCCTCATTGTGGCGCCCGGTGGTCTCGAGCAGTAGCCGAACGCTAACAGCTGTGGTTTACAGGGTCATTTCACCTAACACGCGACACAATCGGTCGGATCTACCGGGGTGCCTAAATAAGTAGTGTTTGTGTGTATATTGAGCGTATGGCGCGTATCTGCGTATTTCACAAAAAAATGCCGGCGACATGTTCTGCAAACAAGGGATGGGAAAATCGTTTTTTCGATGTCCGAAAGAGGAAATTGGAAAGATGATAGCCTGCATCGATTCAATAATTTGCATTTTTCTCGAAAACGGTTAGCCCTATCGAGATGTACCAAGAAACCATTTTTACGTAGAAATCTCTGAAATACCATATTCTAAAATCAAAATGTCAAAAAATTACTATTTAGAAAATGGGGTTATTTTTACCCTTAACTCCTCCCGTATGATACGCCTCTGATTAAAATTATGAAATTCTGAATTCAGAATCAGATTCAGCAACAAAAGTTTACCCATCGCACCTAATTTCGTAATTTTGTTATGAATGATTTCGAGAATATCGAGGGAAAACCGTGTTCAGGGTGCCCCATGCAAAGGAGCGCAGCTCCCTTAGGAAGCATTTCCGGACCCATGTTCATATAACATTTTCTTATTATTTTTCGGAGTACTGTTCGTGGTTAAAGTTTGTTAACATACTTAATTAACACCCTGTATATTCCAGGCCTGACGAACCTAGGCGCCACCTGCTACATGGCCTCCTGCATGCAACACCTGTACATGATGCCCCAGGCCCGGGCTTCGATCCTCTCCGCCAACACGGAGCACGCCAAGCACGAGCCCACCCTGAGGGAGCTCCAACGGATGTTCGCCTATCTGCTGGAGAGCGAACGGAAGGCGTACAACCCGCGCAGCTTCTGCAAGGTGTACACGATGGACCACCAACCTCTTAACACCGCCGAACAGAAGGACATGGCCGAGTTCTTCATCGATCTGGTGAGCAAGCTGGAGGAGATGACGCCCGCGTTGAAGGAGGTGGTCAAGAAGCTGTTCTGCGGCGTCATCAGCAACAACGTGGTGTCCTTGGATTGCGATCACGTCAGTCGCACCTTGGAGGAGTTCTATACGGTAAGACCCTTAGCTCTCACTGACTCACTAAAGGGTAGTGATGTAAAATAATCAAGTATCTATTGTAATATATCAATACCACTTGATGTACTATAACTTCCCCTGGTACACACTGCTCCAACTGGGGCTTACTGGAGCCCCGAGTAAAACTACTTCATACTCGTAACGTGATGTATATTGATCTTCTATTCCTAACTACAAATTACAGATGTATCTTATATCTAACCCATATCCTATTGACCTACTTAGCACACTCACTCTGTTTTAAACAATCTTACCTAAACATATACATACTTATTTTCCCATGACTCACGTACGGACTGGTAACCTCCTTTTCAAATTGGAACAATACCATATACTGGGTGTTACCAGTTCCCTTTATTTTATTAAACTACAACACAACTCTTAGGCCCGATTTTATCAACATGCGCAATTTAACAAAGACTTTGAACAATTAGAGCAGCCCTTTCAAGAACATGCATCTGTCAAAGTACTCTGAAAATTATTGATTTCTCTTGAAGTTGACCTCAAAAAGCTCAAAAAGGACATACTTTATATACAATCGAGCATTGTAAATCATCTAGCATCTTCTCCAGTCTGATTTTCCACCCTAAATGGGTGAAAAATTGCATTTTCTTGGTTAATCAAAAGTTTAGCAATTGCTAATCTCAACCAATCAGATTCCAGATTCCATTTCCATTTGATCGCTGGTTTCATGCTGTATTAAATGATATGATGACAAGAAATTCACACATTGCATTATTTGGATAAAACAATTCACTATCGATAATAATTATAAGTACATGCAGTATATCTTTGTTTTATAGTAAAAAGGGGTAAACATAGCATACATTTCAGAAGTTAAACAAACGATTTAACTGTTAGGCAAGCTATTTTCCAAGCGTACATGTGCATTACTGGTTGCCTGTCCAGAACGGCAAAGCTCATTATTTAGCTGCCTATAACCTTATAATTATTTTATATTATAAATGCTGCATCTTTAGATCCTCTGTGAATATTTCTATAAGATGGTCTATAACAAACATGCATCCAGTAAATGAAAGATTGATTCTTCATAAAAGTATGTATATTTTTTTCTATAATCCATCTGACTGACGGAGGTAGGATTTGTAATTATTGAATAAGGTAGTTGCTGTGATTGATACTAGGTACTTTTATGATTCTGTCACAAATTATCGCAGTTTGCAATTAGTAATTATAGAACAATTATAATGTAAACATGAAAAATGTGGCATTAATTTGCAAATTAATCGCTTTGTTCTGATATTCTGCTATGATTTTAATCCATGAATTCTAAAATATTTTTGACAAAAGTGTCATCCAGCTTTGACGTTTTGTTTTCAATATTGATAAAATACTATTGGATGATACTTATTAACATAGCCCTCAATACCCAATAGAAAGCTTTTGCTAAATAACATCCAATAGAAAAGCTTTGTCAAAGTCTTTGTTAAATATGCGTGTTGATAAAATCGGGCCTTAGTCTATTATAACTATACATATATACATATCACACTATTACAAAGTAATCAAGAAACTCTCAGCATTCTCCTCCACGTCCACATTTCAAAAGCATCTATGCGAGCTCGATCTGCCTTTTTAACCGTTCAAGTTTCTGGGGAATACAAAAATATGGTGAACACAAGAGACTGAACCGGCGACATTTTGGTAGCTGTAGTGATGTTATGGACACGCCATATTTTAGTAAGCTTTGTCATGGCCACACGTGCCTGTTGAATGCGCCGTCGAATCTCATTTTCACAGCTACCCGAATTGTCCATCAAAAAACCGAGGTACGCAAAACTTTGAACTACTTCACATCGGCCTACTGACTTTATTATGATTTATTATGATTATCGTGTTCTCTATCTACGATCATAACCTTGGTCTTGTTGTAGTTGATACCAAGACCATACGCTGCTCTGTGTTCTTCTAAGATGTTTAACAGAGCTACTAGTTCTTCCTGAGAAGCAGCAATATGGGTTGTATCGTCAATAGTTATACCGCCGTTCCAGTTGTCCAATACCTGTCTAATCACAAATTCAGAGTAAATGTTAACTCTAAACAAAAGTGATAAAATTTATCCTGAAAATCAGAGACACCTGTTGCGCGTAAGGCACACTGACCAGGTCGTACCAGAGCTACCGAAATAAAATTTTCACTAAACGGAGAAGGTGATCTGTCCACTCACTAGGTGGCGCTACCATGATAGAATTCAAATAAAAATGAACTTGAGTTTTGTAAACGCTACACTCAGAGTAACAACTGAACATAGAGGTAGTAAACAACTAATTCTAATAGGCCAACATTTTTTCTTACGTTGTCATATCGACCACCAGATTCGGCAATCATAATTGTTTACTATCGTCTTAATTGTATAGTATCCAGAAATATTCCATTCTACGTTAAAAAAGACGGTATTTTGATGGTTCAGAAGTGATTGCAGCAAAATCAATAAATTATGTTGACCTCTACTGCGTTACTGCATGTTTCGTCATCATAAACGCAAATTCTGTCTTACATAAATTTTGAGGAGTTGGCAACGCCTATGTAATTTTCCTGCGATTTGTTTTGTTTGTGCGTCTTTTATGCTTGGTCAGTAAAATCGAATTCGCTATTTGTTGGTAACTGTAGTGAAGCTTTACGGACTTTCTGTGCTATATTCGAGTGTAGTTTAACAGTTTTTCGAGATGGGACAGTGCAGAGCAGTGTTTGTAACATGGGTTGCATTGGAAGAATTTTCAGGTTAGTTGGCAATGTTTGGGTCTGAAGTGTCAAAAGATGATGGCTTTGAGCACGCCATGCTGAAGTGGTTTGTTTACTACCTCTATGTTCAGTTGTTACTCCTGAGACGCTACATTACCCCACCGTATTAATTTAACGTGCAGTAACTTGGATTTCTTCAACTCCACTGTCAAGGAGATTAAGAATTTTTTTATGGCAAACCATACACTGACAGATGATAATCCGTAAAGTCACAATTTATGCTCTGTAATACCAAAAATGTGAATATGATTTTATAATTATGTCTTGTTATTTTTGTTTTAGTATTCTTAGCGAATAAGATAGTTATTGTGTTAGGCCCATAGAAATAAGCACTCTTACTTGTCATTACCACGAAAGTGGTGTTTGTAAGATTACCAATAAATAAAAAAAATAAATAAAAACTGTGCTTATAGGTGAGATGCCAAGTGGCGGACATGAGGAACATCTACGAATCTCTGGACGAAGTTACCGTCAAGGACACCTTGGAGGGAGATAACATGTACACGTGTTCTCAGTGCGGCAAGAAAGTCCGGGCCGAAAAACGCGCCTGCTTCAAGAAACTGCCGCACATCCTGTGCTTCAACACCATGCGGTACACCTTCAACATGTTGACGATGCTCAAGGAGAAAGTCAACACCCATTTTTCGTTCCCGTTGCGACTGAACATGGCGGGGTAAGTGTAACACAAGCCTAAATATGGCGTCAAGTTTCTTGACCCAATACTTCCCACACATTATCGGCGCTAACAAAAAATTTGGAGTTCCTCTATATCTACATCATCCTCATCAAAAAGTAAACAGTGATCCTTTGAAACATCAAAAAACGAAGTTTGAGCGATTATGAAATTTTTCGTTTTTTTTTTTTTTTGGTGATTCCTCCAAGACTTCCAACAACAAAACACTGTTACCATTTCCTCCACGGTAGCAATACTGTGTCACAGTTTCATCACAATCAAGTACGTAGTTTCCAAGATACGCGTTAAAGGATTATAATATGTACCAAATTGTTCCACACATATAAAATTCAAGAACAACATTCGAATAAGTCTAAAAATCACATGATATCACGAGAATCAATTTCTCAGCACATTGTCGAGTATTTTCCGAGTACCACAATTTTTTTAAGTCCCCCCCAACGACCCCAATTTCACCCCCACTCAAAAAAAGTAGAATATTATCAGGAACCCCTAAAATATCTAAAAACGAAATTTGAGCTGTTTCTATTAGTATTTCGTTATCGCTGCGCCGCCACTGACACGATTTTTCAAAACCATAGGCGCTCATCATCCTCATAGTTTCATAGAAATCAATTCAATCCCTTCTAGGTTACACAATACAAAACGATCTAACGCAATACTCTTATATGTAAATCAGAAAATTCTAAGACCCTTTATTTTCGGAATAGGCAAGGCAATGTTCGGACGGACCTAAAAAAGTGTATCATGTCACTAAATAATTCCTTCACAGGTTAATGAACAGCTTATTATAAATACAACAAATTTTTCAGTTTTACAACCCCCACCCCCCAACCACATCACTTTCACCCCCACCCAAAAGAAAGTCTAAAATGATCAGGAACACCTAAAATGCATAAAAACGAAGTTTGAGGCATATTTAGTTTTTTTGTCATTTGCTAATTACGACCACACACTATATGGCTACCCAAATTCTATCACAGTCCATGCAGCGGTTGCTGAGATTACGAGGGTAGAAAAAAGGCCAACAAACAGACAGATAGACCGACGGAAATGAGTGACATGGATTTTCGTTATGTAGATATCATAAAACGCCCAAAAAGTGGATAATCTTAAAATCGAAAATTTTTGCGATCACAATACTCCCCTCACCTATTGGTGTGGGAAGTAAAACAGTATGGGAATAGTATAAACTTATTATAATCAGAAATATGTTGCTTACATTCATATACAGTGTGTTCATTTGAAAACCTAAAAAAAAAGATTTGTCAAAGGGCACAAGTTTTAGCCAAAACCTACTTACCGCCTTGTACCCTCAGCCCCCAGAGTCATCCACTTAAAATTTTTAAATCACAAGAGGTATCGGGTAATCGCTTGTTTTAAAGGTATGTCAAAGTCCTTTACTTTGACGTTTAATTTCTTAAAACCTGTCGATTCGTTTTCGAGAAACTTAGAAAAATCTTCATGTATCTCAATTTGTTCAAATAGAAAACGGAAATACACGAAAATATCACTTTTTATTGCAATAAGTTTTCAAAATGTTGCTCGTTATTGGCCAGTGCGGCGTTGAGGTTTGAAGTTTCGCCAACACGAGTGGATGGCATCTTCAGAACCTATTTCACTTCAGCAACTTTCTAAAAATTATATAAATGTGTATTTTTCCAGTGTTTCCGCTATTGGGGCATCGGGCTAGTATCATGAGTTTGAAAACAATGATTAAATCATTATAACCTCTTAGTATATACAAAAGTGGGTGTACTGTTGCATTTTGTTACTCTCTGCATCGTTTTGTTTACTAGCAATTCCATTTTAAAGTTTAAAAAAAGGAATTTAAATTTATCCAATCGGTATGATGCGCGCCATACAACAGCTGTGCATTGGTGCCTCGTCAACTTCCAAATCACGGTATCGACGCAATTTTCACGGGGTCGAAACTGAATGCCCGTGCGCCCGGTGCAATTCGGTCACCAACTCAAGCGCTAACCGCGCACAAGGCTGCGGCTGCCCCGCTATCAAAGGCAGACGCTGTTCATCGTGCAGACACGTGGGTCCGCTTTTTTGCCACTTACGCAGGCTCTCAAAATCTTAGGTCACAGATCTGGACTAGCTAACACATATTTTTCTCATCAAGATTAAGAAAGTCTACATTAAAAAATCCAGCCTCAGTCCAACGGTCCAATGAAATTTGACGCCACGATCATGAAGCTGCCGCTGGATCATTTCCTTTAGGATTGATCAAACAAACATAGTTCTTGTATGCTCCTTTTAACCTATGCGAATTCGTTGACTTCACTGGCCGTATATATAAAACTATGTATTTTTTAGCATGTGTAGAGGATCACATAAAAGTACGTATTGAATATTGGGGCTTAAGTTAGAACGGCAACACGGCACACATACCCGTCTTCCGATTGTCTGTTCCCTATAGTCCCGTGACGTCACGCGACTAGAAAAATTCATATATTATCCTCATTTTCTCGAGTTTCCATGCCCAAAAAAATCGCGAAAAAATATTGGAAGGTTCTTATGGAGTACTGTGTCATATACAGCTATAAAAAAAATTCATGATACTAGTCCATTGAGTTTTCCGTTCATTTTGAGTTACTATTTAGTCTCTACCGTATTTTGTTCGTTAGGTACGTAGAGAAGCAGCTGATGCCTCAGCAATACCAAGAAGAGAAGCTGAAGGGTGGCGAGACAGAGGAAGAGGTCGAGCAGTACGAGTACGACCTCATCGGGGTCACAGTGCATACCGGTACTGCCGACGGGGGCCATTACTATAGTTTTATCAAAGATAGGACGGCCGGATCTCGGGATAAATGGTAAGAAGTATATTATCTTCGTATTAGGCTACAACTGTTCTATTTTTGAGTTCATGTGGCAGTTATTATATAATAATAATGATAATATATTAATCATGTCCAGGAGGCAAATATGATCAAAGAGTGTCTCCGCAGCAAGCACTTGTACCGACTCCGGCAGATCTGGTCGTCAGAACTGTCCGGTAAGGTCAAAGTCGCTGCCACAAACATGCTTGCGGTCCCATTGTTATTATACACCTTCGGTGCTACCCACTGGAAAATGAACGACCTGAAGAAAATCGACACGAAGACCCGCAAAGGGGTGAATATGGAGAGAAGCCCACATCCTATGTCCTCTGTCCCGCGAATATACTTCTCGCGACACCTGGGAGGGCGTGGACTATTGAGTTTGGAGCGTCTGCACAACAGGGTAGTATTGGCCACTGCCTGCTATGTGACGAACACCACTGATCCCCTGATCCGCTTTGTGCGAGAGCACAAGAATGCGAGTAAAGGAGCCTTTTTTTAGCGCAGCGAAACGAGCAGCCGAGGAGCTCAGCCTCACACTCGACTTCACGCGGATGTCTCAGCAGTCCATTACGGAACTTGTTCCCGCACAATTAAAATCCCACATTAAAGCTGCCGAAGTGGACTCCTTTTAAGGCCTCATAAAGATAAGCCAATGCATGGAATCTTCTACAAACATCTAGAAGAGCATGGCTTGTCTGAGCAGTTTACCTTTCCTAAAGTCTAGTGGGTTGAAGTCGGAGACTGGGGCTGCATAATGACTTGCCAAGACGGTGTCTTCAACACCTTGGTGTACCGTAAAAGGGTTATGGGTGCAGATGTACCCGACACCCGTTGTAGAGCTTGCCGACAGGCGCCAGAGACGCTTATGCATCTCTTGTCGGCGTATAAGACGTACGCTGGGACGGCTTACGTCTATCGGCACAACGCGGCTCTACGAGTGCTCTACTATCATTTAAGGCACTCATACGGCATCAATGAGACACCGGTGCTGCCATACGCTCCAAGGAATATAGAGTCCGTTGTGGAGAACGAGAGATGCCGGATTTACTGGAACTACTCGTTCCCCACACTCGAGCTTGTACAGGCAAACAAGCCCGACATAGTCCTTCTCGACCAGCAACAGAAGACGATGTTCGTTATTGAGTTTTCGGCCCCTGCCGAGGTGAACATCGTCTCTAAGGAGGATGAAAAGTGGACTAAATATCAGGAGTTGCTCGGGTAACTTCGCAGGCCAGACTACACTGTAAGTCTGCTGGTTATGGTCATTGGATCCCTAAGTGGAATGAAGAATACGCTGCTCTCTGCACTGCGCGCAGTGTCGGTGTGCCATGCGGCGGCGCACATCTTAACCGCCAAAATGCAGAAGCTAGTCATCCTTGGGACCCTTCGTCTACTTAGGGCGGACCCAGTAATTGCGCACCTCACGGTGTAATGGAACTCGGTCTGTCGGAGCCCAGGCTGCAAATTTTTGTTGTTAAAAAAAAAATCAAATCAATAATAGTTCAGGTGTTGATTTGGCACAACCGTCAACACTTGTTGCTATCGCAATCATGCGAGAAAAACTTGGAAAATCAGAACAATAGTAAATATCTTCATGTTCACTATAGCAAAGTCCAGCGTTTGCTGTTTAGCTTTACCATGGCCGACTCTACACTAGACCGGAGCCTTAGATGTGGCAACGTCGCTTAGCTGTCAAATAGTGGGCCGGTTACCGTGCGCCGAACAGCGGGCATTCCGCGGAAAATTTAAATTGTTTTATACTTTCAGAATAATTATTACATTTAATATATATTAGAGTTCATCTCGGTTGATAAATTAAGAAAAATACTTTTTGAAAAAATAAGAATGGTGAAAAATGCCAGTAGTATCAGTACAAAAATGTACATGTATTTAGATTAGAAATTTTCCCTTCTGTTGGACATTTCTTATTTCCATTAGATTTCCTCTTTTTAGTTTTGTCAGTCTGTATTTTGTCTTGAACTTGAACATGAATTCAAGCATAATTTCATCAGTTTGGGGATGATTACATGAACAAATGTGTCTAAAACAAACTCATCTATATGTGTATTGACATATTCTTTTGCAATTTTCATTAAAATAGCTTTGTGCAATTGCTCAGAAACTTACTTTTATACGTATTGGCCTGAAATCAAAATTTTAACAATACCTATTGTGAATAAGGACTGTAATTTGAGCTGTATACTCTGATGGAAGGGTTACGCCTACCAACTATAAGCTGTATGTATTTAATATACCTATCAAATAATTTTGTCCTTCATGTTCTACCTATAATTTTTGTAATGACAAGAACATTTATACAGGCGGATATTTAATCAATTGGTAAAACAATGTACTTCTGCGAGAATAATAAACTCTCTGCAACAGTTTTACTGTAAGGCATATTTTCTGTCAGGTGCAATTTTTAAAGAACTGCAAAGTTTTGAGGAATATTTAGAATGATGGTAAAATTGGCAACTTATTCTCTCTCACAAAATTGTAAACTTTCTTTGGCTGGACATAGATAAAGTTTTAACAATAAATCAACAGAAAACCTATTTGAAAATAGTGTGCCAAAATATTTGAGACTAACAGGCTATTCTTAATGACAGTGGTAAAATCACCAACAAATTATGATTTATTGGTTTAAAGGAATGTCTATATTCATTGATACTAATACCACCTACATCTGATGTCTGGTTCATCGTAGTCAAACACTACAAAATAAAAATAAACGCAACCTGTTTCCTGCTGCCACTTCCACTTTAAATGAACACTCAATTTACTTTGTAAATTTTCACTTAAGCTAGAAAAATTCACTATTAGGTCACTTCGAAGCCATTCTTACTGGTCTTGATTCCCCTTCACTATCGAAACTTTTCGTAGGTGTGCCCAGATGTGTTCTATTAGAACTGTATTTTTCTGTGATATTTCGAAGGTCGAGGAAGCATTGTAGGTACCTACCACATTGTGCTTTAAAATAGTTCTTATCCTTGGAAATGTTTGTAAATTATTGTCTTTATTCTTATAAATATAACCAGCCCTTACGAGGAATATTCACCCACTTCTGTTTGAAATGCTCGTCTTGAGGAAAATTGAACACCCTAAATATGTCCTTTATTGGAAGTACAGTTGCTAGTGCAACCTGGTACTACACACTTTGCAGGAATCTTTGTATCTTTATAGTTCGTTTGTGCAGGTAAATAATTAAAAACACGTTAAAAATCACCTTCCAATCTTCTTTTTTACTCTGGAAGATTACACTAATGACTTAAAAACAAATATCAGCTCGGCCCGCTATTCAGTGTTGCCATATTTGAATGCTCCGGCCTAGTGAGTAGAGTCGGCCATGGCTTAACTGACCTAAATATTTCCGATTTCTCCAGGTTTTTAAATTTGCAAACTGTTGAAAATTTTTAAGAAATATCAAAGGTTTTAAAATTTTTAGTTACTGATTTTTAACCATTTGGAAATGAGGAAGAGTCAATCTATCTAATTTGAATTCTTCCAGGTTTCTGTTCAACGACGCCGAAGTGAAGCCTTTCGACCCGAACCAGATAGCCGCGGAGTGTTTTGGAGGCGAGATGACCAGCAAGACGTACGACAGCGTCACCGATAAGTTCATGGACTTCAGCTTCGAGAAGACGAACAGCGCGTACATGCTCTTCTACGAACGGTGCCCCACCCTCGCCCATGACAACTCGGAGAGCAGCTCCACGTCACCGGAGACCGGGGAGTGCTCCTCTCCTACCACACCTGTTCATACGGTTTGTTGATTTTTTTTATATATATACAGGGTGTCCCAGAAAGACGGTCCCATAGAAGAACCCCCATCTCACTGAGTCAAAATATTGCGAATAAACACAACATACCTATATACCAAGTTGCACCGTTTGACCGTGAGAGGGCTTCAAAGTCAAGAATAATTTTTCAATTTTTGTTGATAACTTCACAACGACATTTGCGATTTGAATGAAATTTTGTAAACGCGTAACACCATAAAAATGCCACATTTTAATACTTTTAACTCTAACACTATGATGTTTTAGCATGGTGAACCGATGTCTTCGCCACTTACATTGACCACTATTTTTCTTATTTTTAGTGCTTTCGGTTTGAAATTTTTCCACAACAAAGATCATTGACAAATATTTTTTGACTCCCAGTAAATTTTCGTATCTGTCACGGTTTAACAGTTAAAAATAATTCTGTGATACTTCAGTAGTAGCGCACTGGTCTATTTTATCAGGAATTTAATTGATTGCATTTTGTTAGTCTTTCGCTTGTAAAATTATCGTCATCAGGGTAAATCAGTTATGCTTCTAAATGTGTCGGTTCGGTACTTTTTCGCACAAATTGACAGTAAATAAATTGAAAAAATGTTATTGATATTTCGCAATTTCAACAAACATTAGATATCAAAATTGAACGGATATTAAATTCATTAATGTCAAACTGTACCAAATCAATCTACAAGCAAATCGCAGATGAAGAGTAACCATTTTTGTGATCGGGTTATGAGATCGTGTAAAACCGTTAAATGTATTGACCAAACAAATGTAGGACTAGAGCAGATTCATATTATTTATTTATGTCATCAGTTGTTCAAAATGATCACCATTCACTTCTCTGCATAAATTTATTCTCCTTAAAAAATTGAACTGCATTCTTCTTAGAGAATCGACATTTTAAAGTTGGCGCACGGCGGTTACAATTCTGTTCCATAGCTGTTCTTCTGTGTCTATTCGCTCCTTATAAGCCTTGTCAGCTATGGCCCCCCAAAGGAAAAAGTCGCATGGAGTAAGATCTGGCGAGCGCGGTGGCCACTGAATTGGAGCATCTGCACCTCTTCCAATCCATTTTCCAGGATAATGCTCGTGCAAGTGATTTAAACCACCTACATCATTGTCACTTCACTCTGATAACAATAATTTTTCAAGCAAAAGACTAACAAAATGCAATCAATTGATTTCCGGGTAAAATAGACCCCCGGTATTTTTTGAAGTGCGCTTTTACTAAAGTATCACAGAATTATTTTTAACTGTTAAACCGTGACAGATACGAAAATTTACTAAGAGTCAAAAAATATTTGTCAATGATGTATCTTTGTTGTGGGAAAATTTCAAACCGAAAGCACTAAAAATAAGAAAAATAGTGGTTAATGTAAGTGGCGAAGACATCGGTTCACCATTCCAAAACACCATAGTGTTAGAGTTAAAAGTATTAAAATGTGGCATTTTTATGGTGTTACTCGTTTACCAAATTTCATTCAAATCGCAAATGTCGTTGTGAAGTTATCAACAAAAATTGAAAAATTATTCTTGACTTTGAAGCCCTCTCACGGTCAAACGGTGCAACTTGGTATATAGGTATGTTGTGTTTATTCGCAATATTTTGACTCAGTGAGATGGGGGTTCTTCTATGGGACCGTCTTTCTGGGACACTCTGTATAGTCCCATAATTCCATTAAAGGGAACATAGGACATCTACAAAATGATGCCAGTCTGACCTATTCTTCGCAAGCGCTTTTATCTCTCTCCATGTCTTGTCCATTCTTCTTGCCTCGTCTGTAATCGTTCTTCTCCAGGTCACTTTGGGTGTTTCTATGAGAGAATGTCTTTCGTAGAAAGATCTGTTCTCCTCCAGACCCCTCGCCCGAGCCACCAGCGATCGCTTAGCAACGATTAGCATCCGTATTCTGTCAAGACAATGTTGTTTGACAACAACCAGTACCGCTTGATTGAGTGTATGATGGTCGCGCCTCAACCCGTAGGCTATCTGACGCACTCGGCGCGTAAAAGGCTTCCCAGCCGCTCTATATTCCATCACACACTGGATACGAGATGCTTCCTGGCGAGCCAACTGGATTTTCGCTTCCATTTGGCGCACCCGTCTCTGTGCTCTCTCAACAGGAGAGTCTCTCACTATCCCCTGTCTAACTAGCCTCAGAGCCGCAGCGTAAATTTCGCAATTGATGCTCCGATAGACGTTCACCCACAACCTCATCCTCTCTCTTCAAATCTGCCAATTTGAAGGACCTTTCGTTGTTATGCTGTTATAGGTTTAAAAATCGTAGTCAAAAATAGGAAAGTGTCTCACCTTTTTAACTGCAATTTATTGCCAATCTGTTGGGGTCTATTTACATTTCACTTATAGATAAACCTTAGAGTTAGCCGCTCATCTGTTAAATAGACTTTCAGGTGCCTATTTTGAGCCTGCTAGTTAATTTAGATCTAGGGTTCAGAGATCTCTCTCAGCACCACCGTAACTTTTTTTTTTATGGTCGGCCTCCCGCAAAGGCTGAAAGCCTATGGCGCTGTAGAAGCGCTGCGAGAGGATAAGTATCGGTTCACGTTAGATTTGAAACGCTGCAGGTTGTATTCGTCGGGAAACAAATTCCCCGGCAGCTGATTCCACAGCGTCGAAGTTCTCCAAAAGAAGGAATGCTGGAGGAGACTGGTTCGGGGAGTAAGGACCTCGACTTGGTAAGGATGAGCTCGCAGAGCTTCTCTAGTGGTCCTGGTTCGGACGACCTGTGGTGTTATTATCTGAGAGAGCTCACTCGAACATCTTCCGTGATAGAATCTGTAAAACAGGGATAGGTCAGCCACCCTCCTTCGATGTTCCAGGCTGTGGAGATCCTTTGTGAGGTTAGGCGTATCAATTAGTCTAATCGCTCTTTTCTGGATAGTGTCCAGAAGCTTTAGAGAGTGCTTCGGAGCGCATCCCCACACATGGGAGCAATACTCCAGCGATGGTCGGATCTGTGCCTTGTACAGCAGCAGCAGTTGCTCTGGTGTATACAACTTCCTACTGCGGAACAAAACTCCAAGCTTCTGGGATGCCGTTTTAGCAATACTGACGACGTGGTCGTGCCAGGACATGTTATTGTTGATGTTGATTCCCAAAAGCTTGACGGAAGGTGATTCGACTATGGGGTGACCCTCCATTTCCACGGTTGGTAAGCCATCGTGAGACTTCTTTGTAAGTGTTGTTGCCTGAGTTTTTTGTACGTTGAACTGTACTTTATTTGCTAATCCCCACTCGACAATTGTTTTGATATCTGTGTTGATCTGTGAGGCATGCTGCTGTCGCCGACGTACCGTCTCCTGGGATGATAGTGGCTTGCCTGGTTCCATGCACGACACTAATGTACTGTCATCTGCGAAGCTGTAGATCGGATTTGATGTTATTTCCAGCAGCTCGTTGATGTACAGCAGAAATAGTGTAGGGGATAGGACAGATCCCTGAGGAACACCGGCGTTTATTGAAAATACGTCTGATGAACAGCCCTCGACTACAACGAACAGAGATCGGTCTTTCAAAAAGCTATTCAGCCAGTGGCGCAGACCAGGTGGTAGTCCATAAGCAGCAAGCTTGACCAGAAGTCCGTCATGCCATACTCTGTCGAAAGCTTTGGATATATCAAGTGCAACAACACGGGATTCGCCATGGTTGTCTATTGCTCTGTTCCACAAGTGAGTGACGTATGCAAGGAGGTCACCTGTAGACCTGTGCTTACGGAAGCCATACTGGCGATCATTTATGATGTTATTGTTGTCCAGGTATTTCAGGAGCTGTGTGTTAATGACAGTCTCCATAACCTTAGACATGATGCTGAGAAGAGCCACAGGTCTATAATTGGTGGGATCAGTTTTTTTGCCTTTCTTAGGGATGGGTTGTACGCAGCCAATCTTCCACGAAGCGGGAAACACGCCTCGTTGATACGAAAGTTTGAAGAGCTTGCAAAGAATAGGTGCAAGCTCAGTGGCACAGCGTTTAAGGACAATGGCTGGAATTTGGTCAGGACCAGTAGCTTTATTGGTGTTCAGTTTTTGGAGGATGCTTTTTACATCTCGATGTTGAAATTTGACCTCTGCCATTCTCGAGTTCACGCTTATGATGGTGGTCGGAGTACTTCCTTGAAAGTCTACAGTAGAATTGGCTGCGAAGAGCTTCCCCAAGATGTCTGCTTTTTCTTTAGGAGCAGAAGCGATGGATTTGTCCTCTCTGGTCAAGGGTGGTATTGACGAATAGGAAAAGTTCTGACTAACAGCCTTAGCTACAGACCAGAATGTTCTGGACGAACTAGGACATGAGAGGAGCTTGTTCTTAATTTTTTGGTTATGTTCCTCCTTGCTGCTGTCAATCACGCGTTTACAGTGATTTCTGGCGTCGATAAAACTGCGGTGGCTCTCTGCATTTGGATTTTTCCTCCATTCTCTGTAATGTTGGTTTTTAGAGGTAACTGCATCTCTACAACGCTTATTGAACCATGGCTTGTTTTTGGAGGGATGCTTGACGACGTGAGGAATATAGGCTTCCATGCCGGATATTAATACCTCTGTTATTTCTTGAGCGCAAGCTGATGGGTCCCGTGACTTGAAGCAGACGTCGTTCCAGGGAAAGGACTGGTAGTATTCCCTTAGGTCGTCCCACTTGGCTGATCCGTAATGCCAGACCCGACGAGGCTTTGCATGGTAGAGATCTGGAGAATGCATTCTGCATAGCGTCGAGACGGTGTTGTGGTCAGACGATCCCAGTGGGGCGGTTACCTTCACTGTGTAGACCGTTGGAGCAGTTGTGAGATATAGGTCCAACAGACTAGCAAAATCTCCGTGGCGGCTGGGAATCCTTGTTGGTTCTTTGACTATCTGCTCCAAGCCGCAGCTGATAGCGAAGGCTTCAGCTTCACGTCCCTCGTCGTCCGTTTTGTTTGAATGTTTTCTAAACTAACTAAATCTTGGGGCTGAAATGAAAAATATATTACTTCAGCTCATCCAAGAAAATACAACAGTCGTACTTACCAATCCTTGTCAACGTTGCTTAGGTCCTCCTGACTATCCCAACATCGAGAGTTCGATTGTTTTGTTTTGGGTTCCTTAACCTCAGTTTTCATCAGCTGTTCTATCAGGTACACCGCCATCAAATTTCTTCTAGTACCAGCTCTTCACAAACCGGTGACTCATTTTTCTAGAACGCGATGACTTGCAAGGTTCCTTCCCCCGGATAGCTGCTAGTCTTGTTTCTTTCCGGTTGCTACCCTTGAAGGGAATACGTCGTTGTGACGGATTTTTACCGAAAGAAGGGGCCACCAAATTCATGAGTTTGCGACTCACTCAAATTGAGGATTTTGAGTTTGGTCATAGCATCAGAAATCAGATACCGTCTGTGGTATATTCGCTTTAGGCCGCCCTCGATCACAGGTATGTTGGCTTGCTCCTCCATCTTGGGAACCCTTGCTCATTGTGTGTTCCTCTTGTTTCAGGCCTTCTTTTTAGGACAACCTTTTATCGTCACCTTTTAATTGCACCTAATAGCTCTCACCTTAAACTTAGTCGACGGCGACGTTAAGGGTTGGGTCTATTTACCTTACCCTAAATTACACTTGGAGCTAAGCGTTAGCCATTTTTGGTACCTACCAATTTCGTCAACACTGCTGTTTGAACCTGTTTGGGATATTCTACCGCTCAGTACCTCAACGTAACTTCCAAAGGACTGCTGAAGGACTCCCGAAGGACGTATCCCGTCGTAGATATAAACCATTGAACAACTACCCCTTTTTATACTTTTCAAATAACTAAAAGTTGATCTGTAACCCATACCCCCGGTGATAGACGGTAAGTGGAAGTATTTTGAGCCATTTTTTGGTTGATTTTTCTTAATTGTTGAATTGTTTACTTGAATAAATCACTGTTGTTTTTGAAATCACCTCTACAACGCAACATAACCTACACCCTGACAAACTATCACCACCGGCCACAAACTGGCCAACAACCCTCACAATGCAAGGTCCTTCGGTCTCTGAAATCCCCAGGTGAGACGACTTGGTCGATTTCCCTCTCAGCGGGCCTTACCGGTGAACCTTCAGCCTGGTTAACAGGCCTTCCGTCCGCCAAAGGGGCAGGCTAAGCTGGAGCACGAACATATCCCTGCCTCCGAAGGTACGATACATAATCTCGCAAATTCTGAGAGATAAGAGTGCTATGCTCTGGGTGCATTTCACACCTCCTCTCATACATGCGGGACATGTATCCCTTACGGCGCGGGCTACTGCTCTCGTAGCAGCTCAGCAGATCATCCCTGAGCTCCGGCGTCCACCTAAAACGGTCCATGTCATTGCGGGGCTCGTCAACAGGGCAATTCGAAGCACCGCCACCTTGCCCAACGCCGGCTTCCGAAACCGGCTCGGTGTGGGTGCTTTTCTTGCGGGGTGGTCGAACCCGAAGATAGGGCCCGTCAGGTGGTTAGCCTTAGGGCCCGCAGCCGACATTTCCGGAGGCAGCCGTCCAAATTGCCTCCAGAGGATGGACCTGTGAAGGTTGCCGACCGACTTACATCCTTTGGCTTCGGTATACCCCTCGGTGTCGCCACGCACCGAATAGCCTCTTGATGTTGGGCGGCTTCCTGGAGGTTTATGAAAACAGCCGCTTCTAACATGAAGAACAGACGCTGTCGGAGTACCGCTCCTCACATGGAGATCCGTCGTGTCCTATTAATTGTGGAATAGCCGATCCTCTGGATGCAGACGCTATTCCACTGAGCTAGTTTTGGTCCGCCCCGGGTATTTAATTTCCCCGGTACCACCCATATCTGGGAGGCGTTCCCCTATCCGCCACCTTGGGGAGGCGCCACTGAGGGGATCTAGCAACCCCTCGCGGGGTTATTATTATTATTATTATTATTATTATGTTTTTTTCAAGCTTCTCTCGCATGATTGCGGTAGCAACAGATGCTGACGGGTCGTGCCAAGTCAACACCTGAACTATTACTGATCGGAATTTAAGAAGGATCGTACTATATTACAAGTCTTAAGAATTACAGACTTTTGGAATATTTTGTGTAGCTTTTCGTCCAGGCCTAGCTGGTGCAGGTGTGGTGTGAATGTGTTAGGTGTAAGGCCTGAGACCGACATAATTAGGGGTACAATAACAACTTTGTTTTGTTTCCAGAGTCGTTTTACTTCTATGGCAAGGTCTGTGTATTTAGATATCTTCCCAGCGTAGGCGGTTTGTACATTCGTATCATTAGGGATAGCAATATCTATTAAATAGGTAACTTTGTCTGCCTTCGACTGAAAAACTATATCTGGTCTATTGGCTGGGATAGTTTTGTCTGTGTGTATTTCGACGTCCCAGTATAGTTTGTATTGATTGTTGTCAAGTACTGAGGTCGGTGTATAATTATAATATGGAGCTGTGTTTTCGATTAGTTTGTTAGTTGTGGCTAGGGCTTGGTGTATGATTTTGGCTGCAGAGTTATGTCTGGCCGTGTACTCGGTTCCAGCGAGGGTTTTGCATGCACTTGTTATATGATCTATTGTTTCCTTCTGTTGGTGGCATTTTCTGCAATTATCGTTGGTTACGGATGGATCTTTAATTATGTATTTTTTGTAGTTCCTCGTCGCAATAACTTGGTCCTGAATAGCAAGCATAAAACCCTCCGTTTCTGGAAAGAGCTGGCCATCCTGCAGTCAGGTGTATGACTGTTTTTCATTTATGTGATCTTGTGTAATTCGGTATCTATGTTTGCCGTGAAGTGCTTTCTGCGACCATGTGTTTATTTTTTCTTGTTGTAATTCTATGGGATTGTGTGTGTCTGCTGCGTGGTTTGGACTGGAGAGGGTGAGTGGTGTATAGTTCTTGTCTGCTTTGACTATTGCTCTATGCAAATTCGTTTATTTGCTCTGAAAGAAATGTCTGAGTGTTTTTATTTGTTTTGTGCGGAGTGACTGTATATTATTATTATTATTATTGAATAATTATTATCTAATTTGGATAGGTGGAGCTGAGCAAAGAGCTGGAGGACTGGATCTGGCAGGACAACATGCACTTCATCCAGGACAAGAACATCTTCGAGCACACGTACTTCAACTTCATGTGGCAGGTGTGCGGCTACATCCCGCAGACGATCCTCCCGAACGATCCCGACGTCACGCAGAAGGCGGCCCAGCTGTCCACCTCGTTCTTCATCGAGACGTTCATCCACGCCAAGGAGAAGCCGACGATGGTGCAGTGGGTGGAGCTGGTCACCAAGCAGTTCAACGCCTGCCAGGAGGCGTGCGTCTGGTTCCTGGAGCATATGGCGCAAGACACCTGGTGGCCTGTACAGGTACGACGCTGTTCGTTCTCTCTCGTTGGTCGCATTTTTTTTATGACGGAACAGTCCGCGTAGGCAGAGCCTAGATACCAGAGTACCGTGACCTGAAAAGGTTATGTTATTGAAATTTGTTGACGGTTTGACTATAGACGGCGGCTCAGAGGAGCAGACTCGGTGAGAAGGTGGCTGGAGGTGGCGCGTTAAGGCCAGGTAACCACATAGTCGAATTGTCCTTCTCTGGACTGCATCAAATATAGACAAGGCAGTAGTAGGGCAACAGCTCCCCAGATATCAGAGCAATAGGCCAGGCCAGGTCCAGATACGTTATATAGCGTGAGGAGGTTAGATGGTGAGAAGTACTTTTTGGCCCTGAAATATCTAAAATTTTTTATTTTCGTCAAACAAGACTGAAACTCACAACTGCAACCGGATTTGTAATCAGCACCCTCAAATTGTCTAAAACACGAGGTTTCATTTTAATAGAAAGCCAAATAATGATTTTCGATTTTTTAGGCAAACCTCAAGACCTAAAATTTTTGTTTTTTATCAAACGAGACTGAAACTCAATATTGCGACCGAATTTGTAATCAGCACCCTCAAATTATCCAAAACACGAGGTCTCATCTTGATAGAAAGCCAAATAAAGATTTTAAATTTTTTAGGCAAATCTGGATATCTGAGATATCTGAAATTTTTGATTTTCGTCAAACGAGGCTGAAACTCAATACTGCGACCTGATTTGTAATCAGCACCCTCAAATTATCCAAAACACGAGGTTTCATCTTGATAGAAAGCCAAATAAAGATTTTAGCTTTTTTAGGCAAACCTGAATATCTGAGATATCTGAAATTTTTGATTTTCGTCAAACGAGACTGAATCTCAATATTGCGACCGGATTTGTAATCAGCACCTTCAAATTATCCAAAACGTGAGATTTCATGTTGATAGAAAGCCAAATAAAGATTTTAGATTTTTTAGGCAAACTCTAACTGTAACTCACAACTGCGACCAGATTTGTAATAAGCACCCTCAAATTATCCAAAAGTCTAGGTTTCATGTTGATAGAAAGCCAAATAAAGATTTTAGATTTTTCAGGCAAACGTGAAGATCTGGAATATCTGAATTTTTGTATTTTCGTTCAAAGAGACTTAAACTCAAAACTGCGACCAGATTTATAATCAGCACCCTCAAATTATCCAAGGCACAAGGTTTCATTTTGATATGCAGCTAAATAATGATTTTCGATTTTTTAGGCAAACCTGAAGATCTGATATATATCAGAAATTTTTGATTTTCGTCAAACGAGACTGAAACTCAAAACTGCGACCGGATTTGTAATCAGCACCCTCAAATTATCCTAAAAACAAGGTTTCATCTTAATAGAAAGCCAAATAATTATTTTAGATTCTTTAGGCAAACCTGAAGATCTGGAATATCTGAAATTTCTGATTTTCATCAAACGAGACCTGAAACCCAATATTGCGACCAGATTTGTAGTTAACACCTTCAAATTATCTAAAACACGGGGTGCCATTTTAATAGAAAGAAAGTCAAGAAGCCAAATAATGATTTTCGATTTTTTAGGCAAACCTCCAGAATACCAAAAACTTTTTATTTTCATAAAACTTAATATATGACGACCGGATTTGTAATGAGCACCCTCAAATTATCCAAAACACGGGGGTGGACCGTGGACCCCTCCCTCAAACCTGAAGTTCTAAAATATCTGAAAAATTATTATATGCATTAGTAAAATTGTAATGTTTTTCATGTTTGCAGGTCCTACTTAAATGCCCCAACCAAATGGTGAGGCAGATGTTCCAAAGGCTGTGCATACATGTGATACAGCGGCTGAAACAGTCGCAAGCTAGTTTATACTTAGATTTAGAAGCGGACGAGTCGACAACGGCATCACCGACGGCGACGGCATCAGGTAGTTCGGAATCGAGCAAGAACGGCAAGACGAAACAAACGACGAACGGCAACATCGGCAACGCCTCCTGCGTTACCAAGTTCGTCAAGACGCTGCTGAGTCTGATGGAGCACGGAGCGAAGGCGCATCTCAAGCATCTGACTGAATATTTCGGGTTCCTGTACGAGTTCAGCAAGATGGGGGAGGAGGAATCAAAGTTCCTGTTGGCCATAGGTATTATAACGTAACATATAACTGTAATATATCACTCCCAGGTAATATGCTATAACTTCCCCCGTGCACACTGCTCCAACTGGGGCTTACTCGAGCCCCGAGTAAAACTACGCCATACTCGTAACGTGATGTATATTGATCTTTAATTCTCTTCTTACTACAAACTACAGATCTATCTTATATCTACTCCATATCCTATTGACCTACTAGCACACTCACGCAGTTTATAAACACTCTTACCTAAACATATACATACTTATTTTCCTTGACAGCTTAGACATTATGTACAGAATGTTAAAATATGCTTTTGAGTGGTTTATTGACAAGCCGACATAGGTATTATTCTAACGTACCCTATACCATTTTTTCGCATACTTTGTACTGTCACATTGTGGTCAAAGACTAGCATCTAGCATTCCAAAAATGAAAATAGCTACTACGCCCAATTATTTTTTCCTCCTTACTGTAACGTTATTACTAACGTGTATTTTTATGATTAGTCGAACCACTTAAGTGATTATTATTATTTTATTAAAAGTACCATTACGTTACAACATTACATGTACAGGGTGCCCCATTTTGGGCACTTTTACGGGGTATCTCAATTATTTTTGAAGATAGACAGTTGCGGTTTTCGCGACGCTGTGCTACTTTTTTGTCAAAGTAAAGATGCCGTTAACAAAATTATCATGACCCTCTTGGTTTTTGAGATACTGGGTGAAATCGAAAACTATCGATTTTGGGACCACCCTCGTATCTCGGTTGTCTTTTATCTTATTGTAAAGTTTAAAACAAGGTCTTATAGAATTTTTCTTTAGAATCCAGTGGTGTAGTTTGATTTTTTCTTACTCTAACCATTTTTCAGTTATGTAGCAAACATATATTTTTTTAAATGGAACACCCTGTATATTATTTTTGAAGCGAATCGGAAATAATTCAAGCTTTTCAAAAATTTATATTAGTATTAAGTTATTTCGAAAATTGCGCTCAAAATATGATTTTTCCGATTTTTACTTTATTTATAACAGTAGGTCATGGTTAATCAACTATAAATAATAAGCATCTAAGCAGTTATTACTCTACAAGAGACTTCCTACTCAAATTCGAGAAAACAGAATCAAAACCCATTTTTTAAATAATAATGTCTCATTAAAATGATGAATATTGTGTTATTATAGTATAGAGTAGATAGTGGGCTATGACTCAGCTATTATAAAAACAAAAAAGCAAATCTGTAAAAAAACTTGCGAGACTGTCAGCTTTTAATTATATTTTTATTAAATATAGCCTTGTTCTTTCTGTGTTTTCATTTTAATTATTGTATAATAATGGCAGCTTAGATACCCAGAGAGACAGCAGCCGTTTTCAGATATATTTGCTCATCTAAAAATAAATATAGTTAGGTACGGATCCTTTATTCAACCACGTCCTAAAACTTATTTCAAGGAGGATAGGGAGCAAAGGGAAACAAACGTATTAGGTTACATAGAAGCAACGCATTCATCATCTTTTAAGCACAAAGAAGAAGCTGTAGGGGTACAAAAAACAACTGCAGAAATAATTCTAAAAAAATACAATTACCATCCATACAAGTTTAAGATACTTCAACATTTGCATTTAATCACCATAACACGAAGGAGACCAATAATTCTTTTAAAAGCCATTAAAAGAATAATAAATTGTGCCAGATTTGCATTCGAGAAAATAGTCTCCAACTTGAACCAACATCTCTAAAAGCTCCTTGATGTTTTTAGTTTTTATTTTGATTCAAATCCAGATTTAATAGTGTGTTGATATTCTTAAGATATAATGTTGTTTGGTTTTAGTGATGTAATACAATACGTAATATTTACTGAATATTATCACAAATAGTAGTTCATAGCGTATAAAATACAATTTAATTGAGTTTAAAAGTATTGAGTATCTAGTATCTTAATAATTGTTTACCTGGATATTGTTTTTAATAGATTAGTCATGGCCTACTGCTACAAATAAAGTAAAAAATGAAATTTTAAGCTTAGTTTTCAAAATAACTTAATACTAATATATATTTTTGAAAAGCTTGAATTATTTCCGACTTGAAAAATAATATACAGGGTGTTCCATTTAAAAAAATATATGTTTGCTTCATAACTGAAAACTGGTTAGTGCAAGAAAAAATCAAACTACACCACTGTATTCTATAGAAAAAATTCTATGAGACCCTTTTTTGAACTTTTCAATAAGATAAAAGACAACCGAGATACGAGGGTGGTCCCAAAATCGATAGTTTTCGGTTTCACCCTGTATCTCAAAAACCAAGAGGGCCATGATAATTTTGTTAACGGCATCTTTACTTTCGCAAAAAAGTAGCACAGTGTCGCGAAAACCGCAACTCTCTACCTTCAAAAATAACCTAGATACCCCGCAAAAGTGCCCAAAATGGGACACCCTGTACAATCTATCAAAGCAGTGACGGAAGTGACAGCCGCCGCCTTATCTCTGTCACTTCTCATAAAATGACACATATGTAGAGATGGGAGCTCACTATATCGTGACACTTACACCATACTAAGGTATGATGATCAAACATAAAATCAACGATTTTAAAATAATCTTGGCATATATCAAATTAAATCACAGTGAGTGTTCGCTCTGTTTCCCGTGTGTTGTGTTAGTAGTAATAAAGCGTGTTTTCAAAATGGCTCATATTCCCAGAGGTATGTATTATTATTATTAGAACTTTATGGTGAATAAACTTAGCACAAGTTAGCACATAAACGTTTCAGCAGAGTATGGCTGTGCTTTTCATCACTGTTATGTACAGGGTGACCTAATAAGAATGGGCGCCGGCAATATCTCGGTAACCGTTAATCGTATAACTTTGAGCAAAAAATATTATTAGGTAAATCGGTTAACAGAAATTAAATTTTCAAATTCCACAAGTGGCCGCTAGGGGGCGCAACTGTCACGATCAATCAGAAAAACGGCCTTTTCTCAAAAAATATGCAAGTGAAGGTATACCCTGTTACCCGATTAATGGGGTACCAAATAATTACTTGTTCAATTAGAAATATTTCTATAAAAATCTATATACATTTTATTATACAAAACAATAAAATAATCTACTTCTTTTAACCAACCATTTTTGCTGCGAATTTCTGGATATTCAAGCAATTTCTTGTTTACAAAAATAGTCATTACTTTTTCGCAGTGAGATATTCAGTAAGAATATTAATAATACGTTCCTGATCGCAGGATTGCCAATCAACACCTCTAGTAAAAAATTAAATTTGAGATACACTTCTTCGTCAGCTGGTACCTATCAAATAGACGTCAAGCCAGTTTAAACCATCAGGTAACAGAGTATATGTATATAAATTCTACCATCATGTAGATAGGACCATTTCTGATTTTTTTCGTTAATCTTGTAAGATGTAGTGGTCGCGGAATGTCAAAAAAGTTTTTATTCAAATGGCCATAACCTTGGTATAAGTTGACAGAATTAAGCAAGCTAGGTCTTATTTCAAAGAGCTATTCTTACCTAATAATCTGTTATATAAAAATTGTCCAAGTTTATCTTGACTTAGTAGCTACAGGGCGGTATTTGACATCATAACAATGGGGTACTTTCCGAACAAAATTTTATGACGGAATATTGATGTTACGTCCCGAAAAACCATGTAACGAACATTTTTACGTTTTATTGTGAACGCGAAGTGAGTTAAAATCCCCTCCAAAGTTCAAACATAAGATTTCGCTCCAAAGCTGTGACAATAAAACGTAAAAATGTTCGTTACATGGTTTTTGGGGACGTAACATCAATATTCCGTCATAAAATTTTGTTCGGAAAATACTCCAATGTCTGGATGTGCACCATTCATCTGGCCAAACACGGAGGACCAGATCCTCTTACAAATATTATATAAAAGAGACATGCCGTCATCACCCAGGCGTTTTAACGTTTCGGCAGAAAGTGACTGCTTAAATGTCTCTCTATTTCCAGGCGCGATCAACACGATGGTGCACTTCTACCTGGGCCAGAAGTCGAACGACTTCGTGGACGTCAGCGAAGGCGAGGAGGAAGACGAAGTTGTGGCCCTGCCCACCGACAAACACAAACCCGCCTCCTTGGACAAGATGATCACGCTGGTGGCCTCGCTGGTGGAGAAGAGCCGGGATCCCGCCGGCAACAAGCTGCAGCTGAGCGAGAAGGACTACGCCGCGGTGGCCGGGGGCAAAGGGTTCGCCTTCCTCTACCAGCAGATCAAGGACAACATCAACCTGCAGCAGACCAAGAACTTGGTTCACTCGCTGTGCCGGGGCAATAACCAGCTGGCGCAGTCCATCATCTCCATGATCTCGCAGGCTATCTCCAGGCATTCAGAGGTAAGTGCAGTTGTTTTTTTGTTTGTTTTTTATTTCGACACTGGGAGTAGACGGCAGAGAAGATCTGCTTGTGCGCCATCTGGTACCCGGAGGTAACGGCAAACCAAAGAAAGTCACTTCTTGGCGAAGCGCAAAGGTGCATTCGCTTCACCTAACCAAATAAGCGCGCTTCTATGCCAATTGCATATGAGAATCGATATAGAGCAAACCTCGTATAGTAAGACACATCTTTGGACGTCCGTCTGGAATTCGTTATTGGTCCAGTAACGTGCACGTATTTGAATAAATTTTGGACACTGCAAGGACTTTTTTCAATGGGCTTATATGAAGAAGAAAAAATGTGTGCATATGATATTTATTATACAGGGTGTCCCAAAAAATAGTGTCAAGCGGAAGTACAGAGATAGAGCACACCTAGAAGTATCTGAATCACCCCCATATATTATTATTATTATTATCAGAAAAGACAGTAGGCGGCAAAAGCCGGTAAACTGCCATCACATAATAGTCACAAAATTTCTCGTCACACTATATAAAATTGATTAAAAACTATCTCTGCTGCACAGAAAAGCATCCAGTTTATTTTTAAAAACATTAACTGAAGGAGCAGTCACCACTTCCTCTGGTAGTCTATTCCACTCGGAAACTATGTGATTGGTGATAAAATTCTTCCTGCCAAGTCGGTGGCATAATTCAGACGATAACTTGAGTGACTGTCCTCGCAGATGTAGGTTGTTACTTCGGTGGAAGAAGTTAATATCACAGGAATAATGTCCATGGATGATTTTATAAGTTTCAATCAACTGTCCTCTCGTCCTACGTTCCTCCAAAGTGGTCATATATGTTATGCAATTTTTTGTAGTTTCCGAGTTATGAATTTTTTTCTAAATTTTAGAGAATTCTCTACCTCGGCAACTTAAAACTGTTCCAAAAGAAAAATTAAAAGACTTTTCCAAATTCTCTTTTTTGCTAAGTAATCTTTAAGAGTTTACCGTTCATTACATAAAGGAATCGGCTTAGTACATCTGATGAAAGTCATGAAAATTATAGTGTAAAGTGAATAATTTACGTTCTGTTAATTATGACTTAGATTTTCGACTCGCAATTAAAAATCTAAAGAGGTGATTTCATGATTTCTATGCAGGTCTAAAAACTTCTTCAGACTCTCAGCTATCATAATCATTAAAAAAAGGAGTACTTGATGGGGCTATTTTGTCTCCAATCGACCTTCAATGACAAGAGGTGGAGATTTCTTGAAATTAGCGATGGGATTTTAAATGAAACAATAACTAAGTTTAGGGCGCTAATAGCCGAATGATTGTCAGTGCCGCAATAAAACACATTCAGTGCGAACAGAATATCGATAGATGACCACCTGTGTCACTTTGCTAAGATTTTTTTTACATGTACAACTTCTTTTTTGTAAGTGGGAAACTGTAAAATGAAACGAAATTATCAAATTTCTTCACTAAGTTTATTAAATTTCACAAGAAATTTTCAAAATGTCTACCTTCTTGTTCGATGCATAATCTACATCGTCTGAAAAAATTGTTTTTTAAATTAGCAAAAGCTCTTTGATGATTTTTTGTTGTTTCTTCAGCCTGTGTTAATTTGTTGCGTAATTCGCTGATGTTTCGACACACTTTAGCATAAACTAGTTTTTTGTAGTAGTGCCAAACAAAAAACTCTATCCGGTTTAAGTCAGGTGACCGTGGCGGCCATTCAGTGGGTCCACCACGACCTATCCATTTGTTGCATAGTCTCTTGCAGAAAACAGCATCGTTAAATTCAGTTGTCGTGCACTCAAGGTCCGTAGGAATAGCCAAGTAGTCAGACAACAGAAACAACACCAATCCAAATAAAAGCTTGTCGTTTTAAAGCCGCAAAGACAGACAGACGACTGAATAAAGACAACGAAAACAACTTATGCAATGACAGATTTTGAAAAGACGTCACAACAATATCATAGCTATCTCTTTCTAACATCGCCATCGTTTACTGCGTTAGCGTTAGCCCTTTTTGTTGGCGCTCAGGTAAAAACCGGTTTTGAAGAAGGCGCTCCTTGTGGTTTTTTAGCAAGAAATAGGATCTTTTTTAATAAATGATCTATGCAACGTTTTTAACGTTTATTATTGCGGTACTGACTATCAATCTGCTATTAACGCGTTAACATAAGTTACTGATGCACATCGCTAATTTCAAGAAATCTTCGCCTCTTGTCTTTGAAGGTCAATTCGAGTCGAAGATTTAAGTCATAATTATCAAATCTTAAATTTTTCACTTTACACTAAAATTTTTATAACTTTCATCAAAGTTGCGAAGCCGATTATTTTATGTATGAACAGTGGAGCTCTTGGAGATGAATTACCAAAAAAGATAATTTGGAAAAGTCTTTTAATTTTTCTTTTGGAACATTTTTAAGTTGTCGAGGTAGAGGATTCTCTGAAATTCAGAAAAAAATTCATAACTCGGAAACTACAAAAAATTGTATAACATATATGGGGGTAATTCAGATACTTCTAGGTGTGCTCTATCTCTGGACTTGCGCTTGACACTATTTTTTGGGACACCCTGTATAAGTAACTGTCATTACAGATGTTTAACAAGAAATATAGGAATAATGCACCAAATAACCATTTAACCAAAAAATGACTGTTCAATGAAGATGTTTAGTACTTCTCTCGCCTGAAGCGTGAATCATGAAAAATAGTTCAGGTTGTTTGTTTATACTTTATACAAACGTATTTTCAATAAACACTGGTGTTCCTACACTGTTTCTGCTGTAAATCAACGAAAGTATCATCCAATTCAATCTCCAGCTTCGCAGACAACAGTACATTAATATTGTGCATGGAACCAGGCAAGCCACTATCATCCCAGGAGACGGTACGTCGGCGACAGCAACATGCCTCATAGATCAAAACAATTATTGTCGGGTGGGGATTAATAAATAAAGTACAGTTTAATGTACATAAAACTCAGATAACAACACTGACAAAGAAGTCTCACGTTGGCTTACCAACTGTGGAAATGGAACGTAACCCAATAGTCGAGTCACCTTCCGTCAAGCTTTTGCGGACCATCATCAACAATAAACATGTCTTTGCATCACCACGTCCTCAGTGTTGCTAAAACGGCATCCCGGAAGCTTGGAGTTTTGTTCCGCTTTAAGAAGCTGTATACACAAGAGCAACAACTGCTGCTCTACAAGGCACAGATCCGAGCATCGTTGGAGTATTGTACCCATGTGTGAGGATATGCTCCGAAGCACTCTCTAAAACTTCTGTACACAATCCAGAAGAGAGCAATTAGACTAATCGATTCGCCTAACCTCGCAAATGACCTCCACAACCAGGAACATAGAAGAATGATGGCCGGCCTGCCTTTGTTTTACAGATTCTATCACGAAAGATGTTCGAGTGAGCTCTGCCAGATAATAACACCGAAGGCCGTCCGACGAGGAACACGAGAGAGGTTCAGCGAGCTCATCCTTACCAGGTCGAAGCAGCATTCTCTCAAAAGAGAGAGTTCTCCAAAAGGAGAACTTCGACGCTGTGGAATGAGGTGCCGGAGAATTTGTTCCCCGACGACTACAACCCGAAGCGTTTCAAATCTAACGTGCACCGATATTTATCTTCTCGTAGCGCTTCTACAGCGCCATAGGCTTTTAGCCTTTACGAGAGGTTGACTATAAAAAAAATCAGATTTCCTTATACACCCAGCCAACCTCTTTAATAAACTTTTGCGCTTTCTTATAAATAACTTTTTTTAGGTCACTTTCACAATTTCAAACTGTCAGGTGTAATTTATACTTGTCAGTTTGAATTTACAATTGAGGAGTTGAGAAAATTATTAACTTGACCGTTTTGAATTATCACTTGACGCTTTAAAAACTATAGCTGGCAAAGGTGTAGTACCACCACCGGACGCACTTTGTTCAACTAATGTGTTGTATTTGTATTTTCAGAGCTGCCAACCGTTCTTCAAGATCCTCACCTTGCTGACGGAATCTCCGGGGGGCGCCGGCCAAAGTGGTACCAGCGCGTCCTCGCAGCAGCCCTGCTTCACGCAGCTGGTACTCCAAAAGGTGTGGGACGCCGCGGAGTGTTGTCCCTACTCGGCGCTCGATTGGCTGGCACTGCAGGTCACCAGGAACCGATTGGTGCATTCGTGGGTGCTCAACTCGATGGACTCCTGGCTGGAGCATTTTCTCATCGCGCACAGCAACCAGCGGGTCAGGAACAGTGAGTACCACTTGCGATATTCTTTTATACTAGTGTTGCCAGAAACAAAATTATTTTGTACCACAAGAAACGTCAAAATATACCACATGTGATAACAATGTATCGCCATCCACAAAACAGCTCAGTACGACAATCCAATGGTTGCCAGCGTAAAAATTCAGGCCACTGGCCCTACTGAGACTCAAAGTTCAAAACAACAAATCTTTAAAAAAAATCATCTTTATTCCCAGTCACACTGGAAATCGTTAATTTATTGTTAAGTTTAAGGTTACTACGTTGTATTTTGGATGTGATTTTAACAAATAACAAAGAATTATATCTCCAAAAATACAATATATATAAAAAAATATACTTCTTTTGCATCCACAACACAAACTACAAACACCAATAAATGAGCCTCAGAGAAGCCTAGCAGCTTAACAATGTTCCATTACATATGGCGATATGGCTGTAAATGAAAAAACAAATAAAGGTACAGTGGTTGTTTGTGACATGTGACGTACAGCCAGAGAATGAGAGGGTGGATGGGACCAAGTACATTAACCCGCCAAATAAATGTACGATTCTAATGTTATATCTAATTGTTACACGTTCTCTGTACTAACGAATTGCTAGGACATTAACAGAAAATTCACCATCAGAAACCATTTCTTGTTTTGTATCACATTCTAGTAATTTCAAAAATGTAGTACCACTGTACTTTTACTGTTTAAAATGTACCACATGTGGCAAAATTATACCACTCTGGCAACTCTTTTTATACAGAATGTGTGAAGCTCAACGCCTCGGACGCTTGTGATCAAACCAAAGAGTAAGTAACTGACAAGCGGAGACATCCGTCGGAATGGACTAGTATCATGGGTTTGAAAACAATGATTAAAGCATTATAACCTCTTAGTGTATACAAAAATGGGTGTACCGTTGCATTTTGTTACTCTCTGCATCGTTCTGTTTACTCGTAATTCCATTTTAAAGTTTAAAAAAAGAAATTTAAATTTATTCAATCGGTGCGATGCGCGCCATACAACAGCAGTGCATTGTTGCCTCATCAACTTCCAAATCGCGGTATTGACGCCATTTTCACGGGATCGAAACTGAATGCCCGTGCGCCCGGTGCAATTCAGCCACTCACCCTAGCGCTAACCGCGCACAAGGCTGCTGCTGCCCCACTATCGAAGGCAGACGCTGTTCATCACGCAGCCACGTTGGTCCCATTTTTGCCACTTACGCAGGCTCTCAAAATCTTAGGTTACGGATCTCGACCAGCTAACATCGATATTTTTTTCATCAACATTAAGTCTACATTAAAAAATCCAGCCTCAGTTTAGTGATCCGTTGAAATTTAACGCCACGTCCCGGACCATCTCGGCCACTGTGCGATCTTCCACGACCATGAAGCTGCCGCTGAATCATTTCTTTTAGGATTGTGCAAAGAAACATAGTTCTTGTTTACTTCACTGGCCGTATATATTAAACTATGTATTTTTTAGCATGTGTAGATGATCCCATAAATATATGCATTGAATATTGGGACTTAGGTTAGAAAGGCAACACGGCACACATACCAGTCTTCCGATTGGCTGTTCCCCTATAGTCCCGTGACGTCACCCGACTAGAGGCATTCAAATATTTTCCTCATTTTCTCGTGCCCAAACAAATCGCGGAAAAACATGAGAAGGTTCTTATGCCATACTCTATCAGATACAGCGATAAAAAAAATCATGATACTAGTCCATTACAGGTAAAAGGCATTTCTCCAGTTAATGTTCTATTTACACTGTGGTGCATCGAACTAAATGCGGTAATTATCATACCTTTAGTTTGGGATATCGGTTAGACTGGTGCCTGATGAATTTCTTCGTCCTTTTTTTGATGATAGTCGGCCTATAAACTGGTCATATTGCCATTGTGGGTCTGCAAAAAAACCTTAATCAACAACATATAAATTTGGTTCAAATTGAAGAAAGAAGCCTTCAGGACAACAGTACGGCAGCATTTTCTTCCCAACAGAATTTTCGACCGTTGGAATAGTTTACCAGGATATGTTGTGAACTGTCTTAGTGTGAACAATTTTAAAAACAATTTGGACAAGTTCCTTGAGGCATGATACTTTAATTCTACCCTTATATTTATGTACTCCTCCTGTTTGGAGTTTTTAGCCTTGAGGCTCAACTCTCATCTATTAATAATAATAATGCAGGATGGCCAGCTTTTTCCAGAAACTGAGGGATTTATGCTTGCTATCCCGGACCAAGTTATTGCTACGAGAAACTACAAGAAATACGTAATTAAAGATCCATCCATAACAGAGGATAATTGCAGAAAATGTCACCAACAAAAAGAAACAATAGATCATATAACAAGCGGATGCAAAACTCTTGTCGGTACCTAATATACAGTCAGACAACTCCGTGGCTAAGGTCATACACCAAGCACTAGCCACCGCAAACAAACTAATAGAAAAGACAGATCAGTATTACAATTACACGCCGACATCAGTACTCGAAAAAGATCGATACAAACTATACTGGGACGTTGGAATACATACAGACAAGACTATCCCAGCCAATAGACCAGATATAGTTTTCCAATCAAGGCCGACAAAATTACCTATTTGATAGATATTGCCATTTCCAACGATGTGAATATCCAAAACAACTACGCTGGGAAGATATCTAAATACACGGACCTTGCCATGGAAATAAAACGACTTTGGAAACAAAACAAAGTCACTGTTGTCCCCCTCATTATGTCGGTGTCAGGCCTTACACCATACACGTTTACGCAACATCTTCAACAGTTGGGCCTGGACGAAAAGTTACACAGAATATTCCAAAAGTCTGTAATCCTGAAGACCTGTAATATTGTGGGATCCTTCCCAAATTCCGATCAATGATAGTCCGGGTGTTGACTTGGCACAGCCCGTCAACACTTGTTGCTACCGCAATTATGCGAGAGGAACTTAGAAAGTCGAATAATAATAATAATAATTTTGTACTCTCGGTGATATATTATGCTTCTAGAGCTTAAATGCAATGTTATTGCCTATGTTTACCACATTTACAAAAAGTTTGTGGTGCCAAAGGATAACTAGAAAGATGGGCATATTTTCACCTTAAAGTGCACGGTTAATTATTTAGGGCCGGTTGTACAAATGCGGGTTTGAAACAAGCTTTGTTAAACCTAAGCTTAGCTAAGCTCAGACTTGAAGTCGACATCCGTTGTACCATCGCCGGCTTAGTTAAACCTGGTTGATAATGAAATTCACTACGGTTGGCACCAATGAAGCAATACGTACTGACATAATCGTCTGAAAAATTACCATTTTTGGTTAATATACTGTGTAAGGCTTTCGCGGCCATCGTCCAATGAATTTGTGGTTCTTGGGTTTTTAGACCGACCCGGTTTTACGCCGGCCTGAAAACCCGAGAACCACAAATTCATTTTTGGTTAGTCACTTGTGACAGTTTGTGCCAAATTTGGGCAATGGCCATTTCTGTCTCTGTTCTTTTATTTGCTCTGTTAAACTAGATACAAAATCTTTCAAAAAATATAACTTATTAGAGTGAAAAGCGATTTGAAGGTTCCTCCTTGACACATCATGTCATTTGTTTCAGGTTAGGTTTAAACCTCAGTTAAGCCCGCGTTGAGCTACGGCTTACGTAAGATCGTGTTAAGCTTGGAGTGGGGGGCTAAGCCAGCATTGTACAACGGACGTTTTGCAACTGATGTGGTTTAACGTCGGCTTACCTTAAGCCGAAGCTTAAGCTTGCATTGTACAACCGGCCCTAACACCGGTATGCACCGTAAGTCAATTGCGTGATTAGTTACGTAAACCTGGATTAGATTAGATTAGTTCTTTACAATGCACCGCAAATTGACAATTTTGACACTGTCACTGTCAAAACAATCTTGCGAACACAACCTTGCCGTATCTCCAATCTGGATTAGTTAATCTCTTGATGGTGCATGGCCGGATGCCAAAGATTAGCAAAACGCGATTAGGGAACTAGGATTAAAATCGCCAAACGGTGCATACGGGTGTTAGTGATTTTTTAAGATAAATTCATTTTTTGTCACTTTTCAATACATTCTGATTTTGCCACTATCTCGCGAAGTGTTTGATACATGATCACTTTCTTTCAGTCGATAATGATGTAATAGTGTATATTTCCTAAGGACTTACACCAAAAATTCCAAAATTCGACAATAGAATTTTGTTTTATTAGGGTTTTCGTTTAGAGGTCAGCATTTTAATAAAAATCTCTAAAAATCAACTTATCTCTGAAACAGTTGAAAGTCGGACCCTATTCTATGTATATGACTTATTCTGTTGGAAATATATACAGTCTTCTCCTAAAGTATCTTCCGCTCGACATAGAACACCCTCTATAGTTACACGAATGTATTCCAGCCGCCGGCTATCTGTTGGTGTCCCTGGTGCCGAGCGCCTCCTTCCGCCAGGGCTTCCGCGCCGCCCACCGCATGAACCGGGAGCCCCAGCTGTCCCAGGAGGCCCAAGCGGTGCTTCACCAGATCTACACGGCGCTGTTGCGGTTGCTGCCCGCCGCGAAGCACTACACCGACATGGCGCAGCACGGCACCATGAAGCTCACCACCTACTTCGCCCTCATGATGTACTGCTGCGTCTCCAGGACCGAGAAGCTCATCGTAAGTCATCAATCAATCAATCATTATACAGGGTGCCCCACGACGAATAAGACAAGCAATATATCGGAACTGGGCAGTACTAGAGAATTATAAGTTTGGGGGTGTAAATTAGGGCAAATATAGTATCTTTTCTTATTATTGTCTCGCCCAATGAGGTATTATTTGTTTTTGGTCACGTAACGTCTGATTCAAAAATTTTAATGGGACACCCTGTATATTTGTGACTGTGTTTCTCTCTATAAGACTATTCCAACAAACTAGCACACTTGGGGTCTAAAGTGATTAGTTTAAGAGCTACAGGTACTTAAAGGATGGTACCACTACCATTATGAAATATACCAAAGTAATTTAACTGTAGGGTACATGTTATAAAAAATGGTAGTGGTACCATCTTTTAAGTACCTGTAGCTCTTGAACTAATCACTTTAGACCCAAATGTGCTAGTATGTGGGAAACAAATGTACAGGGTGACCCATTAAAAATTTTGAATCGGACGTCACGTGACCAAAAACAAATACCTCGCAGGGTGACACAATAATAAGAAAATATACTATATTTGCCCTAATTTACACCCCCAAAATTATAATTCACTACTACTGCCTAGTTCCGATATATTGCTTGTCTTAATCGTCGTGGGACACCCTGTATTTATTTTTTGAGTATACAAATAAAGTAAGTTCGCAGAAAGCTAGGCTTTACGCGCGAATACCGACTAGTAGATACAGACTAAAATATTTCATAACCATATTCATAAGAATAGCCCTAGGGTAAATTTAGCCCAAATAAGTCGTTAAATTAAATAAAATAAATAAATAAATAACGGAGCTTGGTTCGATATACCACCTTTTGATTATATCTATGGTATTTTCTATTCTTCACTTTAAGGACGTTCGTTCGCGAAACTGTTTATTAGATGAAATTATTTTTTTCCATTTTTGATAAGTTTAATCGCATAGGTATCTACCACAGAGTTAACATCTCTAGAGGGAGCCCAATTTGAATATTGGACAGCCAACATCTATAGCGCTATTGCCACTCTTCTTCGTCCGCTTAAGGACCTTCCAGTTCTTCAAAATCTGGCAGTTTCCGCAGTTTGAACACATGTTCCTCAAAGTATTTAACTGGGTATTTAACTATACATTAAAATATACTTGCAATGTAACTGATTTACGTGAAGATAATTTGTATTGTTTTAACGAAATCTCAAAAATGGTAAATTTCGTAGCGGAATGTCGCAATAACTTCTAATATGTCGTAAATCTGGCAACCTACAATCGGCGTCCCCTAAAGCTGTCATGTGGCTGTCATTGTAGTTGTGGTTATTGCACCGACTTGCGTATGTTGAGATTTTTGTTGTTTTAGTGTATATTTGAGTGACTTTGTGACTATTTGTGGTGTGAATTGAATTATTTATGAACAATATTGTCATAATTGCATGATTGGACGAAATAAAAAGTGCATAGTTTGCTGCAATAGCGACGAATCGGTGAACACCACTTATCATAGGTTAGTATAGGTTTTGTTTTGGTCTTCAGTAGCGTAAAATATGGGGAAACACTTCATGGTAATAATAAATTATAAACTGTTACAATCAAGTTACAATAAGAGTAACTCTCTAAGTATAGCTAAATACTAATACAACTTATTGTATCAGTTTGTAACATCACAGTAATAATTGAATCTATTAATGAACATCCAATTTTAATATAAAATCGTACGCCACTGGTAATGCCCTCAAGCTGTCAAAATTCCCGTTACATGTTGGCTGGTCAGCGACCTGTGCATTTTGTTGTTTACATTCCCTCTAGAGATGTTAGCTCTGTGGTATCTACACTAAAAAAATCAACACCTGTTATCGATTTGTCTGAGAACCACTGACGTCTAAAACGTCAATGCTGAGAAACGCACTTGTTGCGACCCGGGTGACCTTTTTCCGCTTTATAATCGTTTTGTTTATTTTGAACTATATCGCTTAAACCCCCTTGGCACTAAGAGGTGGTGAGCGCTTTGGTTGTCCGAAAACGGACATGCGCTAAGTGGAAACCTCCAAAGAGAAGAACCACTATCGCCAGAACTATCGCAGAACTATCGCCAAGAACTCTCGACTCGCTACAAGTCGCGCTAACGCAGTTTGTTCTGCCATTTATATATCGATATACGCCTTTTTATTCGCCGCGCCTCCGCTACCCTTGTGAACATCAGCAGGACCCTGCAGGGTTAGAAGAAGCAGCGCACCCAACCAACGTCACCAGATAATCAAGGTAAATAACCATTTTTTAGTGTCTCGCGCCATCATCCATTAATTTTCAAAGGCCGCCTATATTCGCTCCAAAAGGGCTACGCCACCGCCAGGCACATCACGTGTCCGCAACAGCACTGTTGATCCATTGATTAAGTGATTAAATTACAATGGAGTTAAAATAATAACTAATTTGGATTAACTGATATTTTAAAATAGAGAGCTTACAAATACCTGATACATATAAAAACGATTGATTGAAGATTATTCATATACTTTGCAACTTTTCTAGAGTCCCGAATAAATTTCATAAATGAATAGCACTCGTTTGACTCTAGACGTACCGAACGAACGTCCTTAAAAGGTTCTTCAACCTAATCTGAACTACTTTTTCAATGATTTTCGCTAAAATCTTAATTATAATTATAGATGTGAAACTCCAAAACTTATCTGTCCTCTGATCTCACGGTTGATGTTTTTAAAAATTCTTAATATAAAGAATAAATATAATTTCATATGGATACACCACTGGTTATATCCTGACAATCATACATTTCTATTGCAGTTGTATTTAGAAGTAACTTGGCTCTTTTTTTATTTGCAGTTTGGTCAGTATTTCCAGCAGTTGTGGCACCTGTTTCATCCAAAGCTGTCAGAACCGTCAATACCGGCGTACCACAACAAACAGGCACTTTTAGCTTTCTGGAACCATGTTTGCACCGATTGCCCAGAAAACGTGCAGCTCATCCTTCAGAACGCTTACGTCACAAAAAATATTGCATTTAATTACATACTGTAAGTATCACAAATCATCACATCCCTCTACGCAGCTGTAGACTTTATATACAGGGTGTTTCATAAGTTGGGACTTTTTTTCATACAGCGGATAGTACTCGCCAAAATGATGTTTTTTTCCCAATAACACATAAACGAAATATTTAGAGAAAACAAGATACTGATGACCATTAAAAGAATCCTCAATTCTAAGTCCGCCCCTGGGCAATGGCTCACCATGTCATAATATCACAACAAACAAGGCAGCGCTAGCGGCACCGATGCCGGTGAGAAAACACTAAAACAGGCAGTTCGTCATACGTCGCGTTGCTGTGGCATAGTGTACGAGAGTGTTTGACTTGCTACATCTGACGATTGGACTTTAAAAACAACAACATTGGTGCACGCTTATAACAATAATGAACTGGTGGACGTGCTTTTAATGTACGGTGAGTGTGGTCAAAATGCCGCTGCGGCTTCGCGAGTGTATGCCGATCGTTTCCCTAACCGTACTCACCCTGCACCTCGTCGATTTGTCTCGCTCGTGCAAATAGCTAGAGTCACAGGATGTCTGAATCCACATCGTGGTGGACACGCTGGAAGACCTAGACAACCTCGTATTGTCCAAATTGAAGAAGACATCGTAAATCGTACTTTTACCTGTAAGATGCCTGCGACAGGACCGCACTTACAACTTCGCAACAACCAAATAGTGAGTACTTGCTTGATTTTTTTTACTGTTTTGCGGCTGGTTCACCGTGCATTAGCTTTGCCGTTTCAAGGGCCGTTGCTTCTAAAAGAGGAGAGTCCCAACTTTTAGAACACCCTGTATATTATACTATACCCTTTCCAGCTATTATAGTTCCAAAAGCATCAAATTACATTTCTAAGGCGTGAATTGTAAATTCGAACTGTCAGGTGTAATTTGTACCTGTCCATTCATTTTTGATGATGTCAAGGAATTTTTCATGGGCGCTACAGTCTAGACGTAAGAAGTCTCTACATGACTATAGATACAATGTTTTTTTGTCGTTATCCAGAGCTGACCATGATGACCAAGAGATAGTGATGTACAATAGAGCGATGTTACCAGCCTACTATGGTTTGTTGAGGATGATGTGTCAGCAGTCAAGAGTGTTTACTAGAAGTTTAGCGCAGCATCAAAATTTGCAGTGGGCATTCAAAAATATTACGCCACATCCAAATCAATATCCGCAGGTATGTATTTCAGTATTTTACTATCATTTTATTATATTTTTTTGCGAAAGATGAGCGATTCTAGATGATCAATTTATTTTAACTTGCTTTACATGTTTTAGATGCTTTCAATATCCGGCATTTTTTGTGTTTTTAGAAACGTCTTTCAATGAGAAATTTCGAGTATACTCACTACCATTTATGCTTGTTTACCCAACCTTCAGATCATTTCGAGACATAGTTAATTTTTTTTAAACTCTTCTTTTGACATCTGTTTGTCCACTTTCGCGGGAGATCAAAAACTTGGGGGTGATTCTTGACTCCAAGCTGACGCATGTTGACAGGCTCGTGTCAAGATCGACAGTGACTTTCTGACTGCTGCGACAGGCAGTAGGAAGAATATGGAGATTGAACCCCAACATCTTGCAGTAGATATACACCTGAACAATTCTGCTAATAAGCTCCTTGCGTGTATTTGGCACGTGGACATAAACTTTCCGTTTCGTTGTGCCTCGCAAGGAAAAATCAAGTGGGGTCAAGTCCGGTAAACTCGCTGGCCAAGCGATTGTTCCACGGCGAATGTCGTTCACATTTCGCTGCAAATGTACGATATTCGCCATGGATGGGACGCGGTGGAACAACCGCTTGGCCACCGCGTTTACCGGACTTGACCCCACTTGATTTTTCCTTGTGGAATACAATGAAACAGAAAGTTAATTAGTAAAATTGTTCAAGTCGGAAATGAATTACGGAATGACAAAGCTGTCGTCAGTCGCTCTACGCAACAGCATGCCTGCAACACCAAGGAGAACATTTCGAACAATGGTTGTAAAATTTGTTGCCTTTTTTCCTCAAAATGAACGACGTGACCACTAAGTATTTTGTATTATTGTCTTCTCAACTGGCGGATTAGACAATAAAGGGTCCCATTCAGACCATCATAGCTTCTAAACTACTTTACTTAGGGCTAAGGTGTATAGATATTTTTTTGAGGAAACATCATGTGCTATCGCTTAGAAATAAAAAAAATTAGGAGCAGCTTAGATTTTTTGAAAAAGCTAAAATTGAAAAAAAAACGCAACGCAAACACAAAAAATTACATAACTATTTTCTTTTAACAATTTTTTGCCCTTTTATGTAATCAAATTTGGAAAGATGTTTACCACTACTTACCACTAGACTTATTTTGTATTCGTTAAACCTCTACATAGGTAGCTATGGTTAAATTAGTACAACATTCTAGCATCAGTTGAATAAAGAAACAAAATGGCTGCCATTTCATTATGCTGGGAGAAAAACTGTTTTTGAGGGGTGATTTGCCGATAAAAATTACTGTATTTTATCCCTCTAAAGGTTCCGACACCGAAGACCGGTCACATTGTATACTTGATCCATTAATCGATGGATTCCAAGTTCGCGAACTTACTCGGCTCGACGTCGGTGACACACGTGAAGCTGAAATCACTCATTTTGATGATTTTCCTAAATAAACAAATCTTTTAACAAACGCCAAGCACAACAAGCGTTGCGCATCGATGGCCTGCCGAAACAAAGTAGTACGAGCCGAGACAAGCTACGAGCAAGATTTCAAACTAGTTGGATCGCCGGCGGTTTGCGCGACGGTTCTAAAGTACGCGTACTTACGGTGACACACAGGCGAAAAAGGTCGTCGAGCCATAAGTACTCGTACTTGCTCGTACGTGTATCACCCCTTTAAGACCCTGTTATCTGTTTGAGGCAGATGCCGAATTCGGCCCAAGGCCGAAATAATTAGACATTTCGCGATCTGTCCAATCTAGATTTGCCAGATGCCGAAACAGTGAGCGATTCGGCACCTGACTAACCCAATTTAGCCACGTCGCGAAATGCGCGTTTGTGCATTACGACGTTGCCGATCGAAACATAATAAACCTAATTCCTGATGTGGGCAGAGGACGCTTAGCTCCTCGTAATATTTTCTCAGATGTTTTATCAGAAAAAGATGGTTTTTACCAACTTGGTACATCAACTGGCGTTTTAAAAAAACTATACGCAAGAAATGAATCAATACGAATAATACAGTTGGACTTATATTTTTTAAATATTTCTTTTATTCCGTCCTCCTCAGATATACCAGTTAATACAAAATTCAGTTTGGGGAGAATTGCCGCAAAGGAATCTGATTCTTCTCAAGGTTTTATTCGATGCAACTGTCGTAGTAAACAATGTGGTAACAAAAAATGCAAATGAGTAAGATAAAATGTAATAATGTCACTCGAGTACTTCTTGCCGAAAGAAATAAAAATAAATTGAGTTTATGTTGTTTATTTATGACTTGATTGGCAACGGCGTAATGTAGAAATGCGCATTTCGCGGCATGGCCAAAATACGTTGGTCATATGCCTATATGTATCATTGTTTCGGCATCTTGCAAATCATATTTTAGACAGATCGCGAAATGTCTAATTATTTCGGCCTCGGGCCAAATTCGGCATCAGTCTACAACATATCTAAAATGAAAAACCTTCTCTTTTCAGGCTGTCGAAGAATTGTTCAAGCTGATGCAACTGATGGTGTTAAAGCACCCAGACGCCACGGAGGCAGAGCAAAGAGAGATCTACAATTTTAGGAAAACCACGCTGATGACTTACATACAGTGTCTCGACGGTAGGACCAGTTGGGGCACTCTAATCTCCGCATTTAGGGTATTGTTGGAAACGAGCGACGATAAGTTGTACGTTGTATATAATGGAGGATTACAAATTGTGTTTGAGGTAAACAGGAATTAATTCTCTTCTATCTTTGTCATGACTTTCTAATGCTAACGGGAAATAATAACAATATTATACGATCAGGTCAGGCCCGTGCCAAGATTTCACTTGAGGGGGGGGCTCACTATGTCACTGGGGGGGGGGGGGCTAGCAGTAACGTCTTAACTGAAGGACGTAGGACGTCGTTGGGTTTCACCATTTTTTGGCGAGCAAAATAGGGGGGGTGGTTAGGTTTCCCTTTCTCAAGCATCCTGGAGGAGCAGTAAAGAAGCGTCACCATTAAACAAAAAAAAAAGGTTTTGTGCCTCCTACCCGCTATGAAAAAACCGAACAGGTGACAGCCTTATCTAGATAGGACCTGTTGAGTATTCGAAATATTTAAAGCCTGTTTTTATCTACATACCCCCCAGCACCTTGGGGGGGGGGCTTTGAGCACGATATATTAGTTTGCTGGCTATTATCCATTCTTTGATATCAAAAAATACACTATATCAAATATAGAAAAATCAAACGATGTGAATATAATGTCGCATGTACTTGGGTGTAAAGGTGTACACAAACATGATTTCTTCTTTGGAATCTAAGCAAAAACTAAAACTTTATGCAACATAGTACTCGTCTGTGTACATAAATTCAACTGTTTCAGAATTTTCCTATTTTCATCAACACCAAAACATAAAAATTTGGCATAAACTGCAAATGGGTACATCTAGCTTTTCAACGATGTACCACTAGTTACTAGTACTACTAAAAATAATTGTTAATATTGTTTAATTGTCAATTATTTTATATAGTGGATATTTAGAAACCTCAAATTTTTTGTTAAAATTGTTTCGATCCCTTGAATATTTTACCCAATAATTGACCATCTCCAAACTTTATTGAGATGGTTTCTTTTAAGCCCGTAGCCTAGTAATTGTAACATACAAGTTTCAACAGTTTAGAAATATATAAATCATTATGATATTTTGTAACTTTCGGGGGGGGGGGGCTCCGGGCCTTCGAGCCTCCCTGGCTACGTGCCTGGGTCAGGTGACCTATCGGTGTGGGAAGTAAAAAGAGAAAATATAGATTTTGCATTCTAACTCACCGTGTATATGAATATGCGTCATCGATTTTTTACAGCCTAAGTTAAAACTGGAGAATATTTTTTTATGTAGCGATATAAAAAAATAATCTGACCCATTACTTTTAGATATACAGTACATTCATTGGACAGCGATTTGGATATAAAAATAGTCATCACTTTTGAAATACTTTATATAATCTTACAATACCTCATACTGTTATAACGGAGCTCATTATTACAATCTAAGGCCCGATTTTATCAACACGGGCGTTTTAACAAAGGTTTTGACCAATCAGAGCAGCCCATTCAAGAACTTGCATCTGTCAAAGTTCTCTGAAAATTATTGATTTCTCTTGAAATTTACTTCAAAAAGGTGAAAAAAGACATGCTTTATATATAATCGACCATTGTATCCTAGTATCTTTTTAACTCTGATTTTCCATCCTAAATGGGTAAAAACTTGCATTTTCCTGTTTAACAAAGAGTTTAGCAATTGCTAATCTCAACCAATCAGATTCAACAAAACCGACACATTTGATCACTGGATAAAATGTACTGTTAATTTAATGATGATGATGACAAGAAATTCAAATTACTGTTCTATTCTGATAAAACAATAATTTACACTCGATAATAATTATAAATACCTCCAATATACCTTTGTATTATAGTGAAAAAGGGTAAAAATAACATTTTATTGCATTTCACAAAGCTATTGTAGACACACACGATACAAGCGTGCATTACAGGTTGCCTATCCTGCTTAACAGCAAAACCTTGCGATCTGGCAAAAGTATAACGTATATCCTTATTTTTCCTAAACTAGAAACCTTTCGTATAGTCAGCAAGTGAATAAGGTGCTTTAAATAAATGTGTTTCTGCGCTACGGTGCCTTTTACGCAGTGCCTACAGTCTTTACATCCTCTGTGAATATTACTATAAGAAGGTCTATTCTATAACAAACATGCATCCAGTCTATAATCAATCTGACTGCAATTGCAATTGGTAATTATACAAAATTATAAGGTAAACATTAAAAATCTAGCATTAATTTGCAAATCAATCACTTTGTTCTGATTTTCTGCTATGATTTTGATCCATGAATTCTAAAATATTTTTAATGAAAGTGTCATCCAGCTTTGACGTTTTGTTTCCAATATTGTTACAATACTATTGGATGATACTTATTAACCTAGCCCGCAATACCCAATACAAAGCTTTTGCTAAACAACATCCAATAGAAAAGCTTTGTCAAAATATGCATGTTGATAAAATCGGGCCTAAATGTGGGATAATATATCTCTCATTTAAAAAAAATATATGTTTGCATCACCACGTAGTTATGAATCACCCTATATAAATCAAAGTATTTTCTGAGCAAAGAGCATATCCTTGCCTACAACCTTGGTGTACAACTTTTTTTGCTATATTTTACAGTGGTAGAGTTATGGACCGATCCGGTACTAAAAACCCACCCTGTATATCAAATTCCATACATAATGGGCAGACCGTATACAATGCAAGTAATTCGATTTCAGTGTTTCCAAAACTTGCACGTGATGCTGCACGAAGCGACGGCGTGTCACGTTCTGGGCGACATGTTGGACATCTTGGCCATCATGCAGGATCTGCTGCAATGCGTTCGGATGTTCAGAGATAGCAAAGATGCCCGAGGCATCGTTTTGGCAACGAAAGATTGGCTGGAGGTGTTGAGGAAGTTGGCCACCCTCCTCAACACTTATAACCCGCCCGAGATGAGGACGCTGTGTATAGGTAAGTAAGCATGGATTATTTTTTTATGAATAAAAACGATTGTACCCACTCGCCAAACCAAATTTTTCAAACTCGACACCTGTTTCGCTAACTTCTATTAGTATAGTATACATAGGGTGATCAATTTTGTACTCCAAGGTTTGATACCCCCGTTATTATGGCAAAAACAAAAAAAACTTTCGAAAAAAAAGCTGCGGATAAAGCTAAGATCTACATTTTAAAATTATTTTATAATATATAGAATTCACGGCATATCAAAGTTTTTTCAAATAGAACACCCTATACAGGGTGTTAATTAAGTATGTTAACAAACTTTAACCACGAGTAGTACTCCGAAAAATAGAAAGAAAATGTCATATGAACATGGGTCCGGAAATGCTTCCTAAGGGAGCTACGCTCCTTTGCATGGGGCACTCTGAAGACAATCTTCCCTCGATATTCTCGAAACCATTCATAACAAAATTACGAAATTAGGTACTATGGATAACTTTTGACGCTGAATCTGATTCTGAATTTAGAATTTCAGAATTTTAATCAGAGGCGTATCATACGCGAGGAGTTAAGGGTAAAAATAACCCCATTTTCTAAATGGTAAATTTTTTTCATTTTAATTTTAGAATATGGTATTTCAGAGATTTCTACGTAAAAATGGTCTCTTGGTACATCTCGATAGGGCTAACCGTTTTCGAGAAAAATGCAAATTATTGAATACAATAGTTTACCCATCGTAGCTAATTTCGTAATTTTGTTATGAATGGTTTCGAGAATATCGAGGGAAATCCGTCTTCAGGGTGCCCCATGCAAAGGGGCGTAGCTCCCTTAGGAAGCATTTCCGGATCCATGTTCATATGACATTTTCTTTCTATTTTTCGGAGTACTATTCGTGGTCAAAGTTTGTTAACATACTTAATTAACACCCTGTATAGTACGAAATCCTCGGTTTTCCCTCGATATTCTCGAAACCATTCATAACAAAATTACGATGGGTAAACTTTTGACGCTGAATCTGATTCTGAATTCAGAATTTCATAATTTTAATCAGAGGTGTATCATACGGGAGGAGTTGAGGGTAAAAATAACCCCATTTTCTAAACGGTAATTTTTTTTGAAATTTCGATTTTAGAAAATGATATTTCAGAGATTTCTACGTAAAAATGGTGTCTTGGTATATCTCGATAGGGCTAACCGTTTTCGAGAAAAAATCAAATTATTGAATCGATGCAGGCAATAATTTGCATTTTATATATATATATACCTTGTATATATTGGAAGGTTGTGGAATCATGAACAATTTTCTGAATGCTACAGGGCGGTGTATAGGAATCAATTGTTTTTGAAATAATCATAAAATTATTAGTTTTTACTCTAAAAAATAATTATTGGTAATAGAACATGACTGATAATAAACCATTTTGACACTACTAAGTGCAAAAATTACATCTGGCATATGATGCAGCCGTTCACGAAAATTCCACTCCACTGTTTCCAGCATGTCTCTGTTGATTTTTGAGAGATTCCATGGCGAATCGCTTTCTTCTCTGCGTCTAACGTACGGGGCTTGGCCCTTTAAACACGTGACTTGAGTAACCTCCATACAAAAAAAAAATTACAAATTGATAAGTCGGGAGACTGAGGAGGTCATGAAATGCCACCAAACCTCGAAATTGAACGATTTGGAAACAGGTGGCGAAGAACAGCCATGGATGCTCTGTGTGCCGTGGCCCCATCTTGCTGGAACCACAAATCTTTGATATCCACACCTCTTCTTTGCAATTCAGGTATGAAAAAGGTATTCACCATATGAATGTAACGTTCAGATGGTGCTGTAGCGGTGACCCCATTTTCTCCAAACAATATGGGCCAGTGATGCCACGCCATATGCCACGTTCTAGCGTCTACCGCTCCATGATGGCAAGTGGCAAGTAAGAAAATGAAATGGTTTGAGCCAAGGAATGGATTGTAATAAACAGCGCGCTCCTCCCTTTTCTAATATATGAGTACTACTTAAACCAAAAACACTTGGTTTTTATGCCCCACCCTGTATGTTACGTTATGTTGTGTTTTCAGAGGTGTTGAAGGAGTTGGTGGTGACGGTGGTACCGGAAGCGATGCAGTTGCTGGCCCCCCTTTTAACGCACTGCCACGCGGCGGTGCAGGACGGTAGGGACGCGGCGCCCCTGGGCCCCTACTTCCCCAGGAGGGGCTGTTCGGCCCCCTCGATGGCCGCGGCGGCTGCGAAGGGTGCGGGAAGACCTCTGAGGCCCATGGTGCAGATGGCCGTACCGCATGGACAACTCGAATGTAACAGGGTAAGACTAAAAGAAGAAAGATAATTACATCAAGCAACAAATCACGAAACATGTGGAACGTAATGTCAGAGTTGAATAGTAATAAAAAACGTAATATTACTAATATGACAATAGCTGTTGTCAATCGAGTAGTAAAAGATCCCAAGGATATCTCAAATATTTTCAATAATTTCTTCATTAATGCCTCAAAGAAACCTGTAAATAGTATCCAGGCTCCAACCCACTAAAGCCAGAAAATGTCGGCTTTTAATCCTTATACATTTCACGTGAAGCCATACTCACATTTTGAACTAGAAGCATTGCTCACAAATAAATTCAAAAATAAATCGTCATCAGGTCCAGATGAGGTTCCTGTGTTTATCTTCAAAAGGGTACTGAAGTATACTAGTACACCTCTTACTTTCATCATATACTTATCGTCAAAGAATTACCTTTTATTTTCGTGTTTCTCAATTATTCAGGAATGAAATGGCGCAACGGTCTAAAATTACGTGTAGGGGGGTTTTTCTGAGGGGAGCAATCCAAATTCAATCACGGTTTTGCTATCATGAATAGAGGACGCCACCTACGGCGCATTGAACTCTTTTAAATTAACAAAACTTTTTTCCGGTTTGATACACCAATGTGAGTATCAGAAAAAGTGTTTCCTCGATACGTTTTACGTAATATACTTTGTCTAAGCCTCTAGAAAGAAAGAAAGAATTATCGGTGTTCTCGCACGACTTAATATTAAATCAAAAGCATTTTTCAAACATATCTAATTTTTAAAATAGGTGGTGTTGAAGTTTAAATAAATACGTAAATGGTATGTAAAAGTATGAGCCTAATATTCATTCGTGCGGAAATACCGATAATTCAGTCGCATTGGAAATTTCAACGAAGGTTATCTCGAAAATTGGAAATTTTAACAAAGGTTATTACAAGGATAAATTTACATAAAAAAACAAAAAAGAAAAGTACTATGACAAATAATAATGGACCAGTTGAAGATCATTCAATGGAATTGCCGATCAGCTTTAGCAAACAAAAGTAACCTAGAACACATTTAGATGTTATCAGAAACTTGGTTTAAAGCAAATGCATACGTAAATTTTATGGGATATAACGTTGTTAGGCAGGATCGTCCAAACAGTAAAGGTGGGGTAGCAATTCTACTTAAACATAACATAAAGTACACTGAGATATGTACAACGCACGACAAACTTCTGACGACTGGAGCTACTTTGAAATTAAAAGATAAGACAAATCTTTCATTAATATCTATTTATGTCAAGCCTCAAACCAAATTATCTTCCCAAGGATGGAATACATTTTATGACTTGATGCCACCACCTTTTATTTTAGCAGGAGATTTTAATGCTCATCACGTAGCTTGGGGATGTGACGTAAACGATGTTTATGGTAACATTCTCCTGGAGTCGCTGAATGAGAAAAATCTAACTTATTTGAACGACGGATCCGCTACCTATGGCTGCCATGGTAGAAAGTCTGCTATCGACCTCACCATATCTACTCCTCAAATCAGACACCTTCTAAAATGGGACACTTTGCCAGACCCCGCCGGCTCAGATCACATCCCAATCATAATCGATTGCAAACTCTGCCCAGAGAGGATAAAAACAAAAGAATATAGAGTGGAACGTAAATAAAGCTAATTGAAATATATACAAACTATATCTATCCTCACATGAAATAAATGTAGATAATTATGATACATTTATAAACTTTATGAACCAATCTGCTGACGAATCTATTCCTAAATACTCACAAGAAAGGACTCGATCAAGAAATGGGAAACCTTGGTGGACACATCGTATATCTTGTTCACGAAAAAAATATTAAGGAAACGATTTTTTTGACACTCACATTGATGCAGCAAACCGGAAAAATTTTGACAATTTGAATAATTTCAATATACCGTAGGTATATCTGTATTCTTGATAGCAAAACCGTGGTTGAATTTTGATATCTCACCTTAAAAAACCCCCGACACGTAATTTTAGATGGTTGTGCCATTTTATTGCGAAATAATTAAGAAAAAATGTATAGTCCAGCGGAGTGAGAATAGTAAGGTCATAAAGTGTTGAGGCACTTATCACTTGGTTAATGTAACTGTGAAGTACTGTAAAAATTTAGACGGAGATTTTTGAAGTTTATGTTTTAATTGTGAATTGTGTAAGCAAATAAAGCGTTTGGAAAACTAAGAGAGTTGTAATATATCTTTCTGTTACGCACTGCACTAAACTGGAGGCTTAGGGGAACCCACTTCATACTTGAAACTTGGTGTATATTGATCTGACCTCTTTACAAACTCCCGATGTATCTTATATGTAACCCACATTCTATTGACATATTAACACACTCACTCTGTTTATAAACAATCTTAGTTAAACAAATATACGCTTATTTTCCGAAATCTCACTCCCCGAACTGGTAACCTCCTTACGAATTGGAGCAATACAATATACTGGGTGTTACCAGTTCCCTTCACTTTACTAATCTACATCACAATCCTTAATTTATTATAAATATACATATATACATATCATAGAGTAACAATATGTATATTTGAATATTGAATAGCTGCAGTTGGCATTTCTAATCAATTTTTTTTTGTTTCAGGGTGTGGATCCCGAATACGACTTAGCCTTAGATAAGTTTTATACTCCATATCATGATTTTATAGACGTGATGTTTAGGTTAGCTGTAAATAATGATTCTGTTCCTGAAGTACTGATAAATTTAAGCGCTGTGGTCGGTTTTGAAGCGGTACCCTTACATTCCACTTACTTCCCGAAACTCTGGTTGGATATATACAAAGCTCAGGTATGGTATGATGATTATACATATATTTCAAGCACTTATTCAAAAATAAGACGACGCACCGGTCCCTGACAAGTATCGGATAGTCTATCTATCAGATAACCTATTTTATTTAATGGCATTATCTGACAGGCTATACGAAGCTTATCAGGAGCCGGTGAAACCTGCCCTTAGTCTAGTCGAAAAGTTGATGAATAATTTCCTGATTTTGTTTTATGTTGCACTTAATCCTAAACTATTCAATTTAGTCAAGAAATTTTGTTTTGATTCAGCACATTTTACTCTATTGGTCTTCAAAAAATATATGAACTAACTATAACTTGTATAGATAAGAAATTATATACATAAAGTAATTTCCTGTTTTTTTTTTCAGAATATCGATAGAAAGTATATCAATCTGCTGACATCTTGTAATTATTTCGTCGACTATGTGGATGCCATTTTGCTGGATGAAAGGGCTGCTCTGACAGTTGATATTATCTACGAATTTCTCACTGTGTTCTTTCCTAAGGTGAGTACATTCTACAGCAGCATTTTTATTGCAACATTTATTTCAAAACAAATCACCATAGACATTTGCATAGATTGAAAGCTTTGTGATAATATAAACAAAAATGCTCTGAACTACTCCAAACCAAAGACGTATAAGGGCCAGTTGTACAATGCTGGTTGAACCTTGGGTTTAACATAAACTGCCGTTAAGCTACCAAAGTTGCTAAAGGTCCGTTGTACAGGGTGGCCTAATTTCGAATGGACGCTGGCAATAACTCTGTAAACGATAATCATATAACTTCGAGCAAAAAATATTACCAGGTAAATCAACTAAGAGAAATCGCTGGATATTATTTTCAAGTTTCTTAAGTAGCCGCTAGGGCGCCTAACAGTTACGATCATTCAGAAAAACTGTTTTTTTTTCAAAAAATATGCAAATAAAGGTGATGATGTGATGTCATAAAGGTGTAAACAGGACAATTTTCGATTTTTTTTTTGTTAATAGGTTTTTGCTCTATTTTGTAGGATGTATTGGTGGGGCAGTGTTAAAAATGTATTTATTCCTCAGAGTAACAACTGAACATAGAGGTAGTAAACAACTAATTCTAATAGGCCGACATCTTTTCTTATGTTGTCATATTGATCACCAGATACGGCGATCATAATTATTTACTATCGTATTAATTGTATAGTATCCAGAAATATTCCATTCTACGTTAAAAAAGACGGTATTTTGATAGTTCAGGAATGATTGCAGCAAAATCAATAGATATGTTGACCTCTCCTGTGTTTCTCCAATTTCTTCATCATAAACGGAAATTCTGAAGTCTTACATAAATTTTGAGGAGCTGGCAACGCCGAAATAATTTTCGTGCGACTTATTTACGGTAGAAGCTCGACTGTCAAACGTTTGTTTTGTTTGTGCGTCTTTTATGCTTGGTCAGTAAACTCAAATTTGCTATTTATTGGTAACTGTAGAGAAGCTTTATGGACTTGCTGTGCTATATTCGAGTGTAGTTTAATAGTTTTTCGAGATGGAACTCAAAAAGTGGAGTGTTTGTAACATGGTTTGCATTGGAAGAATTTTGAGGTGTTACACAGCATTGTTTACAATTTGAACTGTCACTACGAGGTCACAGCTGATCAATGTTTGGACGCTGAAGTGTCAAAGATGATGGCTTTGAGCACGCCATGCTGAAGTGGTTTGTTTACTACCTCTATGTTCAGTTGTTACTCTGAGGTTTATTCAAATGGCCATAACTTTGGTATAAGTTAACGGAATTAAACAAGCTAGGTCTCGTTAGAAAGAGCTGTTCCTATCTAAGTTTATCTTGATTTAGTAGCTACAGGGCGGTATTTGACACCATAACTACTATCACGCATTATTAAGCAAATTTTAAATAGTATGCTATATCTCTTTTAACACAGATAGATAGAGGATGAAATTCTTAAAAAGTCAGCGCAGGATCCAACTTCCTAGCTATTTTCAAGCCGGAGATATCAATGAAACAAGTATTATGGCAAGTGTACAGTGAGTTTCAGAAACAGTTGATGCCCTCTGAGACTGAATCGTGCTGTCAACTTGAAGATAAATAAGCTTAACCACTGGTTCTCTTTCTGAAACAGAGCGATACGATAACTACTGGTCAACCTCCATCTGTCGGTTAAGTGACTACCAGGGGTTACTTATGATTGTGGATTGTGAAACTGGGCCTTACCTGCGAGTTAACTCGAACAATGGAACGCCTCTTGTTTCACAATCATAAAATGACGTAGGGTTAACTGACCGCGAGTTTTATTTTATGTTTAGCGGTTGGTGGCACTGTGTCCGCAATATTTAAAATTCTTCTTCTTGTTTCCTTCGTTAGGTGTTTCGTGCAGGTGTTTTTCTGGCAAGACTGTCAAAAAATGAGTTCGTTGTCAGTTCCATGCGATTTCCAACCTCATTTTGGTTTTTTCCACTGACGTTTTTTTTTTATTTCATTCGCAGTTATCTGGTGTTTGGTTTGGCATAGATCAAATATTTTCAGGTTGGGTTGGTGTTTGGACTGATTGGCGTTGTAGTTGTTTTTGGGGCCATTTTCAAATAATAGCCCTGCATGTATCCGTGTGTCGGCATGGAAAAACCAAAAAGAGCGAACAACTTTTCAAAAGATGAAGAATATACTGTGTAAGGCTTTCGCGGCCATCGTCCAATGAATTTGTGGTTCTTGGGTTTTTAGGCCGGCGTCGTTTGGCGTTAAAGTTTGACGTTTCACTACCACGAGTGGATGGCATTTTCAGAAGCTGTTTCACTTCGGCGACTTCCAAAATACTGACTGCTGGTGGATCTGCACCTGTATTTATACCTGCTAATGGTGACGTGGCCCAACCAGGTTGGTAGCCCCGCCCCTTCGCGATATGGTAGTTTCTTCAGGTCCTTTAGGATGGGTACCCATGTCCGGTTGACTTTCTGTGTTTCTTCTTTCCTATTGAAATTATATGATGTTTTTGTATTTCGATGGCTTCTCTGTCAAGTCTGGCATGGTATGAAGACGTTGCGGCAAGAACCTGAGTTTCTTCAAACTTGATCCTGTGACTTCCCTCCTTAACCGAATGTTCGGCTACCTCTGATTTGTCCGTATGGCCTAGTCGACAGCTAGCCTTATGTTCTGCAATTCTTGTGTTTATAGATCGCTTCGTTGTTCCTATGTATACACTCCCACATGTGCATGGTATGCGATAAACCCCCGGTGTTGTGAGTGAGTCTCTTTTACCCTTCACTGTGCTCCAATATTTCTGTATCTTTCTTGTGGGCTTGTAGATGGTCTCGACGTCTTCAGATGAAGAATATCTGTTAATTTCTTTAGTAGAAAAGTACAAGCATGTAATAGAATTCAAAATAAAAGGTGCAACAACATGGCGCGAAGAACACAACGCCTGGGAAAAGATAGGAGAAGGATTTAATTGCAAATGTGCAAATAATAGCTGTAAAGGTGCTGAAAGAAAAATACAGAAATTTAAAAAAGACCAAGGAGTCATGGTCATCGTATTCCTCAAAATAATTGACTCTACTCGACATCATTTTTGGTTACAGGTTTCCGCACACGTGCTGTCCGAACAGACGTTGACGATGATCGACAACACGGTGGTGTCTTTGAGCGAGCAGGTGGGCTCGCTAGACGTGCCCAAACTGGCCCGAAGGCTTTCGGGGGACCTGCGCGCCCTCATCTTGGTGTACAACAGCCCCGAAGCCGTACCGCCGCCGCTGCTCAAGACCACCCTCAAACAGCTGCAGGCCAGGGTGAGAGCGGAGATGGCCAAACTGGCCCCCAAGGAGGGTAAGTACACGCGAAAAGAATCATAACACATAACATAAAGAATCAAACCACCACCCATCTCAGAAGTACGGAATTATTATACTACGTTACAAAATCCCATCAAAGGCCTCGATTTGCTCTGTAGCATTTCAGTATTCACTCAACATCAAACTGTCAACAAAAATCTGTGTTCCGTTATTGCATTTCCGAGGCATGGATGTCATCGTTTTGCTCGGAAATCAAATTGAGATTTTAGCGACCTTTGTGTCAATACTGTCAAGAGATATTTTTCACTTGACAGCTAACAACTTAACATAACCTATTCTGCTCTATTTGCATGCATTGACGTTCTAACGGGTACGACTTCTCTGACACTCTGACTCTGAGAAAACAGCACAGGTTATGTGGTATGTCAAAATTGTCAAAAAAAGATCTTTGCCGTTTCATAAATATTCCAAAATCCCTAACATCTGGAATCACGTGACTATCCTCGAAAATTCATCTGCTCACTGGATAGATAGGATTTTGGAACGTAGTATTAGAACTTTGACAGAACGGGCTAGAAAAGTGTGCGAACCAGAAGAACTCGACACCGAACTGGAACATCTAAAGAATGCACTTAAGACAAATGGTTACACAGAAAAGGAAATAACAAGAACAATGAGAAGAAACAGGGCAAACACAGAACCTAAACCGCTAGCTTTTCTACCCTATGTGCCTGGAATAACAGACAGAATAGGAAAAATGTTACGAAAGGAAAACGTCAAGACCATCTAAAAGCCCACAAGAAAGATACAGGAATATTTGAGAACGGTGAAGGATAAAAGAAACCCACTCACAACACCAGGGGTTTATCGCATACCATGCACATGTGGGAGTGTATACATAGGAACAACGAAGCGATCTATAAACACAAAAATTGCAGAACATAAGGCTAGCTGTCGACTAGGCCATACGGACAAATCAGCGGTAGCCGAACATGCGATTAAGGAGGGAAGTCACAGGATCAAGTTTGAAGAAACTCAAGGTTCTTGCCGCAACGTCTTCATACCATGCCAGACTTCACAGAGAAGCCATCGAAATACAAAAACATCATAATAATTGCAATAGGAAAAAAGAAACACAGAAAGTCAACCGAACATGGGTAGCCATCCTAAAGGACCTGAAGATACTACCATATCGGGAAGGGGCGGGGCTACCAACGCTACCTGGTTGGGCCACATCACCATTAGCAGGTATAAATACAGGTGAAGATCCACCAGTCGTCAGTATTTTGGAAGTCGCCGAAGTGAAATAGCTTCTGAAGATGCCATCCACTCGTGGTGACGAAACGTCAAGCTTTAACGCTAATCGACGCCGGCCTAAAAACCCAAGAACCACAAATTCATTGGACGATGGCCGCGAAAGCCTTACACAGAAAATGTCCTTCTTTGAATTACGTGTTTTATTGATTGCTAAAACAAGGCGCACACTTTCAACTGATATGATGCCATCGTAAATTGATCAGCGCGGCATGAGGTGAGGGAGCGGGAGGTTTTGGGGTCTATTCTGTAAATTTTTTTGGTTATTGTAAACAGGGTCGTTAAAAAATCAATTATTACAGCCAGGTAAAAAATTTAACATCATGGGTATTCGGTAAACACAAAATTTAACCGGGCAGTTATGCGGGACGTTTTAACTGGTGTCATTATGAATTAGTATACAGGCAACCACCTATGCATGCGATGTTGTCATGTCTCATGTTCACACTGTTCACAGACAGTGTGAAATCTGATGAAACAGTGTTATTTTACTAAAACCTCACACGGTAACTATGCATGTGGGAAAAGTGAAGCTGTTGTACTCACTATTGTATATGAAATACCACCCTGAAACAGCTGCAGGCCAGGGTGAGATGGCCAAATGCCTTTTTTTGAATGGACTAGTATCATGGGTTTAAAAACAGTGATTAAATCATTATAACCTCTTAGTGTATACAAACATGGGTGTACTGTTGTACTCTCTGCATCGTTTTGTTTACTAGTAATTCCATTTTAAAGTTTAAAAAAAGGAATTTAAGTTTATCCAATCAGTGCGCGCCACGCAACAGCAGTGCATTGTTGCCTCGTCAACTTCCAAATCGCGGTATTGACGCAATTTTCACGGGGTCGAAACTGAACGCCCGTGCGGTCGGTGCAATTCAGTCACCCACCCAAGCGCTAACCGCCCACAAGGCTGCTGCCGCCCCACTATCGAAGGCAGACGCTGTTCATCGCGCAGCCACGTGGGTCCCCTTTTTTGCCACTTACGCAGGCTCTCAAAATCTTAGGTCACGGATCTGGACCAGCTAACATAGATATTTTTCTCGTCAACATTAAGAAAGACTACATTAAAGAATCCAACCTCAGTTTAATAATGGTCCGATGAAATTTGACGCTACCTCCCGGACCATATCGCGGCCACTGTGCAACCTTCCACGATCATGAAGCTGCCGCTGAATCTTTTCTTTTAGGACTGTGCAGGCAAGCAGTTCTTGTTTACTCCGTCTAACCTATTCGAATTCGTTGGCTTCAATGGCCGTATATATCAAACTACATATTTTTTAGCATGTGTAGAGGATCACATAAAGACATGCATTCAATATTGGGACTTAAGTTAGAACGGCAACACGGCACACATACCGTCTTCTGATTGGCCTTCCCCTATAGTCCCGTGACGTCACGCGATTAGAAAAATTCAAATATTTTCTTCATTTTCTCGACTTTCCCGTGCCCAAAAAATCGCGGAAAAATATGTGAAGGTTCTTATCCTATACTCTATCATACACAGCCATAAATAAATTCATGATAGTCATTATCGTCATCCACCTCTTTCAGGACTTTGTCAATAGTCGGAAGTTCATTTGGGAAAAAGAACTGATGCACCTTTCTCCAAATTGCACTTTTATCGCCATGCTCCACAAGGTCAATGCAACGTTTGCGATTCTGATTAGTTAAAGGTGCAGCAAAAGAATGCCTGGTTCTGTATTCTCGCACCACTTTATAGACACTCCGTATGCAGATGCCTATTTTGAGTGCAACCTCTTCCACAATATCGTCAGCAGCAGTTGTTAATGATTTTTTCTGGGTTTCGTATTTATATACGTTTAATATTACCTCCTTAAAGCTCACGTCAAAATGGCTCTTTTTTGACCTCTTCCTTGGTGGACTCAAATCCTGACTTGTAGCCACATCCATGGGTTCATCTGCGGTGTCTGTACTACTAGACATCCCTCAATATCTCCTTCAAGTTATCGGGCAATAACACAAACACCACTTATAGCTATTAAAACAACAGTACAGCACAGATAACACTAAAATTCACACAACACGGCAGGTATGCGATGATACAAGCACGATGTACGCTATCATTAACACGACGCGTCGTATACAATGATAAACACACGGAGCAACTGAATAAAATACAACCCTGTACTCTGTTGAACGACCCAGACGACCAATCGCAATGAATGCCGCCTTACTAGGGCAGCGTGCGTGGTATCCTGTTTGTTTACAATCTTCTGCACCTTGGATTTCAATACGGTATAGAGAGGTTCTGCGAGCTGATCCTTACCAGCGTTATTTTTTTTTGAGAATTTCGACACTGTGGAATGAGCTGCCGGGGAATTTGTTTCCCGGTGGCTACAACTTGCAGCGTTTCAAATGTAACGTGCACCGACACTTATGCTCTCGCAGCGCTTCTACAACGCGATAGGCTTTCAGTCTTTGCGGGAGGCTGACCATAAAAAGAAGTATTGCGTCAATCAACTTGACTCAATGTTTTTTTTTATTTTCAGAACCAGCGAAAAAAATTAATAGTGAAGATAGCAGTAAGAAAGAATGCAACCCAGATGAAGCCAGTTCGTCATCAAAGGGCGAGGATTCTGTAAATATAAGGCAAGACGCTGCGAAAAGTGATAGTGATTCCGAGATGCAGCAGAGCTCTTCTAGTCGAGAAACTGCGCCCGAAGAGAAAAAGGAGCGCTCTATCGGCCCGTTGGATGACTTGGAGTTGTTGGATAAGACTATAAACGAGCTTATTGAGATTGTTGAGAAGGACGATTGATAGTTTTCCTCTAAAACCAAAGTACTGCTTTGTACATTTCTGTTTGTTTTCGTTCCGAGTTTATTTGTATTGGTTCTTCTATAACTTATTGTACATTTAAAGCTTTAAAATGAATAACCGATGTTGGAAGCTATTTTGAGTATAAGTCAGGGTTTTGTATTCTTGTTAGTTGCATATTTTCTTTAAATTTGAAATATTGCAATAAAAATAGAGGATGTTAATTTGCTTGTACTGTTTGATTTCTTCAAAAGACTGTTAAAAATAAAGTATTTCTTTTTTATACTGTTTTTTATTTGTACCCTTTTATTTGTGCTTTGTGGACTATTCTAAAGCGTTTGATAACGTAAAGTGGCCTAAACTGTGGGAAATCCTCCTCTCTATGGGAGTTCATTATCACCTAGTGTTTCTCATACAGCAACTCGAGTCTAATTCGGCTCGTGTAAGAATTGATGGTAACCTGTCTCGTCAAACTGCAACCAGAAAATGAGTTCGTGGTTCGTTGGTTTTTTGATCGACAATTCGGGTAGCTGTAAAAATGAGATTCGACGGCGCATTCAACAGGCACGTGTGGCCATGACAAAGCTTACTAAAATATGGCATGACCATAACATCACTAAAGCTACCAAAATATCGCAGGTTCAGTCTCTTGAGTTCTCCATATTTGTATATGCCTCGGAAACTTTGACTGTTAAAAAGGCAGATCGAGCTCGCATAGATGCTTTTGAAATGTGGACGTGGAGGAAAATGCTGAGAGTACCTTATACCGCCCATCGAACTTACGTTTCCATACTGGATACGCTCGGTAATCCAAAGAGACTATCGTCCATTGTGTACATTCTTTGGACATATACAGAGAAGCGATAATATGGAGAAACTTGTAGCTCAGGGTCATGCCCCGAGTGGGCGGCGCCGTGGTCGTTCCCCTACACGCTGGGTGGGTACGACGAAACAGTTGCTGGATATGAGTATTAAGAGCGCCACTGAACTGACAGTAAATCGCGAACGATGGCGAGCTACAGTTCTCAAACCTACTGATAATATTCGTGTCGGCATTTTACGAGTTCACAACATGTCTGATAAGACATTGTGACTATGATGATTTATTTGTACTTTGCGAGGTCGAACGTTTTTATTGCCTTCAGTCTCTGCGTACGTGAGTTCATACAGGGTGTAACTAATACGTGTAAAACATTTAAGGGGGTGATTCCTCATCGAAAAAAAAAAGATAGGGTCTTTCATATAAAGAAACTTCATTGGAGCATCACTTGTTAAGATGTAGCCCCTTTAAGGGGGTACATAAAATTTGTTAAACAATGTTTTTCACAAGCACTAAAAAAGTTAAATATTGAAATTAACCTGACATTTTCTACTACCAAAAAGACAGCCAGCAAATTATTTGGTTTACCCCATGGTTGTAAGGGGTGGAAAACGCAACCCCTAAAATTTATTTCCAATGCAACTGTTTGTCTTCCTATTTGTTTACCATTTAAACATTTATTTCCGATAGCCTGTTTCTTAACAAAAAAATGTCGAATTTTTTGACCAGAATAAACCAGTTCGCAGCAAAAAATTATTTTACGAATTACAGCGATTATCGTCACAATTTTTGTAAAAACCGTCTTTAACGACAACTGAGTTCCAATGTTGTAAATCTAACTAGTTTAAAAGAAACAAACACTTCTTTTTAAAAATATATTAAAGTAACGAATAACAAAAAAAAAAGTGAAAAGTAAATGTTAACACTTAATAAATATCCGTATAATTTTTTCTAAGAAAGCTTAGAGCTACGATAGAGGTATGTACGAAAAATAAATAAGATATACATTATAAGTCTTTAAAAGAGCAGTTACTAGAGAATCTCAGTAAAAATCACAACAGCTTTGGGTTCCAATTAAAGCAACGTTATCGCCTTCACAGAAGTCATACAGGAAACTAGAATGCCTAGAACAATTTCATTTGCATAGACAGTACAGTTGAAGCATCTTACCTAAATAGGGGTTACATAATATAATTCAGCAGAATGAGGAGGTGATTACAACATGAGAATCAGGGTCAGAGTAACAACTGAACTTAGAGGTAGTAAACAACTCATTTCTAATAGGCAGACATCTTTCCTTACGTTATCATATTGACCACCAGATACGGCAATCATAATTGTTTACTATCGTCTTAATGGAGAAGTTTACTAAATTTTTTTTATCGATTCAAAAGAAAATATAAGAAAAATAAAAGAAAAGCGTGAAAGAAATATGTATATATCTCTAAAGACAAAAAAGTTATAATGTTTCAAAGTCGCGCTCCGCAGAAATATTTTTGGCACGACTGACCGAGTGGTGTGACGTCATGTCTCCGTAGCCAGTGCGGGCGGTCGCTGCCGCTGAGCCACACGACCACCGACACACGACGCGACGCACGTATCAGACAACGCACACAGGCACAGCGTGATGGTGACGTGAGCTAAGCAACCAATCGTCTCATTTGTTTTCTAGTTTAGTGCATATCAAATAATATTGCTATGATGAGTGACTTTAAAAAAAGGATGTTATAAAAAATATTGAATTGTTCCAAAGTGTGTGAGCACAACGATTAAAACACCTAACAAAGGCTTTTCTCACGTACCTTTGCATGTAAAAGAAGTGGTGCAAAGTGATAAAACCGGATTTAATAATACCGAAAAGTATAAAATATGTTTGTGAGGATCATTTTGTGAGTATACTATTGTATTCATCTTCTATTCATAAGTATTAATTATCAACTATATGTGGATAGCTTCACTGGTTGTTAAAGATTACTTTACCTAATAGTAAATTAGTTACATTTATATTGTAATATGTATTCTTTATTGTGTTATATATTTCTATATTTTCGGATTCGTAACTTATTTTTTTGTTATTACAGCTTGAAAATGATACTGAAAGTTTAATCAATCATAAACTAGCTGGTGGTACATTAAAGCTGAAAACTGAAGGCTGCCCTCATAAGTTTGACTGTCAAAAAGTTGTTCATCCTAGAAGAAAACTCGGAGCATATGAAAAAATGCGACGCGCAGAATGTTTAGAAAATTTATTGCAGAACGATGCTTCATCGACCTCAAGTTGACAGCCTTTCGAAGTAATTATTCAGTGTCATTCAATATACCTACAAAGAGCCGGATGGTACTAGAAAATCCACTATCTAAGGATTGCACAGTGGATGTATCAGATAATCTTGACAACAAAATTTAAACAAAGTGCAAGTTGACATCAAAGTTAAACAGAAAGATCAAAAAGTGCAATCATGAGAAGGAAAAAAACGAACGATACAGAATATAAGTGTCTGATGACGATCCCCCAATCACACGAGAGTTCTCCTTCAAAAGAATCAGTATCCTGCTAAGAGTTGCTACAGTTCAGTTAGTTATACTTTAAATACAACAGTCATCCCTCAGTATTGCAAAGAGACAATAACAAAAATATCAACAAATGCTGGTTTTTATTTGCGTTTACCGGAAGATGTTTATTTTCTCACGAAACTATTATCTTAAAGCGTTTCTAGATCAATAAGAGATATTTTAATATCACTTCGTCCTTTTAAAAGTTCTTCTTCCGTTATGGTCAAAAACTAAAAAACATTTAAAAATCAAAAATAAATTACGTCTGATGCGTTGAGCTCTAATGCGTTTTGCACAAGCTGTACGTACAACACACTCTACAGCTTTCACGATACACAGATCTACGGCAGCGCGCGGCACAGACGGCTGGCTATGCGGATTGCGGAGACGTGACGTCACAGCCAGATTGAAGGCGGCAACTGTTTCGCGCTAAATATGCAAACTTTAATTATTGATTTCTCTGCCATTTATTGACGGATTTCAAAAATCTTTTCACTGACTAATTATTGTTCGTCTATATTTTACGGATTCGTAGCTGCTTATTTCATTATGAGTATCATGAGACTTCTCCATTGTATAGTATTCAGAAATGTTCCATTCTACGTTAAAAAAGCCGGTATTTTGATGGTTCTGGAATGATTACAGCAAAATCAATAGATATATTGACCTCTACTGCGTTACTGCATATTTCTTCATCATAAACGCAAATTCTGAAGTCTTACATAAATTTTGAGGAGCTGGCAACGCCGACATAATTTTCATGTGACTTATTTACGATAGAAGCTCGACTGTCAAACGTCTGTTTTGTTCGTGCGTCTTTTCTGCTTGGTCAGTAAAATCGAATTTGCTATTTGTTGGTAACTATAGTAAAGGTTTAGGGACTTGTTGTGCTATATTCGAGTGTAGTTTAACAGTTTTTCGAGACGGGACTCAAAAAGTGGAAGAATTTTCAGGTTAGTTGGCGTTACACAGCATTGTTTACAATTTGAAGTGTCACTGCGAGGTCACAGCTGATCAATGTTTGGAGGCTGAAGTGTCAAAGATGATGGCTTTGAGCATGCCATGCTGAAGTGGTTTGTTTACCACCTCTATGTTCAGTTGTTACTCTGGGGAATCAGCACATAATTTTGGAAGACTTTTTAGTGTAGAATCGTAAAAAAAATTATCCAGATGTCACAGTTGTTCCCATAGCTATTCAAAATGAACTTCAGTGGCATACGTGACTGAGCTAGTATCCATGGATTGGAAAATGTGTCTAAACTGTTCACTAAAATAGAATTTAGCTTCAGTGTTTCTCAGAGTTCTTTATGATAATGTTTATGGATATAGAATCACGTTTTGCTTCACTCTTTTATTATAAGAACTAACCTAAGATTAGTTTGCTTTTTCAATCAGATTAATGTTTATTTAAACAAAACAGAAACCTGGTTACTTCAATCTCTTGTCACCTTCTCAATCTATCAACAATAACAAAATCATGTGGCTTCAGATGTTGCTAGCTATATCTATTAGAATAACTGGTCTAGAACGCTTATACCTTAAAAATTGACTACTCACAAGTGAAACCTGAAAAACATTTTTTTACGCAGTTGAACGAGGTTCGACTGTAGGCCAACGAGAACGTGGTGCTTCTTTCAGAGCAATAATTGCTGTAACCATGGGACAGCGTGGCTACAGCTGTAAAATAAGGACGAATGCAGCGAAGTAGATGTTTTGGAGCACGTAGAAGAACTACACAACAAAAAGGCTGCGTTAAGACATCACCAATTATAAACTTGTAACTCCACCTGTAGGCTCTTGCATCCTGATCATATTTGTGAGGTTCTAAGGGCCGGTTGTACAATGCAAGCTTAAGCTCGGCTTAAGGTAAGCCGACGTTAAACCACGTCAGTTGCAAAACGCCCGTTGTACAATGCTGGCTTAGCCCCCTACTCCAAGCTTAACACGAGCTTACGTAAGCCGAAACTCAACGCGAGCTTAGCTGAGGTTTAAACCTAACCTGATACAAATGACATGATGTGTCAACGAGGAACCTTCAAATTGCTTTTCACTCTATTAGGTTATATTTTTTGAAAGATGTTGTGTCTAATTTAACAAAATTAGACACCAATAAAGCTACTGGTCCTGACCAAATTCCACCCATTGTCCTTAAACGCTGTGCCGCTGAGCTTGCACCTGTTCTTTGCAAGCTCTTCAAACTTTCGTATCAACGAGGCGTGTTTCCCGATTCGTGGAAGATTGGCTGCGTACAACCTATCCCTAAGAAAGGCAAAAAAACTGATCCCACCAACTATAAACCTGTCACTCACTTGTGGAACAGAGCAATAGACACACATGGCGAATCCCGTGTTGTTGCACTTGACATATCGAAAGCCTTCGACAGAGTGTGGCATGACGGACTTCTGGTCAAGCTTGCTGCTTATGGCCTGCGCCAGTGGCTGAATAGCTTTTTGAACGATCGATCTCTGTTTGTTGTGGTCGAGGGCTGTTCATCAGACGTGTTTTCAATAAACGCCCGTGTTCCTCAGGGATCTGTCCTATCCCCTACACTGTTTCTGTTGTACATCAACGAGCTGCTGGAAATAACATCCAATCCAATCTACAGCTTCGCAGATGACAGTACATTAGTGTCGTGCATGGAACCAGGCAAGCCACTATCATCCCAGGAAACGGTACGTCGGCGACAGCAGCATGCCTCACAGATCAACGCAGATATCAAAACAATTGTCGAGTGGGGATTAGCAAATAAAATACAGTTCAGCGTACATAAAACTCAGGCAACAACACTGACAAAGAAGTCTCACGATGGCTTACCAACCGTGGAAATGGAGGGTCACCCCATAGTCGAATCACCTTCCGTCAAGCTCTTGGGAATCAGCATCAACAATAACATGTCCTGGCACGACCACGTCGTCAGTATTGCTAAAACGGCATCCCAGAAGCTTGGAGTTTTGTTCCGCTGTAGGAAGTTGTATACACCAGAGCAACTGCTGCTGCTCTACAAGGCACAGATCCGACCATCGCTGGAGTATTGCTCCCATGTATGGGGATGTGCTCCGAAGCACTCTCTAAAGCTCTTTTCTGGATAGTGATCCAGAAAAGAGCAATTAGATTAATCGCTACGCCTAACCTCACAAAGGACCTCCACAGCCTGGAACATCGAAGGAGGGTGGCTGACCTATGTCTGTTTTACAGATTCTATCACGGAAGATGCTCGAGTGAGCTCTCCCAGATAATAACACCAAAGGCCGTCAGAACCAGGAATACTAGAGAAGCTCTGCGAGCTCATCCTTACCAGGTCGAGGTCCGTACTCCCCGAACCAGTCTCCTCCAGCATTCCTTCTTTTGGAGAACTTCGACGCTGTGGAATCAGCTGCCGGGGAATTTGTTTCCCGACGGCTACAACCTGCAGCGTTTCAAATCTAACGTGAACAGACATTTGTCCTCTCGCAGCGCTTCTACAGCGCCAAAGTGACTAACCGAAAAAGGTAATTTTTCAGATGATTATGTCAGTACGTATTGCTTCATTGGTGCCAACCGTAGTGAATTTCATTATCAACCAGGTTTAACTAAGCCGACGATTGTACAACGAATGCCGACTTTAAGCCTGAGCTTAGCTAGGCATAGGTTTAGCAAAGCTTGTGTTAAACCCGCATTTGTACAACCGGCCCTAAGCGTTCTAGAACTGTTTTACACTTATGAGGAAAAGTTTCATCGAACATTTGCTTCCGACTGATTTGAAGCGCTTCAAGATTCATTTTGGAATATCTTATTGGGAATAGGTATCAAATAGAAAATTTAATAAAGCCAAAAATTATGAATATTCTAAAAAGTACCTGCTGATGACCAAATTGTAAAATGAATAGGGCAATATAACTTCTGCTACCTGGTTTGTAGCTATCTCTATCGTTCTTCAAGTTGCTTTGGCCAGTAGATGAAACCATATTGGTTACAACAGTTTTGGCTGACTCTGCAGCGTTTTAAGCATTTCACATGACATTTTGGTAATATTCATAATAGGGTATGTACTTGCAGAAAAAAATATTATGTAGTTTACGCGTTCCTTAGAGCCTAGTAAACATGACAAAATCACTTTTTTGGATTTTTAGAATCGGCTGTGAGAGATATTCCAAAAATTATTTCAAATGCCGGAAAATGCCGCGCAAACAACCTCTGACGTCAGAAATATCCTATAGTGATGGGATGTAGAGTATTGATATTCGATATCGATAGCCAGTGCTAACCTAACATTTTGACATTGATCATTATAACCACAAAACACAGTTACACACAAAAGTATACCCTGTTACCCGATACTTTAAACTGTCAGCCGTGTCAACAGAGAACAGCTGTTCGGCTAGTGATAACTAAAAATACTCCAGATTGAGTCTTGACGTATCAATTTTAAGCCTTGAAGGCATACAGGGCAGTACTGAGTGCAGGCAGTTAATGACAAGTAATTGTCGCTTGGTGATGTTTTCGTCTATGCTCTGAGGTCAATGCTTATTTTACATTTTCTCGGAAAATCCGGCGTTTCTTTCAGTATATCAGTATGGCTGGTATGGTCTGAATGATGATGATTACGCTTTAAATGAGGTAATAATGAAGATAAAAGTATTTTGAGCTTAACCATACGCAAGCAACATTTCTTTTTACAGCAATGGAAGAAAGATATAACGTTGAAGGGCAACGCAATGGCTATACAAATAGTAAAAAATGCGTGGAGCAATCTCAGAAAGTTGACATAGGATCGATTTCCTGAATTAGAACTGAACATTACTGAAGTACCAAATAATTAGTAGTTTAATTAGAAACATTTTTATGAAAGTGTATAAGCATTTTATTATACAAATCAATAAAATAATCTATTTCTCTTAACCTACCATATTTGCTGTGAATTTCTGGATATTCAAACATTTTCTTATTTACAAAAAATTGCCATTCCTTTTTGGCAATGAGATATTCAGTAAGAATATTACTAATACTGTCCTGATCACAGGATTGCCAATCAACACCACTAGTAAAAAATTAAATTTGAGATACACTTCTTCGTCAGCTGATACCAATCAAATAGACGTCAAGCCAGTTTAAAGTATCCGGTAACAGAGTATACAAAAGTCAAAATAATAAAAGTTCGGCTAGATTGCTAATTCACTTTGTAGGGATGGGCTTGAATTAGATTCTATCTTTGGATTCATTCATAATGGGATGCGCCGAAATAAAATGATGGCTTCGATTAGTTGCGAATCTCGGTTACAAACAGGATGAACTGTGATACCTATCAGATATAAAAATGTATTGCAACGAAAATGCTAGTGGGTTAATTGCCTGTTTCAAATATGTTTAAGTATCAATAAATTGAGTCGCATTGTTAAAGAATTCAGATCATCTCTAGTTTGCAGTTGAATCTCACTGACCTGCGCTGTAGCAGTATCGATTGTCGATATCGATAAGATACCTGTGACGTCAGCCCTTGTTTTAAGTCACGTGGAAAAAATTGAATATATCCTTATTTTATTTTGCAAATATCTTTTTTTGGCCGTTAGTAAAATCATGTTTTTTGTTTCCTACTGCTTCTTGATATGGTTTTCTTTACGCTATGTATACTCCCGAGACGATTTCATGACCTCTGCAAGTACCCTATTGAATCATCGCGTGTAATTTTTCGTTTTAAACATTTGTTTCGCCTCAAATGTCCCACAGAACTTTTCCCCGAATGAAAAAAAAAAAAACACCAAGTCTCATTCACTGACCAAGAGTATCCTAGTGATGAAGTCTGCGGATCCACCCTCAACTGTCGCCAGCCGTCAGTTACCTGTAACAAATAATAAAAATAATGATAATGAAAGTCTTTATCTACTCCCCCTATTAAGTTAACACATTGTTGGACACTCTGCTGGCCGGGAGGCTTCGTAATATGGCACCTCAAAACATTCCCATTTTTTTGCGTTTGTAACATGATTTGCGTTACCAAAATATTTTAGGGGTATTCATTTTTGACTCTTTTATACATTTTTGAGGTTTTTGGTGACAATAAAAATGACGGCTATATCCGTCGTGTCATATCACAGCAGACTTTATGTTCTAAAATGGCAACCATGGCTATATAGCCGTCTGATCAATGTAACCGTAAAACACATCTTGTGGGAGGAAAAGGACAATTTTCGAGACAAAAGCTAAAACAAAAACTAAATTTTAGTGTATCAAATTTACAAACAAAAACGCATCTCTCAGAATATAGACGTTATCAAAACAAAAAATCAAATCTATTAGAAAACGGAGGTATCCCCGAACAAAACAGAATCTAACCATAAATTATATGTTAGATGCCACTCTTCAAAGCAGTCTGGACAAAAAGCAGGTTTATTTTCACAACCCTTGCATCTATAGCTAGTTTCTTTGCGTTTTCCAGACTTGAAAGATTATTTGCATCTAAGAAAATAGGATTTTCTTTTATGATCCTCTGGTAGGGGCAGCTTTTCTGGAAAATGAAACACAAATGAAACAATGGAAAAACGTGCTTCAAGTTTTGTATTGATATGAAACAATATATTCTATATGTATAATAGGTACGACGAATATCTGTTTAGGATGGAAATATCTGGTTACCCACCTCCCACTCAGTACTGAAAACATGAAAACCAAACAAAAAATGCATCACATTGGATGTTATGACGGTTATGGCCGTCGTGCTCTTTTACCCATGCACCTAAAACATGAATAGTCGGGATAGCGTATAGTGGGTTAGAATTTGGCAATTTCAGAAATGAAGAACTTTATGTTATGGCACTAACATTGCTTAACAAGGCAAGTATACCGACATTCTGACGGTCGTCGCCGTTCTGCCGTAACAAGCAGATAACTTTTTGACTGATATAGCCGTCGTGGCGTATCACAATCACTCCCCGCAGACGGCTGTAGCCGTTGTGTCCAACAACATGTTAAACAGCTATTACCAAAATACCTTTCAACAGGTTATACTACCTGTAGCAGCAAAATATAGATATTGGGAAGCAGTACTTTAAAAAAGTATTGATTCGCCATCTATCTACCAAAGCCGGTATCTGAGCGTTTAATTTGAGTATCCGAGCACTGTTTATGTGACCCGTTTAAAAGCATCACGTATAGGAACCTGCGGATACGACAACAACAGACTCTTTTTTGTGGAACACTTATTTACTCCCTACGTTCGGTCTATGCTAAAAAGCAACTTAACTCAATTAAAGAGTAGCAATATCATTCCTTCATCCGAAACCAATAACAGACTACGTCGTTTCGCTTTTAATAATGCTCGTCAGTGTGATTTAGGTGTCAGACGAATAAATGAAATTTCAAGCTAGTGCCTAGTTGGCGAACCAATACTTTTTCAAAGTACTGCTTCCCAATATCTGTATGTTGCTACTACTAATACGAGTTTTGCCAGCTAGGCACTAGCTTGTCCGTGTTAATTTTCAATCTGTGTCTCAAAGCTACACTACAGTTCTGTGATGCTTTTGGGTTTTGTGTTTTGTCACTTGAATAAAGTAGTGGATTGTGGTAATCGTTGCCATAGTTTTGTTGATAGTTTGTTTATTATTAAGAGAGGGGATGGTTTTTGGAAAAACGTAATAAGCGGGAGACCAAAATTTCAACAAGAGCGTTTTTGATTCTTTTTCACGAATATCTGCAGGTATGTTGTCTTTTGAGTTTGTATTATTAACTAATGTGGTCTGGCTGCGATAGTGAAATTGTTTGACAAAGTATACTGTATCTCCGGGTTTTTAGGACGACTTTATATGGTGCTGGGTCTCTGATTTACGTCTACTCTAGGTATTAGGTCCTGAGGGATTGCAGGCTGGTGGTGAACAGAGACAAGTCTGTCTTATTTAGGTGTATCTATTTCAACCTTTACTGATCCTCTTTATGTATATACGATATTTATTTTATGGATGTGGAAACCAAGGTGACTGTCCCCGGGACAAGCCTATTCACTTACCGTAGGTGGAAGTGGGTTATGCTCATGCGTTCACACGTACCATACGTTTCCTCTAACCAGCCCTTTTATATGTTGTTTATTGTTTATATTTATTTATTGATCTATTTATGCGCTTAGATACCATGCTTGCTATGCTGTTATGCTTGCTATGCTGTTATGCTTGCTATGCTGCTATGCTTGCGATGCTATGCTTATATTTTATATACCCTATCCCATTTACATCCTTTATTTACTCCTTTATGTGTTGGTTATATTTATTTATTTATATATGCTTATATTTTACATTTTTCCACATTCTATCCACATTTCTCTCCTTGTCGTTAAACAGAGACCTAGCCCACCATGTATTATTATTATTATTTATCATTTAGACTGTTAATGTTTATAACAATTTCTTTATTATACAAATATCAATAACAAGAGCCATTTTACCACTATTATTAAGACATTTTGAGTCGTATATTTTAAATACTTCACCAGTAAAGTATATGAAACACAAAGCACTCATGATTTGATAAATACAAGAATCAAGTAATAAAATCATATCATAAACACTCAGCACTCATGATTAATAAATACAAAACAAATGTTAAGAAACAAATAATAAAAAAACCATATCATAACATTTCTGTGTTTTGATTTCATTCTCTCTGAGTTGGTACACATGCATGCTAAAAGAATCTAGTTACCACGGGCACACATACAACATTGGGTTCTAAATTCCACCACTAGACGTCTTGATCACTTTGGCTATTTCTAAATTTGGTATAGGTTTTAACAGTGACCAGTTGCTCACTACAATGGGCCTATACCGTGATCTCAAATTGATCAATTTATTTACTGCGGTATTATTTTTGATGATACATAGGACCGATTACTGTAAAAAGTCAGCAGAAAACTTGATCCAAATGAGAATAACACTAAAAAGAAAATTGTACTGTAATTTGAAATAGCCGATGATGACGTCACCTGTAGGCAACCAATGAGAAGCGTCCTTTCTGTAGGGAACCAATGAGAAGCGTCCTTTCGTGGTTCGATGACTACGAGCGGATGCTATTGTTTTGTACCAGTGAGCTCTTATTGGTTCACGACCTGGGCGGGAAGTGTATGGATTCAAAAACTCAATATTTAGAGCAATTTTTTTCGGTTATAAATACGATAGAAAAATTTTGTAAAATTATTTATGGCATCTACGTGGTGTCAGGGTTCGTTTAAGCCAATAAACAAAAAATGTGGTATAGGCCCATTGTAACACTAATTCGTCCATGTACATGCCTACGCCTTCTATGGATGTTAACATATTTATTTACTCATTTTTTTCAACGATTTGTTTTTTATGTAATTTGAGAGTAAATAAATATTATTATTACTATTAATTTCTCTTCGGCGATTCTAACCTTAACCTACCTGTCGCACGAGTCAACGCTACCGCCGCCGCCGCAACTGAGGCCGAGCCCTAGGGCGTTCTTGCCCGAATAGGAGCGGTTGTACTTGAGGTGGCTCTTGACCAGATGGCCGCTGGCCAGCGCCGCCATCAGTGACACCTCTCCCGCCAGGACCGAAGCGCATACGATGCGCGCCAGCTGCTTGGCATTCGCCCCCGGGACGTCCTCGTGGGGGCCCCGCACGCCCAGCATGTCCAGGCAGGCCGATTGGGCGGGCAGGATTGTGCCTGCAAAGAAATAATAAACAATACTATTTCGTAGAAAAGGTTCTTCCGATTTTGGGATAAAATTACTGCAGAGGGTTTTTTGCTCAAAAAGCCGACTTCGGATCTTGGAATAAAAATACTGCAGTATTCTCGGTCGATAACTCCATTACTGTAGAAGATAGCGAAAAAAGTTATACATAAAAGTTGTAGCCACGAATATGCTCCTTACTCAGAAAATATTTTGATTTATACGGAGTGATCCATAACCACGTGGTGATGCAAACAAATTTTTTTAAATGAGTCACCCTATATATCATTCCATATCCAAATTCTACTAATGATTTCCGTTCTTCCAATATAGGGTATTGTTACATTAAACAAGGTATTTCAAAAGTTATGACCCTTTTTATATCCAAATCGCTGTCAAACGAACGTACTGTATATCTGTAGATCAAAAAGTGATGAATCAAAAATCATTTTTTTACACGAATGAATAAAAAATATTATCTAGTTTTAAAATCGGCGATAAAAAAAGCCCGCGACGCATATATTTTATTATACCAAAGAATTGTTTTTAATATGCTCTTTCATCTTTGTATAGCACTTGTTGTACCTACGTCCATCAGTTTCCGAGATATTTCGATTTTTCGGTAAATTTAAAATATAGCTGCTATTTGTGTACTGAAATTTCTTTATTTTGAGAAAGTACAATCGAATGTGTTTTTTATTTAACGAACAACTAAATTATAAGGTCATGATAGTATTTGATGAAGTCAAAACGCTGAATCATCGAGATATTAAACTCAAGCATGCTGAGAAAACAATTTTGTAGGCGTGATGCATAATTATCAAGCAGATTTATCAGGTAGGCTTTGAAAAATTAACAGTTTCCATAACCTGCTCAATAATTCCATACTGTGTGAAAAACCAGCTTTAAAAATTAATTTTTCCATTGAGGGTATTTAGGTGAATCTTTGAAAGATTGCCTACTTGCCTCTAGAATATATCAACTATGAACAGCAATAATTCAGTGTTTTCACTTGATCAAGTACCATTATGGCCTTATATGTATTTTAGTTGTTTGTTAAGCAAAAATAAAATTTGATAGTATTTTCTCAAAATAAATAAATTTTAGTAAACAAATAGAACGTATATTTAAAATTTGTAGAAAAATCTAAATATCTCAGAAACTAATGGATCCAGCCATAACAAGTGCTATACAAAGATAAAAGAGCATATTAAAAGCAATTCTTTGGTATAATAAAATATTAAAGGTTACATTTAAAAAAAGAGAGAAAATCTAGATTTTGCTACATCACCCTGTATACGAATATGCGTTGCGGGCTTTTTTTATAGCCGATTTTAAAACTAGAGGATATTTTTTATCCATCCGTGTGAAAAATGGTTTTTCATTCATGACTTTTGAAATACCCTGTATAATGTAACAATACGCTATATTGTACGAACGGAAATCATTAGTGGAATTTGAATAAGGAATAATATATATAGGATGTCTCATTTAAAAAAAATGCATGTTTGCATCACCACGTAGTTATCACCCTGTATAAATCAAAATATTTTCTGAGCAAGAAGCATATCCGTGGCTACAACTTTTATATACAACTATTTTCGCTATCTTCTACAGAAGTCGAGTTATCGACCGAGCCGGTACTAAAAACTCACCCTATATATAAGATATAAATTGAAAAACGTTGAGTATTAGCTTTAAAAATTCAGTCTTACTAACAAATTTGAAAAAATACCCCTTTGAGTCAAAAGAGAAAAAAATAATCTAGAAAATGGTTAAAAACAATAACGAATAACATTTGTCAAAAGGTTATTTTTTTTAACCCATCTTCTAGAAAACTACAGAAAAAATTATTTCAATACCACCCTTGAAAGAGATCGCTCCGCAGTAAGGGGTTGTTTAATGTACAACCACGAATTAACTGTAATTTTAAGAGATTAGCTTTTGAGACATTAGAGTGTCATAAAATTTACTGCCGGGTATAGCTCAAAGGTTGTTACTATACAGTCCATACCGACAGTATTTCTCTTCTCCAATTACTTACTAATACTACGTTCCAAAATCCCATCTATCCAGTGAGCAGATTGAATTTTCGATGATAGTCACGTGATTCCAGATGTTAGGGATGTTGGAATATTTATGAAACGACAAAGATCTTTTTTTGACAATTTTGACATATCACATAACCTGTGCTGTTTTCTCAGAGTCAGAGTGTCTGAGTAGTCGTACCCGTTAGAATGTCAATGCATACAAATAAAGCAGAATAGGTTATGTTAAGAGTGTTAAGTTGTTAGCTGTCAAGTGAAAAATATCTCTTGACAGTCTTGACACAAAGGTCGCTAAAATCTCAATTTGATTCCCGAGCAAAACGATGACATCCATGGCCTCGGAAATGCAATAATGGGACACATATTTTTGTTGAAAGTTTGATGTTGAGTGAATACTGAAACGCTACAGAGCAAATCGAGGCCTTTGATGGGATTTTGGAACATAGTACATGTAACCATATCTAAAACATCTCTTACCACCACCGATAGTTCCGATCTCAATAGATGGCATAGTGCATGAGACATAGAGATCTTCACCCTTCTCACCCCAAGGCTCCATAATGGTCATGCAGTTGCTGCTTGATATGTTTTGAGCTGCATCCTGGCCTGTGGCTATGAATATAGCGGTCACTATGTTGGATGCATGAGCGTTGAACCCTCCTAAAAATATTAATATTTTAATGGTTAATGAAATGTGGCTCTTTACATACATACGCAGATTTTCTTGAGAAGAAGAAATAACTCAACGAGTATAAAAAATGTCTTTGAACATTTTTTGAAAAAAAAACAAGATCTTATGTTTAATTTTTAATAGCGCTATAGCTCTTCGTAGCAGCTGAGAACCTACGCCTAGACTAACAATAACGCAAATATAAATAACCAAGCACTGCTTTTGTTCCGCTGTAATGAAACGGTTTATTTGATTTTATGTTTATATTTGAATTAAGTTAGTTTGTAGCATTCTTAGACCCAGTTTCATAATCGATAGGTAACCAAAGGTCAAAAGAAAACTAGTGGTTAGCGAACACTTTGCGTTTCATAATCGCCGGTTTACGTCAAAAGCTGTGGTTATCCGGTAGTTAAGTTAACCCAAGGATAAAGTATGGATTATCTCTGACGTTTGTTGTAGTCAATCAATATCACATAAGCTTGCTTTGGAGGTTATAAAAATATGCATTTTGACATTGACGTCTAAGACGTCCATGGATTTTGATTATTCTGTTGTGACACAAGTCTAAGATATTAATAGAAAGGTTAGGTTTATTTTTCAAAGGGTTAGGTTGTATTCAGAGAACAAAATTATGGCAGCGGCCTGAGACCCAGCCGTGCTGCCGACTTGAGCTTAACCACTGGTTTTCTTTCTGAAACAGAGCGATCCGATATTACTGGTTCACTTCCCATCTTTCGGTTAATTAACTACTAGGGGTTACCAATGATTGGTCCTTAGACCCAGCTTCACAATCGATAGGTAACTAGAGGTTAAAAGAAAACTAATGGTTAGCGAACACTTTGCGTTTCATAATCGGCGGTTTACATCAAAAGCTGTGGTTATCCAGTAGTTAAGTTAACCCAAGGATAAAGTATGGGATATATCTGACGTTTGGTGCAGTCAACCGATGACACATAAGAAGCTTGCTTTGGAGGTTATAAAAATATGCATTTTGAATTGACGTCTAAGAAGTCGATGGATTTTGATTAGTCTGTTGTGGCACAAGTCTACAATGTGAATAGAAAGGTTAGGTTTATTTGTCAAAAGGTTAGGTTGTATTCACAGAACACAACTATGGCAGTGCTCTGAGACCCATCCATGCTGCCAACTTGAGGATAAATAAGCTTAACCACTGGTTTTCTTTCTGAAACAGAGCGATCCGATAACTACTGGTCAACCATCTGTTGGATAAGGAACTACCAGGGGTTACCAATGATTGTAAAACTGGGCCTTAGAAACAGTCGTAGAAGTTATGTTAAATAAATCTGTACTACTACTACTACAAGACAAACAACAAACTTACCTATACTTCCAGCCATTGCAGATCCCACCATATTCTTAGAAACATTGAGATCAACCAGCGCCTTTGTAGTCGTTTTCAGCACAGACGAAACCACTTCTGAACTTATAATACATTCACACACAACACTTTTGCCTCTGTTCTGCAGCCAGTTTATAGCAGACGGTTTTTTGTCAGTGCAAACGTTCCCACTCAAACTTAAGATCTCCATTTCAGGAAAATGCCTGTATAGGGTTTGCAAGCAACATTCAGTTCCTTTGGAAATCATGTTCATTCCCATTGCATCTCCTGTCTCAGCTACAAACCTGGAAGTTACAAGAGAATAATGGACTGGTATTGTGAAGTTGAAAGTAGCATTTTCACATGCAAGACGTTGTATGGTATACAAAAATAGTCAAAAAGGAGCATTCAGTTACTTTTCTTAACCCTTAGGGCCAGTTGTACAATGCAAACTTAAGCTTCTGCTTAAGGTAAGCCGACGTTAAACCACGTCAGTTGCAAAACGTCCATTGTACAATGCTGCCTTAACCCCCCCACTCCAAGCTTAACACGAGCTTATGTAAGCCGAAGCTTAACGCGAGCTTAGCTGAGGTTTAAACCTCACCTGATACAAGTGACATGATATGTCAAGGATGAACCTTCAAATTGCTTGTCATTTTATTAGGTCATATTTTTTGAAATATTTGTGTCTAATTTAACAAAGAGAGCAAATGAAAGAATAGAGACAGAAACGGTCGTTGCTGAAAATTGACACAAACTGTCATAAGTGCCTAACCAAAAAAGGTAATTTTTCATTTTTCAGATCATGTCAGTACCTATTGCTTCATTGATGCCAACTGTAGTGAATTTCATTATCAAGCAGGTTTAACTAAGCCGACGATTGTACAACGGGTGTCGACTTTAAGCCTGAGCTTAGCTAAGCCTAGGTTTAACAAAGCTCGTGTCAAACCCGCATTTGTACAACCGGCCCTTAGTATCTTAATAAAATGGTTTTGAAATCCAGGAACTGAAACTCAAATGCAGCCAAATGTTGCCTATTATAAGTGGTTTTCGATGACGCTCATGTTGTGTTAGATCCAAATAAATGGAGAATAAAGTATCCAAAAAAAGTGATCACTGAACTAAATTTAAGCATCCTTACCTGATGAACAAATATCTTCCTGCAATATGTGTTGTGATCTTCTGAAGCTTAGCAAATCTGCTAGTGGAATCGAAGGATTTTTTCAGAGTAGCAAAATTGTCACTATCTTTGAGCCATGTGACAGCATCACTGGCCTTGACTATCGAGGGAAATCTGACAACAGGTGCTCTAGTCATACCATCTGAGATCAGTCTAGTTTTTATTCCACTTTTCTCAATAGCACGGCAACCTATAATTACATATAAAGAATTATGTATATTTTTTTTATTTTATTTTTGTTTTTTAATTTTTTTATTTTCAATTTTTTTCTAGCTTATTATTTATATTTTTTTAATTTATTTTTATTTATTTTTTATTTTTAATGTCTTTTATTTTTTTATTTTATTTTTTACTTTTTTAGATTTCTTATTTTTTTAATTTTCAATTTTTTCTTTTTTTATTTATTTTTTTGTTTTTAATTTTTTTTAGACTTTTTATTATTTTTTATTTATTCCTTTTAGTTTTTATTTTTTTATTGTTGATCAATTTGAGAGATTATTTTTATGACTGAGCAGACAGCGAAGGCTAAGCCTAATAGGGGAAGTTTGTTTGCTCCATTTGAATACCTGTAGAAAAGGAGGTCACCAACTGTTCATCAGTGAAAAAGGGGCTGGAGGTGGCGCGTTAAGGCCGGGTCATCAATTAGTGAACTCCATCAAGTGAAGACAGGGTGGCAGCTCCCCAAATATGAAAGCTCCAAGCCAGGTCTTATATATTGGCGCTATACAGCGTGAGAAAGTTGGAAGAAATTTAGACATATCCAAATTCTGAAGGTTTAAAAGAACAAGGTAGGTACAGGTTAAAGCAGTACAAGGGAAAACAACAATAGAGCCAAAAAAGAACATTGGGCAGTGTCAGTTTCTTAAATTTATACATAAGTATATGATACTACCAAAGTCAATTTTTTATATGAAAATAGAAAGTACTTTATTACTAAAAAAACAACGTTATTTATAAAATTTCATATCAGCTATTTATGCAAAAATTCATTTATCAGAATGACCTTCAAATTATTGCATATTTACACAGCATGTCGTAAGAGGTATGACATAACATAAATAATTTTTTTGTAAACAGATTTACTTATCATAACTTACTATAATACTCATAGAAAAACAAATATTGTTATTTCATGTTACATCAGGGTACTGGTACACAACAAAGTTTTTTTTTTTTACACAATTGGCAAGGTGGATTAGGAGTGCAAAATCTCCTCTATAACAAACAGGGAAGTTACATACCCCCCCCTTTCAGAGTATGGAGCTATGTAGGGAGCTCACCATCTACAACTCACTGAGTGTTTTGCACCACCAAAAGTTGGCAACTGCCCAACGAATTTTGGTCGCTAACTCGGTTTTGTAATCGCTTTGGCGAAGATAAAGAGAAGAGAATATTGTGTTTTATGCATTTGTCTTGGCATTCCACATCTTGGCCTGCCAATCAAGTTTGAGTGAGAAAACTACGAAAGCTTATAACTAATTTAACTTACCTCTATTCGTACTAGCTATCAAGCATCCCTCAGTTGTAGCCATAGGAATGTAATACTTTTTATCATCCATCAACAAAGGTCCAGCTATCCCAACAGGCACTGGAATATAGCCTATGACATTTTCACAACATGCGCCTAATACTTTGCTATAATCGTAATTTCTAAAGGGTAGATTTATAAGAGATTCAGTCCTCTTCAAGGTATTTTCCAATATTTTCCTTCTTATTTTCACCCCTCTCTCAGGATTCTTAACCGCTTTCTCTAAATTATAAGCTGGAACATGTTTGGTGTCAACCAGCATAACGATTTCATTATCTGTTAATATGTTTGCTTCATCAGCTCGGTATATCTTCAAACAATCCTGCAAACTTCGTGGTGCATCATTAGCTTGTTCATCAGAATTTTCTGCTTCAATATAGCGGTTATATTCCACATCAGTCTGGACCTCCACGCTAGACGAAATAGTACGTTTTTGCCTATGTATACCTTTCTTGATCTCTCGTATCATTTCAGGCTCAACATACTCTCTCAAAGGTTCTTTGCTTTCAAAGAAAATAAACTTGATCATAAGTGTTATCAAGAGAATGAGTATCACGATGTGATCAGCACTCAAAGCAAATTGTTTCATAACATATCCATAGAAAGAAGTATCTTCAGTGCAATCGAACTTCTCTGTTTGATTTTTGTTTAATCCTTCCTGGTAATCATTGTTCGTAATAGACCAGCGACTGTGGATGTGAACAACCATCAATCCTATCGACATTATCAATTTCACCCTTTGTACGGCTGGATTTGATTTCTCGCTCTCTTCCAGCAGCATTTTTGTAACACCCGCCTGCTCTTCTCCATAGAAATTTGATACTTTTCCAAGCTCCATCATTAAAGACAAACATGCAGGGTAAAACGTCATAAAAATAATATAATTTACTATCACAGATAGACAAGCGAAGTAGGATAAGATCTCCAGTCTATGGACTCCAGATAGTGTACCAACACCTATCACAAGTGTTTCTACGATTGTATCTAATGTAATTGTAGGTCCCAGCACAGAAACACCTTTTGCGATGCATGATGCAATCTCATCCTCGTTTGATGAAATCAATGCAAACTGTGCTAGTTTGGCAGCTTTTGATAAATCGATGAGCAATAGGAAGAAGAATAATGCATCCTTGAGATCCACAAGTTCTATCTGTAAGATGTTGAGCACAGCAGATGTAAATACGAAGCTAGAAAATACTACAAATAAGCCGGCTATGCCAAGAATGTATTTTGATCCTAAATTTTGTAGATTTCTAAACTGATGGTAGCTGTAAAGTATGGCTAGGCACCTGATTATGGTCATTACCACCACGTCCGCAGCATGGAAGTGGTCTTCTTTACATCCCAGGCATGTCGTTGATGGGGTGATTGGGACGGGCTTCCGAGGGTTCTCCATCGTCAAGAAACATGCTGTGAATGTTATAACGGCCACTATCACCTCCCAAGGGCGAGAGGCACACATTCTACCGTACATACCAAAAAGACGAGACATTTTGGAACGACACGAGAATCTCTTAACTTCAAAATTAGTGCAATGTTATGTAATCCAAATTTTCTCACGGTTCTTGCAGGCAGCTGGGTATTTAGCAGTTGGGTGATTCAATTCATGTCTCAGGTGCTTTTTCACTAATAAAATGAAGGTGTCCTACATAAACTGGCCTTGCTCAACGACATACTTCCACTTCCCGACAATCTGTGACTGTGAATCTGACTTTATTGACCTTGAATCCGTATCTGTCATCGGCGTCATCTGTTTAATGTCAAAGCGGCAACTATTCCTTGTAGTGATGGGAGAGTTCGCAATAAAATAGAATTTGGAACGTGTCAGGAAACTTTGTAAAGGGCCTCACAGACATCGTTCTTTTTCATCAGGTATCAGGTTTGCACGACGTGCCAACCGATTACACTCATTTCGGTCCGTGTGTGCCGAAAGCTTGATTTTACCCGTCGGTTTGGAACGCCATCGTGCAACTCGGTACATGTGTGGCCGTTCATCGTGCAATCACGACGGGATTTTGCAGTCTCGTTCTGGTTGCCTTCGAGTAAGCGTATCTAGGGTTAGCGACATCTATCAAAAATGTGCTCTCAGACATTCATGAGGGGAAATACTTTGTCTCATCCAAGTATCCTGTTTTTTTATTAGAGGTGCTACTGAATTAAGTAATTCTAAGTATGTCTCTTCATTCATCCTCAAATAATTGTACCAATCCCCTGGTTCTGGACGCAATTCTTCTAATAGATTTATATGGGAGAATTGGCCTCTTTTTAAAAACCACTGTTTAGAACGTTTTTTCATGCTGTATTTCACTTTTAATAGCTAAAGCCGCCGCCAATGCTAAAGTATTATCCATGTTAACGGACCAAAAATTTGCGAGAAACTGAAAGAAAACCGAACAGTAAATGGAGGTATCGTTCCATCGGTTTAACCATGGCCGACTCTATTCACTTTAACCGACATCGGATGGCACGTCGTGCAAACCTGATGAAAAAGAACGATGTCTGTGGGGCCCTTAATATTTCGCCGCTGTGATGGCGCCTCATTCTAGATGAGTTATGTAGTGTAGAGTCGGCCATGGTATTTACCATGGCCGACTCTACACTAAGCCGGAGCCTTAGATGTGGCAACGTGGCTTAGCTGTCAAATAGGTGGCCTATGGTGTCAGAATAATTATTACATTTTATATGTATTAGAGTTCATCTGGGTTAATAAAATAAGAAAAATACTTTTTAGAACTACTACTACTAATACCACTTACATCTGATGTCTGGTTCATCACAGTCAGACACTACAAAATAAAAATAAACGCAACCTGTTTTCTGCTGCCTCTTCCAAATCCACTTAAATGAACACTCAATTTACTTTACTTGTCACTCGAGCTAGAAAAATTCACTATTAGGTCACTGTGAAGCCATTCTTGCCGGTCTTGATTCCCTTTCACTATCAAAGCTCTTCGTAGGTATGTCCAGATGCATGCCCTCGTTGGCATGTCCAGATGAGTTCTATTAACTGTCTTTTTCTGTGATATTTGGGAGGTCCAGAAAACTAGGTACCACATTGTGGTTTAAAATAGGTCTTATCCTTTGAAATGTTTGTAAATTATTGTGTTTATCCTTATAAATATAACCAGCCCTTCCGAGGAATACCTTTCACCCACTTCGGTTTATGTCCTTTATTGGACGCACAATTGCTAGTGCAACCTGGTACTACACACTTTGCAGGCATCTTTTTATCTTTATAGTTTCATTTGTGCAGGTAAATCAGTAGAAACCCATTAAAAATCACCTTCCACTCTTCGTTGTTACTCTGGAGGGTTATGTTGGTAATTCCTTGTTTGGAAGCCCCAATTGCTATTGCAACCTGGTACTACACACTTTGCAGGCATCTTTTTATCTTTATAGTTTCATTTGTGCAGGTAAATCAGTAGAAACCCATTAAAAATCACCTTCCACTCTTCGTTGCTACTCTGGAAAGTTATGTTGGTATGTCCTTGTTTGGAAGCCCCAATTGCACTTTGCAGGTATCTTTTTATCTTTATAGTTTCGTTTGTGCAGGTAAATAATTAGAAATACATTAATAATCACCTTCCAACCATATTTTTTGCTCTGAAAGAATACACTAATGACAACAACAAATAAAAGCTCGGCCCGCGAACAGTGTTGCCATATTTCAACGTTCCGGCCTAGTGAGTAAAGGCGGCCATGTATTTTCTGAACTTTCCTCTGTGACTATGACATAACCCATGGCCGACTCTACACTAGGCCGGAGCCTTAGATGTGGCAACGTGGCTTAGCTGTCAAATAGTGGCCCTATAGTTTCAGAATAATTATTACATTTTATATGTATTAGAGTTCATCTCGGTTAATAAATTAAGAAAAATACTTTTTAGAACTACTACTACTAATACCACTTACATCTGATGTCTGTTTCATCACAGTCAGACACTACAAAATAAAAACAAACGCAACCTGTTTCCTGCCGCCACTTCCATTTCCACTTAAATGAACACTCAATTTACTTTGTAAATTATCACTTGAGCTAGAAAAATTCACTATTAGGTCACTGTGAAGCCATTCTTGCTGGTCTTGATTTCCCTTTCACTATCAAATCCTTTCGTAGGTATGCCCCAGGCCATGCCCAGATGAGTTCTATTAACTGTATTTTTCTGTGATATTTGGGAGGTCCAGAAAACATTATAGGTACCACATTGTGCTTTAAAATAGGTCTTATCCTTTGAAATGTTTGTAAATTATTGTCTTTATCCTTATAAATATAACCAGCCCTTCCGAGGAATACTTTTCACCCACTTCTGTTTATGTCCCTTATTGGGCGCACAATTGCTAGTGCAACCTGGTACTACACACTTTGCAGGCATCTTTTTATCTTTATAGTTTCATTTGTGCAGGTAAATAAGTAGAAGCACATTAAAGATCACCTTGCAACGTTCTTTTTAATCTGGAATAAGGTTATGTTGGGCCATGGTTTGGTAGTCCTCTACTGGGCTGCAACCTGGTACTACACGCTTTGCAGGCATCTTGTTATCTTTATAGTTTCGTTTGTGCAGGTAAATAAGTAGAAACACATTAAAAATCACCTTGCAACGTTCTTTTTAATCTGGAATAAGGTTATGTTGGGCCATGGTTTGGTAGTCCTCTACTGGGCTGCAACCTGGTACTACACGCTTTGCAGGCATTTTGTTATCTTTATAGTTTCGTTTGAGCAGGTAAATAATTAGAAACACATTAATAATCACCTTCCAACCATATTTTCTGCTCCTGGAAGAATACACATGACATAACAACAAATGAAAACTCGGCCCGCTGATTCAGTGTTGCCATATTTCATGCTCCGGCCTAGTGAGTAAAGTCGGCCATGCATAACCGCATCCGTTTTATGTCTGACATGACATGTATGACTGATCAGTGGCGTGTCACGAAAGATCACGCGCAGGGAAAAGTTGTGGGAACACTGGGAACTGGGCAACTGGGGACCGAGGAGTAAGGAAATAAATCTGTTTTCTTGTGAGATGTGGGAAGTGGGACCGTACCTGTTTTGTGGTTGTGGGAGACATTCTTAACAATGTTTTTGTTCGGAAATCGGAAAACATTTTATTTTATTGCTTTGTCATTTAAAAAACATCGAATTAGTAATAATCCTTAAGCTTCTGAAATACGAAATTTGTACCTATTGGAACTTTTGAGATTGAGGTGTCCAGTGCATTTGTTGAGGAGATATTTCGCTCGTCACGTTTAACGGTTTAACAATGGATTTAGACAGCCAGATAATGAAAATCAAACAGGAAAAATATGATGAGAAGGATATTCACAATGAAGACTACATTGTAAAGCTGGAAAACGAAAATTTAATTGAAATCAATAGCCATGGGTAAGCTAGGTTCAAATCATAAAAGATACATAACAGATCCATTTATCATTTATGTGTTTCTGTTTAACAAGCTTTATTTTAACCATCCTGTTTCTGAAGTTTGTCATCAATTAAAAATCTATCATAGTTGAAATTGCTTAATAGTAGAAACAATGAACATTCAGACCGACTCTTCTAAATATCAACATTGTATGAAAATATCAATCTATTCTTTGATTCTAGTATTAAGACTGAAATAAATAACCAGGAGGAAATTGCTTCAACTACATCTGCATTCGAATTTGTGGGAACTGGGAGCAGTAATGAAGAAAGTCAATTTCAGGATACAAAAATTAAAATAAAAAGTGAATATCCAGACACATATACAGGACAGCACATAGAGAAATTAGGTTCCAGTAGTTCCAATGACACAAGTGAACATGCAACAGATTATTCGAAATGGCATAGGTGATTGTAACTTCTTTTACTTGAGATTATTGAATATTAAGTTCGTAATCTTAACATTGAAAAAGTGGTAACTGTTTTGGACCATATGTTTCTATTGACTTTTTCATTTTTAACTTGTTTTCTGAGCAACAACTAGAAAATGTGGTTCATGATATAAATATCAAAAACTTGTATGTAATTATTTTGTAGGCAAAGCCATGAGTTCCGATATGTTCTCTATTCACAGTATCTAGAAAAAAATATATATCAACTAATGTTTGAAGAGTGCATTTAAATTCTTGATAATCCTTTTAACTGAACTTAAACTATGACAGTATTATTACTTTGGTTTGTTCACATTATTTAAGTGATTCTGCTATAGTTTGCTATATTAATCTTAACAGATCCGTTTATTATTTCAGGATAAAAGAAGAACCAACTACAGATAGCTGGAGTGTAGTTAAAACAGAGGAGGTAGATGTAACAGAAGTGGAGGTAAAATGTGAAAAACCAGAATCAAAATTAACCGTTCAGCAACTTGAGGATATGGACAGTTTACAGCTAAGCAAATTACTTGATATTGAAACAAAGGTTGATCCAACTATCTTCTCTGCAGAATCGGACAGGTGAGTTTCTGTAATATAATAATAAAATTAATGTAATTAATTAATGTAATTATGCATTCCAACATTATGAAATTTTAAGCAGAAAGTGAAGTCCATTTTCATGGATGCTCAAATAGAGAGTTCACAATAAAGCAGAATCAATGTGCTAGTTTCAAAAATATATCAGCTTCCTCTCAGGTTTCCTCTATAAACATGGATTTTTTTCTTCAATATGTCTATACATATGTAATATACAAATACAGAAGGAAGGTAAACTAGATAAAAAAAATTTTGCACTGTTTTTATGAACAACCACTAGTTTAAGTATATTTTATCGTTGTTATAAACATATTGATCATTATTTTTTATGTACACCTAACAAGTTTTCATCGGTTTTGCTGTTTGCCACGTTTTTGTACCTTAAACGTTGTTCTATGATGATTGGTAAAGGTAAATTTAAAGGTCCGGGAATAACTACACAAATGTTATTTTCGACGCTATGTTGTTACAATAGGTACTTGCAGAAAAAAATATTATGTCATTTACGCGTTCCTTAGAGCCTAGTAAACATGACAAAATCACTTGTTTGGTTTTTTGAAATTGGCTGTGAGAGATATTCCAAAAATTATTTCAAATGGAGGAAAATGCCGCGCAAACATCCTCTGACGTCAGTGATATCTTATAGTGATGGGATGTAAAGTATTGATATTCGATATCGATAGCCAGTGCTAACCTAACATTTTGACATTGATCATTATAACCACAAAACACAGTCACACACAAAAGTACAGAAGTCAAAAGAATAAAAGTTAGGCTAGATTACTAAATCACTTTGTAGGGATGGGCTTGAATTAGATTCTATCTTTGGATTCATTCATAATGGGATGCGCCAAAATAAAATGATGGCTTCGATTAGTTGCGAATGTCAGTCACAAACAGGATGAACTGTGATACCTATCAGATATAAAAATGTATTGCAACCAAAATGCTAGTGGGTTAATTGCCTGTTTCAAATATGCTTAAGTATCAATAAATTGAGTCGCATTGCTAAAGAATTCAGCACATCTCTAGTCGAATGCGCAGTTGAATCTCACTGACCTGCCCTGTAGCAGTATCGATTGTCGATATCGATAAGATACCTGTGACGTCAGCCCTTGTTTTAAGTCACGTGGAAAAGTTTGAATATATCCTTATTTTATTTTGCAAACATCTTTTTTTTGGCCGTCAGTAAAATCATATTTTTTGTTTCCTACTGCTTCTTGATATGGTTTTCTTTACGCTATGTATACTCCTGAGACGATTTCACGACCTCTGCAAGTACCCTATTACCCATATTTGAATCATATGCATATGCATCTGCCTATGTCCTGTTTAGGGTAGACACCTTGGATGTTTACAAAATCCACTAAGATGATGCAAGCAAACAATCTCTGTGTTGAATAGCTACCGTTACCTATCTAGTTATATATGATCGAAGGATAAAGAGCAACCCTCGTATATCGGCTCTTATATGCAGTTGGCATAGAAGCGCGCATATCTGGTTAGGTGAAGCGAATGGGCCATTGCGTTCCGCCAAGAAGTCTGCTGCTGTTTAGCAGCGATTTTTTTTGGTTTACCGTTACCTCCGGGTACCAGATGGCGCACAGGCAGACCTTTTCTGCCACCTACTCTAATTATTGTAATTCTTTTTCAGTGATTCGGAAAACGGGAGCAAAGAACTACATGTGGTACACGGAGAGCCCCAGACAGACATATTTATTTGCTATAATTGCAGTTATATGTCGCTTTCTAACGATGATTTGCTCAATCACGTCAGTGCCGGCAACTGTGTATTGGAGCAGAGCGATTCATCAGTTACAGAGACAAAAATTTTAAACAGTCAACTTACTACACATCCTGGTACGGCGTCTAGACATAATATCGGCTCACGTGTACCCTGCGACCAGTCTTCCATTATTAAGAAAACGCCAGGCAAACATGCAACATATAAAATACATACATGTAAAAATGGCGATTACATAACGACATCCAACAGCTGTTCGGATTGTCATACGTCAGTGCATTCAGATTCAGCTTCTGCAGTTGAGCTTGAGATTTGTACATATTGCGGCAAAACCTTTAAGAGAAAATCGTTGCTGGACTATCATATGGTTACCGTGCACCTAGGTCACTTGATCAACACTGGTAAAATGCATGCTGGGATGTTTAAAACTGTGACTCCCAAGCAGCTACAAAGGCAAAGGAAAGACTCTCGTGAAGCATCTTCTACTGCAGTTTTCTGCTCTGAAACTGACTTGACGAGTGACAATTGTGGATTGAACATCAATGCCGAATCAAGCCAAATAGTTACATTAGGTGACCACATGAGCAAAAATAAGCTTGAACATAGTGATCCTAAATTTGACAGTGATACAGATTCAAACGAAAAAGTTAAATTAGATGATGTGATATCAAAAAAACAACCCGAACATAGCAGTAACTCTGATCCTAGTATACATCAATGTAAGCATTGCAATTTCAAAACTACTAGGAAAGTTTATTTAAATAGGCATATTAGAAAATATCATGACATGTCCAAGAACTATACCGTCCCTTGTGTGCATTGCGGACAGGTTTTCACTAGTAAAAGAACGCTAGGCGGACATATAATAAGAAAACATCCAGACTTCATATCATCAGTGCCATGTAAACTATATGAGTGTACTAGTTGTGATTACAAAACCACATATAAGAGTAGTTTAGACTGGCATATGGTGATGCATTCTTGTACAGTCTATGGAGCTACCCTGAAGATTTGCATGTATTGTGGAGTGGGCTTTCAAACCAAATGGTTGCTAGATGGTCACATAATTCGAAAACATCCAGGGTATTACTACAATTCTTCAGTTAGTAGAAAATTACATGAATGTTCAAGATGTCCTTACAAAACAATGCAGCCAAGTCTGTTCAAAAAGCATTTGTTGTTGAAACACTCTCGTAAAGTTTGGAAAGTAACATCGGTTGTGACTCCACGGTAGAGCACCTGGGCATGAGTTTCTCAATTGTAACTACTGTAATGAGAGATTCAAACAGAAAGAAAACCTTGATGAACATATCTTGCAAAAACATCAGTGCATGGCCGACTCTACTCACTAGGCCGGAGCATTGAAATATGGCAACACTAGAATAACGGGCCGAACTCTTTTATTTGTTTTTAAGTCATTAGTGTAATCTTTCAGAGTAAAAAAGAAGATTGGAAGGTGATTTTTAATGTGTTTTTAATTATTTACCTGCACAAACGAAACTATAAAGATAAAAAGAGGCCTGCAAAGTGTGTAGTACCAGGTTACACTAGCAATGTGCTTCCAATAAAGGACATGTTAGGGTGTTCAATTTTCCTCAAGACGAGCATTTCAAACAGAAGTGGGTGAAAGGTATTCCTCGTAAAGGCTAGTTATATTTATAGAATAAAGACAATAATTTACAAACATTTCCAAGGATAAGACCTATTTTAAAGCACAATGTGGTACCTACCTACAATGTTTTTTGGACCTCCGAAATATACAGTTCTAATAGAACACATCTGGGCACACCTACGACAAGATTTGATAGTGAAGGAAAATCAGCAAGAATGGCTTCAAAGTGACCTAATAGTGAATTTTTCTAGCTTGAAATGAAAATTTACAAAGTAAATTGAGTGTCCATTTAAGTGGAAGTGGCAGTGGCAGCAAGAAACAGATTGCGTTTATTTTTATTTTGTAGTGTTTGACTATGATGAACCAGACATCAGATGTAGATGGTATTAGCATCAATGAATATAGACATTCCTTCAAATCAATAAATTATAATTTTTTGGTGATTTGAGTTAGATTTTACCACTGTCATTAAGAATATCTGTTGGTCTTAAACAGAAAATATTTTGGCACACTATTTTTAAATAGGTTTTCTGTTGATTAAATGTTAAAACCTTTTTGTATGTCCAGACAAAGAAAGTTTACAATTTTGTGAGAGAGAATAAGTTGCCAATTTTACCACCATCCTAAATATTCCTCAAAACTTTGCAGTTCTTTAAAAATTGCACCTGACAGAAAATATGCCTTACATTAAAACTGTTGGAGAGGGTTTATTATTCTCTGAGAAGTACATTGTTTTACAAATTGATGAAATATCAGCCTGTATAAATGTTCTTGTCATTATAAAAATTATAGGTAGAACATGAAGGACAAAATTATTTGATAGGTATATTAAATATATACAGCTTATAGTTGGTAGGCGTAACCATTGATTAACATATACAATACGTTAATCAATGGCGTAACCCTTCCATCAGAGTATACAGCTCAAATTACAGTCCTTATTCACAATAGTTATTGGTAAAATTTTGATTTCAGGCCAGGTATAAAAGTAAGTTTTTGGGCAATTGCACAAAGCAGATTTAATGAAAATTGCAAAAGAATACATCAATATACATATCGATGAGTTTGTTTTATACTACGTTCCAAAATCTCATCAAAGACCTCGATTTGCTCTGTAGCGTTTCAGTATTCACTCAACATCAAACTGTCAACAAAAATCTGTGTTCCATTATTGCATTTCCGAGGCCATGGATGTCATCGTTTTGCTCGGAAATCAAATTGAGATTTTAGCGATCTTTGTGTCAAGACTGTCAAGAGATATTTTTCACTTGACAGCTAACAACTTAACATAGCCTCTTCTGCTTTATTTATATGCTTTCCCTTTATTTTTATCTATGGTCTAGAAGTAAATACAATGGAAAACGGAGTTCAATATGTTTTGGATGAAAATAATCAAATTATTACCGAAACTGACAAAGTTTTAGTTGTAAAAGAAGGTGGATACTTCATGAGAAAGGAATTTTATTGTTATAGAGAACTGCTAGCAGCACTATGCAGTTTTCATGATGTACTTATAATGATGCAGTGCTCATAAATTCTTATATTTTCAATATTTGAATCCATTTGAATGTCCTTTCAGTGTCACCACAAAATATTTTCACAAAAGCAAAACAGCCTCAGGGCTCAGATGGTAAAAACTGTGACTGAAACTACTCACTCACTCTGACTCTGAGGTTATGTGATATGTCAAAATTGTCAAAAAAAGATCTTTGCCGTTTCATAAATATTCCAACCTCCCTAACATCTGGAATCACGTGATTATCCTCGAACATTCATCTGCTCACTCGATAGATGGGATTTTGGAACGTAGTATTAGACACATTTGTTCATTTAGTCAACCCCAAACTGATGAAATTCTGCTTGAATTAATGTTGTTAGTGTACCTAGCAAATATTTTTATTAATAATTACACTGAAACAGTTCAAGACAAAATACAGACTGCTAAAACTAAAAAGAGGAAATCTAATGGAGATAAGAAATGTCCAACAGAAGGGAAAATCTCTAAATCTAAATACATGTACATTTTTGTACTGATACTACTGGCATTTTTCACCATTCTTATTTTTTCAAAAAGTATTTTTCTTAATTTATCAACCGAGATGAACTCTAATACATATAAAATGTAATAATTATTCTGAAACTATAAAACAATTTAAATTTTCCGCGGAATGCCTGCCGGTCGGCCCACGGTAACCGGCCCACTATTTGACAGCTAAGCGACGTTGCCACATCTAAGGCTCCGGCCTAGTGTAGAGTCGGCCATGATCGGTGCCATGTAAACTCCATGAATTGTACAAATCGTGATTACAAAAGAGTAGTTTAGTTCGACATAATATGTTTGTTATAGTTATCGATGTAACTGTGTTATTAGGCGTATTATTCAACTGGACCAACTGTTTGGACCATTTGTATCATAGTATGAAAAAACGTTGAAATATATTGTTGTTTCTGTTATATATTCGTATTTTTCTTCATTTCTCTCTTTCTATATACAGGGTGAGTTTTTAGTACCGGCTCGGTCGATAACTCCACTACTATAGAAGATAGCGAAAAAAGTTGTATATAAGAGTTGTAGCCACGGATATGCTGCTTGCTCAGAAAATATTTGGATTTATACAGGGTGATCCATAACTACGTGGTGATGCAAACATGCATTTTTTTAAATGAGACACCCTATATATTATTCCACATTCAAATTCTACTAATGATTTCCCTTCTTCCAATATAGGGTTTTGTTACATTATACAGGGTATTTCAAAAGTTATGACCATTTTTATATCCAAATCGCGGTCAAATGAACGTACTGTATATCAAAAAGTAATAAATCAAAAATTATTTTTTTTACATGAAAATATTAAAAATATCCTCTAGTTTTAAAATCGGCTATAAAAAGAGCCCGTGACGCATATTCGTATACAGGGTGATGTAGAATGCAAAATCCAAATTTTCTCTTTTTTTTTTAAATGTAACCCCCAATATTTTATTATCTCAAAGAATTTGTTTTAATATGCTCTTTCATCTTTGTATAGCACTTGTTGTAACTACGTCCATCAATTTCCGAGATATTACGATTTTTCGGTAAATTTAAAATGTAGCTTCTATTTGTGTACTGAAATTTATTTATTTTGAGAAAATACTATCTAATTTGTTTTTTGTTTAACGAACAACTAAATTATAAGGTGATGATACTATTAGATAAAGTCAAAACCCTAAATTGTCGAAATAATAAAGTCAAGTATGCTGAGGAAACAATTTTGTAGGCGTCATGCATAATTATCAAGCAGATTTATCAGGTGTGCTTTGAAAAATTGACAGTTTTCATAACCTGCTCGATAATTCCGTACTGTGTGAAAAATCAGCTTTAAAAATTAATTTTTCCTTTGGGGGTATTTAGGAGAATCTTTGAGAAATTGTCTACTTGCCTCTAGAATATATCAACTATGAACAGCAATATCCAGAACGGAGGCAGTCTAAAACTAATGCGTTCGAAAGATTGAAGAATCGTTTTATTTGGACTGTGTCGTTTGATATTTCATAGCCTCCCTGATACATCTGCTTGATAATTTTACATGACGTCTATAAAATTGTTTCCTCAGCACACTTGACTTATATTATATCGTTAATTCAGTGTTTTGACTGGATTAAGTATTATTATGGCCTTATATTTTAGTGGTTTGTTAAGCAAAAACCAAATTTGATAGGATTTTCTCAAAATAAATAAATTTTAGTAAACAAATAGAAAGTATATTTAAAATTTGTAGAAAAATCGAAATATCTCAGAAACTGATGAATGCAGCCATAACAAGTGCTATACAAAGATGAAAGAGAATATTAAAAGCGATTCTTTGGTATAATAAAATATTGGGGGTTACATTTAAAAAAAGAGAGAAAATCTAGATTTTGCATTCTACATCACCCTGTATACAAATATGCGTCACTGGTTTCTTTTATAGCAGATTTTAAAACTGGATGATATTTCTAATCTTCTCATGTAAAAAAATAATGTTTGATTCATTACTTTTTGATATACAGTACGTTCAATTGGCCGTGATTTGGATATACAAATGGCCATAACTTTTGAAATACCCTGTATAATGTAAGAATACCCTATATTGAAATAACGGAAATTATTAGTAGAATTTGAATATGCAATAATATATAGGGTGTCTCATTTAAAAAAATGCATGTTTGCATCACCACGTAGTTATGGATCACCCTGTATAAATCTAAATATTTTCTGAGCAAGTAGCATATTCGTGGCTACAACTTTTATATACAACTTTTTTCGCTATCTTCTACAGTAGTGGCGTTATCGACCGAGCCGGTACTAAAAACTCACCCTGTATATGTACCTCATCAACATTCAAGTGTGAATTTCTCGAACTCTCTTCGTTTGAAAAATGGATCATTCTTCAACTCCAACTGCATGTCACAAGTAACACGGAGATAAACCAAATCAAATCAAATATCAATTGACAATTGACAAACACAGTATTATTTATTACGTTCTGTCAAACACGGTAGCCATGGCCAACTCTGAGAAGCTTCCAGTATTCGGCATATTATTCTCTGTCCAGCGAAGAAAAAAGAGTGATCACGCGCAAGATGAGTGAATTCTTGTCGCCTGGACGTAGGCAAGTTTACACCACAGCAGACCGCCTCTTGAAACAAACATGATGTGGATGGCGTTGTGTCATAAGGAATTTAACATAATTTTGGTTATAATCGTTTATTTGATACCAAAACCTGGACGTTCCATTCTACATTGAGCACAGAGCTGTCACAAGTACTAGTAAATAGTATTTCAAATACCAATTACCAGAGTCGCATGCGTCAAAGTACAAATACCAAGTAATTTTATTTTTGAAAGTACTTCAAGTATCAAATACTTTAATTTGGTACTTGATTTTTCAAATAAAGTAATTCAAATACGATACTAATATTTCAAGTACTTAAAAAAGTAATTCAAATACCATACTAATACTTGAATTACTTGATATAGTATTTCAAATACGGCGATGGATATTTCAAGTATTTCATAATTATTGTTGAGTAATAAAAAGTACCTTATGAATGTGTGAAAAAATATATAGGGTGTCATTGAAAATTCAGAGCCTAACCTCACTTCCGGCTAAACCAAAATAAGCATACATTTGTTTTCTCCTGGCTATTGTGCATCTCCGTTAACCATATAATTCTCCAAAATTTCAAACCTCCATCTAGGATTGTAAAAGAAGGGAGCTCTGTATAACGATTCCATTGCCAACCGGTATATGAATTTTTTCATAAAGAGATGCTTGAGAAAAATTACCTTTTTACATCTGCAATTCGTAACCACCACGACAAAGTACAGAGTTTTGAAGATTGTTATTATAATGGCAGTAAATTCACAGCTCACATTCACAGATTATTTCAGCCTCAATCAACATCAACAACGCATTTTGTTGAACGCAACAAGACGAACTGATATTTTGTGATTATGTCGATTGTGATGAGACTGTCCTGTAGAGTCAGAGTGTCGCGTAGACTATCCTATGTGTACGACAGAGACAGAGCGCAAGGCGACGCGATGCGTAATGTTGATTTGTCCATACTTGCCTAGACTTGAGCATTTAATGCTTGAAATGTGTATTTCAAGTATTTTTATATTTTCATCGAGCTATACTAATATGTATTTCTTACTCACTTTAGTATTTCGAGTATAAATGTATAAATTTGAATTAAATTTTTTGTGTGAAAGTACCAAATACAAATACTTCTTATAGCATTTGGGAAATAAAATTAATTTGAAATACAGTACTTCAAATACCAGAAAGTAATTGAAATAAATTTTTCAAGTACTTTACTTCTTTAGTATTTCAAATAAAAATGCCAGGTATTTGAAATATATTTTTTGTGCTACAAGTACCAAATACAAATACTTCTTAGAGAGTATTTGGGGAATCAAGTACAAATATCACAAAAACAATGTATTTGAAGTACAGTACTTCAAATACCAGAAAGTAATTGAAATACATTTTTCAAGTACTTTACTTGAAGTAATGACAGCTCTGATTGAGCATAAATGTCCTAAACAACTATTCACATTTTGGCGACATTTGTGGGCAAGTTCCTATTCCATATTGTCAAACCAATAATCTAATGAAGAAATTCATTAATATCCATCCAGCGGAGAAACGGGAAAACAGGTGACCAAAGAGTGAGTTTTCGTAGCTTGGTCAGAGACAAGCTTACACCACACGGAAATGCCAATGCCTAAGCGCACGCCTGGCACCGACAAATTTTGAGAATAGGCCACCTTTCCTGAAGAATCAAATACACAGCTGTTTATCGACGCCTCATAATGTAGCCGCGGTCGAATTATGGTCTAAACAGGTTTGCCAAATATCGAAAACACATGAACATCACATTTTTTGTGCCCTGTTTCTCCGCTGGATAGATATAGCAGTATTATAATCCACAATCTGTGAGATATACACCATTATTGAAAAACTATAAGTCGTTAGTGTAGATTCCTACATGAAATATGATATCAAAACTGTAAAAGATTAGGTTGAACGTATTCCTTGAAAGTATATTGGTCCATTCCAATAAATGTTATGTCTGGTGTGGTAATTTTTTCCTAATTTCATTTGAATATGAAAAATTATAATAAGAGTGTCTTTTAACTAGTATGGTCCAGAAGGCGGCTTAATACAAAACTAATTTTCTCAAAACAACCCCGTGACTCACATCACTGTTGTATAACACCGTTCATTTGTCGTTCCTAGAAAGACTTACTGTCGCGTCGGTGGTTATCGTGTAAACAGATCTCGCAAATATCGAGAGCACGTGAACACCATGAATTTTTTGCACTCTTTTCCTTCGCTGGACCGAGTATAGTAATCGTTTTACTGATCCAAATCGAAATCGCTTCATAACTGTTACATTTAGGGATAGGGAATGCTTAATAAAAGTGAAAGTATTTTGTAAGAACTTTCTGACAATGCTATAAAATGAAATAACAAAGAAAATTATGGTTGTGAGTTTTGGTTCACCTGTATACAAAATCATAGATAGATAACCTTTATAATTTTGAACTAGATAACCACGAAATTATTCTAGCATTGAGAGTCAAGCCTCCAGTTATTGATTTTTTTAAAATACAGGGTGATAATTTTGTTAAGCTTTTTACATAAAAGTGGCCACATATCTGAAAATGCCCTGCACAACCTGATAAAGCCTGTACGTATGCCATCAAAGCATGTGTCAGGATTTATTCTGGGGGATTTTTAGTTATCACTAGCCGAACATCTGTTCACTGTTGACACGGATGACAGTCTAAAGTATCGGGTAATAGGGTATATACATGATACTACGACTTTAGAAGGTATGCTCACGCGCATGATGTCTTCCGTCTCGCTTCCACCTGTGACGTCAGCGTGTGACAAACGGGGCTTGTTTACTCGTTTAGTTACAGGTTATAGCCGAACATTTTCAGTTTATTTTCTTGAGTTTACTCGTTTACCGTAGTAAAATTTAAAACATTAATTATTTGCGATTCTGGGTTTAACACATATTTGAACAATGGTTTATTGTGTGGTTGTGGGATGTAATAATAAAAAAGTAAAAACTATTCGTCACACTACCGCTACTTGGGATGGTTTGGAAAATTTGGCAGGTTTCATTGCATTTAACTTGAAAAATAAGGAGAAACTGGGTTATATCCCAGATTGCACAGATACTTCTCTCAGTTGGGTCAACCATTTAACAGAAGGTGGACTACAAAAACATACAGATGAGTTCGTGGCAAAATGTAATGAGCTCGGCCATATATTTTCCAACTATAATGAAAACGCTTTGAAAATTGAAAAAAAAATATCTTGCGAATTTAAACAAATTATCAGAGAATGTATATGTGACTGATGAAGCAAAGATGAGCTTGTTTTCTAGATGCAAAATGTATTTCAGAATACGAATTCTTGATAGGGGAATTAGAGAGACCTCGAATATTAGAAAACTGAAATTCACTAACATTGTAAAATAGTATAAAGTAATAAGTATACAGGGTCCTGCGACGGTGTATCCAGCTTTCCTAGCGCTTTTCCTATTTGGTATAAAAAAAAGCTACATAAAATAAAAATACGCTAAAAGATGGTTGGAAATTTACAGGTTGCAGAACGTAGTTTGATATTTGATTTTTATTCATATAGAGAAAGGCTAGTTCTATATGCTCTTATTTACCCCTTTTTCAGTTCTTATTGTCTGTCCAAAATATATTTCCCCATACATTCATATATACAGAATCAATACCTAACTACAACACAAGAGAGCAACAAATAATGTGCCCTATACCCAGGCCATCAGAAACCATCACTACAAGTGGATCAAACTTTTTAATTCAAACATATTATTAAACAGATACATCGTGTGAAAACATTTTGAAAAAAATTGAGGAAAAACCTGTTATTACTAGGAATCTTTAGTATACGAGAATTCACCTGTACTAGCTAAATACAATGCCCAGAAAGATATTGTATTGTTGTATTGTGATATGTTTTTATTTTATGTTTAACATATACGCGGTTGTGACATATATTTGAATAAATAAAAAATAAGAAAGTTTGGTAATGTATTTTTCCACCAATCATTAGCAGAAAAAAGTCAATATTCATTTGCCATAAACATAATGCCATTATGCTTGTTCATGATTTTTAAAAACTTCTAATGACAAAATCATGTTATTTATTTCTTTTCTACCTTTTATTAAGAGAATTATACAGTAAATACATATGCAAATTGGCTTGAAGAGCTGGTGACGCAACATTATAATCTATATATAAAAAATAAGAACGGTAATCAAAGGCTCCTGAATGGAGTATATAAAAATTCCACCCCCTACCCGAGAAATTTTCCCACAAAAAGATGGTTTCACTAGGCACTCCAATCAACCTCTTATGTGAGATTTCAGAAAAATACGTCCAGACCGCCCTGGCTCTGTTCTTTTTCCACAATGTAAATTTTTTTGAGTACATACATTCAAATTTTTGTATCTGAAATTCAGTACGCTCGGAACTACTGCAAACGGGTCAGGCGTCGAGTAATATCAATTCTCTGTGTAACTATTTCACCAATTTTTTATTCAGATACAGAGCAATATGTATCGTTTATATTATACTGTGCTACTACTATTACTACTATATTCATTTTGTATGAATATTAAATATCTAAGACAGATATAACAGGAAACGAAATAAAACTTTCAAAAATCAATGCTTTTTGGCGCCATGTGCTTGTACACTTTTGTCACACGGTGACGTCATGCGCAGACCGGTTCGAAATCTGTCCGCCAAGTGATCATATCTGTCAGTGTCGTAGTATCATGGGTATATATGCCCCTTTTGACAGATTCTAATCCAGAATGGCGGGATGCGCGTATGGTTGTTGCCAACCTGAGGTATTTTGCTGATTATTATGCTGTGCTATAACTGACAGTAGGGATAACTGTTTATATTCTTTTTCAGTGCCAGTCCGAGGAAAACGCAGACGATAGATCTCACAGGACCAGAAAGGAACTTATTTGTCTGCTATACCTGTAACTATAAAGCTAGCTCAAAGTGTGGCTTAATAAGCCACACAAACCGTAACAAGTGTAACTTAAAAAACAGCGTGGACAAATCCCTGGCTCGTTCTCTTGCTCACAGAAGACAAAACATGTCAAACGAATACATGTGCATGCAGTGTAAAGTGACATACAAGAAGAAAGCATCTCTAGATAATCATATAATCAAAAATCATACAGAATATATTGCGTCAGTTTCATATAGAGTACATCAATGTAGAAACTGCGATTACAGAACTACACATAAGAGTAGTTTTCGTAGACATATGCAAGTGCATCCTAGGGCTCTCAGATATGAGGTATGAGACACAAAGTATGAGATATGAGATTCATAGTCGATAACCATGGCCGACTCTACTCACTAGGCCGGAGCATTGAAATATGGCAACACTGAATCGGGGACAGAGCTTTTATTTGTTGTTAAGTCATTAGTGTAATCTTCCAGAGCAAAAAAGGAGATTGGAAGGTGATTTTTAATGTGTTTCTAATTATTTACCTGCACAAACGAAACTATAAAGATAAAAAGATGCCTGCAAATTGTGTAGTACCAGGTTGCACTTGCAATTGTGCTTCCAATAAAGGACATACCAACCATAACATTCCAGAGTAAACAAGAAGAGTGGAAGGTGATTTGTAATGTGTTTCTAATTATTTACCTGCACAAACGAAACTATAAAGATAAAAAGATACCTGCAAATTGTGTAGTACCAGGTTGCACTAGCAATTGTGCTTCCAATAAAGGACATACCAACCATAACATTCCAGAGTAAACAAGAAGAGTGGAAGGTGATTTTTAATGTGTTTCTAATAATTTACCTGCACAAACGAAACTATAAAGATAAACAGATGCCTGCAAAGTGTGTAGTACCAGGTTGCACTAGCAATTCTGCTTCCAATAAAGGACATACCAACCATAACATTCCAGAGTAAACAAGAAGAGTGGAAGGTGATTTTTAATGTGTTTCTAATTATTTACCTGCACAAACGAAACTATAAAGATAAACAGATGCCTGCAAAGTGTGTAGTACCAGGTTGCACTAGCAATTGTGCTTCCAATAAAGAACATAAACAGAAGTGGGTGAACGGTATTCCTCGTATGGGCTGGTTATATTTATAAGAATAAAGACAATACTTTACAAACATTTCAAAGGATAAGACCTATTTTAAAGTACAATGTGGTACCTACAATGTTTTCTGGACCTCCCAAATATCACAGAAAAATATAGTTAATAGAACTCATCTGGGGATGCATCTGGGCATACCTACGAAAAGATTTGATAGTGAAAGGGAATCAAGACCAGCAAGAATGGCTTCACAGTGACCTAATAGTGAAGTTTTCTAGCTCAAGTGACAATTAACAAAGTAAATTGAGTGTTCATTTAAGTGGAAGTGGAAGTGGAAGTGGCAGCAGGGAACAGGTTGCGTTTATTTTTATTTTGTAGTGTTTGACTACGATGAACCAGACATCAGATGTAAGTGGTATTAGTAGTAGTAGTTCTAAAAAGTATTTTTCTTAATTTATTAACCGAGATGAACTCTAAGACATATAAAATGTAATAATTATTCTGAAACTATAGGCCCACTATTTGACAGCTAAGCCACGTTGCCACATCTAAGGCTCCGGCCTAGTGTAGAGTCGGCCATAGTACTGGTACCTGGTACTACACACTTTGCAGGCATCTTTTTATCTTTATAGTTTCGTTTGTGCAGGTAAATAATTAGAAACACATCAAAAATCACCTTCCAATCTTCTTTTTTGCTCTGGAAGATTACACTAATGACTTAACAACAAATAAAAGCTCGGCCCCCGATTCAGTGTTGCCATATTTCAATGCTCCGGCCAAGTGAGTAGAGTCGGCCATGATTAGGCGTAAGGATTGACCTTGAAAAGATAATTAACTTCCAACTTTACCTTACCACAAAAGATAATTCTAAATCTTAGGAGTGTCTGAGCATGCGCGGAACGCACAGAAAATAAAATTATGATCTAGCATAAGGTAACCACTCCTGAGATCACCTTACTCTTTTTATGAATCGTCATTTTTGGTCGTAGTTTTAAAAACAAATTTCGCCTTTCGCAAAGAGTATAACGCCAACGCGCCAAATCTTAAAAATATAACCTTAAAATCGAATCAGACCCTTGAAAAGAGACTTTGTGAAACGTCACATCTGTCATCCTTAACGCCAAATTCAACTTTCATGAACTTTGATTCTCTTACGGCTAAAGTTAAGGATAAAGTTAATACTAACTCAATTTGCGGCTAAGTTACGGCAAAGGAAACGTTTCATGAACCCGCCTTACTTAAGGAACGACTATGAATACGGCCCAGAGGGGCGTAGCTATGGGGGGGGGGGGTTAGAGACATTTTGAAGTGTCAAAAACAGTTTTCAGGGGCAAAATAGGTCTCTGTAATAATGTTTGTGGGTCCAGTTCAAAAACATAATATGTGAGAACCCTTAGGGGCAGAGGGTTAGTTACGCTGTTTTTTATACATTGTACAATAGGTGGATTCGATGAAGGACTCTGGCCTATAGAATTTTGTAAATATTTTTGGTAAAATTTTTTGTATAATTACAAAGTATATTTCTTTGGAAAATATATGAAGTACCTGCTAGTATTAATTAAAAGATGTTTTATTAATATTCCTATTACCGATACCTCAGATCTAGAGCACTTGAGATTTTAATATGAATTTTTTAAAATATAATTTTTGTAATGTTTCATTGTCCTAAATACTTACCCACAAGCAAAATATCAATTTTTAAATAATTTCGAACAAAAATCAACCGTTTATTTGAAAACGAAAACTGGATTTAAAAAAAGTATACTAAAATGACTTTCATACGCAGTAGCGTATAAAAAACCCGCGCTCTCTGGTGGCCAAACGGACGCACCGTGGCGCCCCGCCAAGAAACTATGCTGCTGTGCAGCGATTTCCTTGGTTTGCTTTTACCTTCGGGTACCAGATGGCGCACCGGCAGAACCTTCTGTCACTTGCTACAACATGCTTCACATGTCTGGGTGACATGAAAGAATTGATGCTCTCTATTTCCGTCAATCGTCCTATGGCGCACTGATGATCGCTAGTAAGCGTGAAACAGCTGTGTGCGTACTGGTGGATTCACGGAGGTATAGAGCAACCCTCGTAAAATGAAAATTGTATAATTATTGTATCACTCAAAATTATAGTTGGCCATGGATTTTTTATTGTTTTTTATAAATTTGACAGACGTTTGTCAAAGTTTTGCTGTATTTAGCAAGCCGTTTACACGTTTTGGGGCGTTTATTTGAACTAAAAATGTCTGCTGTTAAATCCCAAACCGCGGCTGCTATGGTTGCGTTGATTCAAGACGGAAGAAGTGAGCGATATGTTGTCCAGCGTTATCATCCCGTATCAAATAGCACTGTGCACCATATTTACACACGTTTTTTGGAAACTGGATGTTATACTAGACGACTTGGCACTGGCCTCCAACGAAGAAGTAACGCTCATGATGATCGCTTTATCATCCTACAAAGTCTAAAAGGGGTGATACACGTACGAACTTTAAGTACGCGGTTTTTAAGTTCGCGAACTTACTCGGCTCGACGTCGGTGACACACGTGAAGCTGAAATCACTCATTTTGATAATTTTCCTAAATAAACAGAACTTTTAACAAACGCCAAACACAACAAGCGTTGCGCATCGATGGTCTACCGAAACAAAGTGGTGGCTTGCGGCTCGCAGTACGAGACGAGACAAGCTACGAGCAAGATTTCAAACCAGTTGGATCGCCGGCGGTTTGCGTGGCGGTTTTAAAGTACGCGTACTTACGGTGACACACAGGCGAAAAAGGTCGTCGAGCCATAAGTACGCGTACTTGCTCGTACGTATATCGCCCCTTTAAGGGCCGGTTGTACAAATGCGGGTTTAGCACGAGCTTTGTTGAGCCTAAGCTTAGCTAAGCTCAGGCTTAAAGTCGACACAAGTTGTACAATCGTCGGCTTAGTTAAACCTGGTTGATAATGAAATTCACTGCAGTTGGCATCAATGAAGCAATACATACTGACATAATGACCTGAAAATTTACCTTTTTTGGTTAGGCGCTTATGACAGTTTGTCAAATTTTGGCAACGACCGTTTTTGTCTCTGTTCTTTCATTCACTCTCTTTGTTAAATTAAGACACAAATCTTTCAAAAAAATCGACCTAATGAAGTGACAAGCAATTTGAAGGTTCATCATTGACAAATCATGTCATTTTTATATCAGGTTAGGTTTAAACCTCAGCTAAGCTCGCGTTGAGCATCGGCTTACGTAAGCTCGTGTTAAACTTGGAGTGGGGGGTTAAGCCAGCATTGTACAACGGACATTTTGCCACTGACGTGGTTTTAAAGGGGTGATACACGTACGAACTTTAAGTACGCGGTTTTTAAGTTCGCGAACTTACTCGGCTCGACGCTGTGACACACGTGAAGCTAAAATCACTCATTTTGATAATTTTCCTAAATAAACAAAACTTTTAACAAACGCCAAACACAACAAGCGTTACGCATCGATGGCCTGCCAAAACAAAGTGGTGGCTCGCGGCTCACAGTACGAGCTGAAACCAGTTACGAGCAACATTTCAAACCAGTTGGCTCGCCGGCGGTTTGCGCGACGGTTTTAAAGTACGCGTACTTACGGTGACACACAGGCGAAAAAGGTCGTCGAGCCATAAGTACGCGTACTTGCTCGTACGTGTATCGCCCCTTTAAGGGCCGGTTGTACAAATGCGGGTTTAGCACGAGCTTTGTTAAGCCTAAGCTTAGCTAAGCTCAGGCTTAAAGTCGACACCCGTTGTACAATCGTCGTCTTAGTTAAACCTGGTTGATAATGAAATTCACTGCAGTTGGCATCAATGAAGCAATACGTACTGACATAATGACCTGAAAAATTACCTTTTTTTGGTTAGGCACTTATGACAGTTTGTCAAATTTTGGCAACGACCGTTTTTGTCTCTGTTCTTTCATTCGCTCTCTTTGTTAAATTAGACACAAATCTTCCAAAAAATTTGACCTAATAAAGTGACAAGCAATCTGAAGGTTCATCCTTGACAAATCATGACACTTTTATACCAGGTTAGGTTTAAACCTCAGCTAAGCTCGCGTTGAGCATCGGCTTACGTAAGCTCGTGTTAAGCCTGAAGTGGGGGGTTAAGCTAGCATTGTACAACGGACATTTTGCCACTGACGTGGTTTAACGTCGGCTTACCTTAAGCCGAAGCTTAAGCTTGCATTGTACAACCGGCCCTAAGCATTTTATTGAAGAGTCAGTCACACACACTCATGTTGAGGAAACGTCAAGCAGCGCAGGCAAGGCGACGTAGCGTATCGCCGTCGACCGAACAGCCCACGAACAATAGGGTACTTGCAGAAAAAAATATTATGTCGTTGACGCGTTCCTTAGAGCCTCGTAAACATGACAAAATCACTTGTTTCGTTTTTTGGAATCGGCTGTGAGAGATATTCTAAAAATTATTTCAGATGCCGGAAAAGGCCGCGCAATCAACCTCTGACGTCAGTGATATCGTATAGTGATGGGATGTAAAGTATTGATATTCGATATCAATAGTCAGTGCTAACCTAACATTTTGACATTGATCATTATAACCACAAAACACAGTCATAAGTCATAAGATTATAACCATGAAATTTTACTGGCACAACAAAAGTACAAAAGTCAAAAGAATAAAAGTTAGGTTAGATTACTAATTCACTTTTTAGGGATTGGCTTGAATTAGATTCTATCTTTGGATTAATTCATAATGGGATGCGCCGAAATAAAATGGTGGCTTCGATTAGTTGCGAATCTCGGTCACAAGCAGGATGAACTGTGATACCTATCAGATATAAAAATGTATTGCAACGAAAATGCTAGTGGGTTAATTGCCTGTTTCAAATATGTTTTAAGTATCAATAAATTGAGTCGCATTGTTAAAGAATTCAGATCATCTCTAGTCGAATGCGCAGTTGGCAAACCACAAAGAAAATATGTTTGCATTCGAACAGCTGATATGATTTCGTTTTGCATTTTGCATCTCGCAGCATTACTCAATGAGGAACTACGGCTGTAGTAGGATAAAAGAGGTCTCATTTCATTTGGGAATATGTATACCCATATAACAAAACACGCTCGTTAAATAAATTATTGATATATGGCTAACGTAAATATTTAAAAAGAAATTTGGCAACATCAGAAATAGTTTACAGTTGAATCTCACTGACCTGCGCTGTAGCAGTATCGATTGTCGATATCGATAAGATACCTGTGACGTCAGCCCTTGTTTTAAGTCACGTGGAAAAATTTGAATATATCCTTCTTTTATTTTGCAAATATCTTTTTTTGGCCGTCAGTAAAATCATGTTTTTTGTTTCCTACTGCTTCTTGATATGGTTTTCTTCACGCTATGTATACTCCCGAGGCGATTTTACGACCTCTGCAAGTACCCTACTATGGGACAATGGCCACAGAAGCTTCACGCAATACTCAGCTAACAAAGGACTTTATTAGACTCGAATACACTTCACTTATTTTTATTTTTCTGCTTAATAGGAATTAACGACTTGAGTGTACCTCCTTTCTTCTTTTTCTTCCCGCTTGGTGCGGTGGTTGGGACTTCGAGCTTCACGCTCGTCGAAGATTTCACTTTCACGTCTTCAGTCGTTTCTTGAGGCACCTCCGAGATCGAACTTAACCTCTCGGTCTTCATTACAGCGCTGTCTTCACTTGAAATGCACGGAGGACCTTGGTGGCTGATAGGCAGGTAGTCCCTCGGACTATTTGATGTTTTCGGGATGATGTTTAGGACGTTTTGGATCTTGTTGTTGTTCAGTTGACTGCGTTGGACTATTTCGTCGATTTTGCGGAAGATGTCGGTCGAGCTCATCTCGCCTAGAAGAAAAAAGTCAGTTGTTTAGGTTCATGAACAGATTGAATATTTTCTAGAAACCAGGACTTTCTTTTATGATCAGCCTCTCGTAAGGGCTAAAAGCCTATGGCGATTTAGAAGCGCTGCGAGAGGATAAGTGTCTGTGCACGTTAGATTTGAAACGCTGCAGGTTGTAGCTGTCGGGAAATAAATTCCCCAGCAGCTCATTCCACAGCGTCGAAGTTCTTCAAAAGAACGAATGCTGGAGGAGACTGGTTCGGGGAGTAGGGTTTTGGTAAGGACGAGCTCGCACGGCCTTTGGTATTATTGTCTGTGAGAGCTCATTCGAACATCTTTCGTGATAGAATCTGTAAAATAGGGACAGGTCAGCCACCCTTCTTCGATGTTCCAGCCTGTGGAAGTCCTTTGTGAGGTTAGGCGTACCGATTAGCCTAATTGCTCCATTCTGGATAGTGTCCAGATGCTTTGAAGAGTGCTTCGGAGCCCATCCCCACACATGAAAGCAATACTTCAACGATAGTAAGATCTGTGCCTTGTAGAGCAGCAGTAGTTGCTCTGGTGTATACAGCTTCTTACAGCGGAACATAACTCCAAGCTTCTGCTTTAGCAATACTGACGACGTGGTCGTGCCAGGCCATGTTGTCGATGTTGATCCCCAAAATATTCAATGCATATATCTACCTTTATCTGATCTTCTAGACATTGAAGAAATACATACTTTGATATATGTGACCAGTGAAGTAGAATTTAGTTAAAAAGTTCGTGTTTCTCAGGTAAAGATAATACAGAAGGAAGGGTAACCTGCGATGAGTATCTACTAATGCACAAATGTGTAAACATTTCAATTCTTGCAATCAATCATTCACCGGAAAATAATTAAAGACAAAAAGCTCCGATTTGAGATAGGAAATTTTTAAAATTATAAATAGGGTTGGGTTTAACTTCACTTGACAACCACAGACTACAGAACCTCTCTTCGTATGACACAGCCAAGAGATGAAACTCACAGGTCATCTTCTTGACAGAAGAAAAATCACAAAACAGTAGTTTATTTCGTGAAAATTGGGTCAATACCGCGATTTGGGGGTTGACGAGGCCACAATGCACTGCTGTTTTATGGCGCGCTTCGCAATGATTGGCTATGTTTGAATTCCTTTTTTTAAGCTTTAAAATGGAATTAGTAGTAAACAAAACTATGCAGAAGGTGGCGAAATGCATCATTACACCCATTTTGTGATGATTTAATCATTATTTTCAAACCCTTGATACTAGTCCATTGGGTACGCCTCTGGTTACGCGGTAGTTTGTTTACACTCGTTGCCTCGTAACGGATAAGTGTTCCATGCGGTCACGCCATCGTGAACCTGACACAGTGACGTACCATATTGTCTGTGTGCGTTGTGATTATTGGTTTATGACATCTTTATTATGGCGCTTTGCAGAACTGGCTTAAGGAGCGGTTTTGAAGAATGGATGCGTATCGAATGGAAAAGTGAAATAATTAAAGCTGTATTTGGAAGCCTTAGGCTTAGTTCAGATGACGCGCGTTCGCTTGACGCTCGTTTTGAAAATACACATAATTAATTCGAGTTGTTCACATGGACGCGCGCATGACAAATTGTACGAGCGTACGACGCCACTAGACGTCGGCACGCGTCTTTTCTAGCGTTCAGTCGACATACCTGGTGTTTCTTTGCAAAAATGTATCTCTCACGTATGCTATTGAAGTGGAAACGGAAGAATTCAACACAGATGTCTTCATTGATGAAATTGAGAAGAGGCCTACGATTTGGGACATGCATTCCAAATTATATTCAAATAAGACGGCAAAAAAGAGCGCCTGGGAGGAACTGGTCCTAATGTTTTGCAAATCCGATGATACCGAAGAAAAAAAGAAAATATTAGGTAGGTTTTTGGTACTGCTTTATTTATAATTGGTGTTTATAGTTAGTACAGCAATTCAGATCATTATATCCTGCCATTAATAATAATAATAATAGTGAGTGAGTAAATGCAAGGTGTCTCCACATCAACAAGGGCCAATGGAAGGACCACCCCCAGCAGGAAACAGTAACTGGCCAAACACTAAACAACATGAACAAGGACGAAACTTACAAGTACCTGGGCTTCAATCAGAACGTTAAAATAGACCACACACAAGTCAAGGCACAACTAACCCAAGAGTTCAGAGATCGCCTTCTTAAGCTACTAAAAACCAAATTGAATTCCAGAAACCTTACAAAAGCCATTAACACTTTTGCGATACCAGTCCTCACATACTCCTTCGGCATCATCAGGTGGTCACACACTGATATAGAAAACATCCACATCCTCATACGGACAGAACTCACCAAACACCGAATGTCACATCCAAACGCATGCAAAGAAAGGCTCACCATTGACAGGAAACAAGGAGGCAGAGGGATTACAGATATACAGTTGCTTCGCACAAGACAGATAAAGACTCGGACATTTCTTCCAAAACAAACAAACAAATTTACATCGAGCAATAGTAAAAGCAGACAAAAACTATACACCACTCAACCTATCATGTCCAGACCACGTCGCAGACACACACAATCCCACACAATCACAACAAGAAAAAATAAGCACCTGGTCGCAGAAACCACTCTATGGCAAACATAGATACCGTGTCACCCAAGACCACATTAACAAAAAACAGTCATACACCTGATTGCAGGATGGGCAGCTGTTCCCAGAAACGGAGGGTTTCATGCTTGCTATCCAGGACCAAGTGATTGCAACACGAAACTACAAAAAATATATAATTAAAGATCCATCCATAACAGACGATAATTGCAGAAAATGTCAACAACAAAAAGAAACAATAGACCACATAACAAGCGGGTGCAAAACTCTTGCCGGTACCGAATACACAGCCAGACATAACTCTGCGGCCAAGGTCATACACCACGCATTAGCCACAACAAACAAACTAATAGAAAACACAGATCCGTATTACAATTACACTCCGACATCAGTACTCGAAAACGATCAATACAAACTATACTGGGACGTTGAAATACATACGGACAAGACTATCCCAGCCAATAGACCAGATATAGTTTTCCAATCAAAGGCCGACAAAATTACCTATTTGATAGATATTGCCATTCCCAATGATGTGAATATCCAAAACAGCTACGCTGGGAAGATATCTAAATACACGGACCTTGCCATGGAAATAAAACGACTTTGGAAACAAAAGAAAGTCACAATTGTCCCCCTCATTATGTCTGTCTCAGGCCTTACACCAAACACATATACACAACACCTTCAACAGTTGGGCCTGGACGAAAAGTTACACAAAGTATTCTAAAAGTCTGTAATCCTGAAGACCTGTAATATTGTGCGTTCCTTCCTAAATTCCGATCAATAATAGTCCGGGTGTTGACTTGGCACAGCCCGTCAACACTTGCTGTTACCGCAATTATGCGAGAGGAACTTAGAAAGTCAGATAATAATAATAATAATAACTGGACTTTATTTACAAAAGTAAATAGGCGAAGTATCAGCTACAAGCTGTTTTTCAACTTAACCTTAGACAATACATGTATAAAACTAAGTCTACATTTTTTTTGTAATCTCGTACAGAAGAATAATAATAATGAACATACAACATATATAAATATAAATAATCAATATTCGTTGAACAAAAGAGAGCCTAAGACATAGCGAGAAATCTACAAAAACTGACTAGTTAGTTAGGTGATCTTTTAATCTCTTTTTAAAATTAATAAGCGACATCTCTTTAAAGCCATCCGGCAGAGAGTTATACAATTTAGAGGCACTATAAGAGAAGCTTCTGACAAAGACATTCTAGTTTTCCTTCATTCACAAAATACTTTGTCAACTTTACTCGGATCCTATCTGCATCCTGTATATTACGACCAGTATTTAAACGATTTAATGTTGTCAGTGGTGCTGTATTGTGTGTGTCCTTTCCCTCCTACATAGTTTCATACTTCTATATGCTAACCAAACACAAACAGCTTCTCCTAAATCCATTCTCGTTAATAACAACAAATAAACTGACACTCGATTGCCTAGTCTCACTATATAAAAGTTGTACGCGTGTCATCTGAACACAGACGCAACAAACGTGCGCCACGTCGACGCGCGTCATCTGAACTAAGCCCTAACCCATTACATTACACACATTACCTGAAAGGCTGGTTTCAAAGTTCATATGAAACCCACTGGTGCGTTCCACGTGTATCTGATCGGGGTTCCCGATAGAATGCAGCACATTCTGCACCTTCTGGTCATTCTCTTGACTCCTCAAGGCGATCTCGTCGATTTTATCCAACAGATCATTGACGTTCTGGACCATGCTATCCCCACCGTCCAAGCACGGTCTGGACTTCTTCACTTGACCGTTGCTAGCTGGTGAGGCTGACCTCTTGTATGGACAGATGGATGGCAGAAGTCCGGTTTTGGTGAAGGTGGGGTAGAATCTTGGGACGATAGAGTGCTCTTCGTGAGCCCGGAAACAACAGTGTTGTTTGGAGCCGAGGTTGTTCAAACTTTCTCTGCTTTTGTGCTCTGGGTTTTCTTCTTTAATTTCTTCTGTATCTTCTTCTTGGTTGAATGCTTTCTGTAGACCCACGCGTTCTATGTGTTCCTTGAAGTAAGCATAAAATATTTATCAAACTTAACTTTTGAATCTATAGAGTAACAATAGCTGTATTTGTTTTGCGAGTGGAGTGAGATATTTCAAATTAAGGTGATATTCTCAAATTAGTAAATAACAGTTCTATTAGGGCGTGTTTCTCGATGTCCAGTTAAAAGTTTTAGATAGGTAGCTGCCTGTTAACGTTTCTATGCATACAACTGTCAGATAAGATTTACGTAAATTCGTAAGTTTAACCTTCAATAGTTTAAACAAGCTGTCTAACAGTTAACCGTTAACTTCCAGATAAGTATTTAACTGGACATTGAGAAACCAGCCCTTAGGCGTTTAAAAAAATACAGCTGAGCACAGTTTAACACAGTTTAAAATTAAAAGTTTATGTTTATGTCAAAGGTGAGGAAACTGAGATTAGTCTTTAGATCACAATACCACCCTTGACCAGAGAGGACAAGTCCATCGCTTCTACTCCTAAAGAAAACGCATACATCTTAGGGAGGCTTTGCGCAGCCAATTCTTCTGTAGGCTTCCAAGAAAGTACTCCGACCACCACTATAAACGTGAACTCGAGAATGGCAGAGGTCAAATTTCAACATATCGAGATGTAAAAGGCATCCTCCAAAAACTAAACACGAAGAAAGCTACTGGTCCTGACCAAATTCCAGCCATTGTCCTTAAACGCTGTGCCGCTGAGGTTGCACTTATTCTTTGCAAGCTCTTCAAACTATCGCATCGGCAAGGCGTGTTTTCCGCTTAACGGAAGATTGGCTGCGTACAACCCATCCTTAAGAAAGGCAAAAGAACGTCACTTGTGAAATAGAGCAATTGAAAATCAATCACTTGACATATAGAAAGCCTTCGACAGAATTTGGCATGAAGGACTTCTGGTCAAGCTTGCTGCTTATAGACTAACACCTGGGCTGCGCCAAAGGCTGAATAGCTTTTTGTTCCTCAGAGATCTGTCGTATCCTCTACGCGCTGTTTCTGCTGTACATCAACGAGCTGCTGGAAATAACATCCAATCCAATCTTCAGTTTCGCGACGATGCGACCAATTCTAACATATGCGACAGAAACACGAGCAGACACAAAAAGAACAAAACAAATGTTCAACAGCGTAGAAATGAAAACACTAAGACCAATTATGGGAATAACTCTCAGGGACAGACAAACAAATAAAAACATAAGAGTTCAATGCAACATTAACAGCATCAATAAATGGATAAAGACACGGAGGAAAGAATGAGACGAACATGTAAATAGAATGAGAGCCAACAGATTGGCTCACATTATGTAAAAATAACAAACCATACAATCGAAGACCTCCAGGACGGCCAAAGAAAAGATGGGGTACGTCGGCGACAGCAGTATGCCTCACAGATCTACGTAGATACCAAAACAATTGAAACAATAACATGTCCTGGCATGACCACGTCGTCAGTATTGCTAAAACGGCACCCCAGAAGCTTGGAATTTTGTTCCGCTGTAGGAAACTGTAAGTACCAGAGCAACTACTGCTGCTCTACAAGGCACAGATCCGACCATCGCTGAAGTATTGCGCTCATGTATAGGGATGCGCTTCGAAGCACTGTCTAAATCCCTGGGCACTATTCAGAAAAGAGCAATTAGACTTATCGATACGTCTAACCTCACAAAGGACCCTCCACAGCCTGGAACATCGATAAAGGGTGGCTGACCTGTCCCTGTTTTACAGATTCTATCACGGGAGATGTTCGAGTGAGTTCTCCCAGATAATAACACCAAAGGCCGTCTGAACGAGGTACACCAGAGAGCCTTTGCGAGCTCATCCTTACCAGGTCGAGGTCCCAACTCTCCGAACCAGTCTCCTCCAGCATTCCTTCTTTTGGAGAACTTCGACGCTGTGGAATGAGGTGCCGGGGAATTTGTTTCCCGAGAGCTAGAACCTTCAAGTCTAACGTGCACCGACACTTATCCTCCCGTAGCGCTTGTAGAGCACTATAGTCTTTCAGCCTGTGCGGGAGGCTGACCATAAAAAAGGAACATGTTCGCGAGATCACCTCTGAAGACGATTGAAGTAGTAGCTCAATCGAAACGTAGTATAGGTACTCAAAAAATTGTACCTATAGACCAGGGGTTCCCAACCTGCGCCCTGGTGCGCCGTAGAAAGTAAAGAGGGGCGCCGTTAGTCGATCCTCTAAGTCTAAAGGACAAATATTTGTGGGTTCCTAAAAAGCAACAATACCTATTCTGACGCTCGCCACACTTTGAAACTACTGGAGAAGATTACAACGTTCAGGAAGAAACTACAAGTTTGGATGAAAAAGACGAATGAAGGCGGCGGTCAAGATTGCTTTCCACAATTGTATAAATATGCGGGATCCACTGGTTGTCTCACAAGACCTGATGGCCTTTTTCACGGAACACTTATGGAAGCTCACTGAATGGTTTTTGAAATACCTTGCAGATGATGATGTCGAAAAATTTGCGTGGATCCAAGATCCCTTTCATACGCAAGCTCCTCCAGAATTCTCCAAATCCGATTTGGTGGAGTTTTGGTTATCGATTCAAAATTAATATCCAAACCTAACTTCAAAAGCTTTAATTTTTATTCCGCTTGCAACGTCATATTTATATGAACTGGATTTTCTGCCGTAGCTGTAATCAAGAACAAATATCGCTCAAGGATCAATGAGGAGCAAGAAAAGAGAGTCGCAGTGTCGAATTTTATTCCCCATTTTGAAAAACTATGCGGAGATCACCAAGCTCAATCGTCACCTTCATTTGACTGTCGTATATTATTTTTGTTTTTCGTGAGTCTTTCTTTTTGTTTTCTGTTTCAATTCCGAATTCTTATAAATATAATAAAATAAACTTCATTTCCTAATGAGGAAGTTTTTATTTTTGTGTCTACTATTATTGTAGATACCTATTTGTTTCGACAGTATCTATTTAAAATAGCTGTCTAAGGTAGGGCGCCGTGACAAAATGCCAAACTTGAAAGTGCGCTGCGGGTTGAAAAAGATTGGGAACCCCTGCTATAGACAATGGGAGTTCGAAATTGATCTGAAGGTTAAGATCATCGTTAAAAACACAAAAAATGCACCTTAAACCTGTCGTCCGATGCTCCAAGTCGTTCCTCCTTTTCTTGCAAGAGTTTCTTCACGGTTTCTTCAACGTGTTGCCTGATAGCGTTGTCATCCGCCACTTGGGTCTGAGTGCTGTTGTTGGAACTATCTCTAGGCAACTCTGCGCAGTGCGTCGAGGAGCAATTGTTCTTAGGACAACCTCCTCCAGCTCCTCCATCTTTGTCCAAGTAAGTGAACTCGCTCAACAGGATGCTAGGACAATCCGCGTCAACGTTGCTGTACAAGATGGCGTCGCACATGGCGTTCAACATTATGCGCGACGGAATGTCGTGTTTGGCGTTGGTTTCCAGCTTCTCCAGGTACTGGATGTCTTCCTTCACTTCGATCGGTTCGGGCAGGGAGGATTTTATACTGGCACCACCCAGACTGGGCACTTCCATGGGGGATAAGTTGTACGTTTTGCCTGGTGGAAAGTAAAAATATACTCATTGTATGCATTTTTGTATGGCCCGATTTTATCAACATGCATAGTTTAACAAAGGCTTTGGAAGTTGTGTAGCAAAAGCTTTCTATTGGGTATTGAGGGCTATGTTGGCTATCATCCGATAGTATTTTATCGATATTGGAAACAAAACGTCAAAGCTGGATGACACTTTTGTCAAAAATATTCTAGGATTCATGGATCAAAATCATAGCAGAAGATCAGAACAAAGCGATTGATTTGCAAATTAATGCCACATTTTTCATGTTGCGATATTTTGTGACAGAATCATAAAAGTAGTATCGCTCACAGCAACCTTATTCAATAATTACCCACCTCAGTAGTCAGTCAGATGGATTATAGACAAATACATACTTTGAAGAATATTCCATATACTGGATGCATGTTTGTTATAGACCTTCATATAGAAATATTCACAGATGATGTAAAGGTGCAGCGAGGCGGCACTGATTAAGAGGCACCGTAGCGCAAATACTATGGGAAACACATTGTATGGCATGCATATGAATAAGAATCCTTCCTACTAGTTCCCCCTTTTCTCTGAAAAGTACATAAAGCACCTGATTCACTTTCTGACTATACGGGTTATACGACAAGCTCCTTGTTTGCAAAAAATACGTCACCCCGCGAGCTTTGTCGCTCAGGATAGGCAACCAGTAATCCACACTTCGGAAACAGATTCGCCAACAGTTAAATCGTGTGTTTGGCTTTGTGAAATGCAACAAAATGTTATTTTTACCCCTTTGTACTATCTAATACAGAGGTATATTGCAGTTATTTATGTTACGTTGGTAACAAATAAAATTGCTTTTTAAAAAATTTTACTTTATTAGACACTAGCTTGTGTCTTCAAAATGTTACAAAAGTTTACAAAGTTAGAAACGTTTCTTAAATACTGACATGACGGAGTCTAACCGGTTTATGAATATGGGTGTTATGGAAGCTACGGCTTTTATAGTTTTTAAATGCTAACTCATCATCTGTGTCCTCTAGGGCACCTTAGCTAAACAAAGAGATGCTGTGAGAGCCTGTTTACTTGGGAAGTCGTTATCTATGCTGACTAAGCGTCTGCTACAACACTGTTGTAAATAAAGAACCATTGATTGATCAAATTACGTCTATTGCAACAATGTCGCTAACAATGGGTATCTGTTAAAGGACTATATAACATTTATAAGTATTATCGATAATACCTAAACTGTTGTTTTATTCAAATAACGCAGTAATTTGAATTTCTTATCATTACGATTTGATAGACCAATAATAGATCAATAGATCAAGTGTATTGCTTTTGTGGAAGCGATTGCTATAAATTCTTTGTTAAACAAGAAAGCGCAATTTTTCACCCATTTATATAGGATGGAAAATCATGGAAAATCAGACTGAAAAGATACGAGATGGGATGCATGTTCTTGGGTGGTCTGCTCTGATTGGAAAAAGCCTTTGTTATTATGTGCGAGTTGATAAAATCGGGCATATACACCTACCTGTTACTGGACTCGAAAATTCCTCACTGATCTTCAACTTGTAGTACTTGTCCAAGATATCAGAAGTGGTACGTTGCACCCAAGGGTAGTTCTTGGAAGGAGCACCGTACTTAGGGAACGCCTTTTGCTGGTACAGTGCCGCGTCCCACGGCTTGAACTGCTTCAGATGGATCGGATTGATCTTGCCTTGTCTGACCGTAGCTCGATACACGTCATAATCGTTGCTGGCGCCGCCATTTTTGTTCTCCTCATCGTCGTAATCCAAGCTAGCCTTGCGTTCGTCGGTAACCGGTGACTCTTTGGCCGCTGCGTAATCGAAGCTAGCGTTGCGTTCGTTAGTAACCGGTGATTCTTTGGCTGGTGGCGTGTAGTTATTGGCGGCTTCTATGCAGCGACATCTCCCCTCTCCCCCTCCCGGTTTTCGGGGCGGACCGGCGTTGTCAAAACTGTCAGGATTCGCTTGGACTTTGACGTCTTCGCCGCCTCTGGCGTCGTCTTTGCCGCAGTGACAGCAACAGTGACAGCACACGACCAGTTGCCTTTTCTTCTTGGTCGATTTCGATGCTTGTTTTACGTTTTGCGTTTGGGTGCCGCAGACGCAACCGCTGTTTAGAAGAAAGAAAACAAAAGAGTGTAACGCCACATTAACACGAGAAAAAGGTATTGGTAAGGCCCTGTCGTATTTTCACATTCAGGCATGGGTAAGGTTTCCCATGTCTGAAGCATATAGGCATTAGTAAAGTTCCACAACACAGGCCTGCCGCTACGCGTTGTATTGGTATCTTCCAATGTGGAACTAAACTACAGACTCGCATACTGGCGACCGGTACGTGTTCGATGCGCTCACTCCGTCGGAAGTTGATACGGTGACCTACCATTATGTCCGTGTGTTAACATGTGATGATTGGCGTAACCTATATATCGATTTTGAATTATTTATACTGCTGTCAGACGCTTTGTATCTGCACCGACAGCAGACAAGCACTTCTAACCATTAAAAGACCTCGCGTCACATCAGTGCTAGCAATGGAATGCATTAGCCCATGCTTCCGACAAAAACAATATTTTTCTGACGTGGGTTTAAAGGGCACAACAACAACAAAGACGATCATTTAGAGGACAGCCTAGCCAGGAAGCCTACCGACCAAAGAATTTCAGGACCATGTGACCTTTCTGGAATGTCGATAACCACAATTGCGGAAATAGCCAAAAAACAGTCCCATGTCCAAACGGTAAGACGATGAGAAGAACTACAAGGATGCCGATTTGCCAAGAAAATCCTTGCAGGCTTTGGCATGGCAATATCCAAGAAGTAATTGGCGATGACGAGGTCAAACCTACGTCTCATGGTAGGATTCCTGACAGGCCATTGTCAACTCAGGAAATACCTCCACATTATGGGGTTAAGTGACACTCCGATATGTAGGACGTGTGAAAGCGAAGACGCAACTGTGAGTGCTCAGAGTTATCTTCTATTATATAGTGTGTGTTCGGCGAGTCTAGACCTACACCTACCCACATAAAGCCAGCTTAAGACTATGTGACGAATGGCCTTCCAATGCAGGTTCCAAAATTTGGTGCAATGTTTGCCTCAAATATTCATGGCGGTAACATTGGCCTAACGGTGTGCCTCTAAACAATGCGTCCAACATTGCAACCAGCATTTGGTCCAAATGCTTGTGACTAGTCATCACATCCAGTCGTATTTTTATTCTTGAGCTCGCCAATCTGTACTTCAGTGCTAAATTCATTTTGTAGCTGCGCCTAACCATCATCTATTACGACTTTTATGGTCGAGATGCTTAGGATCACTGAGGACTGGATACTTTTCATATGCATAAATGAACTCCAAAATTTGTCCGTTACTCTACTCCATATTTAAAAACATATAGTACGGAACCACGACAAAGCAACTCGTCATTCGACTATGGACTAAAAACAAAATATTATTGTGGTTGATTATTGAAAACGCTTGACGCATAGTCTAGACAAAACAGGAATGTTAGAAACGGTACGATCTAACATTCGAGGTTCCCTTTGACACGGGACAAAAATACCGACAACCGCCCGAACATCTTCCAATGCCAACGTCGGAAGCTCGACACTAGTAGCACGCCACACACTATGCGTCAAACTATCAAGCGTCCAACGTTGGGGGGGTATTTGTCACACAGTCTGGAGCGGGATTAAGGGAGATGCCCCTAAGCGACTTGTCCAACTTCCTAAAATTGACAGGATGGACGATGATCTGAGGAAACAACTCCCTGTGAGGATGCACAATGGGCCAGTTGTGGCCTAAGTGCAGTGGGACCACTCACCCTCCCCACTTTACAGACACAGATACGGTCGCCTTGTACGAAGTGTGGCATGCCTTTGCGCAGTTTTTTGGTAGCGACAAACGCGTTGCCATCGTATACCTATTGTGCCAGTCCGGCTCTGGACGGCCGGTCATTTACGCGACATCTAGAATTCAGACATCCAGAATCTCTCTAGAACCGACGGTAGCGGCGCGCTAGGGTTCTCGGCGTCGGCAGGCATCTATATAAGCCGCAGCCAGGCAGCGACAGTTACAGTTAGTGTCAATAGGGTGCAGTGGCGCGCGCGAAATAAATGTACTGTGACATAAATTAGTGAAGTTAAGGACCAATATAAATTAATGTAGTGACTTTAGATAAATTAGACTGTTAAGTATTAGGCATTAGGCTAGGCATAGTGTACATAGTTAGTGAAAATAAATAGTGAAATCCGTACCAAGTGTTTCCTTGCCCAATAGTAACACTATCTTTGATATACAGTTGAAAGTAATTCTTATCCCAGTTTTTTAGTAGAAAAGATTTCTTCGGATTTTGGGATAAATTAATGCAAGAGGTTTTAACTCAAAGAGCTGTCAGGTGTATTGACAAACGGCAATTGCGATTCTTTTTATCCATCTTCTAGAATGTTTTTTGTTGTTTTTTGATATGTTATCCTTGTTGTTGCTATAGGGGTGTGCTCGATAGCCCTGACGAAGGCGTAAAATAAACGCAGAAACGTCGGCCGACAGCTTCGAGAACGCGGAGAGAAGGTTCGAGAGAACGTGACATATACAATATAAGCGGCACAGCATAGTAAACAACCAGCACAATATCTCTGAGGATTTTCTATATAAAAATGGTTCCCACACAATTTGACCTTGGGATGATTTTACGGCTGTGAAGTTTGGGTGGAGATGCGAAAATGAAAATATCGATAATTTTCTTCGCGCCGGCCGCTTCGCGACGCTTCCGTTCGCGACGCTTCGTCTCAGTAGGCGAACACGGTTAACAGAGACAGCAGCGAGTCGCGGTCCGTCTACCAGCGGCGTGCGCAAAATAAATGGACAGTGAAACAAATTAGTGGAGTAAGGGAGAAACATAAATTAGTGTACCTAGTGACTGTAAATAAATTAGACTGATAAGTGATAGGTTTGGCGTAGGCATATCAGTGCATAAAGTTAGTGTAAATAAATAGTTGAATCCGTACCAAAAGTGTTTTTCTGTCCAATCAAACCAAAGACTTGTAACACTATCTTTTATATTACTTATATTTTAGATACGTACCAGTTGGCCGTCTGTACCATTTCGGCCTTCTGACCCGTGTTGGTCTGCGTTTGGTTGTTGTTTATTTGGGGCCTTGGGGGCGTTTTCGATTGTTGAGGCTTGCAACAACATTGACATTGGATCTGAAACATCAGTGCTCGTGACAAGGGCAGTCAGTGGCGGATAGGATGTGTTTAATACGTACGTTTAGTACTTCGATGCTATCTTCGGTGGGCGATCTGGAAGAAAAAAAAAAGAGTCAGGTTGTTTGAGTTAAAAAACATCCAAAAACTCTAGTAATATAGATTCTTGCATCTCCCTCAATAGGAACTAGAATCACATGGCATGTCGATTTTCTAATATTTAAAATAAATTATACTACTAAAATCAATGAAATGATCCGGGGTTTCCCAATCACCCTATCCGAGGGCCCATCCTACTGAAATCCATTCAATATTAACCAAGTTACACAATACTGTGTGCGTCTGCTTATGACGATTGGAAGTATACTCACTTATTAGCTTTTCCACAACATTGACAATCAATACCTTCATCGCTACTCTCGGATTCTTCTTTGACGTTCATCCAAGGCTGAGCTTGGGAGCATTTACATCTGCATGTTTCTCTTCTACCCTTTCTGGAGATGTTTCTTTCAACCTATTTGAATTTTTAAGTTGTATAAAGCCTCATCCATTCTGCTTGCGAAGTTCCTCGTAAAGTAAATCTAGTACGAAAAGGTCAACACACTACTCGCTTAACTTCAGGAGGAACTCTGCTCGGCAGACAAGAACCTAACCTTATTTTGGTAATAACGAATTAGTACTAGTAATATGTAAAACTATATCTGTAGAGCATACGACTCTCCTCAGTTAACTTGTCTAAATGGTCTAATCAGAATAATCACGAACAGACATAATTTGTAATTTATAAAGGATAGTCGGAACTCTCTAAAACGTATTTGAAATTATGTGAAGGTCTGGTACACAGACGGTTCACTAGCTAGAGAGGGTTCGGGCTCGGGAGTGTACGGACCCCATACCAGACTTTCACTCCCTCTTGGGGGGCACACCACAGTATTCCAGGCTGAGGTCTATCCGATACTTGCTTGTGTAAATCGTATTCGGGAAATTGACGGGTCTAGGAGGCGGATTACTATCTGCTCTGACAGTCAGGCAGCCATCAAAGCACTGAGTGCTTGGAAAATAATGTCGGGACTGGTCCTGGAGTACAGGAGGGTTCTTGACGACATCTTAGCTAAACACAAGGTATCACTGATGTAGGTACCTGGGCACGCTGGCGTAAAGGGTAACGAAATGGCGGATCATCTGGCCAGGATGGGACCCGGCAACAGTTTTGTGGGCCCGGAACCAGCCTTAGGACTATCTGCAAACTTGATTAGGAAAACAACTGGAGAGTGGATCCAGAATCAACACTCTCTGAGATGGAACAACATCTCTGGTCATCTCCGTCAAACTCGGGAACTATTAGCAGGGCCTGCAGAGATAATAGGACGATTTTGTCTCTCTCTGGAAAGGAGTAACTTGACATTGCTAGTAGGCCTACTAACGGGTCACAACACCTTCAGGCGTCACTTGTTCGTGATGAGGGTGGTCAACGACCCAACGTGCACGTGGTGTGGTGAAGAGGAAGAATCCTCGGCTCACATCTTGTGTCGCTGTGAAACCCTGGGTTATCACAGGCAGACTATGCTGGGCTCAAGAACCTTGGAACCAATAGATATAAAACGGATAGGACCTAAGAATGTACTTGCCTTTGCCAAAAGGGCAGGTCTTAGGAACTAACGCGGATAGAGGCGCAAAAGGGCCTATCGTGTGGCCTATGCACCAGCTACATTCCGTGCTGGATAGCCTCTGGTCCTTATTCATTCATTAACCTATCATCCGTTAACTAAGGTAACGGAGGGGAGACTGCTTGAAAAAATACTATTTTTTTAAGATACGATGGGCAAAGCTCAAAAATGGAAAAGGATTAAGCGTATAAACTCTGCGAATTTTTTTATAAGAATGTCAAACCAGCTGATCAAAAAGTATAACACACATCAAATTTTTCATTTTCACAACCCCCAGCATTACCTACTACGACGGCACAGCATACTCCTACCCAAATTTCATCCCAATCCATGCAGCGGTTACTGAGATTACGAGGCTTAAAGATGCCAACAGACAGACAGACCGACGGAAATGAGTGACGTGGATTTTCATTATGTAAACATTATAAAACGCCCAAAAAGCGTATTATCTCAAAATCGAAAATTTTCGCGATTACAGTACCTACTCCTCTCCTATCGGTGGGGGAAGTAAAAGAATAAATATTGTTATAGTTTGCTTATTTTGAATTTCACGAGAATCACCCTTATAGCTAAAGATGGTTTGTGATCACTTTAATAAACATGCTATGATTGCCGATATCGTCCTAAACCAGTGACGTCAGCACCCTTAGACCCATGAAACAATTTGAAAAACCGTAACTTATAATTACAAATCTCTACGCTGCTTAAAAATTCAGAAACCATTTGAATACTTTTTCTTTCCTCTAAACATACTCTCAACTCGACCATTTTAAGGACCCCACTTACCTCTAGGCGTGCGACGGAGTCTTGGTTATGGATCACTCCACAGGTGTAAGTTTCGTGCATCACAACGCTGTTTGATGGTGTTGAGTACATGTTTTGTAAGCTCGGGGTTCCTTGAGGTTTCTTCTTAAAGCATAAGCAGTTACAAAGTTGTTTGATATGCTTCTTCTCTACTCTTCTTTCCAGGCGACCGTATGGGGGCCTTGAAACATAAATCGAATCAAGTGTCATGGAGATAATTATATATAATGCCGCCTAAAAAATGGAATATTCCAAAAAAACGGCAGAGTTATTCAATTTTATATTTGCGTAAAGCGACCGCGGCGGTGAATTGTCGTATGACGTCACATCACATGAATCGTTCGCTGCAGCCACAGTCGGGAGCCGGGACTCCGCTATGCATACGCTGCGCTGTACGGTGTGCGACATTTAGACTTTAGTGGAACGGCGGAGTGTTTGTTGTAACGGGCAGATGCCAGTATATTTTTGAAGTATGGAGGAAGGTTACGTTCGTGGTGATTCTAGTAATCTTCCTAAAGTGGATCTCGACATAATTATGAACTACATAACGGAAATCCACACAACTCATTTCCGTCGGTCTGTCTGTATGCGTTTTTCTAGCCACGTAATCTCAGTAACCGCTGCATGGATTGTTATGAAATTTGGGCAGCGATATGCTGTGGGGGTAGTAGTAGGTAATGTGCCTATAAGTTTGAAAATCGGTGCATGGGGCGGTGGAGTAATTAGCGAAAAACCAAAAATTTTAAATATTCCTCAAATTTTGTTTTTAGGCGTTTTAGAGGTTCTTGATCATTTTCTACTTTTTTTGGGTATAGAGGTGATATTGGGGTGGTTGGGGGTGGGGAGTTGTAAAACTGCAAAATTATTGTATTCATAACAGGCCGTCCACTAACCTGTGAAAGAAAGGCCTAGCGTCATAATACAATTTTTTAGGTGCATCCGAATATTACCTTGGCTATTACGGAAACCAAGGGACTTAGAATTTTCTGATGTATACATGCGAGAGTATTGCTTCTGATCATTCTGTATGGTGTAACTAGGAAACTATTAGATTGATTTCAATTGAATTTTCACACAGTATTACTACCGCTGCGAGGATGGAAAATCTTTATGATTTTTGAAAATCGTGTCAGCGGCGGCGCAGCAATAATAGAAAAACTAAAAATATAGAAACAGCTCAAACTTTGTTTTTAAGCGTTTTTTTTTTAGGGATTTCGTGATCATTTTCTACTTTTTTGGGTGGAGGTGAAATTGGGGTAGTTGGGGGGTGAGGGGTCATAAAACTCAATTTTTTGTATTCATAATAGGCTATCCATTGAAATATTTGTTTGGTGTTTTTATGGTGGTGTTAGTACACCTGAGTACAATGCAATATTTATAGTTTCTCAGTCTATTAGACATATTCTAATAATACGGGTACCAATAGACTGCAGTGTATCGTTTTGTCACCGTCGGCGTCGCCTACCCTACTGAAAACAAGGAATAACAACATGAACGAGGAGGCCAGCGGCGGCGCGGTGGTTTGCGGGAGCAGCATCCTCGACACGGCATACACACTACACAGGCTTGCGTTGTGTCGTGTGACGTCACAGCGGCTTCGCGCGGAGGATACGGCAATTCAAACTTTGGAGGACTATAACTTTTCTATTAATGGAGATAATTACAAAATTTTTTCGCCGTTGTTCTCTCTCTTTAGGACTATCTGACTAAATAAAATTTGAAAAAATGGAAACTTCCTCCTTTGCACCCCCCCTTTCCCCCCGACCGACGAGAGCAAATTTCTCATATCTGCCCCCCCAAAAGGTCAAGCAAAAGTGAAAATAAGTGACATATGTAATCTGCCCCCGCCCAAATCAAATCCTAGATATGTGCGTGGAGGCCACCTTTGGATGTTCTTCCTCATAGTAAAAGTATTACCGCTGAATCCAAAGGTGTGCTCGGATCGGCACTGCGACTCCTCGCATTATCAAAAAAAATGTTTTTTTTGAAAAATTTGCAGATCTGCGCGAAACCCACCTGTTCATCATCATCTGTCGATCGCTGTTGCACCTGGTGGGTGAGCACCTTGCCCCCATGTTGCCTCCGTTGTACGGGGGCCCACGTTCCATCATCCTTGGGTCCTCGTTGCACCTGTACTGCTGTTGCTGCACCTGCCGCCTGTTGGGTCGCTCGTTCTCCAACGACGGCCTACCTCCCGGCCCGCCCAGATCGTCCCTCTTCTTCACCCAGTTCCATCCCCACCACCGGCAGAACTGCAGCTCCCACAGCTCCTCGCCGGGGGGCGGCGGCGGCGGCGGTCTGCATGTGCGGAAGATCTCCGGCAAGTCCTGCTCCTTGTATCTGCAGATTTGAAAAGGATCTACCTATATAAGTTGCTCGGTAGTTGGTAAGTGTTCGATGCGATCACGCCATCGGGAAGATGACACAGTGACGTACCAAAATTTAATAATCTTTCTTAACGTTTAGCTACTCGCGCCTTGTTTTGAAATTTAAGTACAAGCGTGGTGTATTCTGTACATCACTTAGGTAACTACAGTTGCCTAGTGACCTAAGAAAGGCAGAAAAATCAATCCCACCAACTATAGATCTGTGGCTCTTCTCACCATCACGTTTAAGGTTATGGAGACTGTCATGAATACACAGCTCCTGAAATACCTGGACAACAATAACATCATAAATGATCGCCAGTATGGCTTCCGTAATCATATGTCTACGGGTGACCTCAGGGGCGCCGACTCTGTTGGTGCTCGGGTGCTCCAGCACTCACGAGAGGTAAATAGTGGGTGCCGAGCACCCACGACTATGTATCTAAAATAATTTTCATTCTCAGCTTCAGTCTTTCGAATCTCTGTTTATCATAAAATTACTGATAGAAATTCTTGGTCGTACTGAAGCTTTGAATGCTACATTACAGAAGACATCTCTGTATCTGCAAAAAGACTTTAATAATATTGATACAGTCAAGGAAGTTATATCGTCCCAAAGAACTGACGAAAATTTTGAAAATGTCTGGAAGTCTACTGTAGATTTAGCTCGTATTTTAGAATTGGATGAACCTAAAGCTCCAAAAATACGGAGAATACCTAAAAGGACAGACGATTCTACAAGCGAACCGCACGAATTTTCTAATGCAGAAAAATAATGATACAAGCAATTATGTGAAAAACTTTTATGGAGATGACTGATATATTTATGGATCGTTTGACTCATCTTCATCGAAATATGCTACTGATATAAATAATTAAAAATATAGGTAGCTCTGTCATTAAAAAAGGCGGAGCACCCACCAGATTTTTCAAAACACGGCGCTCCTGGGTGACCTCCTGGCCTACATCACTCACTTGTGGAACAGACCAATTGAAAATTATGGCGAGTCCCGTGTTGTTTCACTTGACATATGGAAAAACTTCGACATGAGCATGAGGGACTTCTGATCAAGCTTGCTGCTTATGGACTACCACCTGGCCTGCGCCAGTGACTGAATAGCTTCTTGAACGACCGATCTCGGTTGTTGTAGTCGAAGGCTGTTCATCAGACGTATTTTCAATAAACGCCGGTGTTCCTCAGGGATCACTCCTATCCCCTACACTGTTTTTGCTGTACATCAACGAGCTGCTGTAAATAACATCCAATCCAATCTACAGCTTCGCAGTACATTAATTTATATCGCGCATGGAACCAGGCAAGTCACTATCATCCCAGGAGATGGTACGTCAGGGACAGCAACATGCTCATAGATAACATGTCTCACAGATCAACGTAGATATCACAACAATTGTCGAGTGAGGATTAGTAAATAAAGTACAGTTTAACGTACAGAAAACTCAGGCAAGAATACTGACAATGAAGTCTCACGTTGTCTTACCAACTGTGGAAATGGAGGGTCACCCAATAGTCGGGTCACCTTCCTTGGGGATCAACATCAACAATGACATGTCCTGGTACGACCACGTTGTCAGTCTTGTTGAAACGGCATTTCAGAAGCTTGGAGTTTTGTTCCGCTGTAGGAAGCTGTATATACCAGAGCAACTACTGCTGCTCTATAAGGCACAGATCCTACCATTGTTGGGAGTATTGCTCCCATGTGTGGGGATGCGCTCCGAAGCACTCTCTAAAGCTTCTGGACACTATCCAGAAGAGAATAATTAGCCTGGAACATCGAAGAAGGATGGCTGACCTGTACCTGTTTTACAGATTCTATCACGGAAGATGTTCGAATGAGCTCTCCCACATAACACCAAAGGCCGTCCGAACAAGAAACACGAAAGAGGCTCTGCGAGCTCATCCTTACCAGATCGAGGTCCCTAATCCTCGAACCAGTCTCCTCCAGCATTCCTTCATTTGGAGAAATTCGACCCTGTGGAATGAGCTGCCAGGAATTTGTTTTCAGACGGATACAACCTGCAGCGTTTCAAATCTAACGTTCACAGATACTTATAACCCTCTCACAGCGCTTTCAACCTTCACAGGACACTGACCATAAACAAAAGAAAAAAGTATTCGATTAGCTCACACCAACGGTGAGCTGGCACAGTGACGTACCAAAAATCAATCATCTTTCTATCATATCAGGTTGTCGATTTCAATGTCTTGTAGTTTTCGTTATATTTCAAATTTTAAATCAAACCGGTGTTTTTCAATAGGGAGCTTGACAAAAATTTAAATTCGGCAAAATTTACTTAAAATCATTCGTGTATACAGGGTTTAATGTAACTCGAGGAATTCGTGTCGGAGCATGATAGAAGAGCTATAATGTATCAAATTTAGCGTAATATGTGTATGGACAAAAATCAGTGTGGTTTTTGTGATTTTTTTTAATTTTAATAGACCTCTAGTAATTCGAAAATCTGACATTTTTGTCTAAACAACGAAAAATCTACGTTAAAGTTCAGCAACATCTGCAATTATTTTAGTTACACTAATTCAATACCATCATAAATAGTTAAAAATGTAGGATACATTAGAAAAAAACAGATAGGTACTAGAAATAAGTATAAAATAATTCTGATTTTCCTTTTCACTTCAAAAGAATCATATCTAGCTCAAAATATTACCCAGAAACTGGAAAAACTTCCCCATAATCTCAGCTTCTCAAAAAGGTATAAAAATGTCGAATTGAAAACTGAAATACATTCAGAAGCACAGCAGGATTTAAATTTGGGGAACTCAGCCCTTTTTTGTGGTAAAATTTATATTCGCATATCGTTTATTTGGTATAAAACTTGCATTTACATTCTACAAGTACCTACTTGTATGCTCCAGGGGGGTTACTTTTCTTACAGCACTTCATCATTGTCCTTGAGTCTAAGTCATTTTAATGTGATTTTGCTATTTCAAATCCTGTAAAAACTGATGATTTTCCAGAGGGTTGACGCACGTCCAAAACTGACACTGACAACCGCTGACATTGCTGATTCCAATTATACAGAGAGAATTTATTTATTTTTTTTTTGTAGTGAGCCCAGATAGCACAAGACATCTGTAAAAGGGGTGTTACGAGCAAGTACGCGTACTTATGGCTCGACGACCTTTTTCGCCTGTGTGTCACCGTAAGTACGCGTACTTTAAAACCGTCGCGCAAACGGCCGGCGATCCAACTGGTTTGAAATCTTGCTCTTAAGGGGGTGACACACGTACGAACTTCAAGTACGCGGTTTTTAAGTTCGCGAACTTACTCGGCTAGACGCGGTGACACACGTGAAGCTAAAATCACTCATTTTGATAATTTTCCTAAATAAACAAAACTTTTAACAAACGCCAAACACAACAAGCGTTGCGCATCGATGGCGATGTGAAACAAAGTGGAGGCTCGCTGCTCGCAGTACGAGCCAAGAAAAGCTATGAGCAAGATTTCAAACCAGTTGGATCGCCGGCGGTTTGCGCGACGGTTTTAAAGTACGCGTACTTACGGCGACACACAGGCGAAAAAGGTCGAGCCATAAGTACGCGTACTTGCTCGTACGTGTATCACCCCTTTTAGCTTGTCTCGGCTCGTACTGCGAGCCACCACTTTTTTTCAGCAGGCCATCGATGCGAAACGCTTGTTGTGTTTGTAAAAGTTTAGTTTATTTAGGAAAATTATCAAAATGAGTCATTTCAGCTTCACGTGTGTCACCGACGTCGAGCCGAGTAAGTTCGCGAACTTAAAAACCGCGTACTTAAAGTTCGTGCGTGTGTCACCAACTTAACACGTCCACTCCATGTCGCACTCACATCTGATCGTCTTGCGGCATGAAAAAGACATCTTTAAGATGTCTCGCTAATTGCATCTTAAAGATGTCCAAGTTTTCATGTCTTAAAGATGTCCACTTAAATGTCCAGATTTTAACAGAATCTTTATTCAAAATGATGAGCCCTAATAAAGACATCCTTCAGGGTGTCTTGCCGATGACATCTAATCTTTGGCAAGTGTAGTTTTAATAGACGACATTCAACAAAATACACGCATCTTATGCCTGAATTGATGCTTCTCAGGAAGAACCAGAAGCTCTATTAAACATCTTAGAACAACACAGTGCAGCATATGGTCTTGGTATTAACTAAAAGATCAAATTTAAGTTATGATCGTAGATAGAGTACGATAATAGTCGAGAAATAGTAGTAGCAACATATAGATATTGGGAAGCAGTAATTTCAAAAAGCATTGTTTCACCATCTATCTACCAAAGCCGGTACCTGAGCGTTTAGTTTGAGTATCCGAGCACTGTTTATGTGACCCGTTTAAAAGCATCAGGTATAGAAACCTGCGGGTACGACAACAAACAAGTCTCTTTTTTATCGAGAAATAAAGTCAGTAGGCCATTGTGAAGTAGTTCAAAGCTTTGTCTATCTCGGTCCCTTGATCGACAATTCGGGTAGCTGAGAAAATGCGATTCGACGGCGTATTCAACAGCCACGTGTGGCCATGACAAAGCTTACTAAAATAATGCGTGACCATAACATCACTAAAGCTACCAAAATGTTGCTGGTTCAGTCTCTTGTGTTCTCCATATTTTTATATGCCTCGGAAACTTGGACTGTTAAAACGGCAGATCGAGCTTGCATAGATGCTTTTGAATCAAACTAACGTTTCCATACTGGATGAGTTCGGTAATACAAGGAGACTATCCTCCATTGTGTCGACGAGAATGCTCACATTCTTCGGACATATTCACGGAAGCGATGATATGGTGAAACTTGTAGTTCGGGATCACGCCCCGAGTGGGCGGCGCAGTGGCCGTTCCCCTGCACGCTGGGTGGATACGACGAAACAGTTGCTGGATATGAGTATCAAGAGCGCCACTGAACTGACAGTAAATCGCGAACGATGGCGAGGTACAGTTCTCAAAAGTATTAATAATATTCGTATCGGCAATGCTCTAGCTCCGACTTAATGCATTTTCCGAGTTCACAACATGTGTGTTGACATTGTGACTATGATGATGATGATGCCTTGAAGGTTTGTTTTGGAGAGACCGTCTTTAAAAATAATCGTAACTACATCTGATTTATTATTCCATTGTTCGATTACACAGAGAGTATTTAAGAATTGATTATATTACATTATTTTACAAATCTGTACATTATTTGAATAACAAAGTGAAATAATCCTACAAGTGTATTTATTTTATCGATAAAAAATAACGCTTTAGACTTAACAGTTACTTATCACGCACATTGACAAATTCATTATTGACTATATCTAAACTGGGATCGTTTTGAATGAAATGCCTTCCTAATCTTGACATCACAAACATGAATAAAATAAAAGCAATTATTATAAAAAAGCCTATCATGCAAAATCTTCTGAATGTGGATCTGGTTCCTCTGGACCTAACAGAAGGTCTGTATGTTATCCTGGAAAATAAAAAGGTGCTTGTAGAATAGGATGCTCCATCAATATTTGTCTAGTGGATTGAGGAATTATGATATTATAGCACTAAAAAATGGAGTCAAGTTGATTGACTCAGTTACTCAGTACTTCCAATACATTATGGTGATACCAGTTTATTATTTTGCCATAGCATGAAGCTATACAGGGTGTTAATTAAGTATGTTAACAAACTTTAACCACGAATAGTACTCCGAAAAATAGAAAGAAAATGTCATATGAACATGGGTCCGGAAATGCTTCCTAAGGGAGCTACGCCCCTTTGCATGGAGCAGCCTGAAGACGGTTTTCCCTCGATATTCTCGAAACCATTCATAACAAAATTACAAAATTAGGTACTATGGGTAAACTTTTGACGCTGAATCTGATTCTGAATTTCATAATTTTAATCAGAGGCGTATCATACGGGAGGAGTCAAGGGTAAAAATAACACCATTTTATAAATGGTAAGTTTTTTGACATTTTGATTTTAGGATATGGTATTTCAGAGATTTCTACGTAAAAATGGTCTCTTGGTACATATCGATAGGGCTAACCGTTTTCGAGAAAAATGCAAATTACTGAATACAATAGTCTGCATCGATTCAATAATTTGCATTTTTCTCGAAAACGGTTAGCCCTATCGAGATGTACCAAGAGACCATTTTTACGTCGAAATCTCTGAAATACCATATTCTAAGATCAAAATGTCAAAAAAATTACCATTTAGAAAATGGGGTTATTTTTACCATTAACTCCTCCCGTATGATACGCTTCTAATTAAAATTATGACATTCTGAATTCAGAATCAGATTCAGCGTCAAAAGTTTACCCATCGTACCTAATTTCGTAATTTTGTTATGAATGGTTTCGAGAATATCGAGGGAAAATCGTCTTCAGGGTGCCCCATGCAAAGGGGCGTAGCTCCCTTAGGAAGCATTTCTGGACCCATGTTCATAAGACATTTTCTTTCTATTTTTCGGAGTAGTATACGTGGTTAAAGTTTGTTAAAATACTTAATTAACACCTAGTATGAAATCCTTTTGCAACCAAATCATCACCAGCAAAAAAAAGTGTGTTAGGCGGATGCCACCCGCTCTTTCTTTCACAGGTCAATGGATAATTACGACAGATTTTTCAGTTTTACAACACCCATCCCCCAACCACCCCAATTTCACCACCACCCAAAAAAGTAGAAAATGATCAGGAACCTCTAAAACTCGTAAAAACGAAGTTTGAGGAATATCTGAATTTGTTTTTTCTGAATATATTAGGAATTATTTTTCAGTTTTTATTGCTTTAAAAGGATGTTTTTTAATTTTGTTTAAACTACATTCATTTTTTTTTAGTTCGCTTAATGTGGATCAAAATCGAGTTCAAAGCTGTCTGTTACAAACAAACAAATATACAGGTGAAACTTAAAAGCATGTTAAAAAGAATGTAGACTCACCTCCACCAATTACTTAACAGCTCCAGCACCGATTTCCTTTTATATTTGTCCTCATCATGATCGAATCTCACAGACTTTGCATCTCTGACATCTTGAAACACCCTGCGTGTGGAATTCTGAAAGCTGCTATCTGTTCTGTGGAAGGCCCCTTGGTCTTCAGTGACGTTGATCACAGAATGTGATGGGCTAGGTGTCGCTCTTGGCGGTGACACTGAATGATTATTAGTCACCACGGTAGATGGCGTTACGGTTTTCACTTCTCTTTCTTCAGATAACTGAAATTGACAGATACATAGGCATATGGTTTTGGTATCATCAAATGCAGTTGTGAGAATCAAAATCAGATTTACAGAGCGAGTCCTAGGTTGATACTTTCTTTAACTGTGTTTTAGAATAAAGAAAAAGTAACATAGCACATATACATATATGAATGGAGAGTTGATAACTCTGATACTTCTTGCACTGATAGTGCAGTGCAGAATCGGTCAGTCGATAGAGCTGTGTTTTGGGACTAACAGCAGGCATTTTTGGCTCAAATAAACACAACAAAACCTTGACAAATGTCTGTCAAATTTATAAAATCAATAAAAAATGCATGGACAACTATGCAGTTTTGAGTGATACAATTTTCAATTTTTCATTTTAGTACACTTTTTATTACGTTGTTGGACACAACGGCTATAGTCGTCTGCGGGGAGTGATCGTGATACGCCACGACGGCTATATCAGTCAAAAAGTTATCTGCTTGTTACGGCAGAACGGCGACAACCGTCAGAATGTCGGTATACTTGCCTTCTTATGCAATGTTTGTGCCATAATGTTAAGCTCTTCATTTCTGAAATTGCCAAATTCTAACCCACTATACGCTATCCCAACTATTCATGTTTCAAGGCGCACGGGTAGAACAGCACGACGGCTATAGCCGTCCATCACTTCCAATATGATGCATTGAACACGTGTATAGCTGCCATATTGCGAGTGTGTTTTTGTTTGGTTTTCATGTGTTTAGTAGGTACTTTGTATCCAGACTGCTTGAAGAATGGCATCAAACATAAATTTGTGTCTGAATTCCGTTTTGTTCGGGGATACCTCTGTTTGCTAATAATTTTGATTTTTTGTTTTCATAACGTCTATATTCTGAGAGATGCATCTTTGTTTATAAATTTGATACAATAAAATTTTGTTTTTGTTTTAGTTTTTGTCTCGCAAATCATCCTCTTCTTCCCACAAGATGTATTTTACGATTATACTGATCAGAGGGCTATAGCCGCGTGGTTGCCATTCTAGAACATTAAGTCAGCAGCTGTGATATGACACGACGGATATAGTCGTCTTTTTTTATTGTCGCCAAAAACCTCAAAAATGGAAAAAAGAGTCAAAAATAAATACCCCTAAAATATTTTGATAACCCAAATCGTGTTACAAAAGCAGAAAAAATGGGAATGTTTTGAGGTGCCATATTATGAAGCCTCCCAGCCAGCAGAGTGTCCAACAATGTGTTATTAAAACCAGTTTTCTTTTTCAAATAAATGGTTGATTGTTGTTAGAAATTGATTAAAAATTGATGTTTTCTCAAGTGCTCCGTTTTTTGTGCGGGTGAGTGTAGAAGTTGTTGAAATACATAACTTTTTCAAATACTTCTTTGTCAGATCGATTAAGCATTGTACCTGTCAGACAGTGCAGTAGTCACTTTTGTCTATCGTTGTTAATTTTATTGACAAATCCTAAAAATTGCACATTATTATGAAACAACCTTTAGGAAAAAGCCTGATTGTTAAGTTAAAAGTTTGTCTGTCGCTCTGTCAAATATGCATGACAAAAAAGTTAGTTCAACAGTAGTTCTCTCGCTTACCAATGGTAATCCAAGTCCAGCTCTAGCCCAATTTACACCAGCTAGTTTTTCTTTCAACACATCTGCCACAGGACTTATCAAATTTGGGGCTGGGAAAAGCGGACTTTTACAAGATGGACAAGTGTAACCTCTTGGTGCTGTTGTCGATGGGAGCTGCCTAGCGTAATGGTCCAAACATGACCAATGGAATACATCTGAAAAAAATTATCAAGACTTAGATATAAGTATTCATCAGAGAGTGACTTTTGCTTATATTTCAAATAAATTTAACATGCAAACTGTGAAAAGGCAAGAGAGGAATGAGTAAATATGATGAATCGAGGAACCCATTTTGTAGTTTTATTCTCTAGCCATCAAATGTTATAATAATAATAATAATAATAATTCTTTATTTTAATAATCCTCTGCGAAGTCCAGCCCAGGCTGTTCCACTTAACCGAGTACCAGTAATTTTACAAAATTTATAAAAATCGTTCAAAGAAAAAAATTATATAAATCACAAATAAAATAAAAATTACAAATTACAATAGACACATTAAAATTATTCTAAATATAGCGGAAACTCATAATTATACATTAAATAGCCAAAAGATATTTTTTAAGAGCATTTTTAAACATTACGTGGGAAGTATGGCTTTTAATATTCATAGGAATCACATTATAGATTGATGTGGCGTTGTACCTGAAGGATCGTTCATATAACGACGTCTTAAGACGGTTAATTAATAACAGATGGGTATTTATAGTATTAACGTTATGTACCTCAGTAGCAAAATGTAACTTATTATATAAATAAACTGGAGATGTTTGCAATACAACTTTGTGTACAGGACATGCAAGATGAAGTTTTCTCCGTTTTTCCATGTTAAGCCAACCTAGTTGTGCCAGTCTATCTGAAACGTGGTCACTTCGACCCAATGAGTGAATTAGTCTAACACAGGCATTTTGCACCCTTTGAATCCTAGCCCTACAACTAAAATCCAAGCATGATCCATAGACTGTATTGGCATAATTCAGGTGACTTAAAACTAACGATTCGCACAACTGCTTTTTCAAGGAAAATGTCAGGAAAGATCTACTGTGATCAAGATTCTTTAGGGCAATATAACATTTGCTGACAATAGAATTAACATGCTGCCTAAATCTAAGCATACTATCAATTATCAGACCTAAACTTTTAGCTGATTCACAAGGCTCTATTTTGTTGCCGTTAATAGTTATATTTAGATTTTCAATTAAGCCAGATCCAATATTTCCAAAATAAATAGCAGCTGATTTGCTGGGATTAATCCTCAAACCATGTTTGCGGGAATACTTGTAGATTTTCTCCAAAGTAATATCTATATTGTCGGCAAACTGATGTAAAGTACAGTTCTCAACATTAAGATTCATATCCATGGTATATAATAAAAAAAGTAAAGGGCCAAGAATAGAGCCTTGTGGTACTCCTGCTGCCCTTCAGAGACTAGCCCAACATAAGGATGTGATCCTGTTGTAGGTCTCTGGACACAATGACATGCCAGCTCTTGTATTGATAGGCAGCAAAATAAGTTTTATAATGGTCTAATAAGAGCTCAGCTAAACAAGCCTATGGCTTTTGAACAAACACAGAAACACTCAACCTTTTAGCGAGAATTCACACAGGCCATTGCTGGCAGGACAGACATTTGTAACTCATAAGATTGGTACAGGACCTATCCACTTCAGATGTTGGGAAGAAGACTGAACGTTCAGATATGTTTGGGGAGGAGTTACTACTAAGTTGCTATGCTCAGTTAACTGGTCGGACGTACTGATTTTGCCTCCCCGTCAGTACTAGTACAACTACTTGACTATACTTACGGTAACAAGTTAGCCTTATGCTGTCATCAACATTGAGGTCTTTGCTGCAGAGCTCACATATGGAATTGTAATCACTATCTTGCAACCATTGTAAGTATGACTGCACGACACACTGAAATAAGAATCATGTTACCGATAAGTTTTGAAAGAGTTGAGAAAAATACTTACAATAGGGTGATTTGTGACCATACAATTTTCACAAACGCATACTCGATGTTCGAAGCAAAACTGGTTTGTTACTCTACGTTTAGGGCATTTACACAGGCCCATAGTTGACTATGTATTATACTGGCTTGAATAGACAATGATTTGAGACTTCTCAGTATTTTTTTATCCAAAAAAACATGAAAACTTTAGGGAGGCCACGTATTTTGACGTTTACAAAACATTTTAATTGATGTCAAACGTCAGAAAAATAACATGACAGATGACAGTCATTTTATCACCATCTATTTGAAAGAATACCTAACTAAGCATATTTTTGCCTAGATTACTTTAGATTTGTTTATGCAAATTAGAGATATTACCGTTAGATGGCGCGAGGTGTGAAACTGGTTGCCTAACATAAAGATGTGAATGTGCCATCTTTGTTTGTAATAATGAAATTTGAAGTATTTTCCTAAAGATTACTTTGGCGAAGTGTCATAGGGATACTAAGTACCTATGTTAGATGATGCGCACCGCAACTTGTTATATTGGTTGCCTCAATCCCGCAACGAACATCGAATTTGGATTCCGACTGGAATCGGAATGTATTGGTTAACAATTTCACATTGGATTACGATTATTGGAATTATATTAGAATTTCTAATTACAATAGATAAAATGACAGGATGGTGTTATATTCCAGAATCTATAAAAAAATTATTTATTGGTATCAACATCAATGCTATAACTGCAAAAAATCGTATTAGGGGAGGGAATGAAATAAAAATGTTCGTAGGTATAAATTTAGTTTGATCCAAAGTAAAATGGTTTAGACCTGGCTGAACATCGACCATTTGTCTTCTGAGGGTAGGTATACTTATTCTTGCAAAGATTGGAGCTCGAAAGCCTGGTACCAGGTTAGGTATTGTGTACCAGGTACACATAATTATTGAGGGTAATATAAACTTTTGACGTCTTTTGAAATAGTAAAAGAGTATCATTTTTGAAAATTATTCCAGTGGCGGCGAAGGAACGAGTAAAATGTCGAAATACCCATTTCAGAGGTGGTGTAGCGCCTTGGATCTGCCACTGGTTTCCAGAATGCGTGCATAGGTAGTTTGATTGTAGAGTAGAAGTGTGAATTCATGTATGGCTTCTTGGATTTGTTTGTACGTAGACCCGTAGACGTTTTGAGGGGTGAAGAAATGTATTACTTTTATAAGTTATTTTAGTAATTCTCACAGACCAAACAGTTTATGGTCTGTCGGATGTAGGTACTTTTTTCATCACAGATATATTTTGTAGTTTTAAAAAGTTGAAACATGGCCGTCTCTACTCACTAGGCCGGAGCATTGAAATATGGCAACGTTGGAGATCAGGCCGTGTTTCTATTTGTTGTTATGTCATGTGTATTCTTCCAGGTGCAGAAAATATGGTTTGAAGGTGATTATTAATTTGTTTCTAATTATTTACCTGCACAAACGAAACTATAAAGATAACAAGATGCCTGCAAAGCGTGTAGTACCAGGTTGCAGCCCAGTAGAGGACTACCAAACCATGGCCCAACATCACCTTATTCCAGATTAAAAAGAACGTTGCAAGGTGATTTTTAGTGGGTTTCTACTTATTTACCTGCACAAACGAAACTATAAAGATAAAAAGATGCCTGCAAAGCGTGTAGTACCAGGTTGCAGCCCAGTAGAGGCATGAATAGAGGACTACCAAACCATGGCCCAACATAACCTTATTCCAGATTAAAAAGAACGTTGCAAGGTGATTTTGAATGGGTTTCTACTTATTTACCTGCATAAATGAAACTATAAAGATAAAAAGATGCCTGCAAAGTGTGTAGTACCAGGTTGCACTAGCAATTGTGCGTCCGATAAGGGACATAAACAGAAGTGGGTGAAAGGTATTCCTCGGAAGGGCTGGTTATATTTATAAGGATAAAGACAATAATTGACAAACATTTCAAAGGATAAGACCTATTTTAAAGCACAATGTGGTACCTATAATGTTTTCTGGACCTCCCAAATATCACAGAAAAATACAGTTAATAGAACCCATCTGGGTATGGCCTGGGGCATACCTACGAAAGGATTTGATAGTGAAAGGGAAATCAAGACCAGCAAGAATGGCTTCACAGTGACCTAATAGTGAATTTTTCTAGCTCAAGTGATAATTTACAAAGTAAATTGAGTGTTCATTTAAGCGGAAGTGGAAGTGGCAGAGGAAACAGAGGTTGCGTTTATTTTTATTTTGTAGTGTCTGACTGTGATGAAACAGACATCAGATGTAAGTGGTATTAGTAGTAGTAGTTCTAAAAAGTATTTTTCTTAATTTATTAACCGAGGTGAACTCTAATACATATAAAATGTAATAATTATTCTGAAACTATAGGGCCACTATTTGACAGCTAAGCCACGTTGCCACATCTAAGGCTCCGGCCTAGTGTAGAGTCGGTCATGGTTGAAACAAAAATCATTTGTGGTTTGTGAATAGAACCAACAATGCAACATATTCTATACTGACACTTGACACAGAACCGAAAGTTTACTGACAGATGACAGATACCTATGATATTTGACAAGACTTTCACCCTTCACCTACCCTTCACCTCTAGCGTCAAATGTTTTCAAATTCAAATTTGTGGAGCCGAAAAGTAGGCGAGAGACTGAGGTACAGAGGTAAAAAATAAAAATACAAAGGTGAAAGTTCCGAAAGACTGAACTATCAACAGAAAGTAGAAAAGTTTAGAACACAGATGATAGATCCAGAGGATAGAAAATGATATCTAGGATTCTAAAATACACGGAGGATGCAAGATGCAATGGAGAATGGAGTACTGCTGGAAAAACAGAAAAGATCTAGTACGCCAATGTGGAAATATCACAGGTAAACATCTATAATGGTACATGTTATCGACCGATTATTTTAGCTAGCTAAACACTATTTTGTCGATTCTGCTTACATTTTGCTTATGTTTTACTCGTATTACCGGATGCTGCAATGACTATTTTTTTTGCAATATTGTACAATGAAGCAATATTTTCCATCACACAAAAGACAAACATTTGATTAGCTACTGTTTCGATTATGTATTGTCGACATTTTCATGCAGAAGATAAATGCACGATATAAACCTTTGCCCGTAAAAATATATTGATTCGATCATTTCCACGCACTAAAAAACCAAATTAATAGCTTGTGGACCTGGAAAAAGGCTTGGATCAGATTATCTTCAAGATAAGATAGTTCTGTAAGTTTAAAAACTTAATTATTGTGTATAGACTGATAGGTAGTTATGTTGCCCATAGGCGTAGTTAAGTCCCTGAATCTGGAGGGTTCAAGTCCCTGGATCTGGGGGAGGGGCTTAGGTCCCCGCCCTAGATACAATAAACTTAACGGAACGAATTATTTTTGAATTTTTTGGGGGGGTCCACCCCGAAAGGTTATATATAATGCCCCCCCGCCCCCCGTAGACGAATATTTTGTTTTGCTGATCAAATGCCTTTCAAACAGACGCCCGAAACTAAATCGTGGATACGTGCCTGGAGCCCCTCGTGGAAAATTTTTCTCTGCTTTCACTTAAGGCCTTTACGGAAACAGTGATCTGGATCCGGAACGATCAGTTATCTGTCAAACAGCTGTCAAGTGGAATTTATGATTCCATGGATTTAACGGATACCAAACGATGAAAAACTTGTTTTAAGAATAAAAAACAGATGGTTAAGAATATAGCTACTGGTCTGCATAACTCAATCGGGATCAGTTACCGTACAAGAGAGAACCGCCATATTTATGACTGATCGTAGATCACTTTCCGAATGTCAGGATCAGTGATCCAACTGATCGGGTTAACCCGATCATAGTTTCCGTAAAGGCCTTTAGTGTGAGAGTAAAGCTAAATTCAGATGCATACGACATCCGACGATACACGGTACGAAACTGTTCCTATTGGTTGAAATATTCAAAATGATGTCAAATCAAAATATTTCAACCAATAGGAACAGTTTCGTACCGTCGGATGTCGTGTGCATCTGAATTTAGCTTTAATGGGCACATAGCCGGATTAAGCTTTCATGGGGCCCGGGGCTTATAATTTTAAGGGGCCCTTTATAAATAAAATGCAAATACTATTATTTATGAAACTATATTCCCGATATAACAAAAGAAACTACTATACACTTTTTTATAAGTACCTACGTCATGAGTCCCGCTTATAGTTTCAGCACTACTCTCAATGTTTGCGTTTGCTTAAAAAACTATTTTCAGTGAAATCGTTTTCAAGCGGAGCGGTTTGCTTAAAAAACTTATTTTGGGCAATTTTTTCACTGCTTTTCATTTATCCTCAGCAGCCTTAAAATAGCTATTTACAGTTATCTTGGTAAATTGTAGCCATGTAGCACATAGACATTACACTAACAGACTATATGGATAACTTACTTTTATTTTTTGAGCGTCGTCGCCTTTGCATCGGTTCAACTTCGATTTATTCATTATTTTGGCACGGGCCACAAGTGCCGACAGTATCCAATGGGTAGGTATAGGTATTTTCTATTGTATTTTTATACAGGCTGAGTCAAGCTCAACGCCTCGGACTCTTGTGACCAAACCATAACACTTTTTAGAAAATTAACTTTGCGAAGAACAAAATGGTTTCAGACCTGGCCGATCCTGCACTGATGGAGTGTTTATTCTTAAAAATTTGATAGAGAAAACAACCGCAAGAGGACTTGCCACGCACCTTGTATTTGTAGATCTTCAGAAAGCTTATGACACAGTTCCACAAAACAAGTTGTGGACAAGTCTGGTCGATAATGGTGTGTCATTAAACTACGTAAAAGCAATTCAATCGTTTTACAGAGGATGTACAGCAATTGTTAAGAACGGAAATAAGTTATCTGAAGAATTTGAGGTTACCAAAGGTTTACGACAGGGATGTACACTATCCCCTACATTATTTAAGATCTACTTGGAGGAAGCGCTAAAATCCTGGAAAGGTAAATGCAAAGGGATGGGTATCCCCATAGACAATGAGACTTTGTTTACCTTATTTTTCGCCGACGACCAAGTAATCATAGCTGGTGATGAGGCAGATGCTCATTACATGCTGCGTAAGTTAAAAGAAGAATATGGAAAGTAGGGGCTTACGATAAATATGTCTAAGACAGAATACCTGAAAACAGGAGACAATACTGTTGATGACATGCAAGTGGATGGTGATACTGTGAAAGGCTGCCGCAGTTTTAAATACTTGGCAGTGACTCTTTCGTCGAAAGGCAGGAGTATGGAGGACATTAATAATAAAATTGGGCAAGGAAAACGAGCCATAAAACAATTGAACAGCGTCTTGTGGAACAGCAACATATCACGCAGAACAAAACATGTCATATATCACTCCATTATTAAAAGTATCACCACTTATGGTGCAGAGCTGTGGGAACTTACAAAAAGGCAAAAAGACCGATTATTGGCCTTGAAAATGGATTTCTGGAGGCGGAGTTGTGGATTTTCAGTGATGGACCATGTTAGAAATGATAGAATCAGAGAGATAATGAATGTCGAAAATACAATTCTCGACACCATAGAAAGGAAGCGGCTACTCTGGTTCGGTCATCTACAGCGCATGCCAAATACAAGATGGCCAAAACGAATATGGCAATGGACTCCACATCAAAGAAGAAAGCGTGGCAGGCCTCCGAGATGTTGGAAAGATGATGTCGTGGATGCAATGGCGGCGAGAGGTCTCAGTGAAGGAGACTGGCACGATCGCAACAAATGGAAATTGGGAAGCGAGAGGCGGCGCCAGCCGTAAAAAGACTCGCATATATATATATATAAAATGCCGGTGTGCCGTGCGGCGGCGCACATCTTAGCCGCCAGAATGCAGAAGGCAGTCATCCATGGGTCCCTTCGTCTGCTTAGGACGCACGATACGCGGACCCAGTGATTGCTCACCTCACGGTGTGAGGAGTAGTCGCTGGGGAATGGAACAGCAGCCCGGTGTGTCGGAGCCCGGGCTGCACCTTTTTTGTTTTTGTTTTGTCTATATATATATATATATATATATATATACTTGGCTGGCGCACCAAGTGAGGACAGTACATATTAGTGACCAAGTGAGGACAACGAGATAATGGCATCATTTTATGATAGATATTACGAAGATGTGCCATTTGATAAGAAACATTCAAATATACACATGAAAGCTATTTTACCGATGAGAAAATTGATACGTGTATATCGAGACAAGTGAGGACCTTTCAATGAAAGAATTAAGTGAGCCACGATATACCCGCTTTTTATCCCAGAGAACAACGGAGGTCCGAAATCGGTATACAACGCACCAAGCGAGGTCATAGCTGTGTTGCCAAAATGACACCGCAATATAAGCCGTTCTACGACTTTTACTGAATAGGTGTTTCTTAAATTACACTTTACAACAACTACCCTGTTGTTGTAACGTGTAACCTGATGGACTTCAATGATGTGTGAATTCACAAATGCTTTGACATCATGTTCTGCTCCCATAGACATATGGTCATGAATCCTCCAAATAATTGATTTAGAATCAGTGTTATATAGATCTTTGTAACTACATTGTTTTCCATTTATAGGCGAATAGACTTTGCTTTTGTTATTTTTGTGTGAATTTTAAGAATATCTGATTAATATTTTTCCTTTTAGTAAGGAGCTTTACGCTGCTTGCGTCAAAATCCGTGCCTCTAGTGGCAAAAAGCGAACGAGCCTTGTCGTTCCACCAAGGAGAGTTTACTGCTGCTAGTAGCGTTCCTCTTTGGTTGCTGTTACCTTCGGGTACTAGATGGCGCACAGGCAGAATTCCTTCTGTCTACTCGCACATCTTTCACCTGTTTATTAAACATGGAAAAATTGATGCTCTCTATTTCCGTCAATCGACCTATGGCGCACTGATGATCGCTAATAAGCGTGAAACAGCTGTCTGCGTACTGGTGGATTGACGGAGGTATAGAGCAACCCTCGTATATCGGCTTTACGCTGCTTGCGTCAAAATCTGTGCCTCTAGTGGCAAAAAGCGAACGAGCCTTGTCGTTCCACCAAGGAGAGTTTACTGCTGCTAGTAGCGTTCCTCTTTGGTTGCCGTCACCTTCGGGTACTAGACGGCGCACAGGCAGAATTCCTTCTGTCTACTCGCACTGTGTCGAGATTTCATCAAAATCAGTTCAATATTTTCCACGCTACAGAACAATCTAGAGCAATGCCATTATTACGTATACATCAGGAAATTCTTGGTTTCTGCAATAGGCTAGACAATGTTCGGATGGATCTAAAAAAGTGTCACAGGTCAATGGACAGCCTATTATGAATACAATAAGCTTTTCAGTTTTACAACCCCTCTCCCCCCCAACGATCCCAATTTCTCCCTTACCAAAAAAGTAGAAAATGATCAGTCACGTCTCAAACGCCTAAAAACGATGTTTGAGATGTTTTTATATTTTTAGTTTTTTTCATTATTGCTGCGCCGCCACTGATACGATTTCTAAAAACCATACGCATTTCCATTCTCGACACAGTAATAATACTATGTCAAAATTTCATTAAAATCGAACAAAAGTTTCCACCAAATACAGAACGACCTAAAGCAAAACTCGTATTCGAAGTCCCTTGTTTTCTGCAATACGCAAGGCACTGTTAGGATGGACCTAAAAAAGTGTATTATGCCGCTGGGTCTTGCTCTCACAGGTCAGTGTGTTTGCGTGTAGTCTGTATGTGTGTGTGTAATGGCTTTACTTTTAGCATTTAGATTTTACATTACATTATTAAATGTTACATCATTATGCGGAATTAACCCAAGATTGACAAGTTTCATATATTTGGCCATTTTTTGATAAGCTTTAGACAGCCTATTATGAATACAACAATTTTTTCATTTTCATAGCTAGAGATGTGTAGAACGGTTCTGATCCGGTTCATTGATCCGGATCTTTAAGGTGACCTAACTGAACCGAATTCTAAATTTAATCTCAACGGGTCAACGGGTCAGTCGGGTCACAAATTCGGCGGCTTGTTCATCAGAATCACAAAGCAGGATGGTGCGTGCCACGGCGATATATGTCGGTCAGTCGATCTGACGATTGGCGATGTTCAGTTTTCGGTTCAGTGTTCTGCTTAAGCTACAGGATAGCCATAATGCTCAATGTTCTGGGATCTGAATTTAAAAGAATATCTAGATAGATATTTTAGGGCGAATAATAAATGAATATTTTTCTTGTATGATGAGTTGTGGCTGTTTATAGTAGAGACAAAAAATTCCTTTTACGTGCTAGGAGTGTATTTTAACAAATACGAGAAACTAAAAACTGAATAACTATTTACTCAAATCGAAATTTATAAAGAATAGTATTAACACATATACATCTTCTAGGTACATATTTATAAAAAAATAAATATCATCTGATATAAAGATAAAACAAATTAATAAATTATACATGAAGTGTACTGTACTGTACTGGCTCATTTCTGTCTGCACCGAGTACCCAGATTGGGCGGTTCCTTCGTGCTTCGGTTGACCAATCGTTCACCTTCGATCTTGAGATCTTGAGATCGAAGGTGAACGATTGCATTCGCTAGTCGGGATCCGACTGACCCGTGAACCGGATCACTGTTCCGGATCTTTGAGGTGTTCTAGATCCGGTGATCCGCATCTTAAAAATGACCCGATATGCCCATCTCTATTCATAGCCCTCCACCATCCATCCTGTAGTACAAAATGATTAGGAACCCCCAAAAATCCTAAAAACGAAGTTTGAGGAATATTTGACTTTTTTTGTTTTTGCTAATTCCTTCATCGCCCATGCACGGATTTTCAAAATTATAGCAGTATACTACCTATTACGACCCCACAGTATATCGCTCCGTGCAAAGGTTACTGAGATTATGAGGATAGAAAAACGCCAACAGGCAGATAAACCGACAGACCGATAGCCTACATGTCCGATAATGCCATATAAATATTACGGGCCTATCTGACAGATACGCTATCTGAAACTTATCAGAGACCGGTGAAACCGGTTCTAAGTGTAACAGACAGACAAACCGACAGACCGAAAGCCTATCTGTCATATAAATGATATGGGCCTATGTGACAGATACGCTATCCGAAACTTATCAGAGACGAGTGAAACTGGCCCTAAGTGTAATGAATGGGTATCAAAAAAGAATGTAGGTAAGTCTTCAAGGACAGTTTTCGTGTAGGTCTAAAAAGCATAGAATTTAATATTTTTTAGGGCAATGGAGGGTACTTTATGTTAACAACAATTTTTCGAGATTTCATCTCCCTCTCTCCCCACCTTCCCTATTTCATCCCCTCCTAAAAAATAACAGATAATTGAAAACTCATAAAAAGCTTGAAACAAAGGCCGAGGGGTTTTATCTTTCACTACGCCTACGCCCAGCTTTTCATAAAGTGCAGCTTTACCTACTACTACCCAGCAACATACTGCTATCCAAATTTCATCCATTTAAAAAATGCAAAATGCAACGTAGGTGCACCTAAGCTATACGACCAGCTCTGTCTAATTAAAATTTTCACTATTCCTTTAGATCGAGAACTCATTTCGTTTTTACATTATTTCCAACGTTCAGCATGCGCACAGGTCATTTTAAGGTTATACAGGGTGACTCAAGCTCAACGCCTCGGACTCTTGTGACCAAATGATACTACTTTTCGGAAAATCGACTTTGCAAGTGTATGTAGGTCGAGTTGGGCTACATTTAAAAAATAATGACTTTCATACAGGGTGTCTAATATAAGCGTGACATATCAAACTTATGTTTTTTTCAAATGGAACACCCTGTACATTATTGCATATTTAGATTCCTGGGTGAATGTTAGTGGGACTTTATGTATCACACATGGGACTTTAAGCGAACCGTTTAGTATATAGGGTATAGGTGGTTGTCAGAAAAAAATTGAATATCGCAGCTATTATAAATCTTAGAGGGCTGTGACGTTGCCATGTTACTAAGCATGAAATGTATCAGCTTACGTTAGACGGTCGAGTTCGAATTACATTTGTACTTGGACAAATCGGTAGATCAATTAAGGAAACTTCAATCAAAGGTAACTTGACTTTTTCAAAGGGAATGCATAATTTTTTTTATACGATCAAATGTGCAATTTGATAGGCTTTCTAATTATATCAGGTTGTGAATATCAATCTGTGGTAGTTTTTATTAAATTTCGAGATTTCAATCAAATCAGTGTCTTTCAATTTCCCTACCTATAAACAAACTAGCAGGCCATGAAATATAAACAAAATCGTATTCAGATGGAAGAAAACAACTAACTTCGCAAAAAGATCCAGCAGAACTAGAGTAAAAGAACAAGATTATAAAAATTCCCTACAACGAATCAACTCTAACCAGAAACAACGGCGGTAACATGTCTAAGGTTAAAGAGAAGCTGAAGTATGACAGAAATGGATAATTTTTACAGCCTACTAGCGACTGCAATGTACTACAGATTAAAAATTTCCAAAATCACTAAACACTTTGAAATGAAAGCAAAACTTTCAGCGATCGTTGCCGTCAGTCTAATATCTTCAGAGCGCAATTTCACATTTAATGGCATAAATCAGTAGTCATTTCCGTCAAAGGCAAAAGTAATGATACCTCTCACTGTCGTCCTTTGAACTTTTCAGTATCTATTAGCAAGATCACAAAAAAGGAATACTGACAAATCATATTTTAATTTTCTGTCAGATAAATTATGTTTAATAATTAGAGCAGATTTTTAATTTATTCTTCATTTTCGGCGATCTTGCTTATGAGTATTGAAAAATTTGCAGAACTCCAGTCAGAGGTATCGGTTACTATTTTTTTAATTCATGAAATGTGAGATTGTATTCTGAAGCTATTAAGCTGCCAGCAACATTTCAAAATTCACAATGGTTTTGTGACTCTTCAATCTTTAGAATATTGTAGTAGCCGGTATGCTGTAAAAAATACCTATTTCTGTCATACTCCAGCTGCTTTTTGACCTTAGATGTGTTATGTCTGCTATTTCTGGTTAGAATTGATTTGTTGTAAGTCATGTTTATAATTTTGTCCTTTTACTTTAGTTCGTCCTTAACTATCTGCAAAGTTAGTTGTTTTGTTCCATCTGAACAGTTTTTTGCTCATATTTCATGGCCTGCTAACTTGCTTATAGGTAGGAGAATTGAAAAACACCGGTTTTACTGAAAGTTTGAAATGAAATCAAAACTACTAGAGATTTATATTTACAACCGCATATCATTAGAAAGCTTATCAAATTGCACATTCGATGGTATAAAAAAAATTATGCATTTCCATTTGAAAAAATCAAGTTACCTTTGATTGGAGTTTACTTAATTGATCTACCGATTTCTCCAAGTACAAATGTAATTCGAACTCGACCGTCTAACGTAAGCTGACACATTTCATGCTTAGTAACACGGCAAAGTCACAGCCCTCTAAGATTTATAATAGCTGCGATATTCAATTTTCTTCTGACATCTACCTATACCCAAAATTGTGATTTGTACCTAAACGGTTCGCTTAAAGTCCCATGTGTGATACATAAAGTCACACAAAAATGCACTGGAGTCTAAATATGCAATAATGTACAGGGTATTCCATTTAAAAAAACAGCTTTGATATGTCACGCTTTTATTAGACGCCCTGTAGAAAGGTCATTATTTTTTAAATGTAGTCCAACTCGACCTACATACCCTCGCAAAGTCGATTTTTCGAAAAGTGGTATCGTTTCGTCACAAGAGTCCGAAGCGTTGAGCTTGACTCACCCTGTATATGCGTTGTGCGGCCGATTCGGGTTCAGTACGGTTGACGGTTACATGAATTTCAGATCGATCCGAAAATATACCTACTTGAAGATCAATAATAGTAAAAGGGCAAGAAGGACGCTTACAAAAAATACTCAGGTGGTCCTCTGTCGTCTATATCACCCGGTCCTCGTTTATCACTTCTAATAGTATAAACACGTAAACACTGTATATTATACATAACAGGTAGAAAATGCGAAATTTGCTTAACAATCCTAATATCTTCGAGTGATTCACCACCGCCTACCGGTCCTCACTTATTCCACCTATTCGTATAGAGGTATACTAATTCAACGTTCATGCAGTAAAATAACATTCATTAATATGTGCTAGTACGGATTTCAGTTGAGTGAAAATAAATACAACTTAATGTAAAATTAACCTTTGCAGGGATGTAGGTAATTTGGTATCTTAGATAAGAACTCTGTTAAAATTTGACCATTATAGGGAAAAAAATCAACTTATCTGTGACCGAGGTTTCTTTAATTAATCTACTGATTTTTCCAAGTTCAAAAAGATTTCAAATTTAACCGTCTGACGCACCTTATGCTCAGCCGCACCGAAAAGTCGTGGCCTTCTAAGATTAGTAGTCACTGTGATACTCAATTTTTTTCTGATACCTACTTATACCAAGAATGATTTGCACCTAAACAGTTCGTTTAAGGTTCCATATAAAATACATAGGGTCAAACTAGAATTTACCAAGCAATCTAAATACGCAATAATATATTCCACTCCATTCATTTAAAAATGTAATTTTATTATGAATCACCCTGTATAAACTTAAAAATTCAAGTGAAAATATTTTAACGTTATAGCAGTCAAGGGTTACCACCCCCCACCAAGTGACAGACTTTTTAAATATGTGTTAGTAAGTCAACAATCCTCCGTCCGCCCAGTGTTGGCCCACCCTGTATAGGTAAATAAACGTATCAAATGTCTCCTAGGTCAGTATTCGGATAAGTCTGAAAAGTCTAGAATTTCATATTTTTTAGGGAAATCGAGGGTATTTTATGTTTACAAGAAATTTTCGGGATTTCGACTCCCCCATCCCCACCTTCCCAATTTCATCCCCTCCCAAAAACTACACCAACGCGAAGCTTTTTATAAAATGAATTTTTACTTCCCACACGATAGGTGAGGGGAGTATTGCGATCGCGAAAATTTTCGATTTTGAGATAATACGCTTCTTGGGCGTTTTATGATGTGTACATAACGAAAATCCACGTCACTCATTTCCGTCGATCTGTCTGTCGGTCTGTCTGTCTGTCGGTCTGTCGGTCTGTCGGTCTGTCGGTCTGTCGGTCTGTCGGTCTGTCGGTCTGTCGGTCTGTCGGTCTGTCGGTCTGTCGGTCTGTCGGTCTGTCGGTCTGTCGGTCTGTCGGTCTGTCGGCCTGTCGGTCTGTCGGTCTGTCGGTCTGTCGGTCTGTCGGTCTGTCGGTCTGTCGGTCTGTCGGTCTGTCGGTCTGTCGGTCTGTCGGTCTGTCGGTCTGTTGGTCTGTCTGTCTGTCTGTCTGTCTGTCTGTCGCGTTTTTCTACCCTCGTAATCTCAATAACCGCTGCATGGATTGTGATGAAATTTGGGCAGCGTTATGCTGTGGGGTCGTAGTAGGTAATGTTCCTATAATTTTGAAAATCGTTATACGGGGGGCGGAGTAATTAGCAAAAAACGAAAAATGTCAAATATGCCTCAAACTTCGTTTTTAAGCGTTTTAGGGGTTCCTGATCATTTTCCACTTTTTCTTGGGTGGGGGTGAATTTGGGATGGTTGGGGGGTGGGGGGTTGTAATACTGATTTTCAGTTTTTTTCAATTTGTTTTATTCGCAATGGGCTGTCCATTAATATGTGAATGAAAAGCCTAGGGGCATGATACACTTTGTTAGGTTCATCCGAACGTTGCATGCTTATTATAGAAACCACGGGACTTTGAGAATTTTCCGATGTATACATATTAGATAGTTTTGTATTTTATAATGTTGAAATTACTGAATTGATGTTCATCAGAATTTATGATGTACACATACGGGTATTGTTTTAGATCGTTCGATATCGCGTAACGCGAAAATTGTTCAATTGATTTTAATGAAATTTGGCATAGTATTACTCCCAAGCCGAGAATGAAAAACGCGTATGTTTTGGAAAAATAGTGTCAGTGGCGGCGCAGCAATAATAAAAAAACTAAAAATATAAAAACAGCTCAAACATTGTTTTTAGGCGTTTTACGGGTTCCTGATCATTTTCAAATTTTTTTGGGTGGGGTGAAATCGGGGCGGTTGGGGGGTGGGGGGTAGTAAAACTGAAAAATTTGTTGTATTCATAATAGTCCGTCTATTGACCTGAAGAAGAAATACCTAGCGGCATATTGCACTTTTTTATGTCCGTCCGAACTTTGGCTTGCCTATTACAGAAACCAATTTTGTGATCTGCACATACGAGTTTTGCTTTATTTCGTTCTATGTATATTGCGTAAAGCGAAAATTATTGAATTGATTTTAATAAAATTTTGACACAGAATTACCGCTGCGAGAATGGAAAACGACTCTGTTTTTGAAAAACCATGTCAGAGGCGGCGCAGCAATAATCAAAAAACCAAAAACATAAAATCAGCTCAAACTTCGTTTTTAGACGGGTTGGAGGCTCTTGATCGTTTCGCATTGTCCAGTTCAAGCATGTAGAAAAAAACTATGGCGCCCTAGTTCCTAAGAAGGGAGACGCAAGAAACTATTTACGAGGGTTTTTGTGTTGGATGTTGTTTATGGAGGCGGATGGGCGATAATTCAGTTGCAAGGGAATTTTAGGCTATAGCTTCATGCAATGGGAAATAATAAAATGGTATCATCATTATGTGTGGGAAGTACTGAGTCAATCAACTTGACTCCATTTTTACCTATTACTACCCAGCACCATGCTGCCATGTATAAAAATACCGTCCTCTTAAAAACGCAACTTTCGGCATGCACACAGGAGACTTTCATGTGATGTATTCGTTGTGCGGCCGATTTGGTTTTAATGCAGTTGTCGTTCACATGAGAAGAGCAGGAAAGACGTTTACAAAAAATACTCAGGTGGTTCTCAGTTTGTCGTGCATGTCAGCCGGTCCTCGTTTATCAGTTCTAATAGCATAATCACGTAAACACTGGAAACATGACATGCAGAAAAGTCGAAATTAGCTTAACAATACTAATATCTACGAGTGAGTCACCACCGCCAGCGGTCCTCACTTATTCCTCCTATTCGTAAAGAGATATACTAATTCAGCTTTCATGGAGTAAAATAACATTCATTAACATGTGCTACTACGGATTTCAACTAAGTGAAAATAAATGCAACTAAATGTAAAATTAACCTTTTCCTTTGTTAAAATTCGACTACAGGGATGTAGATACCGCGTGGCACATATAGCGAAAAATTCGACCCCTCTAATTACCAAAATTTTGCTAATAATCTGAACATGTCAATAACGGCGAATTCAGGTAACTTAGTTCAACGGATCTATTTTGAACGTTTATTGACTAGTCTAGGCACTGCGACTACAGGAGCAAGACTTTTTCAATCAGACCAACTGAAATAGGACATGACTCACTTGCTAAATCGCTGATGTTGAAAATGGGTTCGCCCTTCGTTATTAAAAACAAGTATTCCTGAGAAGAACTGAATCAATAAACATGACTTCTATTTTTTTAATATCTGACCATGTTTTGGGAATTATTCAATATTTGTAGACGCGTAATTCGAAAATTGATTTAATCTAACGCGTGAATCAGTTGACTGCACTTTCGGTTGGCATTTGGCGTCATAAAACGTGTCTATGCCTGTGATACAATAAAGTTAGCTAGAAAGGCAACAAATCTGTAACGAGAATATACTGTTAGATAAGGGTAGATATGCTTGACAGGGGTACAACATTTATGAATTCAGAAATTTGTACTGTACAGTTATACATGAGGTTCAATCAATATGAACGATAATTGACTAACTTAGTACTTCCCACACATTAAAGTGATATCAGTTTATTATTTTCCCTTTGCATTAAGCTATAGTCTGAGATCCCCTTGCAACCAAATCATCACCCTCCTGCCCTCAAAAAACATCCAACACAAAAACTCTAGTAAATAGTTTCTTGATACTCCTCTCCATAGGAACTAGATCGACACTGGTTTTATTCTGCGAGCTTTAATTGGATGAAACGAAATGACCAGGAACACCCAAATCGCCTAAAAACGAAGTTTGAGTTATTTTTATATTTTTAGTCCTGACACGATTTTTAAAGACCATACGCATTTTCCATCATCGTCACGGTAACACTACTGTGTCTAAATGTAATTAAAATCAATTTCAGGTTACATAATACAGAACTATGTAAAGCAATACTCGTATACAACATACGTCAGAGAAAATCCCTCAGTTTCTGTAACAATCAAGGCAACGTTCTGATAAACCTAAAAAGTGTATTATGTCGCTAGGTCCTTTTTTTGTAGGTCAATGGAGAGCGTGTAATGCATACAAAACCTTTATTAGTTTTGCAACCCTCCAACCCAACCACCTCAATTTCACCCTCACTCAAAAAACAGAAAATGATCAGGAACCCCCAAAAGGCCTAAAAATTGGTTTGAGTTGTTTTTATGTTTTTAGCTTTTTTATTGTCGCTGCGCCGTAGTGACGGCACGATTTCTAAAAAGCATACCCATTTTCCATGCTTGGCATGGTAATAATACTGTGGCAAAGTTTCATTAACGATCTAAAACAATTTTCGTATGTATGCATATATCCGAAAATTCCAAGGCCATTGGTTTCTGTAGTAGGCAAGGTAATGATCGGATGGACCTATAGGGCCGCCGCGCCGCTAGCACTCTTTCACAGGTCAATGGACGAATGGAAAATACTTTAGGAGAAGTCTTATTTCCAACAAAAAAGTCATATAAAGTAGAGTCCGATTTTCAACTGTTTCAGAGATACCTAAATTTGATTTTCATTGAAATGCAGACCTCCAAACGAAAACCATAATCAAACAAAATTTTATCGTCGGATTTTGGAATTTTTAGTATTAGTGATTAGAAAAGACGATGTCACGTCATTGTTTACTAAAAGAAAGTGATCATGTATCAAACACTCAAACTCGAGATAGTATCAAAATCAGCATGTTTTGAAAAGTGACATCAAGAAACATTACAAAAAAGGAATTTATCTTAAAAGATCGCCAAATAGTTAACCACGTACTTTACGGTAAATACATGCCCATCTTTCTAGTTATCCATTGGTACCACAAACTTCTTATAAATGTGGTAAACATAGGCAACAAAATTGCATTTAAGCTCTAGAGGTGTATTGGATCTCGGGGACCGCAAAATTTCAACAACCGTATGCAAAAACGTGTCATCGGATTTCTAATTTTTGTGTACTTTAATAATGTTCTATTACATCATAAAAAAGAGATCTATCAACTAAAACTTCAGTATAGGGTCTACAAATTGTATGATATTAGAAGAAAACTTCAAGTTTTAACTTAAAATCGAATCGTCTTAAAAAGTCGCTAGGTAATTTCTTAAAAGATGGTAGATAATCAAGCAGAACATGCAAGCCACTTTATAAAGTATCGTGTATCCATAGATTTTCACTGGTGTATAAATGAGAGGTTGTAAATAATCCAGAACGAAGTAGTAGAAAATTAAGCATGATATCTTTAGGGAACAACCTCGTATTAGGGATCAGTCATGAACATACATACGCTAAAGCTGAAACTGTAGATTTTGTGCTGTGGATCAACAGTAATGAACGCACGCCTGCGCAAATTAAGATACAGTGGGTTGTGACAGCTGCGTCTCTACTTTTAGAGCGGGCAACGGCGTTGGTGTTCACGCATACACGGAAATCATCCTACAGCTCCACCTACGCTGTTGCTGGTATTTCTTAGCGGAAGATGTGGTTCACTGCGAAAACAACTGGTATGTATCCGTACATCCGTACCATTACATGCCAGTACACATTTTGGAGGAAGGCGATCCTGTCAGAAGAATGGATTTTTGTCGACTTATGCTTCATGTGGATGCCGGAGATGCAACTTTTTTAAGTAGGATTCTTTGGACGGATGAATTCATACATAACTAAAAATCTACGGTTACAAGACACTTTATAACGTGGTCTGCATGTTCTGTTTGCTTGCCTAACTTCTTAAGACGAATCTATTTTAAATCGCAACTTGAAGTTATCTAAAATTATAGTTTTGAGACCATATACCGAAGTTTTGGTCAACTGATCACTTTTTATGACTAATCGTGATGTGATAGCACATTATTCAAGTAACCATAACAAAAATATAACAAAAATTAAAAATCTGATGACAAGCTTTTGCCAAACCGTCTGTTGAAATTTTGCACTCTTAGCGATCCAATATGCCTTTAGAGTTTAAATCTCTTACTGCATATGTACACATTTACAACAAGCTTATGGTACCAAGGAACAACTAGAAAGGCATGTGTTTACCTTAAAGTGCACGGTTAATTATTTGGTGATATTTTAAAGATTCCTCTTTTTGTAACGTTTTTGAAGTCACTTTTCAAAGCATGCTAATCTTGACACTATCAAGAGTGTTATACCTGATCCCTTTTTTTAGTTGGTAATGACGTGATAGCATATTTTCTAAGGACTAATACCAAAAATTTCGAAACCCGACAATACAATTTTGTTTTATTAGGGTTTTAGTTTGGAGGCCTGCATTTTAATGAAAATCTCTATAATGAATACAACAAATTTTTGAGTTTTACAACCCTCCGCCTCCCAACGACCCCAATCACACTCTCACCCAAAAAAGTAGAAAATTATCATCAAATCCTAAAACGCCCAAAAACGAGGTTTTTGTTTTTTGCAAATTACTCCGCTGCCAATGCACCGATTTTTAAAATTATAGGAGCAATACCTACTAGGACCCCATAGGATACCGGTACCCAAATTGTATCACAATCCACGGTTACTGATGTGACTAGCCTAGAAAAACACGCAAAGACAGACAGACCGACGTTATATAGACATCATAAAACGCCCAAAAAAGCGTATTATCTCAAAATCGAAAATTTTCGCGATCACAATACCTATCACAATTTCCTATCGGTGTGGGAAATAAAATTAACTAAAAAGAAGCAGAGGTCATAAAAAGGCGCGAAAGGCATTTCAGATGGTAGGGTGGTATCGATTAATTAATATGCATGTGGACCTCGGTTATTGCCTTATACATTACCGGTCCTCTCATATTTGTTCTAATCGTAGAGATATACAGAGAATGTGGAAAAAGTGCAACTATTTTTGAAATACTAAGACTGTCAGATCGTTTTGTACCGGTGATCACTTGTTCTCTCCTATTAGTACAGAGATATACTCAGGGCCGTAGCTAGGCGTTGACCATGGAGGGGGTTCATGGTGACCTTAGGAGGGGTTCATGTATAAAAGAATATGTAATGTCTTAATTTGTTAAACATCTGTATAGATTGTATCGCTGCTTATGTGTCATGAGCACCGAGGGATTGGTTGGTAGTAGAATAAATCACTAAGCTTGGAGAAAGCATCCTTGATTATCTTTATTTTGTATTATTTTAGTAGTTATTTCATTCATGGGAATACTGATGCGGGTGTTTGAACCGGCCCTGGATATGCTTGCTGATTGCTTATTCCGTCTAAGCTACCATTCATTGGTCCTCCTGTTCGATTAGTTTAGATGAAATACTACCGTTGCGGTCAATGAACTTTGTTATTTATCTGCACAGCGTCCTAAAACGTGTCTCCAGGTAAATCGAGCCATAAGGTCGATTATAGACTTCTATTTACTATAAGATTTTCAAGTATCATGATGTGTCGATTGATTCGTTGTCTTCAATTATCTTCTTGAAATGTATAGGCAATGACATCTGAAACAGATATTACGAAACATCTGCCGACACGTTCCAAATAAATCTGTTACTTTGAGACCTTTTCTGTGCCTACCTATTCCTTGACAAATAAAATCAAATGAAAATTTGTCCTCAGTAACGTAATCTGAAGGCTTGATACCTCGGTGACTACACATCTGCTGCTCACGTAGAACTGCCGTTTCTACTAGCAAAATCGATGTAACAGCTAAATACTACTGGAGTTCAGCTTTAAAGGTGGACAGAGAATGTTTTTTAAACTGTGGAACAGCAGCGGTTCCTGAATTTTTGAAAGGGGGCGCACAAAAGTTTAAATAAAAAAATACACAAAAATCCTACCAGAGATTATTTAGGCCGCAGCTGCACTCTGCACATAAGTATACATAAGTATCTTTATACAAGTAGGAGGAATAAGCGAGGGCAAGTGGCGGCCGTAAAGGACTCAAACATCAGTATTGTTATGCTAATTTCGACTTTTTCACGTCATGTGTGCAGTGTATACCTGTTCATACTATTAGAACTGATAAACGAGGACCGGGTGATATACGCGGCAAACTGAGGACCACCCGAGTATTTTTTTATCGATCTAAAAGAATAGTTCATTTTAATTAAACAGAGTTGATCATATGGTTTAGGTGTACCTAAGTTGCGTTTTTTAAGTGGATGAAATTTGAAAAGCGGCATGCTGCTGGGTGGTAATAGGTAAAGCTTCATTTCATGAAAGCTGTGCGTTGGCGTAGTAAAAGGCAAAACCCCTCAGACTTCTGTTTGAGCGTTTTATGAGTTAATCATCTACCATTTCTGGGAGGGGCTGAAATTGTTAAGGTGGGGAGGGGGGAAACCTTGAAAATTTGTTGTAAACATAAAATACCCTCCATTGGCCTAAAAATATGAAATTATATACTTTTTCAACTTATTCGGTTACTGACCCAGGAGACATTTGATACGTTCATTCACATATACAGGGTGGACCAATAGTGAGCAGATGGAGCATTGTTGACTTACTAAAACATATTTCAGAAATCTGTCACTTGGTCATGGTAGGGACCTTTGAGTGATATAACGTTGAATATTTTCACTTAAATTTTGATGTCTATATAGGGTGGTTCATATCAAACTTACATTTTTTTGAAGGCGACTCCCTATACATTATTGCATATTTGAATTCCTTGGTGAATTCTAGTGTGACTCAATGTATCTTATATTGAACTTTAACGAACCGTTTAGGCACAAATCAGCATTCTTGATATAAGTAGGTATCAGAAAAAATTTAAATATCGCAGTGATTATAAATCTTAGAAGGCCGTGACATTGCGGTACGACTAAGCATGAGATGCGTCACCTTAGGTCAGACGGTTAAATTTAGTTTTTTTTTGAACTTGAAATCAGTAAATTAATTAAGGAAACTTCAGTCACAGAGAACTTGATTTGTTCAAATAAGAATACCCATTTTTGTTTACAGAATCAAATGCAGAATTTGATTACCTCGATCTCAATCTTTTTAGTTTCCATTTTATTTAAAATTTTCAGTCAAATCAGTGTTTTTCAGTTTTCCTACTTATAAGAGATCTAGCAAGTCATGAAAAACAAACAAAAGCCCGTTAAGATGGAAGAAACCAACTAACTTAGTAGAAAGACACAAACAAACTAAACAACACAACAAACGGAAATTCCTTACAACACATAATCTCTAACAACAGCGGTAAGAAATCTAATGACAATGACCAGCTGGCGTATGACAGAAGTGTTATTTTTCCACAGCCTACCAGCTATTGAGATCTACTAGAGCTTGATAACAAAAAACGATTAAAAATATTGAAACAAAAAAAAACTACCAATGATTGCTGCTGACAGTTTAGCATCGTCAGAATGAAATTTCACATTTAATGGGATAGAAAAGTAGTCATCTCTGTTAAGTCAAAAGTAAAGATACCTCTAACTGGAGCACTCTGAGCATCTATTGATGTGATTGTTAGATTTTTTTATTACTCCATGTTGTAACTGTGTTTATTTCATGTATGTTCCTACCAAGTAAATAATGTTTTATCATATAACATACTGCAATACAGTTTTAATTTTTTGCGATTTTGCTAATAAGTAGAAGTATCAGTGAAGAATTTGAAGGGCTCCAGGCTTTTGACTTACGGCTATTTTATGGAACTAAATGTGAAAATTTATTCTGAAAATATAGATACTCCCCTGCCAGTAACGATCGCTGGTATTTTGTCTTTTATTTAATTTTTTTTGTACTGATTTTGGATATCTGCGTATAGCTAATAGGCTGTGAAAAGTAAGCCTTCTTGTTGCCGCTGTCGTTTCTGGTTAGAGCTGATATCTTGTAAGACATTTTTATAATCTTACCTCACTAATCTAGTTTGTTTGCGTTTTTATGCCAAGTTAGTTGGTTTCTTCCATCTGAACAGGTTTTTGTTTATTTTTCATGGACTGCTAGATTACTTAGAAGCTGGGAAAGTGTAAAACACCGATTTGACTTAAAATTTGGAATAAAATGAAAATTAAAAAAGATTGATTCCAACAATCCTACATTGTTGGAAAGGTTATCAAGTTTTAGATTCGATGGTATAAGAAAAATTAGGCATTCCCATTTGAAATAATCAAGGTACATGTGATTGAAATTTCCTTAATTATTCTACTGATTTCTCCAAGTATGACACGTTTTATGCTTAGTCACACCGTAAAGTCACGGCCTTCTAAGTTTTATGATCGCTGCGATATTCAATTTTTCTCTTATACCCACTTATATCAAAAAAAAGTGATTTGCGCCTAAACGGTCCGTTTAAAGTTCCATATAAGATACATGAAGTCACACTAGAATTCACTAAGCAATTCAAATATGCAATAATATATAGGCGGTTCTATTAGAAAAATGTTAGTTTGATAATCAGCCTATATAAACGTTAAAGTTTGAGTGAAAGTATTTTAACGTTATAACCTTCAGGGGCCCTACCATGATCAAGTAACAGATTTTTGAAATATCCTTCTAAGTCAACAATCCTCCGTCTACTCACTATTGGCCCACCCTGTATTGCATCTATCACATAATAATATGTACTCTGAGAGGAATTCACATATTTTGTTGGAATGTTTGAAAAGAAAAGTATTTTATAACTTATCGAATTTTTAAAGCTGAAGCTGGATTGACATGAAACGAGTGAAATCGGGTCAAGCCAGACCAAAAACTCTTAAGATGCTTATCGGAGCAGCTAAAATCTGACGAACTTGGAACGATTTGACTCGGATAGCACTCTACTCTCTCAGACACTCTCTCCCATTTTTTACCTAAGTCTAAAATATGCTTCTCAGTTGTACAAAAATGAGCTTTAACAATTTCAAAAGGCATATCACACGGTATCTAAAACGTCAGTTGAATTGACCATCTTAGATTCCAAACGAAAATTGTATCACTCGATATTAAACTAATTGAAACACCTGCTGGTTCTCACGCATAAGGGCACGGTTCATGATTTCAGAACTGTCTAGTAATCGCTATACCGAAGATCCTACTCCTAAACCCTTCATGCATAGAGCGATGACCTGCAATCTAAAACTTTTCTGCCATAAAAGCCGCTTAGATCTCATTCCAAAAGTTCCTCATGATGGGGCACTTGTGAACAAAATTATGACTCGCAACACCTAATTTCCTTCTCAAAGACAGCAACGTGTAATATGGGAAGCTAAACAATCAAGTACACAAAGAAAAGGCGAAATATCGTGAGAGGCATTAGTCTGCCGGTATTTCATCGTTGCCGAATTTCAGGACCTCACTTGTCGCATGCACTGGTATGTAACGTATATGGGGTGGCGGTATACAAACTCGAGAAACCATCTGGTGCCAAAGCTGTGAACTAAAATGTATACATTTACCATAAAACGAAAAAAATGAGGACCAGCTGAAATTTTCAAATTTGACTCAAGACCATATCCGCAACTCACCACAAAAATTTCAAGCGAAGTCCTTGTGAGGTCCGTATATTGGTCCTCACTTGGTCGCGGTCCTCACTTGTTATGCAGATTTTGCACGGGTTAGCCTCACTTGTACCACGGGCCAAAAATATATATATATATATATATATATATATATATATATATATAACTTTGCGAATGTATGTAGGTCGAGTTGGAGTACATTTTAAAAATAATGACTTTTATACAGGGTGTCTAATAAAAGCGTGCCATATCAAAGTTATGATATTTTAAGTGGAACACCCTGTATATATTATTGAATATTTATATATTTATTTCTAGTGTGACTTTAGGTATCACACCTGAGACTTGAAGTGAGCCGTTTAGGTGCAATTCACAATTTTTGATATAAGTAGATATCAGAAAAAAATGAATATCGCAGCGATTATAAAACTTAGACGGCTGTGAGTTTGCCGTGTAACTAAGTTTGAATTACATTTGTACTTGGAGAAATAAGGTAGACTAATTAAGGAAACTTCAATCAGAAATAACTTGATTTTTTCAAATGGGAATGCCTAATTATTTTTATACAGTCGAATTTGAAATTTGGTATCAATCTCTGGTAGTTTTCATTTAATTTCAAATTTTCAACCAAACCGGTGTTTTTCAATTTTCCTACCTATAAGCCACTTAGTAGGCCATGAAATATAAACAAAAAACTATTTAGGTGGTTTGCTTATAGGTAGGGAAATTGAAAAACACCGTTTTGATTGAAATCTCGAAATTAAGCTTTTAGTAGATCTACTGATTTTATTGTTCATCTATTGACCTAATATTTGCTCTGTTACATTAAATAAAAGTAGGGCCCCTGCGGGGCCCCTCTGAACCGCGGGGCCCGGGGCTCCAGCCCCTTTAGCCCCATGGTTAATCCAGGCATGACTGGGCACTGTGTGGCAACGTAGCAGACCTCTACCTCTTCTGATTGGCTAATTTGATTTTAGTCCAGTGACGTCACGCGACTAGAAAAATTTTCTCGCTATATAATAATAATAATAATAATAATCCCAGGCTCAAACAAATCGGTGAAAAAACGGCAAGCTCTCTCATGACATGCTCTATCAAAAACAATAATAAACAAAAAACATGATTCTAGATTATTATGAAATGGTATTTTCAAAAATTCATCATCAACACAATACCCGTCCACACCTTCAGAAGACCATCACCTCTTTTCCAATCAGCGCCAACCATAAAAAGTTGTCCATTATTCCGTCCGTTATGGATCGGACATCCTCTTAGCGGCCTTAGTAGGAAAGGCGGCGGGACCGATATGGATTTATTAATCATTCTTTTCGCCATCTTAGTTTCTACGTGATGCCGTCGAAGAATTCATAATGCGCCTGCCGTGAATCGCTTATAGGCGCTAAGTAGTCCGCGCGGGAGAAATCAGTCAGAGAGCGGTGCAGGTGTCAACTGTTTCTTATTTGGATGTTCGGCAATCGCCGGTATGCTTTTGTTTTCGGACGTAAACGGGGCGACGGCTGACGTATGGCGAAATGCTGCCGAGAAATTCGACAGAGGATTCGATGATCACGGATTTAGCCACAGTTAGTGCCAAATTCATAGTCGTCTCTTGAGTAATACCATTATATTTTAATCAATGGTAATCACAGAGTTAACACTGTAGAGGGAGCCTAATTTGAATATGGGCCAGCCAACATCTATAGCGCTATTGCCACTCTTCTTCGTCCGCTTAAGGACCTTCCAGTTTCTTCAAAATCTGGCAGTTTCCGCAGTTTGAACACAAAGTATTTAACTGGGTATTCAACTATACATTCCAATATACTTGCAATGTAACTGATTTACGTGAAGATAATTTGTATTGATTTAATGAAATCTCAAAAATGGTAAATTTCATAGCGGAATGTCGCAATAACTTCTAATATGTCGTAAATCTGCCAACCTACAATCGGCGTGCCCTTAAGCTGTCATGTGGCTGTCATTCTAGTTGTGGTTATTGCGTGTGTCGAGATTTTAGTGATTTTAGTGTATATTTGACTGACTTTGTGACTATTTGTGGTGTGAATTAAATTATTTATGAACAATATTGTCATAGTTGCATGATGAGACAACATAAAAAGTGCATAGTTTGCTGTAATAGCGACGAATCGGTCAACACTTCTTATCATAGGTGAGTGTAGGTTTTGTTTTAGTTTTCAGTAGCGTAATATACGGGGATAACTGGGAACAAAAGTGTCTTCACTCCAGTTTGAGGAATAATAATGGTTGTTTAATGTATGTTTTGTGCACACATTACATTCATGTCAATCAACATGAATTTTCCAAATTCCATTTTTTAAACTATTTGAGGACGTAAAATGCAAAAATGTATGCCACATTTACTTACAGAAAATTTATCTATGAGAATTTTATAGAACTGGATATTACCTAATGCAATTATTATATTTTATTGCTGAAGTAAAAACACGATGCAGCTATTCCAACAGGCTACCTTTCAGAACACTGTTAGAAATGTTTTGAAAAACACTTCATGGTAATAATAAATTATCAACTGTTACAATGAAATTATAATAAGAGTAACTTTCTAAGCATATCTAAATACTAATACAACTTATTGGTATCAGTTTGTAACATCACAGTAATAATTGAATCTATTAATGAACATCCAATTTTAATATAAAGTCGCACGCTACTGGTAATGCCCTCAGGCTGTCAAAATTTCCGTTACATGTTGGCTGGTCAGCGACCTGTGCATTTTGTTGTTTACACTCCCTCTATAGATGTTAACTCTGTGATGGTAATACTTAGGCCCAGTTTCACAATTATTGGTAACCTCTGGTAGTCGGTTAACCGACAGATCGAAGTTAACCAGTAGTTATCGGGGAGCTCTGTTTCACAAAAAAACCAATGGTTAAACTTACCTATTTATCTTTAACTTGGCACCACGGATTGGTGTCAAAGTATTGCCATAATGGTGTTCCGTGAATAAAACCTAACCCTTTGATAAAGAAACCTAATCTTCCTGTTCATATTTTTGATTCATGTCATTACCGATCAAAATCCATCGAAGTCTTAAACGTCAGAGTCAAAATCCATGTTTTTATAACCTCCAAAGCTGTCATTGGTTGGCCACAACAAATGTCAAGATAACCCATACATCCTTGGGTTAACATAACTATACTAAGGCCCAGTTTCACAATCATTGGTAACACCTGGTAGTCACTTAACCGACAGATGGAAGTTAACCAGTAGTTATCGCATCGCTCTGTTTCATAATCGGTAGTTTACGTCAAAGCACTGGTTATCCAGTAGTTGAGTTAACCCAATGATGAAGTATGGGTTATCTCTGACATTTGTTGTGGTCAACCGATGACACATAAGGCCCAGTTTCACAATCGGAATTTAACTAGAGGTTAAAAGAACACTAGTGGTTAGCGAACACAATGCGTTTCATAACCGGCGGCTTACGTCAAAAGCTCTGGTTCAGTTCAAGTAGTTAAGTTAACCCAAGGAGTTATGGGTTATCTCTGACGTTTGTTGTGGTCAACCGATGACACATGCTTGCTTTGGAGGTTATAAAAACATCCATTTTGACATAGACGTCTAGGACGTCGATTGATAGTCTATTGTGACACAAGTCAAAAAATATGAATACAAAGGTTAGATTTAAGCGGAGGTTACCTATGATTGTGAAACTGGGCCTAACTTTCGACGTAAACCGACGATTATGAAACGGATTATTTTCGCTAACTACTAGTTTTCTTTTGACCACTAGTTAACTAACGATTGTGAAATTGGGCCTTAAGGTTCCCTTCAATTATACTCAAGGGATACTTAAGAGACCCTCAAGTGTGGCTTTCTTTGTGTATCCGTTTCCTAGAAAACATCTCCTAGACGGCGGGATTCATTTGGCGACGCTGTCATATTTCAAATAAAAGTCAATTTGTTATGCCTATGCCTACGCATTTTGATGTTTTCTGTTATCCCTTTTTGTTTTGTACCCGTATTTCGTGTTTTGTGCTGGACATTTTTCCGGATGTGACAGAAACTGATAACACCTTACACCAAAATTAACCTACAAAATCGCCATGACTGCAACGAAATGTCATGTTGACATTTCAGCACAGATTGGCACGGCAGCAAATATCAAATTCAGATGTGTTGACAAACGGCATTTATTATTCTTTTTAAACATCTTCTGGAATGTTTTTTGTTGTTTGACCCAAAGGGACATGTCATCCCTTGGTACTATAGGCGTATGCTCGATAGCCCTGAAGAAGGCGTAATATAAACGACGAAACGTCGGTTTTTTGAGTGAAGAAACCTCATCAGTACTGTAAGCACCAGTTCAGGTTAAGGGAGTTTTAAATAACAGAAAGCTGATTAATGACCACACCTTTACTTCAACATTACTTTTACAGTGTATATTTTAACAGTATATGGTTCCAATCAATAAATCAGTGTGTACTTACTGCTATTCTGGGTTACAGCCAACAATATACAATAACTGCACACCCAAAAATACCTTCACCCTCCACGCGTAAACATAAACATCCAACAACTCTTCAAACGGCACATCCTATACGACGTCTCCAAACAATCTGCCTACCGCGCAACTATCACCCGATAGCGGGCAGTACACAAAAGAATAGTTCGCCCAAAGACGTTAGACGTCAGGAATAGACGACTGAATAGCAAGTGACAGAACGTTCTCCCGGTGCGCCATCTGGCACCCGAAGGTAAAGGCAAACCAAGGAAATCGCTGCACAGCAGCATAGATTTCCTTAGCGGGACGCCACGGTGCGTCCGCTTGGCCACCAGAGAGCGCGGGTTTTTTATACGCTACTGCGTATGAAAGCCGATATACGAGGGTTGCTGTATACCTGTCACTTGCTACAACATGCTTCACATGTCTGGGTGACATGAAAGAATTGATGCTCTCTATTTCCGTCAATCGACCTATGGCGCACTGATGATCGCTAATAAGCGTGAAACAGCTGTCTGCGTACTGGTGGATTGATGGAGGTATAGAGCAACCCTCGTATAGACGACTGAATGACCGAACATCTGAATAAACGGTGATAAAGCTAACAGTACTGTATCATCCCAAAATCCCGAGAACCTTTTCTACTAAATAGTGAAAAAGCTGGGATAGGATTTACTTTCTACTGTATTAGAAATAGGTGGTATTTATTTTCGATGTGAGTTTTTGTTTATTATTTTCGGCTTGTATGTCTTCGTCTGTATATATTTTGAAATAACATAATCTCAGTAATTGCTGCACTAATTTCGATTGAATTTGGTGTGTAATGTAACATGGGATCATTGCGTGCTATCGGAGTAATTAACAAATATATTAAAAGCAAGAAAACCTTGAAAAAAGCTTTTATTTAAATTCTCTAAAAAGAAGAAAATAACATTAAATTTAACTGTCACCTTATGGCCTCATTAGACACAATTTATATGACCATAAAAGCTTGTCGCACGATTTACTTGTGTAAATAAACTAGTACCTATTTAATTGACTAACTTATTTTTTACAATTTCAGTTTAATTAAATACTTATAGGTACTTACGTAAACCTCGCGATAAGCTTTTATGATCATATAAATTGTGTATAATCAGGTTATATAATAAGTTGATAATTAACATTTTAAAAGAATATATTATTTGCTTCTTTTTAGAGCATTTAGATAAAAGCTTTAAAAAAATACCTACATCACAAGTTAAATGAAAACATGTTAAAAACGAGCATCTTCAGAGTCCTTAGACCCGCCCGAAACTTCGTTTTGAGGCGCTTCTGGAACTCTTGATCATTTTCCAATGGTTTTCCGGAAGTACTGAGTCAAGCTGCTTGACGATATCTGTTTAGCTGTTTGTATAAACGTAAATGAACAGTTAGCTTTGCGTTCCAACTCTATTCGTAAGTATCTAAACGCTTAATCATTAGGTATAAGATTCAAGAAGCCATAGCCTGTACGTAGCTACATAAAAGCGACAATTGACATGGAATTCACGTAACACTCCGTACTAGTAATGATGGATAACGCTATCGAAGGAATATGGAAATCGGACCACTAATAAAAACTTTAATGCTCTATTATTTTGATTTCGTGAATATCATTAGCGGGTCAGTCAACTCTACAACAACATTTCTTTGTCGTAATTTTAACTTTTCGCTGCGACCCCAGCTGGTGTTATACGCAGATACTTAAAAAATATGTTTTTCATTGCATTGCAAAAAAAAACGTGTACGAAAACATGTATTTTTGGGGAAAAAATACTGAATGTAATTTAATTATTCCAAATTTTGGCCTTGAAACTTTCCAATTAAAAAAATATGGACGTGGAAGGTTCTAGGAACTTCCCCGACTGAAGTGGTTGCTGTTCATCCCCTGACCTTGTTTTACCATTATCTTGTGATAATACTTGTTTATTGAAATTTTTACATTTCACCTTATTTAATTTTTTGTCGCTATTTTGAGAAAAAAGCGACATGTGATTATCGTTTCTAGCATAAAAATACGTCGTCTTTTGACTGGTGGGATCAGATGTACCAATGTGTTATATGACAATTTTTTTGTACAACCCTCACTCCCTTTAGCCTCTAAGAGTTCGATCGAATAGTAATATTATTTTGACGTAGACATCGTTAAGTTATTTACGACTGCCTGGATATCAAACAATGGGGTATTTTCCGAACAAAATTTTATGACGGAATATTGATGTTACTTCCCCAAAAACTATGTAAACTAACATTTTTCCTTTTTATTGTGAACGCGAAGTGGCTTAAAAGCACCTGCAAAGTTCAAACATAAAATTTCGCACCAAAGCTGTGACGTAATAAATCTAAGCGTGACGTAGTAAGTCTTTCGTGGAGCAGCTATCCTTAGAATGTGACTGTACCTTGTCGTCTGACCTCCTTTTCTCCACACAACTACAAACATAACCTCCGCTTCGTATTGATATTGACAGATGTTTGTTTACATCATTTCATGATCTATCTTGGTTAAATGAGATACCGTGACAATCGTGACACCAGGGGAGGTTATGTATGCATGACACTAGTGACAGGCTGTTAAAGACTAGTGTTGCCGAATGACGAGTAAATTGTGAAAAGTAACTATGAAACATTCTCAGAGTAAACTGCTAATTACATAACAATGCAAAAAATGGAATAGCTGTGAAATATGACATTTATAGTCTACAAAAAGAGGGAAACTAAATAAACATAAAATAAAGTTTACATCCTTTATAGAAAAATTATGCAAAATATTAACAACGTGACAACCTTGAATCTACGCTCAATACAAATTAAAATAGTCACATCCTATCTACATCCGGCATACAAATCACTTTTGATTGGTTGATTTCTTAGGCGGGAGGTTCAAGAGATTTAAATGAGCTCTTTTCAAAGCGCTGATTTTCAAAGTCTATCTTTACTCCACGTGGGCAGAAAAAAATCGAGCAAACACTGCCATCATTACAAATTAGATACAAGCAATCCATTTCAGCCATTAAACAGGCAATATTAGCAAGTTGGAAAATACCCCATTCTGTGCAGAAATATAGCAGTTAATGACATTATTTGAGTACCTATTTCAATTTATTTAACTTTTTTAACCTCCATTTCAGAAAAATTAACATGTGATATATCGTTTTAGACAACTGGTGCTATCAAACTCATATGTTGTATTAATGTGCACCCCCCTCCTTTTTCCACCCCCCATTGTCCGATTGGTACCAAAACCTTCCTTAAGAATTAGAAAAAGAAACTAAGACCTTCTGAAATGCGTATATAAAAAGTTTGAGGAATATTTGAATTTTTTTCTTTTTAGCTAATTACTCCGCCGCCCATGCACGAATTTTCAAAATTATAGAAGCATTACCTACTAAGACCTCACAGCATATCGGTACAGAAATTTCATTAAAATCCATGCAGCGGTTATTGAGTTTACAAGGCTAGAACATAGCCAACAGGCAGACCGACAGACAGATAGATGGAAATGAGTGACTTGGATTTGCGTTATGTAGATGTCATAACACACCCAAAAAGTGGATTATCTCAAAATCGAAAATTTGTGTTGTGTGACATGCAGTCCCATCAGATATTCTTTTGGTATAGAAATAAGAAAAATATTCTGTTACAGTTATATTATTGTATATTTGTACCAACTAAATTGTGGATATATACCATTTGAAGATTTCTTGTTTTTAGATCTATTTTTTTTCACAAACTGACGATATCAATATGCCGAATTAAGGCCAAAGTTTCCTGTTTCCAAGATCCTCTCGAGAAATTGCATAGCTAGAACTATCTTGAACTGTTTGAGAAACCTACTTAAGCCAAAACATGTTAATGAAATATTGTGAACCCTCGACTATCTTGCTACATCTAGATGTCCAAGATAGATCACATTCATTATAATAAAATTTCAAACGTAACCTAACGACATAGAATAAAAATACATTTACAGCAATAGTAATACAAATCAATTATCTGTCATATATCAGGTTTCATCACCGTACTACGTTAGAAAGATGTGAATGAACCATAAATGCAAATGCTGCAAAAGCTGCAAAACGTCAGAACATCTGCTTAATCTACGATATCCTAGAACCAAAACTATAGTCTTGGAGCTAACGGATATGTGTCAGCCTCAAAAAAGGTGTATCCAAGAAGGTACTCCATCGTGAAGTATGGTACTAAAAGGTGTATCTGAGAAGTCTGAGCAAATACTTCGCCTTGAAGTATGCTCAAAAAAAATCCTCCCAGAAGGGTGGCATCCCCATGATTTTAGTAAACCATAAATTAATGAGTTAGTAACTTATGCTCATGCTCATACTGGCTCCTAGACTATAAGTGTTACATTTCGAAGGTGAACTTCCACTAGTATAGAATGACATTTTGTTGATATATCTTTACTAAGAAACTAGTAGATATTTCTTCGAATAACTCTCCATAGCACGTGTGAATGGAATGCGGAATTGTGGGAAACCAATATTTTGTGATCTGGAGAAAGCATGTTTACATGATTAGGTACATCTGAAGAGTGGCATGTTAGACTACACAGTTTCTTTTACAAGATTTTGATCTATTTTGGGGCTTGACAAGACCAATTATTTTTTTTATGGTCGGCCTCCCGCAAAGTCTAAAGCCTATGGCGCTGTAGAAGCGCTGCGAGAGGATAAGTATCGGTTCACGTTAGATTTGAAACGCTGCAGGTTGTAGCCGTCGGGAAACAAATTCCCCGGCAGCTGATTCCACAGCGTCGAAGTTCTCCAAAAGAAGGAATGCTGGAGGAGACTGGTTCGGGGAGTAAGGACCTCGACCTGGTAACGATGAGCTCGCAGAGCTTCTCTAGTGTTCCTGGTTCGGACGGTCTGTGGTGTTATTATCTGAGAGAGCTCACTCGAACATCTTCCGAATCTGTAAAACAGGGATAGGTCAGCGACCGTCCTTCGAGGTTCCAGGCTGTGGAGGTCCTTTGTGAGGTTAGGCGTATTGATTAGTCTAATCACTCTTTTCTGGATAGTGTCCAGAAGCTTTAGAGAGTGCTTCGGAGCGCATCCCCACACATGGGAGCAATACTCCAGCGATGGTCGGATCTGTGCCCTGTAGAGCAGCAGCAGTTGCTCTGGTGTATAAACTTGCTACAGCAGAACAAAACTCCAAGCTTCTGGGATGCCGTTTTAGCAATACTGGCGACGTGGTTTGTAAGCCATCGTGAGACTTCTTTGTAAGTGTTGTTGCCTGAGTTTTTTGTACGTTGAACTGTACTTTATTTGCTAATCTCCACTCAACAATTGTTTTGATATCTGCGTTGATCTGTGAGGCATGCTGCTGTCGCCGACGTACCGTCTCCTGGGATGATAGTGGCTTGCCTGATTCCATGCACGACACAAATGCACTGTCATCTGCGAAGCTGTAGATTGGATTGGATGTGGATGTGTAGGGGATAGGACAGATCCCTGAGGAACACCGGCGTCTATTGAAAATACGTCTGATGAACAGCCCTCGACTACAACAGAGATCGGTCGTTCAAAAAGCTATTCAGCCACTGGCGCAGGTCAGGTGGTAGTCCATAAGCAGCAAGCTTGACCAGAAGTCCGTCATGCCATGCTCTGTCGAAAGCTTTCGATATATCAAGTGCAACAACACGGGATTCGCCATGATTGTCTATTGCTCTGTTCCACAAGTGAGTGACGTAGGCAAGGAGGTCACCTGTAGACCTGTGCTTACGGAAGCCATACTGGCGATCATTTATGATGTTATTGTTGTCCAGGTATTTCAGGAGCTGTGTGTTAATGACAGTCTCCATAACCTTAGACATGATGCTGAGAAGAGCCACAGGTCTATAATTGGTGGGATCCGTTTTTTGCCTTTCTTAGGGATGGGTTGTATACGCAGCCAATCTTCCACGAAGCGAGAAACACGCCTTGTTGATACGAAAGTTTGAAGAGCTTGCAAAGAATAGGTGCAAGCTCAGCGGCACAGCGTTTAAGGACAATGGCTGGAATTTGGTCAGGACCAGTAGCTTTATTGGTGTTCAGTTTTTGGAGGATGCTTTTTACATCTCGATGTTGAAATTTGACCTCTGCCATTCTCAAGTTCACGCTTATGGTGGTGGTTGGAGTACTTCCTTGGAAGTCTACAGTAGAATTGGCTGCGAAGAGCTTCCCCAAAATGTATGCTTTTTCTTTAGGAGCAGAAGCGATGGATTTGTCCTCTCTGGTCAAGGGTGGTATTGACGAATAGGAAAAGTTCTTACTAACAGCTTTAGCGACAGACCAGAATGTTCTGGACAAACTAGGACATGAGAGGAGCTTGTTCTTAATTTTTTGGTTGTGTTCCTCCTTGCTGCTGTCAATTACGCGTTTACAGTGATTTCTGGCGTCGATAAAACTGCGGTGGCTCTCAGCATTTTTCCTCCATTCTCTGTAATGTCGGTTTTTAGAGGTAACTGCATCTCTACAACGCTGATTGAACCATGGCTTGTTTTTGGAGGGATGCTTGATGACATGAGGAACATAGGCATAATTAACAGCCTCTTTTCTGAAGAAATTGATATGTCAAGATCCAATTGGAATACCCTCTTCTTCCAAGCAAGCCTTAAAAGTGCTTCCAAAATTTTTCTAAGCTGAAAGCTGTCAAGTCCTGTCCAGCTCTCGTGTAAGGTTCGCAGTTAAATCCATCCGATATTTTTACAGCTTGTCCTACCCTACTAATAATCGTTTGGGCTATTAATTTACAGCCAATCTATTATATCACTGTACGAGCAGAGCTTCTCCCACCCTCCTTTTGGCTGGTGTTTGCTTGTCTCACGGGCACGGGCAACTGCGATAATATTACTATCAATTCCCAAAACAAACGTAACTCGATACAGCTACTCGCAAGCCAATCTTTAGGATGGGGATGTATCATAGCACGGTCCAAGTAGTATTGAAGTCAAAAAAATTGCCCCCCATTTTTGTTATTTTGTTATAACGACCTAGAGTGTTTGAGTGGTATAAGAAGTTGACACTGTTGACAGTTGACGATGAACCTCGTCCCGGTCGACCACAAACTGCGCGGACTGTCTCAGATGCCGAATTGGCGATATTCATATCCATGAAGATTTAGGTCCGATTTTATCAACAGGTGCATTTTAACAAGGGCTTTGATCAATCAGAGCAGCCCATTCAAGATCGTGCACCTGCCAAAGTTCTCTGAAAATTATTGATTTTTCTTGAAGTTTACCTCAAAAAGGTGAAAAATGACAAGCTTTATATACAATCGACCATCATGAACCATCTAGTATCTTTTTCCAGTCTGATTGTCTATCTTAAATGGGTGAAAAATTGCACTTTCTTGTTTAACAAATTGCTAATCTGAACCAATCAAATTCCACAAAAGCAGTACAATTGATCACTGGATTGGTGGTCTATCAAACGATAATGATGACAAGAAATTCAAATTACTAGATTATTTTGATAAAATAGTAATTTATTATGGATAATAATTATAAATACCTGCAATATATCTTTGTATTAAAGTAAAAGGGAGTAACAATAACATTTTGTTGCATTTCACAAAGCTGAACACACGATTTGACCAGCCATGTTGGCCAATCTGTGCCACAAGTGTACATTATTGGTTGCCTATCCTGCTTAATAGCAAAGCTCGCAGGCTGGCAAAATTATAAAGTATAACCTTATGTTTTATAAACCAGAAACCTGTCGTATAGTGAGAAAGTGAATCAGGTGCTTTATATACTTTTCAGAGAAAGGGGGAACTAGCAGGGGAGATTTTTATTCATACGCATGCCTTACAACGTGTTTCTCATAGTATTTGTGCTACGGTGTCGCTACACCTTTACATCCTCTGTGAATATTTCTATAAGAAGGTCTATAACAAACATGCGTGCATCTAGTAGATGGAAGTTTCTTCATAAAAGTATGTATTTGTCTATAATCAATCTGACTGATAAGTTAACTTCAATACTTCAAACTTCAACCTCCAATCCAAAGGAACTACTGAATTTAACAAAAAGAAATGGTGAACACGAACATTGTAGTGAGCAACTGGTCACTGTCAAAACCGATACCAAATTTAGAAATAGCCAAAGTGATCAAGACGTCTAGTGGTGGAATTTAGAACCCAATGTTGTATGTGTGCCCGTGGTAACCTGATTCTTTTAGCATGCATGAGTACCAACTCAGAGAGAATGAAATCAAAACACAGAAATGTTGTGATATGTTTTCTTTATTATTATTTGTTTCTTAACATTCGTTTTGTATTTATTAGTCATGAGTGCTGAGTGTTTCTGGTATGATTTTATTACTTGATTCTTGTATTTATCAAATCATGAGTGCTTTGTATTTCATATATTTTACTGGTGAAGTATTTATATTGATATGTTGAAATATACAATTCAAAATGTCTCAATAATGGGTGGTAAATTGGCTCTTGTTATTGATATTGTATAATAAAGAAATGGTTATAAACATACACAGTCTAAATGATAAATAATAATAATAATAATACATGGTGGGCTAGATCTCTGTTTAACGTCAGGGAGAGAAATATGGATAGAATGTGGAAACGTGTAAAATATCAGCATATATATAAATAAATAAATATAACCAACCATATAAAGGAGAGTAAATAAAGGAGATAATTGGAATAGGTCCGACCTGGGTTGTTACCAGGCATCGGCCTTCCGTAAATAAATATCATATATAAATTAAAGAGAAATCAGTAAAGGTTGAAATAGATACAGATAAATAAGACAGAGTTATATCTGTTCACCATTAGCCAGCAATACCTAGAGTAGACGAAAATCAGAGACCCAACGCCATATAGTATCGTCTCAAAAGCAGGATGTATAGTCTATACTTTGTGAAACACTCCAAAAAATAGTAGCCAGACCACATTAGTTAATAATATAAACTCAAAAGACAACATACCTGCAGATATTCGTGAAAAAGACTCAAAAACCCTTCTGTTGAAATTTTGGTCTCCAGCTTGTTACGTTTTTCCAAAAACGATCCCCTCTCGTAATTATTAAACAAACTATCAACAAAACTATGGCAACGATGATCACAGCCCACTACTTTATTCCAGTGACCAAACACAACAACCAAAAGCATCACAGAACAATATCTTTTTCTGTGAACACGGATTGACAATTAACACAGAATGAAAGGAACTTTTGTTCTATGAAAAATCACTCATGAATTGACCAATAACAAAATATCTGAACAATATAGGATAATCAAATAAATTACTTAACTGAACTTCATCAAATGACTACACTCGTACATTTATATTATAACAACAAATTTTAATCTTTTCCTTCTACCATCTGCCACTGCCGTCAATGTCAAACTTTGGCAGCCTGACAGCTAAAGGTGCGTTCTAACGTATGACAGCCAGGAGCGCGTTCCGGATCACCACAACATAATACACAAAATAGAAGTGACAAAACACAAAATAGGTGTGACAGAACCAGCGTTGCCACATATAACAAGTACTTAACTAAGTAAGGTTCGATTGACGTCCGTGCAAACGATTGGAACTTTAAGGTCATCTTAAATGTTGAGGTTTCCTTTGTTAATCGTTCCTTAAGTGAAAGTTGGTGCAACTGGTCATTAATGACTAGTATACACAAACGTGTGAGGACTAGAGTTCACCCAAACAACTAAATCTACGATGTTTTCCTATTCCTGGGCTATGAGGGAGGCTGTGCAGGCAGCCTGCTTGACATTTCGGTTGACATTTAGGGCATCGCGTCATCGCCTCGGCAAACATTTTAATTTCCACACAAAAGAGACGCTCGCCGAGGGGTCGACACGCCGGATTGTTTTTCTTTTGTTAGCAGATGATTGCTTTGGCTGCTCTGATGAGATCCGCCCGCCGCCACACCGGCTAGGGAGATACGATGACGATGGGTTGCAGTGGAAAAAAACGCACTTCATGAGCCTCTTTCTGGGTCGATCGAGACCTCAGAGTAACAACTGAACATAGATGTAGTAAACAAACCACTTCAGCATGGCATGCTCAAACACAGGCGTATACAAGGGGGGTAACAGGGGTAATTACCCCCTCAAGATTTCCGAAAAAAACTTTATCCAACTTTGACTTATTTTATTTGACTTATTTAAGCAATTGTCTCAGTGAAAAAAATCTTTTTTGCAGTAACTAAATTCCAAAAGGGTTTGTTTTGCATTATTACAGTGATGCATATCTAATATATTCCCATTGTTAGTATTGTTACATAATCAATTGAATAGAGAGTTTTTGGAAGTCCGTTTCCTGACGTTATTGCACGTTATCGGCTATTTGTGGTATGCGCACTGCGCAGTTCCCTCGAAGTAACCGAATCGGCGAATAACCGATAAAGTTGTACGTTAGCTACGGAAGTTTACGGTACTATATGATTACGTGCGGTATTGCCAAGTCCAAACCAGTATGCGGCAATGAGGAAAGAACGAAAGAACCGTGATGATTTTGATAGCAACAATACTTATTTTGTGGTTTATCATTGTACAAAAGGATCAGGTTCTCTTCCGTCAATTTTATTTGACAGGATTATCCAATAAAAGCTACAAAGTTAGGCGTCTCCGGCAACAGCGTGTGATCATCATGGGACTGAACCATGGTAGTGAAATCTGAAGTGTTATGCTTCGGGGATCCTTCGTAACCTATTTTTTAGTCTACTTGTGATGTGATCTATTTTCTGCTTGTGGTGTTTACTTGTTGCACGTAACATTTCTTGGACAATAATTGTTAATGTCAATTGTCAAATAACGCAACGATACACGTCACAGATTTCGGAGTGGATTTCGGTTACAAAAACTGTAAATAACACAGGAAAAAATAATTACATAACTTAACGTTGGTAATTTGTAACCAACGTTAAGTTATGTAATTTCACAGTCGTTCTGTATTTTACATAATCTGTAATGAATTTTTTTACATAATGTATTCTGGGATTCTCCAACACTTGTTCTGTGTTGGAATAAGTAACAAGTTATGGAAAAACTATGCATTCTTTGACGTTTTCCATAACATATTATGGTTGTTGTTACATAATATGCTGTGTTTCGTGCATAACTTTTATTGCTATTGTACATAGTTTATTATGGAATATATTATACAGGATGTGTCACTTATACGTATAAATGCGGGTTCATATTTTGGGAATTGCTGAAGGGATTTTTCAAAATTTTTGTTCGAAATGTTTTTCCACAAAAAAACAGAATCTTGTTTTGCCATTTGTTTCTGTTGAATCTGTAAAATAAAGCACACTGTAAGTGTAATGTGAATAAACATGTAAAAGAAGTGCGATAAGATATAAAAGAATCGCACTATTATACAACATAATTATAAAATGGGACACATTACTTTTTGCGCTATTAAAAATAAGGATTTGGACTGTAGATATATTAGAATTCAGTCAAAACATTTCTGTAAATTCTTTAGATTTAAACGTTACGTAGGACATTTTATCCCAACTTATCCTAACCTTAGTGCCAATAGCAAGCAGCATTATGTTGCGTTCGTTTTACAAGTGACACATTCCAAACCCAGGTGATATTTTTACACGAAGGTATTACAAAAAATGGTGAAAGCACACACAACTTCATGCCCCGCTACCCCCCCCCCCCCAAGACTGAGATCTGGATACGCCCCTGTGCTCAAAGCCATTATCTGCTTTGATACCTCAGCCTCCAAACAATGCTGTGTAAGCTCGAAAAACTGTTAAACTACACTCGAATATAGCACAGTAAGTCCGTAAAGCTTCACTACAGTTACCAACAGATATAGCGAATTCGATTTTACTGACCAAGCATAAAAGACGCACAAACAAAACAAACGTTTGACAGTCGCGGTTCTACCGTAAAAAGTCGCATGAAAATAATATCGGCGTTGTCAGCTCCTCAAAATTTCAGACTTCAGAATTTGCGTTTATGATGAAGGTAAAACAGTACCTAGAGGTTAACATATCTATTGATTTTGCTGTAATCATTCCCGATGAACCATCACCGTCTTTTTTAACGTAGAATGGAATATTTCTGTATAGATACTATACAATTAAGACGACAGAAAATAATTATGATTGCCGTATCTGGTGGTCAATATGACAACGTAAGAAAAGATGTCGGCCTATTAGAATTATTAGTTGTTTACTATCTCTATGTTCAGTTTTTACTCTGAGATAGAGACTTAGTTTCGACGTCATATCCATAAATTCACGTTTCACTATCTGCTATTATACGTTTCAGCAATTCCTCATCGCTATTGATATAATTCAGTAGGCAATTTCCATTTTTTGCTGTTTTTCTTCAAAATACATTTCGGAATAAATTTTGCTGCCACATATATTTTATACTCAAAACATTCGAAACAATTTCATGACATGAACCAATCGATATGAAGATATCATCAGCAACAGTTCTAATATACCACTTGTAAACTATTGTTTTTCTCATAGTCTCACGTTGGCTTACCAACTGTGGAAATGGAGGGTCACCCAATAGTCGAGTCACCATCCATCAAGTTTTTGGGTCATCAACATCAACAGCAACATGTCCTGGCACGACCACGTCGTCAGTATTGATAAAACAGCATCCCAGAGGCTTGGAGTTTTGTTCCGCTGTAGGAAGCTCTATACACCAGAGCAATTACTGCTGCTCTACAAAGCACTGATCCGACCTTCGTTGGAGGATTGCTCCCATGTGTGGGGATGCGCTCCAAAGCACTCTCTAAAGCTTCTGGACACTATCCAGAAGAGAGCAATTTAACTAATCGATACGTCTAACATCACAAAGGACCTTCACAGCCTGGAACATCGAAGAAGAGTGGCTGACCTGTCCCTGTTTTACAGATTCTATCACGGAAGATGTTTGAGTGAGCTCTCCTAGATAATAACACTGAAGGTCGTCCGAACGAGGAACACTAGGGAGGTTCTGCGAGCTCATTCTTGGGAATATATTGATATTTTTATATTAAAATTGCATCTCCTTCAAACAAATTACTCATTGTGTGTTAGCTTAACAATAGAAATGAATATTCATACCAAGTAAGGACTATTGGTCAACCTTATCTTTTGGGGTATTTCCAGACACCTATTCATCTTTTATGTTCAACTTCTTTGAATCACCACCAATCGAACAGATTGCGACTGCCAAATATTTCGATGTATCAGTAAGGCCATCATTGTTTAGAAACTACAGGATGATTCAGTTACCAGAGTGGTTAATTTTGTTTCGTAATCATAAATTATGCATAAAAATTTATTTTCTTTAAAGGTAAAATAGCACTTCTTCGAGCAGGTTTAAATGGTACAAGATTTTGGTAGGGTCGAATTCCTATAGATCATTTTCGTTTTACGTCACAAGTGGGTGTGTTTGGTGGACGAGCTCGTATAAACGGGCGCTCAGAGTCACGTAACGTAAGACTTTACAACGTAAGACGTAACGTAAGAATTGGATTTAGTTTATTTTAGACTAAAGAAATTTTTGATGGTATATTTCTGAATTTTCGCGTGTTTTTCTACGACGTCTAGCGATGCTGGTCGACTTTCCACCCCAAATCGTTTGTAATTTGTTCCCCGTTATTTAAAAAATGAATGAAATGAACCCTTACGTATGATTTCACCTAAGGCCTCTACAGAAACTGTGATCGGGTTGACCCGATCACAAGGATCACTGATCCTGACGTTCGGAGAGTGATTTGGGATCAGTCAGTTCACTCTTTTACGGTAAGTGATCGCGATCCAGTTATTCAGATCAGTAGCTGTTCTTCTTTGTATGCTTTAACCCACATTTTCGTTGTACGATATTCGTTTAATCCAAGAAATCATAAATTCCACTAAACAGCTGATTGACATATAACTGATCGATCCGGATCCAGATCACTGTTTCTCTAAAGGCCTATGTTTATTTTTCTCTTACGTTACGTCTTTCGTCTTACGTTTAGTAACTCTGAGCGCCCTTCAGGCACGCCCACTTGTGACGTAAAATATGAAAACGATCTATAAGTTTTGTAATCTAACCTCACTTCAAAAGTTTCCGTTTGGATTGGGTTTTGTTCCTTTCCTTCAGTTTTAGTGTAGAATGTGTTTTAGAAAAATCTTTCTCCATTGAGACATGAATTTCGATCCAAAGTAATCGTTTTGCAGCACAGAGTTAACATCTCTAGAGGAAATGTAAACAACAAAATGCACAGGTCGCTGACCAGCCAACATGTAACGGAAATTTTGACAGCTTGAGGGCATTACCAGTGGCGTACGATTTTATATTAAAATTGGATGTTCGTTGATAGATTCAATTATTACTGTGATGTTACAAACTGATACAATAAGTTGTATTAGTATTTAGCTATACTTAGAGAGTTACTGTTATTATAACTTGATTGTAACAGTTGATAATTTATCATTACCATGAAGTGTTTCCCCATATTTTACGCCACTGAAAGCCAAAACAAAACCTATACTAACCTATGATAAGTGGTGTTCACCGATTCGTCGCTATTGCAGCAAACTATGCACTTTTTATTTCGTCCCATCATGCAATTGTGACAATATTGTTCATAAATAATTTAATTCACACCACAAATAGTCACAAAGTCACTCAAATATACACTAAAACAACAAAAATCTCAACATACGCAATAACCACAACTACAATGGCAGCCACATGACAGCTTTAGGGGACGCCGATTGTAGGTTGCCAGATTTACGACATATTAAAAGTTATTGTGACATTCCGCTATGAAATTTACCATTTTTGAGATTTTGTTAAATCAATACAAATTATCTTCACGTAAATCAGTTACATTGCAAGTATATTTTAATGTATAGTTAACTACCCAGTTAAATACTTTGAGGAACATGTGTTCAAACTGCGGAAACTGCCAGATTTTGAAGAAACTGGAAGGTCCTTAAGCGGACGAAGGAGAGTGGCAATAGCGCTATAGATGTTGGCTGGCCAATATTTAAATTAGGCTCCCTCTAGAGATGGTAACTCTGTGTTTTGCAGTATAAATTGACATCCAAATGCCAAAGCCCAACAACTAGGTTATGTTTTTGACATTATTCTCTTACAATCACAAAACACTAACTACAGGATGCGATATGCGAGATTTGACGACTTTGACTGTAGACTGTAGTTGACATCTGTAATTCTGTTACAATCACAAAACACTAACTACAGGATGCGATATGCGAGATTTGACGACTTTGACTGTAGACTTTAGTTGACATCTATATTCAGACAGTTGACAGATAAAATACGGAAGCAAATTGACGCCAAATAATATTTGGTTTAACTTGTACAAAGAATGGAAACAAATCGTGTGGGTACAAGAAACTGTGAAGCCTAAAGTCTAAAGCAACCTTTAGTCGGTTGCTGAGTATTAGGTATAGTAATACTTGGTTTCTTCCTTCCTTGTGTTAGCTTTATTACCGTTTATCCAGATGTTCGGTCATTCAATCGTCTATTCCTGACGTCTAACGTCTTTGGGCGAGCTATTCTTTTGTGTACTGCCCTCTATCGGGTGATAGTTGCGCCGGTGGGCAGATTGTTTGGGGACGTCGTATAGGACGTACCGTTTGAAGAGTTGTTGGATGTTTATGTTTACGCGTGGAGGGTGAAGATATTTTTGGGTGATGTGCAATTATTGTATGTTGTTGGCTGTAACCCAGAATAGCAGTAAGTACACACTGATTTATTGATTGGAACCGTATACTGTTAAAACATACATTGTAAAAGTAATGTTGAAGTAAAGGTCTATTATTTAAAACTCCTTTATCCTGAACTGGTGCTTACATTTGGTACTCTCTGGTATGACCCTGTATTGTCGTATATGCCAGAATTTGGGCGTCTATCCTCAGCAGTCATCCACAATGTCAGGTGAGGACCGTAAGTGCACGTGACATGAATACGGTATTAAGTTAATTATTATCTGAGTAACATATCTAGCACATTACCGCGTCGGCTTGCTTTTCATGTTTTAATTACTGTTACTGACTGCATACGGCGGCCATACCAGTTCTACGAAGACGCTTGCCTATAGATTGGTGCTTGATTTGTCATTGGGTTTTTAGGAGTGTCTGTTGTAGATACTAGGTACTGTGAGAGTGAGAATGTAGTGAAACAGTTTCACACACATTAATACATAAGTATTTGCCATGATGTAAAACACGGATTCCCATTTGGAACAGAACTCACTTTTTTTCAAACTACATACACAGTATTTCAGAAGCTGATAGTTAAAAGACCTTGATGAATGACATAGCAGAGCAATTTTTTCAAAAAAGTTTTTTAATGTGCAAAAAAACTCGCAATGCAAAATCATACATTCTTCAAATGTCTGTAACTTAACAATCAAACACGATATCAAAACAGGTCTACCGAAGTGACATATAGCGCAAGATTTCTTCTTCAATTTGCTTTTTGAATCATTACTGTAAGTTTAAAGGTAACGCCAGTACCTTCGAAATGCGAAATTCATTTTTATGGCGACCTCTGGACCTTTTGACCTTACCTTTGGACTTTTGGACTTAACTCTCCTTATCTTAGACTCACACACTGGAGAAAGGAACAGGTGGCCACGTCTCCTCGCTAACACAAGAATACGTATATTTCCTTAGATACCTGCTACTCAATTTCGCGCGCTATATCCCAGACATTTAACTAAATTACGTATCTACGTACCAATGAAGACCTTTCATTAATGCAACGTTTTTATAAATGTTCGATATATCTATTTGTGTGCTTCGATATTAAAAAGTGGACTGACTGACTGGACTGAACGATAACAAGCTTGAATGATAAATATGATCTAAAATTGTAATAGAATTGTGATATAGAATGAATGCTTAAGAATGATGAAAATACCTATATACAAAACATGAATTGAAAGTGAGTGGACAGGAGCACAGAATATGTCCCGCTGTTTCGTCCTCCACATAGCGACAGTCTGTTGTTTGTTCAAGACCCAACTTTCGTGAGTGGGTGATTGGTTCCTCAACAGACCAACCAGAATGCGAAGATCATTCCTGTTCTATTCTATGATCTTCGGGGGAATCTGACTAGAGGGGTACCTATCGTATGAACGCCTTCGAGTGCAGTAGCCCTGGTGTATCTCGCCAGTTTAGGAAGGAGTCCCTGCCTCTCTGCCTAATCTGAGAAGGTTTTCATAGCGGTGCTCTTCGCAATGCCAGCAAATGGTTCTGGTCATAATTATTTGAACACATATTCGGTTCATCTTCTTGCGTCGGATAAGACATTGCCTTCCATTCCGCTATGACCTGGAACCCAAAACAAAGTTACTTTATTCCTTGTTCCAACTTGGTTGAGGAGATGTATACCAGGCACGTCTAAAAAATGGAATCCACAAATTTGCACCCCCCCGCCGCAAATTTAAGGTGGCAACTCTAATCTAGACCCCTCCGAAAGGTCAACCAAGTGACACCTATAATCTGGACTCCCCCAAAAACCAAATCCTGGATACGTGCCTGATGTATACAGTTCTAGACCAGTCTTGCTCAATACTTTTAGGGCTGGCTGTCTGAAAATATTTTTGTAGATTTGTTTGTTAGGGGTCTTGTGATCAATTCTCTGCCTTCCAGCTCTATGGCTATCATTTCTGCTTGGAAGACTGTGGTATATCTCCCAAGGTTTAGTGAAATTTCTTGGATTGATACTCCCTCTCCTGTCCCCAGTTCAGGCTTGGAGCCATCAGTGAATATAGCGTAAGATCGAATGAGGGTAACATGAAACCATCAGTCCTTTTCCATTCGTCCCGTCCTGGGAAAAAGAGATTGTAGGATCCCTCCATGTGCGATTGGGGAACCATACAGATTCCGAGACCACCCATGTGGTGATGGGTAATTTCACCCATGATACACGTTGTGTTTGGTCCTAGTTCTCTTTTATCCTGTCTGCCGGTTGATAAAAGTCTGTAGGCAACCATTCTGGCACCTCTTTCTATACCTCAATGTGTAGAGGTGTTAAGTTTAGGAGGGTCTCCATGACCAGTGTTGGTATAGTAGATATGGCACCAATAATAGTCAAGCAGGTGATCCATTGCATATCAGCCGCGCCAGCTTGAATCTAGCTGCCCATTGCAAACATTTATGCCACCAGACAGGCACGTATTTAGGGAGGAGTTCAGGGGGGTCCGGACCCCCCCGAAACATTATAAAATGCCGTCTAAAAAATAGAATCCACAAATTTGCATCCCCTCCCCCCCCCCGCAAAATTATGGATTTAAGACAACAGTACCTACAATATACTAATCATTCGTTTTACCGCCATTATCTGATATATCCAATAAATCAGCAATTTAGGACTAACCTCCCAGGATTTGCCTCAAATCCTTCTGAGTGTCCAGAGCGCAAGTCGAACCCTTTCAATTCTGTTATCCAGATGGGAGATGGGAGTTGAAGGTGGGTGTTTTGTCCTGTATAAGACCAATCGCTCTATCCTCATCCTATCCGCTACATTGCTTCTGCTGCACATCAACAAGCTGCTGGAAATAACATTCAAGCCAATCTACAGCTTCACCTACGACAGTATATTAATATCTCTCGTGCATGGAACCAGGCAGGCCACTGTCATCTCAGGAGACCGTACGTCAGCGATAGCAGGATGGCCTCACAGATCAGCGCAGATATCAAAGCAATAATTGTCGAGTGGGGATTAGCTAATAAAATACAGTTCAACTTACAGAAAACTCAAGGCGACAACACTTACAAAGAAGTCTCACGTTGACTTACCAACTGTGGAAATGGAGTGTCACCCCATAGTCGAGTCACCTTCCGTCAAACTTTTGGGGATTAACATTAACAATAACATGTCCTGGCACGACCACGTCGTCAGTATTACTAAAACGGCATCCCAGAAGCTTGGAGTTTTGTTTCGCAGATTCTATCACGGAACATGTTCGAGGGAGCTCTCTCATCAGATAATAACATCAAAGGTCGTCCGAACGAGGAACACTAGAGAGGCTCTGCGAGCTGATCCTTATCAGGTCGAGGTCTCTACTCCCCGAACCAGTTTCCTCGAAAATTCCTTCTTACCCTTACCTCTTCTAAAATGCTAAATCTGAAGCCATTAGCAGCAACGTTGGGATACCCCAAGGGTCAATACTAGGCCCCCTACTGTACATCATATTTGTAAACGACTTTGAAGGGGAGCAATATGTAATGTACGCAGATGATACCTCTCTTCTTGTCCATTCGCCTGACATTGAAGAGTTAATGCAGAGTGCAAACACCTATATCAAAGGTACCCATATGTGGTTCTCAAATAATGGCCTAGTACTGAACAGTTCTAAATCTCTATTTCTCCGCTTTTCTCACAAGTACAATAACTACGATCATAGCATTTTGCTCAGGTCTTTAAATGGCTCTATAAAGCAATGTCACTCTGCAAAATTTTTAGGTATCCATATTTCAGAAAACTGCACATGGAACGTCCATATAGATAATTTATGCAGGAATTAGCTTCAATATCATATTGCATTAATCAGCTGAGATGGATTGTGGATAAACCAGTTGTAATGGTATATTACTATTCATATTTTCACTCCAATATTCGATACGGAATAGCAGCTTGGGGAGCCAGTCGAGAAGCCAGCAGAGTTTTCATAATGCAGAAGAGGGTAATAAGGCTTATTGCTGGAGTAGGTTATAGGACAAGTTGCAGGGATCTTTGTCAATTTAAAAGTGATGACTGTAGCCTGTATTTATATATATGAGTTATTATTATATGCCAAATCTAGTAGTGGTGATTTTAAAACCTTAAATTGCCACAACAATTACGATACAAGGAACTTGTTCTTGCTACAAGTGCCCGCACACAGACTTGCTAAGACAGAACTCAGTCCAAGATATATGGCGATTAAGCTTTATAATAAGCTTCCAAGGCATATGAAAGAACTCCATCAAGAGTCTTTTGCAAAAACGCTCAAACATTTTTTGTTAGAGAAAGCTTACTATAGTGTCGACGAATACTTAAAAGACAAGCTGCATTAGAGAGTATATGAAATACAAATTAATTTACTGTTTCTCGTTTGTATATTGTTCTTATTGAGCTGTTTGTTCTAAACTTTTATACATATATGTATGTGTGTTTGTATACCTATATTTGTGTGTATAGAACTTTACTTTGGGTTTGTATATAATTAGTAATTGTAATGTAATTTTTGACTTGTCTTATGTCACTTAATGTAATCTACAAGACTAATAAATTTCATTTATTCATTCATTCTTCGGCCTCTTCCGAGCTTCCTACCCATAACTCTGGGAGAGAAAAATTTTTTCTCCGCGTTCCTTGTATGTAGATACCTATATCTTTTCAATATTTTACACTGTCAATAGAACTATATAATAGAACTATATGTTTTTGTCTTCGTTGACTAGTAAATATGTATCATTATGCACTTACATGTTACATGTCGAATTGGTCGAATGTAGGATTCTCTCTCCACTCTCCAGTCTCCAATGCAACGCATCTCGCAACGTACGACACTGATTGGTCCCCGTACGGATGCAGTGTGCTGCTCCATTTGCTGCCAGTGCGTCGAGCACTCCGTTCTGGACCAGTAGCGTGGATGCTGCGCCTCAGATGATTGGTCCACGATGCGCCCCACCCTGACAGAGGCTGAGATCGCCACGCCTTCGTTTGCTCTCGGGAGAGAAATCGCATACCTCTTTGCGTTACGAATAGGAACAGGAGCAAATGAAGTAAGGCAGTGACGGTCAGCATAGGGTGACAGGAAGTTGACAAGATTAACCCTTAACCGGTAACGTGCAAGTTCGGGGCATAGCTGGTAACGTGCAGTCTGTGAGACTGTAACCTCTTTGAAGCTTAAAAAATCAAATTCTCCTAATTATTTTTTGGAAAAAATGCATGAAGATTTGTTGGATATATATGTTTTAATAATAATTTTGTATAAAGTAGCAGAACATGTGATGTAAAGAAAAAAAATTATGATAATTATTAACTAGAACACAAATTAGCAGCACAAATTTGTAGGACCAAGATAATAAAAAAAAATTTGACCACACTCAAATCTATATGTTTTGTGATTGATAATAAGTAAAGCAATACACCTATAAAAATATTTTGGTGAAAAATGACGGACCTGCCATGACTACCAGTTGAAAAAACTATAACGTAAGCCGTAACGTTCCGTCTCGCAGACTGAACCAAACTAACAACTAAGCACATCTGGAATGTTGTTTATGCAAACTTATTGATAAACGGGATATAAAAGGGATACCAATGGCTGGTAGATTAGATGAGGTCATTTACCAGAAATGCGGTAAGGTTTTGTTGTAGGGTCGAATTTAAGATTGCTTGCAGGGGTTAATAGCGTTTTTGACTTATTGCCCTTTCACTGCACTCATAGGAACTGAGTGTCAAAATTATGTTCGTCTTAGATTTGAGTGCAAAACTAGTGTGGTTTTTTGTTTTCGACTTGTCCGCTTAATTGCACTTGAGTGCAAATTATCGCGACGGACACTCTGAGCTCGTGGAGATTTCATTTCATTTTTGACGTCTATAAAATATTAATTATAGCCTATTTCATTTGTCAGAGAAACTAATTTTTTGAATTAAGAACTGGGTAGTGAGGTATTACAGGGTGGTATACATAGTGGCATGGATGTTACAATAGGTTACGGAAGGTGCGAAAAGTGTATAGTTGGAAGAACTGCGAATGTCGTCATCTTCGGATGACGAGGAAATTGAAGCATATCTAGTTCAATTGCAAACAACGGCAGCGGGTATCCCAAAAATACGAATATTTGTTGAAGATGTTGTTCATAAACTGACGGAAGAAGAGATACAACAAGATATACATAAGTATTTACCGATATAGATAGATATTCATTTTTAGTGCAAAAGCCATATTGCACAAAATGCTGTTAGTTTTTATGTCGATAAACCGGATAGATGATTGAACAAGGCTGATTCAAACTATTCAAATTCCAAAACCACCACAGAATGAAATTGAGCTCTCGGGATGCAAAATGACATCAAACTGTCATCAGTTGGCTGACAGAACAGTTACTTGAATTGCACTGAACTTTAGTGTATGTTCGACTTACCAGTACAGATTTATTGCACTTCTGGGCACCAGACGAGTTTTCAATGTGCACTGTGTTGCAATCGTGGTTAAAATCAGTGCAGTAAGTCGAAAACGCTCTAAGAAAATAATTGTGTCAAGTAGGTAGGTTGATTCGACACTTCTATCGTTCACCCAGATGGCTCCAAACTGGGACTGGAAAATTAGTCTAAAATCCTAAACACTGAAAGCTAAGACAGTCAGACATCACTGAATTATTAAAAAAGTAAATGATAGTAAATCAGTGAGAATTACGTAGGTACTATTAATTGCTTCGGTCGAAGATAAAGTATAGTATTCAACTCGCAGTAATGGTAATAACTCACTCGTTGATTTATACAGCACTGGCCTACGGCTCGTGCTGCAAACTTCTACTACATGAGTTATTACTGTCAATACCGCATCGTTGAACAATATACTATTATTTTTATAATTACAAAGTTCTATATGCTGTTCAAAGTGCGCTCCTTTGCTACTGAAAGTCGTAGATGCCCTACATTGTCATCGGATTTCAAACACGTTAGATTTGAAACGCTGTGTGTTGTAGCCGTCGGGGAACAAATTTCCCGCCAGCTCATTCCACAGCGTCGAAGTTCTCCAACAGAAGGAAAGCTGGAGGGGACTGGTACGAGGAGTAGGAACCTCGACCTGGTAAGGATGAGCTCGCACAGCTTCTCTAGTGTTCCTGGTTCGGACGGCCTGTGGTGTTATTATCTGGGAGAGCTCACCGAACATCTTTTGTGATAGGATTTGTAAAACAGGGACAGGTCAGCCACCCTTTTTCGATGTCCCAGGCTGTGAAGGTCCTTTTTGAGGTTAGGCGTATTGATTTGTCTAACTGCTGTCTTCTGGATAGTGTCCAGAAGCTTTAGAGAGGTCTTCGGAGCGCAACCCCACACATGGGAGCAATACTTCAACAATGGTAGGGTCTGTGCCTTGTAGAGTAACAGTATAGCTGCTCTGGCGTATATACAGCTTCTTACAGCGCCGGAACAAAACTCCAAGCTTCTGGAATACCGATTTAGCAATACTGACGACGTGGTCGTGCCAGGACATGTTATTGTTGATGTAATCCCCAAAAGCTTGACGGAAGATGGAAGATGACTCAACTGTTGGGCGACCCTCCATTTCCATAGTTGATAAGCCAACGCAAGACTTCTTTGTCAGTTTTGTTGCCTCAGTTTGTTCTTCTTCTTCTTCTTCTTCTTCGTATGACTGGGATTTCTCCTGTTTGTCTGCCTCTTATTCTGTCTGTGTAGTTGACATCTTTTCTTTGGCCGTCCTGGAGGTCTTCGATTGTATGGTTTGTTATTTTTACATATGTGAGCCAATCTGTGGGGTGTCATTCTATTTACATGTTCGTCCCATTCTTTCTTCCGGGTTTTTATCCATTTATTGATGCTGTTAATGTTGCATTGTTCTCGTATGTTTTTATTTGTTTGTCTGTCCCTGAGAGTTATTCCCATAATTGATCTTAGTGTTTTCATTTCGATGCTGTTGTAGATTTGTTTTGTTCTCTTTGTGTCTGCTCGTGTATCTGCCGCATATGTTAGAATTGGTCGCATCGTTGTTTTATATACTTTAATCTTGCTTTCTGTAGACATATATTTGTTCTTCCATACAGTTTCTCTTAAACATCCACTAACTCTACCTGCTTTTGTCGCCCGTCTTTTAACTTCTGTAACCAAGTTCCTATCACTGGTTATGTCAATGGCCAAGTAGTTAAATGTCATCACTTGTTCAATAATTTTACCTTCCACTTCTAGTTTACATCTACGTGGATCTCTACTGATGGCCATGCATTTTGTTTTCTCCGCTGAAATTACCATATTGTATTTTTTGGCCGTGATGTTGAAAGTGTGGAGTTGTCTTTGCAGATCGTCTTCAGTATTAGCTATTAGGAGCGCATCGTCGGCGTAACACACTATGTTGATCTTGAGTCTGAGCCTGAGTTTTCTTTACGTTAAACTGCACTTTATTTAGTTATCCTAACTCGACAATTGCTTTGATATCTACGTTGATCTGTGAGGCATGTTGCAGTCGCCGACTAACCGTGTCCTGGGATGATAGTGGCTTGCTGATTTGTCTGCACGATATTAATGTACTGTCGTCTGCGAAGCTGTAGATTGGATTGGATGTTATTTCCAGCAGCTCGTTGATGTCTAGCAGAAACAGTAGGGTATAGGACAGATCCCTGAGGAACACCGGCGTTTATTGAAAATACGTCTGATGAACAGCCTTCGACTACAACAAACAGAGATCGGTCGTTCAAGAAGCTACTCAGTCACTGGCGCAGGTCAGGCGGTAGTCCATAAGCAGCAAGCTTGACGAGAAGTCCCTCATTCCACACTCTGTCGGAGGCTTTCAATACGTCAAGTGCAACAACGCGGTATTTGCCATTATTATCAATTGCTCTGTTCCACAGCCAAGTAGTTCGTTTTTGACCTACTCTGATGAACTTCAGTTATTTTTTGTAGGATAAGGTCATTTAAACAAAAACTCCTTATTTTCCTATCTGCAACGTTTCGACTTATATTAAGTCATCCTCAGGCAACAGAAAAACGAATTTCACCGTTTGTATGGTAATAATCGTCACAGTTTAACTAAATAAAAATACTGGAAAGATACGACACTACTAACAGCTTTAAAATATAACTTCACAGGTAATGATTACCATTTTTATTCTGTTCCTGTTTATTTTAATTCATTTTTATTGTGCGTGTTATGTGAAGTTATATTTTAAAACCGTTAGTAGTGTCGTATCTTTCCAGTATTTTTATCTAGTTAAACTCTGATGATTATTACCATACAAACGGTGAAAACTTTGTTTTTTCTGTTGCCTGAGGATGATTTAATATAAGTCAAAACGTTACAGATAGGAAAATAAGGAGTTTTTGTTTAAATGTCCTTATTCTACGAAAAATAACTGAAGGCCAAGTAGTTCTTTAGCAGTTGGGCAGCCAGAAGTGTCATCCTAAGGAGCCTTAAAAGTTAGGGCAAACATATTTCTCAAGACTTGCGTTACGTCCATCTCATATCATTATCATGCGCAACAGTTAGGTAACCATCATCAAGGAACGGACTAGGATGGACACACCACGCTTGGTTTGTCGTGTGCCTCCAACGACAGTATCAATTTCCTGTTTCGAAGACAGCCAAGTCGAAGATGACAACATCACAGTCATTTTCTCGGTGGTTGCTGGACAAATTACAACTTGCAGTGTGTGATTTCAAAACGCGGGCGGGCGGGCGTCTCCGTTTGATGTTACCTAACAGTATTACGTATTGGACGGCGCGGCGTATCACGGTAGATAACCCATAGAGGGTAATGATGGAACGCTGGACATGGATGATGTGTGTCGCCTGCCGTCCGTCTTCTTGCTATAAGCAGTGACATACATGAGTGTACCACGACCAGTGGCGGGTATACAGGGCAATGATGGCCTTAATTTCTCAATTGCCACCAAAAAAGGGATCCAAAACTGATCCAATCAACTACAGACCTATAGCTCTGCTCCCCGTAATCAGTAAAGTGATGGAGAAATGCGTCAACCAAGAGCTCATGAAATACCTAGAGCTCCATCGCTTAATCAACGACAGACAATATGGATTCCGACACCAAAGATCAACAGGAGATATCCTGGCTTACGTCACACATGTGTGGAGTCCAGTCATTTGGCAATGCTCATGTCGTTGCTCTCGATATTTCAAAGGCATTCGATCAACTGTGGCATGCAGCTCTCCTAAACAAGCTCCTCTCTTACGGGCTCCCTGTTAAGCTCTGAGGTTGGCTCGCAGACTTCCTCTCAGGTCGGAAAATTTCTGTCCTGGTGGACGGCTTTCCCTCTTCTTTTCGTATCATCAATGCTGGGGTTCTCCAGGGATCGGTATTGGCTCCGACATTGTTTCTGCTTCACATTAATGATCTACTCTCTAGCACTACGAATCCAATCCACAGTTTTGTGGATTGGATTCGCGTATACAGGCACCATGAGCAATAAACCAATCTCTGTGGTCGAGCTGGAATGCAGAAGACTGACAGTGATAGCTTCACTTTCAAAGGATCTCGATACCATTGTCGCTTGGGGGCTCAAGAATATGGTAAAATTCAATGCTTCCAAGACCCAGTATTGTACGCTATCAAACAAGAAGTCCCCAAGCCAACATCAGGTTCTAATGAACAACCGGGCCCTGCCAAGGAGTCACTCCTTCAAGCTGTTAGGAGTGCAACAGCTGCTGGTAAAAAGCTTGGGTACCTATTGAGAGCCAGAAAGTACTTCTCACCATGTAACCTCCTCACGCTATATGAAGCCCAGATAAGACCTGGCCTGGAGTATTGCTCTCATATGTCTGTGGAGTTGCTGCCCCTACTACCCTGTCTATAGTTGATGCCATCCAGAGAAGGGCAATTCGACTAATTGGAAACCCGGCCTTAACGCGCCACCTCCAGCCACCTTCTCACCGGCGTGTTGTTGGTGACCTTTCACTCTTCTGCCGATATTCAACCGGAATCTGCTCCTCTGAGCTATCCTCTATCGTTCCACCGCTCACCGCTCCTATTAGATGCACCCGCGCGACCGCTGCATCTCATCCTAAGGCGGTTGTTCTCCATACATCAAGAACCGAGCGGTACAACCGCACATTCACACCCAGGGTATCCAAGGCTTGGAATGGACTACCAGGAGATGTATCTATTGGGTCTGCGGGTGTTGGCCCATTCAAATTCCGCGTTAACAAACTTCCCCTAACATAACCCTTTCACAGCAGCCGTGGTACTCTGGTATTTAGGCTCTGCCTACGCGGTCTGCTCAGTTATATAAGAGAAAGTCTGGGGTTAATTTCACACACTGACGTCAGCTTTGTCATAGTACCATTACGGGCAAACTCAAGACAGCAGGAGGGACACTGGATAGCTTCCGGATTCACACCACGATTTTAAAAGCGGAAGTATATGCAATACTCTCTGTTGCATGCAATGACGAGTTGAGAAAAGGAACAGAGCAGGTTTACATCTGCTCTGACAATCAGGCGGCTCTGAAAGCCATCTGCGGGCCCAGAACTAGGACACCCCTGGTTCAGGAGTGCGCGGACAGACTGGAAGAGTTGGCAAGACTGGAAGAAACTACCTTGATGTGGGTACCGTGTCATATGGGCGTTCTTGGTAATGAGGAAGCCGATAGATTGGCCAGACTCGGCACCGGGAGACCGTTTGTTGGCCCGGCGCCCGCTATAGGATTAAGTAGGCAGAAGGTAATGTCACCCCTCAAAAAATGGGTAAACGAGACCAAGGCCGATGGGCCATCAGAAACCTTGTGGGTGTTCTTACAGGGCACTGTAGGCTCAGGCGGAATCTATCACTATTAGAAATTGAGGAGAATTACCCAATAATCGAGTCATCTTCCGTCAAGCTTTTGGGGATCAACATCAACAATAACGTGTTCTGGCCCGACCACGTCGTCAGCATTACTAAAACGCCATCCCAGAAGCTTGAAGCTTTGTTCCGTTGTAGGAAGCTGTATACACCCGAGCAACTACTGCTAGTCTATGTGGAGATGCACTCCGAAGCACTCTCTAAAGCTTTTCGACACAATCCAGGTGAGAGCAACACCGAAGGCCGTCCGACGAGGAATACTAGAGAGGCTCTGCGAGCTCATCCTTACCAGGTCGAGGTCCCTACTCCACAAACCAGTCTCCTCCAGCATTTCTTCGTTTGGAGAACTTCGACGCTGTGCAATGAGCTGTCGGCGGTGGCTGTCGGGGAACTTATTTCACGCCAACTACAACCTGCAGCGTTTCAAATTTTACGTGCGCAGACACAGAGTGTAGGGTAAATACGCTTCAAACGAGAATGGCTGGAAGCCAGTGGGAGAACACATTTCCACACCTGTTACGATTCCAGAGGTCATTTTTTGATCCTTAATATATCCCAGAGCCAATGGAAAAATGTAGAAGGTTTGGAATACTGACATACGGACACCAGTAGTAACATAATGGGAGGAGGGGAATGATATCTTCAAGTGCGCTATTTTAGGATGGTCGTTCAGGATACCGCATGACCGAATTTGACATGACATTGGCACACAGAATGAAGAAGTACATTTGATATTTGATAACTTTATGGGTGGTACTTTGGAGAGATCCTTCAGGATACCGCATGATCGAGTTTGACATGACATTGGCATACAAAACGAAGAAGACTCGGAATACTGATATGATGGATACAGCTAGGAACAGTAAGAGCACGTAAGAGTACGCAGTCTGTAAGAGTACGCAGTGCCAAGATAACATAGTTGTAAGGTCGTCTGATAGGTGTAGTCTACAGTGTAGATAAATCTGAAGGAAGGTTATTGTTGTACAAAATAAGGCAATGTTTTGCGAAAAATTATCAGGAAAAAATGTAAGAAGAAATAATTTGTGTATTATTTTATAACTTTTTGCGAGATTACAATAGTTAGTATTTGATCAAAATGAAGTTTCATACTGGATTTTGACTACTCGGCGGAGTGGCGGTTTTATAGGTTATAAAATCATCCATATGCTTTATGTAAATGTGGTTGCATATTTTGACGGTATGCTGTTCTTTGTTTCCTTGATCATGTTCCAAAGAGTACGCCCATAAAGAGTACGCGCGAATATTAACCTCCGCACCATACAAAGATATGTTAATAGAAAAACTAGAGTTAAAAGGAAATATTGTGAAGAAAAAGATCTTCGGTGAAAAACACAAGGCCTCAGAGGACCACACAAGAAAACAATTGAAGCATAAATTGTCAGCTTCTAAGGGTTTCACCGGCTCTGTAAATAATGTTGCCTGTCCCTTGTGCAGAGAACATTACAGCACTTCGGAATGAATTATATGCGACTCTTGTGCTACTTGGTGGCACGAAGAGTGTACCAAATATTCTGGGTTTGGTGAATTTGTATGCGATTTTTGTTGAGGATACCTGCGTACTCTTATGACCAACACTGCGTACTCTTTGAATCCAGAGTCCGCAAGAGTACGCATGTGTGTTGTTTTTTAAAAGTAGTTGGTATTTGTTTTGCTGATACCAAGAAAAACGTGTTAAGTTGTTTTCTGGTGCTTAATAGACCAAAGAATTGATATTGATGTTGAATAAAAGAATATAAGTATATTTCAAGTTTTTGTCGCCTGTCAAACTTTAAGTGCGTACTCTTGAGTGTCTTTACCCTATCTTTAAGGGCGCTACTTTAGGGAGATCGTTTAGGATACCGCACGATCGAGTTTGACATAACATTGGCACACAAAATGAAGGAGTACTTTAGCTAGTACTACGCCAATGGAGATGGATGATGGGTGTCGCCGTCCGTCTTGGTGGAATCAGTTGGCACAGCCGAGCAGTCATCATCATCGTCATCGTGGTCGTTGTCATGTATGGAGAAATTGTTGACATTAGAAGCACGCGCCACTCGCGCCGATCACTGGACGGTGAAAGGCGGAAATCGACCCGCCAGCGGCAGTACCGCGGTACTAAACATCGGTAGTACCGCGTTGGCAGTACCTGAAAGGCGGACGAGGATGATCATGGTCTTCATGATGATTAGTCGATACTGATAACTGTCATTCTATACAGATATTTCTAATTCCGTGTCAGAATGGTATCATTCGGTACCAAAGTCAGGTAGATAGTACTTTTATGGCCGTGGTACCCAAACACAGTAGTGGGCTGCGCCTGGGAAATAGGTCCTAGTAGGAATATCACTTCTTAGCCACCACTGCCTGCCTTCCCCTCCCTACCAAAACTCCCCGACCTGTTAACAAAGGTCAGTATATTGGCCCAGTTTAGGGAGGGTAGTTCCTCTGGCTAGAGTCTATCGCATCCAAATATCTCGTATCTCACCCCGCCTAGCAACTCACATTCCGCAAGGAAGTGGTGGTGGGTCATCAGCGAGCTGCTGGAAATAACATCTAATCCAATCTACAGCTTCGCAGATAACAGGCAAGCCACTATCATCCCAGAAGATGGTATACGTCGACGACAGCAACATGCCTCACAGATCAACGTGGATATCAAAACAATTGTCGAGTGAGCATTAATAAATGAAGTGCAGTTTATCGTACAGAAACTTCAGATAACAACACTGACAAAGAAGTCTCACGTTGGCTTACCAACTATGGAAATGGAGGGTCACCCTATAGTCGAGTCACCTTCCGTCAAGCTTTTGGGGATCAACATCAAAAATAACATGTCCTAGCACGACCACGTCGTCAGTATTGCTAAAACGGCATCCCAGAAGTTTGGAGTTTTGTTCCGCTGTATATAGGAAGCTGTATACACCAGAGCAACTACTGCTGCTCTACAAGGCATATATCCGACCATCGTTGGAGTATTGTTCCCATGTATGGGGATGCGCTCCGAAGCACTATCTAAAGCCTGCAGTGCCCTGTTAGAACACCCACGAAATTTTCTGATTGCCCATCGGCCTCGGTTCCTTGGAATTTTTGCATCACTCACGTTGCCTCCATTGTTGATTTATGGCAACGCTGGATTGAGGTTTTATGGGGCCCGGGGCTATTATAGTCTTAAGGGGCCCTTTATGAATAACACAATAATAAATAATAATAACATAATATAGCCCTCGCGGGGCCCCACTAAACCGCGGGGCCCGGGGCTCCAGCCCCTTTAGCCCCATGGTTGATCCGGCCATGATTTATGGGTATAGTTCGCCCACTTTTTGAGGGATAACATTACCTACTTTCTACTGCCTGGCCAGTCTATCTGCTTCCTCATTACCAGAAACCCCCGTATGACCCGGGACCCATCATGAGAGAGAAAAATCTTCATAGAAAACGTGAAAATGCATGAATTTTTAGGTTAGTCAGCATTGTTACAATCTCAACTGACAATATTTATGCCCAGTTGCACCAACTTTCACTTAAAGAACGATTAACAAAGGAAACTTCAACATTTAAGTTGACCTTAAAGTTCCAGTCGTTTGCGCGGACGTCTAACCTTACTTAGTTAAGTACTTGTTATATGTGGCAACGCTGATTCTGTCACGCCATGGCCGCCTTTACTCACTAGGCCGGAGCATCGAAATATGGCAACACTGTTCGCGGGCCGAGCTTTTGTTTGTTGTTGTCATTAGTGTATTCTTTCAGAGCAAAAAATATGGTTGGAAGGTGATTATTAATGTATTTCTAATTATTTACCTGAACAAACGAAACTATAAAGATAAAAAGATGCCTGCAAAGTGTAATTGGGGCTTCCAAACAAGGACATACCAACATAACCTTCCAGAGTAACAACGAAGAGTGGAAGGTGATTTTAAATGGGTTTCTACTGATTTACCTGCACAAATGAAACTATAAAGATAAAAAGATGCCTGCAAAGTGTGTAGTACCAGGTTGCAATAGCAATTGGGGCTTCCAAACAAGGACTTACAAACATAACCTTCCAGAGTAACAACGAAGAGTGGAAGGTGGTTTTTAATGGGTTTCTACTGATTTACCTGCACAAATGAAACTATAAAGATAAAAAGATGCCTGCAAAGTGTTTAGTACCAGGTTGCACTAGCAATGGTGCGTCCAATAAGGGACATAAACAGAAGTGGGTGAAAGGTATTCCTCGGAAGGGCTGGTTATATTTATAAGGATAAAGACAATAATTTACAAACATTTCAAAGGATAAGACCTATTTTAAACCACAATGTGGTACCTACAATGTTTTCTGGACCTCCCAAATATCACAGAAAGAGACAGTTAATAGAACTCATCTGGGCATGCCAACGAGGGCATGCATCTGGGCATACCTACGAAGAGCTTTGATAGTGAAAGGGAATCAAGACCGGCAAGAATGGCTTCACAGTGACCTAATAGTGAATTTTTCTAGCTCAAGTGACAATTTACAAAGTAAATTGAGTGTTCATTTAAGTGGAAGTGAAAGTGGCATCAGGAAACAGGTTGCGTTTATTTTTATTTTGTAGTGTCTGACTACGAAGAACCAGACATCAGATGTAAGTGGTATTATTAGTAGTAGTAGTTCTATAAACTATTTTTCTTAATTTATTAACCGAGATGAACTCTAATACATATAAAATGTAATAATTATTCTGAAACTATAGGGCCACTACTTGACAGCTAAGCCACGTTGCCACATCTAAGGCTCCGGCCTAGTGTAGAGTCGGCCATGGTCACGCCTATTTTGTGTTTTGTCACTCCTATTTTGTGTATTGTGTTCGTGTTCACCATTTCTTCTTGTTAAATTCTGTGGTTTCTTGGGTTGGATTGGAGGTTGAAGTTTAAAGTATTGAAGTTAACCTTAAACTTTACTGTTTTTGTACATTGGAATATATATTTCAAAAAAAGAAAAATGAGTGAATGCAAACAAGATATAGATGCCACAGTATTTTTGCCTAAAGCCTAAACCTTTTGAAAAAGCTTAATTCATCTAGCTCCTCAAAGTAATTTGGCCTGTGGTAAATACGCCTAGGAATTCCATATTTCTAGGAATTCCATACTCTGCACTCCACGATATCGACAACTTCCATATCATCATCCAAAAAATCGAAATCTTTCATAATCACGATAAAAAGACAGCACCAGATCACAATGATGCGATAATTACATAAATGCAAAAAGCACTTAAGCCGTGTTTAAGTCGCTAAAATCGAGCGCTTTATAAAAGACGGTTTAAGGAGACTTTGAGTATTCCTTAAATGTTGGTGCAATGAAATATTCTACATAAGCATGATTTAAGAATGCTTAACATTTAAAGCTTCCTTAGAAGAGTTGGTGCAAATAGGCATTAGAGCCTTAGTTGTCATTTTTTTTTTTGTTCAGTGTCTGATTCTAGCATCACATTTTTTTTTTTTTTTAGTAAAACAATCTTGGGATACGGTCAATTATTATATTTCTAAAATATAATTTTTTTACGACGTTTCGACGCTTCTATTAGGCGTCATCTTCAGGTATTAAAAATTATACCATAACAGTCATATGTATTATGCCGGGTGGTGTTGGCAATTTTGTTTTCAGTGAGAGACTCACTTCTATTAGGCGTCATCTTCAGGTATTAAAAATTATTCCATAACAGTCATATGTATTATGCCGGGTGGTGTTGGCAATTTGGTTTTCAGTGAGAGAGTAATAGAAGCGTCGAAACGTCGTAAAAAAATTATATTTTAGAAATATAATAATTGACCGTATCCCAAGATTGTTTTACTAAATATTTGGTACCGACGGTCAGGATTCAAAAAGTAAAAAATTCTAGCATCACATGGTAAAGTTGTTTGTTTCCTCCCCCTATAGTTAAGGCATAAGATGCGAAATTTTCGTGTCGATGAGGAAACCGGAAGACGCTTGGTGTTTGAGTTCTAGAGATAGTTACTTTTGTCATTGCACCATAACCCCAAAATAGCAGAGATCGGAGATAGAGGAGGGTGTTAAAACGTGAAATAAATCGTTAAGTGGCCGAATGAAAATGCGGTAGCATTTCAGTACACCTACAAACTAATGTTCCAAAGAATCGTCAGACAAAATCTACGGGCGGTTTGCGCAGGCCGATTTTTTTGAAATGAAAAGAAAACAGTTGCTCTAAATACTATGTTTAGTGTTATTTCTCTGAGTTTCAAACGTATACCGTGCGCATTGCTAAGCAGGAAAACTAGACGTATTGCTCAACGTAATTAACTAATATGGTAGAGTGTGCAAGTTAAAGAGCCCGTTACTAATTTTTAATTTTGTTACCGGAGTGGATTACATATTGTGCCCACACCGGCAATTTTGTCTTTTTTTGTTTGCAACTCGTGTGTGATTTGTAATTATTTTGATTGTCTCTCACAACGAATTATGTCATAATTTGTAGAGAAGCAGCGGATAGAAACTGGAGAGAAACCTCACATCACTCATACAGGGTGTATCAAAGATGTGTGGATGAACGATAACTGCTTCCCTATTTGAGATAGAAAAAAAAATGTCTCAAATAAAAGATGTAGAGGGCAATAACATCGATGTTTCAAAGATATTTACTATTATAATAAACGTGTAACTTATTAAAGTTGATTTTAGTGTGATTTTATGTATCATACATGACACTTAAAACGAACCGTTTAGGCTCAAATCACAATTTTTGATATAATTAGATGTTAGAAAGAAATTGAATATCGCAACGTCTATAAAACTTAGAAGGCTTTGACTTTGCGGTGTGACCAAGCATGAAATGTATCAGCTTAGGTAGTACTGTCAAATTTGAATTTTTTTTGTACTTGGTGAAATCTGTAGATTAGTTAAGAAAACTTCATTCACAGGTAACTTTATTTTCTTAAATCGGAATGCCTTATTTTTTTTCTTTGTAAAGTTAAATGTAAAATTTAATTGCCTTTCTAACGATATGGGACAGTCGATATGGATCTCTTGTAGTTTCCATTTTATTTCAAAATGTCAATCAAATCGGTGTTTTTAAAAATGTTCTACCAATAAGCAACCCAACAGGCCATGAAAAATAAACAAAAGATTCAGAGTTCAGCTTCCCCGACTACTAGGTTTGGGACACAAAACAATCTTCGGTTCTCGTGTAATGACTACACCTCAGTCGAAAAAACTAAGGCCCGATTTTATCAACACGCGCATTTAAACAAAGGCTTTGACCAATCAGAACAGCCCGTTCAAGAACATGCATCTGTCAAAGTTCTCTGAAAATTATTGATTTCTCTTGAAATTTACTTCAAAAAGGTGAAAAAAGACATGCTTTATTATACAATCGACTATTATGAGTCATCTAGTATCTTTTCCAGTCTGATTTTCTATCCTAAATTGGTAAAAAATTGCATTGTCTTGTTTAACAAAGATTTTAGCAATTGCTAACCTCAACCAATCAGATTCCACAGAAGTGGTACATTTGATTACTGGATTTTTCGTCTATCAAATGATAAGGATGACAATAAATCCAAACTACTGTATTATTTGAATAAAACAATAATTTACTGTCGATAATAATTATAAATACATGCAGTATATCTTTGTTTTATAGTAAAAAAGGGGGGTTCCATCTCTGGAGTAAGGGTAGCTGGACTTTTATGAATCCAGGCAAAGGACATTCGACGATTCTAGCAGAGTTGCATGAGGATAGTCCTATTTTGTTGGCGAGGAGCGATATAGTTTCTCCTACGTATCGCTTCAATCGCAAATTTACGGTGGTGTTTCCGTCAAGGGAAGAGTGGAAGTCTAGGGAAAGACAGCTCATCGAAGGAGGAGGACAGGTCTGGTACACAGACGGTTCACTCGCTAGAGAGAGCTCAGGCTCGGGAGTCTATGGACCCCATACAAGACTTTCACTCCCTCTTGGGGGGCACACCACAGTATTCCAGGCTAAGGTCTATGCGATACTTGCTTGTGTAAATCGTATTCGGGAAATTGACGGGTCTAGGAGGCGGATTACTATCTGCTCTGACAGTCAGGCAGCCATCAAAGCACTGACTGCTTGGCAAATAACGCCGGGACTGGTCCTGGAATAGAGGAGGGCTCTTGACGACATCTCAGCTAAACACAAGGTATCACTGATGTGGGTACCTGGGCACGCTGGGGTAAAGGGTAACGACATGGCGGATCATCTGGCTAGGATGGGATCCGGCTGCAGTTTTGTGGGCCCGGAACCAGCCTTAGGACTATCTGCAAACTTGATTAGGAAAACAACTGGAGAGTGGATCCAGAATCAACACTCTCTGAGATGGAACAACATCTCTGGTCATCTCCGTCAAGCTCGGGAACTATTAGCGGGGCCTGCAGAGAGAATAGGACGATTTTGTCTCTCTCTGGATAGGAGTAACTTGAGATTGCTAGTAGGCATATTAACGGGTTACAACACCTTCAGGCGTCACCTGTTCGTGATGGGGGTGGTCAACGACCCAACGTGCACGTGGTGTGGTGAAGAGGAAGAATCCTCGGCACACATCTTGTGTCGCTGTGAAACCCTGGGTTATCACAGGCAGACTATGCTGGGCTCAAGAACCTTGGAACCAATAGAGATAAAATGGATAGGACCTAAGAATGTACTTGCCTTTGCTAAAAGGGCAGGTCTTAGGAACTAACGCGGATAGAGGCACAAAAGTGCCTATCGTGGCCTATGCACCAGTCACATTCTGTGCTGGATAGCCTCTGGTCCTTATTGATTCGTTCATAGTAAAAGGAGATAAAAATAGCATTTTGTTACATTTCAAACGCTAAACACACGATTTGACTGATAGCCAAGCTATTTCCCAAGCGTGCATATGCATTACTGGTTGCCTATCCTGAACGGCAAAGCTCGCCAGCTAGCGTATAACCTTATTTTATTTACCTAACCAGAAACCTGTCGTATAACTTGTATAGTCAAACGTGCTTGATATACTTTTGAGAGAAGGGAGCAACTAGCAGGAGGGATTTTTATTCCTGTGTATGCCTTACAATTTACAATCTGTACGCTGCACCTGTTACACCCTTTGTGAATATTTTTATAAGAAGGTCTACAACAAACTATAAATTGCGGGGATAGCGTCTTATGCATTAATTAAGCATAATGATTTTGTATCTATTATTGTGCATACCGTACTGTTAAGTTAATTTTAGTTTCATTACCACATCCCACGCACAAGGCTCCGCCTTTTGTGGGCCTTTGTATATTTATTGACTGTACATTTTATATTCCTTCATCATGACTGTGTAGTAATAAGTGGTCAATCAATATTATTATTAATATTAATATTAAACATGTATCCAGTAAAGGGAAGATTCTTCATAAAGGTTTGTATTTATCTATAATCCATCTGACTGATGGATGTGGGATTTGTAATTATCAAATAAGGTAGTTGCTGAAATTGATACTACTTTTATGATTCTGTCACAAATTGTCGCAGTTTGCAGTTAGTAATTATACAATAATTATAATGTAAACATGAAAAATGTGGCATTAATTTGCGAATTAATCGCTTTGTTATGTTATCCTGCTATGATGTTGATCCATGAATTCTAAAATATTTTTGACAAAAGTGTCATCCAGCTTTGACGTTTTGTTTCCAATACTGATAACGTACTATTGGTTGATACTTATTAACATAGCCCTCAGTATCCAATAGAAAGCTTTTGCTAAACAACATCTAATAGAAAAGCTTTGTCAAAGCCTTTGTTAGAATATGCATCTTGATAAAATCGGGCCTTAGTATAATCTAATATCTGTAGCTATAGTGTTGGAACAACCTTCTCGATCATTTGGTTTACAGAACAATCGGAAAAATGAAGGGTACCGGCTGGATTCTAACCAGCGTCTCTGGCATTCTAGGCCAACGCGATACCAACTACGCCACGGTGCCCCGTGATGTAGCCGATACACAGCGCCGACGACAAGGTATCGATTCCGCCGACACCCACCACTCCCCCGTATCTCTCTACGAACCATGTATTTCAGTCATCCAGAGAGATCTATTCGGCTGTTGGGTAAGTGTGAATCTCCCACCGCCATTTGCACGACAGCTCTCTTTATTACTGAAGTACGACTCCTCAGTTGGCCAGGATTTCATGGAATGAAAGGTGCTTGCTTACTCCTCAAGAAGGAGATAATTCCAATGATTTGGTTCACAGAAAAATCGGAATCAGGTGTCAGCGGAGTCGATACCTTGTCGTCGGCGCTGTATATAGGCTACATCGCGGGGGACCGTAGTGTAGATGGTATCGCGTCGGCCTAGAATACCGGAGACGCTGGTTCGAATCTAGCCGGTGCACACATAAAAAGAAATTCTCAACTCAAGGATTGTGATATTCTTGTAAATACATACTCACAACAAGAATATCGGTTCTCACTCTAAGAAAGAGTATTTGATGAGAAAATTATAGAAAATTTGTATCAAGAATAATATATTTTTGATTTATATACTTATTTTAAAAAAATATGCACCGAAAGAAAATATAATTTTCTTTGCAACCAAGGCCATAATAATTTAATAACAAATATTTCATAATTTTATATCAAGATTATCATTTTGCCCAGCGGTGCCCAGTTTATTTCTATCAAGAATATAGACAGCTTGCAAATGCGAACCTTCATTTACAATATGATAATCTTGGTTAGAAATTGAACGCTGTTTTACAAGCACACCCTATATTTGTATCAAGTAAATCATTTATTTGACGTCTACCAACGTCGGAGTGCGCAGACGCGCAGCGCGTCACGGGTCAACCCTAACCTCTCTACCCTCTCTACTCAACAGCCTGTTGCCCGTCCGCGTCCGCGCCGCCGTGCCATTATCGGTTTTCGAACTGTCGCATTCGCCGCCGTCTTTAGCACCGTAGCGTAATACCTGCATCCTGGATCCTGCATAATAGCACAGAATAGTATCTAGTCAAACTGTTAAATAAATTGCCATTGCCACGTGATACCCGTGATACCACCGTCAACCATCAGTCATCGAATCTGCCAGTAGTGTTGGTCCACCGCCATTTGAGTCGCGTCCCAGTTCCCATCAGCTTCCTTATCACTGGGTCTATCCAACCATGAATGAGCTATTAAAAAAATTGGGATGCGAAGACCTGACTCAGGTGCTCCTAAATAAGTACTAAGTATATTAAAAGTGATTTAAGAAATTTTGCAGAACTATTTCTCCAGAAAAATTTCTACATGCTCATAGAAGAGTTTGAATGCTCAAATTAATACTACCAGATTCCTCATCCAAGTATATCACAATTTTAGAATAAAGTTGAGCTACTTGCGTCAAGTTTATGAAATGCTCCCAGTTAAGATTATGAAATGCTCCAGTCAAGATTATGAAATACTTCGGTCAAGATTACCATATGCTTGATTTAAGACTTTGGTATTCATACTATCAAGAATTTTCCAGTTTTGCGTTGAAGATATTTTCTCAATCTAACCCTTATATGGTCAAAGATATCGTATTCTCACTTTAAGATTAGCATAACTTTGCGCGTATAGGAAGTTATGGTATACTTGAATTAAAGCATCTGGGCTCCATCTAAGAAATTGTTTTTATGTGTGTGTCCTTCATTTTTCCGATTTTTCTGTGAACTAAATGATTGGAATTATCTCCCTCTTGCGGAGTAAGCAAGCACCTTTCACTCCAAGCTTCTCGATGTTCTCTATAAGTGCAGTCAATGGACTGTCAGTGACCTGAAGATTTAAAGTCTAGGAAGCGCACCTTGACTTCCGGCCGGTGAAGATAGACACCCGAAAGTCCTCTCAGGCAGAGTTTGTCGAACTTTGGTCTCATCTGGACAATAACCAATTTGGTTTCATCGTCCGCACGTCCATATCCTGTGTGTATGTGTGAGCCATTCGGCATTCTGAGCATCGTTGGACGTTGTATGTACCGATGTGATGGCCCATCACGAGTCCCGTTACCCGCCATGGCCGCTTCCAAGAAACAATCGGACATTATTCTCTGCATCGGCAGCGATGGAGGATGCGTGATTGCTTGACACCAATAGAGACGTCGATAAACGAGCAGGACCGTCACTTGTCATTGTTTCCAGTTGAAATGCTCCAAGACGATCAGGAGAAACTAAAAGAAAAAAGCTTTTATTTAAATGCTCTAAAAAGAAGAAAATACAATTTTCGATTAAAATTTTAACTAACTTCTAGCCTCATCATACACAATTTATATAATCCTAAAAGCTTGTCACAAGGTTTGCGTAAAAACCTATAAGTATTCAATTAAACAGAAATTAAAAAAAAATCTTAGCAGATTAAGTTACTCAATTTAATAGGTACTAGTTTATTTACACAAGTATCGCGCGACAAGCTTTTATGCTCATATAAATTGACAAATAATTGTGAGGCCATAAGTAAAAGTTCATAGTTAAAATTTTAATAGAAAAATACCGATATTTCTAGTCTGTAAGTTTTTAGCACTTATGTTCGTCATGTTTTAACCAGGAAATCTCAAAAAAAAGTCTGGTTGCCAGATTCGCTATAGTTCCAAGTTCCAAGTAATCCTAAACGAGAAAGCAAGCAGGCAGCGCAAATTGAACAACGGACTTCCACAAGGCTCAGTACTGGCCCCCTTATTTTTCAATCTATATATATCTGACATAACAGAAACAGTCAGTTACAAGTTTTGCTATGCGGACGATATAGCCACAGCTTTTTCCGATGAGAGCTTCAAGAACATTAAGCACACTCTTTCTAACGACTTGTTAGCTCTAAACAACTACTTCAAGTAATGGAGACTAGTACCGAGCCCCAACAAAACTGAGGTTTCCTGCTTCCACCTGAATAACAAGCTAGCTAAACATGAACTGCAGGTACTTTTTGCAGGCGAACCCCTGAAACAACTATTTCCCAAAATATCTTTGAGTAACGTTAGATCGCACCCTCTGCTACAAGAAACTTCTCGCAAACACTGCAGGAAAACTCAGAACACGCAACAACATTATCCAAAAGCTGTGTGAAACGACGTAAGGTGCCACGGCTTCAACTCTACGAACCAGTACGCTAGCTCTTGTCTATTCGTGTGCCGAGTACTGTGCGCCTGTCTGGATTAACAGCCATCATACCAGACTAATTGACGTCCAACTAAGTCACACTATGAGACTTATTACAGGCGCAGTAAAAACAACCCTAACTCAATGGCTGCCTGTACTCTCTGGAATGGCCTCACCGCAGCTCCGAAGGACTGACGCCCTTCTAAGGGAGTATAACAAGATTACGGCCAACAAACTGCCCATCCACCGAGCAATACCCCCGTTGCAGATAAACAGACTTAAATCCCGACAACCACCAATAAGGGATGCAGAAGTGCTTAAAACCAATAACTTCGACTCCTTAAACCAATGGCGCTCCCAGTGGGAAGGTTAATTGCAAAACACCACTCGCGATGCGCATTTATGGCCTTACTTCCAGGATCAAAACTACCCCGGAAAGAGTGGATAAAAAAACTTAATAGAGTCCGAACAGGCCACGGCAGATGTGCCGACTCCCTTTATAAGTAAGGCTATGTGCAATCTCTCTTATGTGACTGTGGCGCGCCCCGCCAAACTATAAACCATATTACGAGCGAATGTGAACTGCGTGCGTTTCAGGGATCGCAAGAAGAGTTCTTCACAGCCACACGGTTGGCGCTGAAGTGGTTGAAAGAACTGGACTCAACCCGTAAATACCAAAGACTATGTATCTTAGTTTGTAGCTGTATCTATATATATTTTATTTTAGTATAGGTTATAATAGTTTTTTTAATCTATATTTGCTATTGTCATGTTTTTGAGCCATACGATAAATAAAAGTAAGTTAATCGAAAATTTTATTTTCTTCTTTTTAGAGATTTCTTTAAAGAAGTTTTTTTCTTTTACTTTATTTTTTACTTTTTAGTTATCGCTGGCTAGGTTTCTGAGTCTGTTCATCTCATTCAACGCATCATTGTTGCAAGGTACGACCACCACAATAAACGTGAACTCGAGAATGGCAGAGGTCAAATTTCATCATCGAGATGTAGAAAGCATCCTCCAAAAACTAAACGCGAAAAAAAGGCTACTGGTTCTGACCAAATTCCAGCCATTGTCCTCAAATATTGTGCCGCTGAGCTTGCACCTATTCTTTGCAAGCTCTTCAACCTATCATATCAGCGAGATGTGTTTCCCGCTGCCTGGAAGATTGGCTGCATACAAACCATTCCTAAGAAAGGCAAGAAAGCCGATCCCACCAACTATAGACCTGTGGCTCTTCTCAGCATAATGTCTGAGGTTATGGAGATTGTCATTAACACACAGCGCCTGAAATACCTGGACAACAATAACATCATAAATGATCTCCCGTAAGCATATGTCTACGGGTGACTTTCTGGCCTACGTCACTCATTTGTGGAACAGAGCAATTAAAAATCATGGCTAATCCCGTATTGTTGCACCTGGCATATCGAAAGCCTTCGACAGAGTGTGGGATGAGGGACTTCTGTTCAAGCTTGCTCCTTATAGACTACCACCTGGCCTGTGCCAGTGGCTGAATAGCTTTTTGAATGACTGATCTTTGTCTGTTGTAGTCGTAGGCTGTTCATCAGACGTATTTTCAATAAGGCCGGTGTTCCTCAGGGATCTGTCCTATCGCCTACACTGTTTTGCTGTACATCAACGAACAACCAGGCAAGCCACTATCATCCCAGGAGACGATACGTCGGCGACAGCAACATGCCTCGCAGATCAAAACAACTGTCGAGTGGGGATTAGTAAATAAACTACAGTTTAACGTCCAGAAAACTTCAGAAAACCAAGTAAGAACAATGACAAAGAAATCTCACGTTGGCTTACCAACTGTTGAAATGAAGGGTCATCCAATAGTCGAGTCACCTTCCGTTAAGCTTTTGGGATCAACATCAACAATAACCTGTCCTGGTACGATCACGTCATCTGTATTGCTAAAACGGCATTCCAGAAGCTTAGAGTTTTGTCCCGCTGTAGGAAGCTGTATACACCAGAGAAGCTACTGCTGCTCTACAGGGCAAAGATCAGACCAATGTTGGAGTATTGCTCTCATGTGTGGGGATGCGCTCCGAAGCACTATCTAAAGCTTCTGGACACTATCCAGAAGAGAGCAATTCGACTAATCGATACACCTAACCTCACAAAATACCTCCACAGCATGGAACATCGAATAAGGGTGACTGACCTGTCCCTGTTTTACTTCTATCGTGGAACATGTTCGAGTGAGCTCTCCCAGATAACACCAAAGGCCGTCTGAACGAGAAACACTAGAGAGGCTCTGCGAGCTCATCCTTACCAGGTCGAGGTTCCTACCCCCCAAACCAGTCTCCTGCAGCATTCCTTTTTTGGAGAACTTTAACGATGTTGAATGAGCTGCCGGGGAATTTGTTTCTCGACGGTTACAACTTGCAGCGCTTCAAATCTGACGTGCGTCGATACTTATTCTCTCACAGCGCTTCTATAGCGCCATAAGCTTTTAGCCTTTGCGGAAAGCAGACCATAAAAAAGCCTAAAACCAGGCTTTACCCAGCTTTTTTGTTGTCTACCGCTATTATCTGTTTGTTTTCTGTTGTTTTAAGATGTTTTCTGTTCTTTTCTGTCCGTTTCTGTTGTCCGTCGATGTTCTCTGTTGTATTTAGTCATTTCCTGTTGTTTCCCGATGTGATTTGTTGTTCTGAGCTGTCTTCTATTCTTTTCTGTCGTCTGAAAAATCCATAGATCTTCTCGGGTTTTTAGGCCGTCGTCTGTTGGAACTTCTTGCTAACGTTTCGCCAGCACGAGTGGCTAGCATCTTCAGAGATCGGTGTTTTCGGATCGAAATCTACCTGACAACTGACAGTCAGTCAGTTGTCAGTCAGTTGTCAGGTAGATTTCGATCCGAAAACACCGACCTCTGAAGATGCTAGCCACTCGTGCTGGCCAAACGTTAGCAAGAAGTTCCAACAGTGGCGGCCTAAAAACCCAAGAAGATCTATGCATTTTTCAGTTAACGACGGCCGCGAAAGCCACAACACCTACTTTTCTGTCGTATTCGGCTGGTTCTTTTTTTTATGGTCGGCCTCCCGCAAAGGCTGAAAGCCCATGGCGCTGTAGAAGCGCTGCGAGAGAATAAGTATCGGTTCACGTTAGATTTGGAACGCTGCAGGTTGTAGCCGTCGGGAAACAAATTCCCCGGCAGCTGATTCCACAGCGTCGAAGTTCTCCAAAAGAAGGAATGCTGGAGGAGACTGGTTCTGGGAGTAAGGACCTCGACCTGGTAAGGATGAGCTCGCAGAGCTTCTCTAGTGTTCCTGGTTCGGACGGCCTGTGGTGTTATTATCTGAGAGAGCTCACTCGAACATCTTCCGTGATAGAATCTGTAAAACAGGGATAGATCAGCCACCCTCTTTCGATGTTCCAGGCTGTGGAGGTCCTTTGTGAGGTTAGGCGTATCTATTAGTCTAATCGCTCTTTTCTGGATAGTGTCCAGAAGCTTTAGAGAGTGCTTCAGAGCGCATCCCCACACATGGGAGCAATACTCCAGCGATGGTCGGATCTGTGGCTTGTAGAGCAGCAGCAGTTGCTCTGGTGTATACAACTTCCTACAGCGGAACAAAACTCCAAGCTTCTGGGATGCCGTTTTAGCAATATTGGCGACGTGGTCGTGCCAGGACATAGTATTGTTGATATTGTTTCCCAAAAGTTTGACGGAAGGTGATTCGACTATAGGGTGACCCTTCATTTCCACGGTTGGTAAGCCATCGTGAAACTTCTTTGTGAGTGTTGTTGCCTCAGTTTTTTGTTCGTTGAACTGTACTCTATTTGCTAATCCCCACTCGACAATTGTTTTGATATCTGCGTTGATCTGCGAGGCATGCTGCTGTCGCCGACGTACCGTCTCCTGGGATGATAGTAGCTTGCCTGGTTCCATGCACGACACTAATTAATGTACTGTCATCTGCGAAGCTGTAGATTGGATTGGATGTTATTTCCAGCAGCTCGTTGATGTACCGCAGAAACAGTGTAGGGGATAGGACAGATCCCTGAGGAACACCGGCGTTTATTGAAAATACGTCTGATGAACAGCCCTCGACTACAACAAACAGAGATCGGTCGTTCAAAAAGCTATTCAGCCACTGGCGCAGGCCAGGTGGTAGTCCATAAGCAGCAAGCTTGGCCAGAAGTCCGTCATGCCATACTCTGTCGAAAGCTTTCGATATATCGTGCAACAACATTGTCTATTGCTCTGTTCCACAAGTGAGTGACGTAGGCAAGGAGGTCACCTGTAGACCTGTGCTTACGGAAGCCATACTGGCGATCATTTATGATGTTATTGTTGTCCAGGTATTTCAGGAGCTGTGTGTTAATGACAGTCTCCATAATCTTAGACATGATGCTGAGAAGAGCCACAGGTCTATAGTTTGTGGGATCGGTTTTTTTGCCTTTCTTAGGGATGGGTTGTACGCAGCCAATTTTCCATGAAGCGGGAAACACGCCTTGCTGATATGAAAGTTTGAAGAGCTTGCAAAGAATAGGTGCAAGCTCAGCGGCAAAGCGTTTAAGGGCAATGGCTGGAATTTGGTCGGGACCAGTAGCTTTCTTCGTGTTTAGCTTCTGGAGGATGCTTTTTACATCTCGATGTTGAAATTTGACCTCTGCCATTCTCGAGTTTACGTTTATGTTGGTGGTCGGATTGCTTCCTTGGAAGTCTACGGTAGAATTGGCTGCGAAAAGCCTCCCTAAGATGTATGTTTGTCTTCTGTTATTTTGAACTATTTTCTGTCCTTTTCCGTTGTATTCGGTTGTATTTGGTTTGATTTCTGTTGTGTTTGGATGTTTTCTGTTGTATTTAGTCGTTTTCTGCTGTTTCCAGCTGTTATTTGTTTGTCTTCTGTTGTTTTGAGCTATTTTCTCTCCTTGTCCGTTGTATTCGGTTGTATTTGGTTTGATTTCTGTTGTGTTTGGATGATTTCTGTTGTATTTAGTCGTTTTCTGTTATTTTCAGCTGTTTTCTGCTTGTTTGTTCTGTTTTCTGTTCTTTTCTGTCGTATTCTGCTGGTCCATCTCATGAGATCCAAAAGATCAAAACTGCGCTGTCGTGGACTTTGTGTATGGGTGAAATAATTTTTTTCATCGGTCAATACGGTCCTGCGTGTGTGTGTCCAGTAATGCTTACGACCGATGGACGGGTCGCGGCTTCCTGGTGCCAGGCATCTGCAGGCCGAGCACGCCTCCAGCTTAGGGAGAACGGACATCGGTAACGGTGTCCTGCAGTACCAGCAGTACCGGCGGCATACAGCTCGTGCTATTTACTTGGAACTGCCGCCACGGCAAACTGCGATCTACGCGACTGATCGACTTCATTATTATCACTTTGCTCATAACTGTTCATATTAACTGTAATAACTTATATGAGACTTTATTTCGTTGCTAATGAACTGGTGGCATCATTAAGAACTACTTCTGCTTGCGAATGTTTCGACACGGCACACTTGATGTCGCCGATGAATTTATTAAGAAATCGAGTGAAGAAGATTGATTGATAAGATTGACATAAATTATCATTTGCTTCCCACAGCGATAGGTGAGGGCAGTATTGTGGTTGCGAAAGTTTTTGGGCATTTTGTGATATCCATGTTAAGAGCAAACACCGATTTCGGCCAATGGACGAAAAATATGGCCAAAACGCGTTTTGGCTGCTACCATTTTACCAATGTCCGAATTATCGCTTTCTGACTGTTTAATGTAGACCAGAACGTGTTTTGGCTCAACTACGATTGCCAAAACGCGTCCTGTTCTACTGCGATTGCCATAACGCGTGGTGGATTTTGTGAGTCTCTCAGCTTGTAAACGACACCTGTGGAGCTAGTGTATTCATTTAGTATTTGATCTTTGTGCGGGTTCGACAATAGCTAGAGAGTGACTTGGAAGACCTAAGGTTATGTTTTAATGACGAACTGCAAAAAGTCATAAGTGGTAGCAATGATCGTAGTAATATTTGTACAAGAGAAAGATACGACCAAACGCTCACAGAGGTAAAGGCGTCAAAATCTTGTAAAAGTAGCGGTGATACAATATCTTCGAAACAAAGACAACGATTGAAAAGGTATGATATTTTAAAAATTGGCTATATCGAAAAGCTAAGACCCACGAGTTATTTGACATTATTCATTCCGCTCATGTGGGAGCTGGGCATAAGAGATTGTGAGGTATGTTTCTTTCAGTTTTTTTTTCACGGACCTAAGATCTACAAGTGCTTTTATTCATTTTAGTTATGGATTCTAAGCTCAGAGGAAATATTGTAACACAAAGCGGAAAATAATTGAGATTTATTTATCCGTAGTAGAATATAGAACGTGTTCTGGCAATCGTAGTTGACCCAAAACACGTTCTGGGCTACGTTGAACAGCCGGAAAGCGATAATTCGGACATTGGCAAAACGGTAGCAGCCAAAACGCGTTTTGACCATATTTTCCGTCCATTGGCCGAAATCGGTGTTTGCTCCTAACATCCACATGCCTGTCGGTCTGCCTGTCTGTTGATTGGCGTTTTTATAACGTCGCAATTTCAGTAACCGCTGCCTGGATTATGATGAAATTTGGGCAGCGATATGCTGTGAGGTCGTAGTAGGTTATGGTGGCGCAAAACACAAAGTGGTTTGGCTATTTCTAGCTTCCATTTCATTGGTATTCCCCTTAAAAATAAGGGCTAGCCGCATGAAGCGAAAATATTGCTGGTTGCTTTGCAATTGACACTTCTTCAGGAATTTTAACATCGCCTATATCATTGTTTAGCCCGTGTGGGGGCGGGTTAGAATATCTCCCATCGCATATTCTGCGTGTCGTAAAAGGCGACTAAAAGGAACCGAACTACTGTCGGTATAAGCAGTAACCTCTTCTGAAGCAACAGCTTCGGGTGGACGAGTTGGGAAGAGTCAGGACACCTTCTTGTCCTTGGGGTGAGAAATTGCCCCTAAAGGCGGATGAACCAGTAGATACCATCTGGTCAACGGCATGAGGATGCAGAAAGCAAATGGGAAACTACTGCATTAAAGATCTTAAAGATATCCCAAGAGATACTCGTAAAATGTGTAAATGCATTTTACGAGTTCACAACATGTCTGTTAAGACATTGTGACTATGATGATGACATGCCTGTCGGTCTGTCTGTCTGTCTGTCCATTGGCGTTTTTATAACGTCGTAATCTCAGTAACCGCTGCATGGATTATGACGAAATTTGGGCAGCGACTTAACCTGTGAATGAAAAACCTAGCGGCATATTACACTTTTTTAGGTCCATTTCTGCTGAAACGTTGAAATGCTTGGGTGACGACGGCATCTCCCTTTTACATAATATTTGTAAGAGTGTCTGGTCCTCCGGTGTTTGGCCAGATGAATGGTGCACATCAATTTTTGTTCCACTTCATAAAAAGGGATCACCAACAAATTGAGACAATTATCGCCTACTTTCGTTATCTCTCATGCAAGTAAGGTTCTACTGTATATTTTACAATCTCGTTTGGAGGGTTTTATTGGCTGGCAAATTTCTCACCCGCAGGCAGGTTTCGTGAAAGGACGCGGTACGCGTGAACAGATCTTAAACTTAAGACAAATTATTGAAAAAGCCAGAGAGCATTATTCTCCGGTTTCTATCTGCTTTGTGGACTATTCTAAGGCGTTTGATAACGTAAAGTGGCCTAAACTGTGGGAAATCCTCATCTCTATGGGAGTTCCTTATCACCTAGTGTTTCTCATACAGCAACTCTACGAGTCTAATTCGGCTCGTGTAAGAATTGATGGTAACCTGTCTAGTCAAACTGCAACCAGAAAAGGAGTTCGTCAGGGATGTGTATTATCTCCGATGTTGTTTAACATTTACTCTAAATTTGTGATGAGACAGGTATTAGACAACTGGAATGGCGGTGTAACTATTGGCGGAAGCAAAATATCCAACTTAAGATTTGCTGACGATACAACCCTTATTGTAGCTTCTCAGGAAGAACTAGTAGCTCTATTAAACATCTTAGAACAACGTAGTGCAGAGTATGGGCTTGGTATTAACTACAATAAGACCAAGGTTATGATCGTAGATAGAGAGCATGATAATTATCGATAAATAAAGTCAATAGGCCGTTGTGAAGTAGTTCAAAGTTTTATATACCTCGGTGCTTTGATCGATAATTCGGGTAGCTGTGAAAATGAGATTCGACGGCGCATTCAACAGGCACGTGTGGCCATGACAAAGCTTATTAAAATATGGCGTGACCATAACATCACTAAAGCTACAAAAATGTCGCTGGTTCAGTCTCTTGTGTTCTCCATATTTTTGTATGCTTCGGAAACTTGGACTGTTAAAAAGGCAGATCGAGCTCGCATAGACACTTTTGAAATGTGGACATGGAGGAGAATGCTGAGAGTTTCTTATACCGCCCATCGAACTAACGTCTCCATACTGGATGAGGTCGGCAATCCAGAGACTATCCTCCATTGTGTCGACGAGAATGCTTACATTCTTCGGACATATACACAGAAGCGATAATATGGAGAAACTTGTAGTTCAGGGTCATTCCCCGAGTGGGCGGCGCCGAGGCCGTCCCCCTACACGCTGGGTGGTTACGACGAAACAGTTGCTGGATATGAGTGTCAAGAGCGCCACTAAACTGACAACAAATCGCGAACGATGGCGAGCTACAGAGCTCAAAATTATTGATAATATTCGTGTCGGCAATAGTCTAGCTCCGACTTAATGCATTTTACGAGTTCACAGTCTGTTAAGGCATTGTGACTATAATGATGATGAGGTCCATCTGAATATTGGCTTGCCTATTACAGAAACCAATTTTGTGATCTATACATACGAGTTTTGCTTTATTTCGTTCTGTATTGTGTAACGCGAAAATTATTAAATTGATTTTAATAAAATTTTGACACAGAATTTATTACCTCTGCGAGAATGTAAAACGACTCTGTTTTTGTAAAACCGTGTCAGTGGCGGCACAGCAATAGTCAAAAAGCCAAAAACATAAAATCAGCTCAAACTTCTTTTTTAGACGGGTTGGAGGCTCTAGATCGTTTCGCATCGTCCTGTTCAAGCATGCAGACAAAAACTGTGGCGCCCTAGTTCCTAAGGAGGGAGACGCAAGAAACTATTTATCAGGCTTTTTATGTTGGATGTTGTTTTTGCGGGCGGATGGACGATAATTTAGTTGCAAGGGGATCTCAGACTATAGCTTCATGCTATGGGAAAATAATAAACTGGTATCACAGTAATGTGTGGGAAGTACAGAGTCAAACAACTTGACTCCATTTTTTTTTCATAGGTATTTAAGCCTTTTCAGGATTGATATATCATTCTCGTTATCTCGGTGGCTACGCTACCTACGCTGATGGCAAGAACCCTTAACCCTACGTCCATGGTTTGCGTATCGAGTATCAGTAGAATAAGTAGCAGCAGTATATCCGCATGGAATGGTGGATGCGATGCGATGCTCGAATCCCCGCAAGTGTCGTCGGCGGCATTGTATCGTCGCCGTCGCGAAGCCGTGGACCTCACATCCTATTACCTACATCCCGGCTCATCCTCTTAACCGGCAACCGGGGATAGACAGGTCATCCGGGAACGGACGGCGGCACATCTCGGATTAGGAGCACGACGCCGACGCGCCACGCTGACGCTGACGACGCGTCGACCCCGAGCTAGGATTCCAGGCTAACGCACTCGACTGTTTGTTCACCTCTCTCCTTTATATTTATCTGTTTTTCCTATGTCTGCTTTTTGTTTTTCATTTCCATTATTTTTAGATCTTAGTTAATGAACAGCAAATATGACAATTCCTCAGGGATCTGTCCTATCCCCTACACTGTTCCTGCTGTACATCAACGAGCTGCTAGAAATAACATCCAATCCAATCTACAGCTTCGCAGATGACAGCATATTAGTGTCGTGCATGGAACCAGGCAAGCCACTATCATCCCAGGAGACGGTACGTCGGCGACAGCAGCATGCCTCACAGATCAACGCAGATATCAAAACAATTGTCGAGTGGGGATTAGCAAATAAAGTACAGTTCAACGTACAAAAAACTCAGGCAACAACACTTACAAAGAAGTCTTACGATGGCTTACCAACCGTGGAAATGGAGGGTCCCCCCATAGTCGAATCACCTTCCGTCAAGCTTTTGGGAATCAACATCAAAAATAACATGTCCTAGCACGACCACCTCGTCAGTATTGCTAAAACGGCATCCCAGAAGCTTGGAGTTTTGTTCCGCTGTAGGAAGTTGTATACACCAGAGCAGCTGCTGCTGCTCTACAAGGCACAGATCCGACCATCGCTGGAGTATTGCTCCCATGTGTGGGGATGCGCTCCGAAGCACTCTATAAAGCTTCTGGACACTATCCAGAAAAGAGCGATTAGACTAATCGATACGCCTAACCTCACAAAGGACCTCCACAGCCTGGAACATCGAAGGAGGGTGGCTGACCTATCCCTGTTTTACAGATTCTATCACGGAAGATGTTCGAGTGAGCTCTCTCAGATAATAACACCACAGGCCGTCCGAACCAGGAACACTAGAGAAGCTCTGCGAGCCCATCCTTACCAGGTCGAGGTCCTTACTCCCTGAACCAGTCTCCTCCAACATTCCTTCTTTTGGAGAACTTTGACGCTGTGGAATCAGCTGCCGGGGAATTTTTTTCCCGACGGCTACAACCTGCAGCGTTTCAAATCTAACGTGAACCGATACTTATCCTCTCGCAGCGCTTCTACCGCGCCATAGGCTTTCAGCCTTTGCGGGAGGCCTACCATAAAAAAAAAATCATTGGAAACAGAGGCCTAAGCTCTAATAGTCGCAGGAAGTCGTCCAGACGTCCATTATGTCCTACATGCTAGTAGTAGTAGTAGTAATAGTAGTAGTTATAGGAAGGCGAAGTCAAGAAAGTAGGCCACAGTTCGACCCTTTTTGCCAACCCCACTGAACCAACACTGAAAGCTCCTTGTTGAACCTTTCAGATCTCTTGACGAAAGTCAGTATGTCCGACCATCTCGCTGAATATAGCGAACTTAATCGTGCCGTATATCTGAACTGTGAGGTTGAATGAATAAGGACCAGAGGCTATCCAGCACAGAATGTGACTGGTGCATAGGCCACACGATGGGCCCTTTTGCGTCTCTATCCGCGCTAGTTCCTAAGACCTGCCCTTTTAGCAAAGGCAAGTACCTTCTTAGGTCCTATCCATCTTATTTCTATTGGTTCCAAGGTTCTTGAACCCAGCATAGTCTGCCTGTGATAACCCAGGGTTTCACAGCGACACAAGATGTGTGCCGAGGAGTCTTCCTCTTCACCACACCACGTGCACGTTGGGTCGTTGACCACCCTCATCACGAACAAGTGACGCCTGAAGGTGTCATGATCCGTTAATAGGCCTACTAGCAATCTCAAGTTACTTCTATCCAGAGAGAGACAAAATCGTCCTATTCTCTCTGCAGGCTCTGCTAATAGTTCCCGAGCTTGACGGAAATGACCAGAGATGTTGTTCCATCTCAGAGAGTGTTGATTCTGGATCCACTCTCCAGTTGTTTTCCTAATCAAGTTTGCAGATAGTCCTAAGACTGGTTCCGGGTCCACAAAACTGTTGCTGGATCCCATCCTGGCCAGATGATCCGCTATTTCGTTACCCTTTACCCCAGCGTGCCCAGGTACCCACATCAGTGATACCTTGTGTTTAGCTTAGATGTCGTCAAGAGCCCTCCTGCACTCCAGGACCAGTCCCAACGTTATTTTCCAAGCACTCAGTGCTTTGATAGCTGCCTGACTGTCAGAGCAGATAGTAGTCCACCTCCTAGACCCGTCAATTTCCCGAATACGATTTACACAAGCAAGTATCGCATAGACCTCAGCCTGGAATACTGTGGTGTGCCCCCCAAGAGGGAGTGAAAGTCTTGTATGGGGTCCGTAGAACTGTGAGGTTGCGATAAACTGCACATCTGCCTAGGAAGTGAAACGCTGTGCCCTCATCATCTCAGCATCTGGAGCAGATGGGATCCCTTAGCATTCTCATGAGAGACAAATGTCTATTCAGCAGGCAATGGCCAGAGGGAACCCCCACCTAAAGGTTGAGCGTCTTTCTGCCTTTATTCAGAATCCATAGTGTTCATCTTTCTTCAACTAGACTTTCGCCAGTTCCTTGTAGGCCCAGTATAGTCCAGGGCCACGTTGACATGGAGCTTGCTAAGCTAAAGACATTTTGAAAACTTTAAATTTTACAATTTTGAAATCTCAGAATATTAGAGGTCTCAGAAATCTTGAAAATTTTGGAAATCTTTTAAATATTGAAAATCTTGCGGAGATTCTGAAAATCTCGGTAATCTTTGAAAGCTTTGAGATATTGAAAAATTTGGAAGCATTAGGAAGCTTGGACATTGCACATTTTCGGAAATCTTGGTAATATTAGAAACCTTGCAGTTCTTGAAAAGTTTAATAAACATGGAAATCTTGGAGAACATGGAAATTTTGGATATGGTGGAAATTTTGGCAACCTTGGAAACATCGGAAAGCTTTGAAAAAGTGGAAAATCTTGAAAATTTTGGAAACCTTGGAAACATTGGAAAACTTTGAAAACTTGTAATTATTAGGAATCTTAGACATTGGCCGGGCGAACGCACTGGACTGTTTGTTCACCTTTCTATTCTCTCTTATTGTCTGTCTATTTACAGTAAAAATGCACCATTCTTATAAGTTTTCCTTTGTGTGTAATTTTTTGAAAATTTGTAACCTTGGGAATTTTGGGAAATTTTCGAAACTTGCAAATCTTGAAACCCGGATATCTCGAAAAATTTGGATAACATGGATATGTTTGAAATATTGGAATACTTGGCAATATTAAAAATCTTGTAAATTCCCGATGAATTTGGAAATCTCGCAAACTTCAGAAACCTTGGATGTCTTGGAAATCTTGGATATTCTTGATATCTTGGAAATATTGGGAATTGTGGAAATATTGAAATCTTGGAAATCCCGAAAATGGTATGAATCTTGGAAGTCTTAGGTAATTTAGAAATATTGAGAAACTTGGAAATTCTGCAAACCGCGGAAACCTTGCATATTTCCGAAATATTGGATATCTTGGATATTTTGGAAATATTGGAAAATTCGTGGAATACTTGGAAATATTAAAAATCTCGGATTAGGAGCACGACGCCGACGCGCGACGCTAATGTCGCGTCGACCCCGAGCTGCTAGGAGGCCGGGCTAACGGGACTGTTTGTTCACCTTTCTCACTTAGTCCTGTATTCATAGTCGTTTCTCAAGTATCCCTTAAGTATTACTCAAAGGATATTAGACGGACACTTGAGGGTTACCCAAGGGGTCCTCAAGTGCCTAGACAACATCTACCAGACGGCAGGATTCATTTGGCGACGTTGTCATATTTCAAATATCAGTCAATTTGTTATGCCTATGCCTATGTATTTTGATGTTTTCTGTTATCTCGTACTCCAAAATTAACCTACAAAATCGCCTTGACTGCAACGAAACGTCATGTTGACATTTCCTTACTTGAGTATTACTCAAAGGAGTCTTTCGTAAGGGACCCTCAAGTATTGAAGGACCATTAAGTATCGACCACAGAGTTAACATCTCTAGAGGGAGCCTAATTTGAATATTGGCCAGCCAACATCTATAGCGCTATTGCCACTCTTCTTCGTCCGCTTAAGCACCTTCCAGTTTCTTCAAAATCTGGCAGTTTCCGCAGTTTGAACACAAAGTATTTAACTGGGTATTTAACTATACATTCCAATATACTTGCAATGTAACTGATTTATGTGAAGATAATTTGTATTGATTTAACTAAATCTTAAAAATGGTAAATTGCATAGCGGAATGTCGCAATAACTTCTAATATGTCGTAAATCTGGCAACCTACAATCGGCGTCCCCTAAAGCTGTCATGTGGCCCGTCATTGTAGTTGTGCTTATTGCGTATGTTGCAATTTTTGTTGTTTTAGTATATATATTTGAGTGACTTTGTGACTATTTGTGGTGTGAATTAAATTATTTATGAACAATATTGTCATAATTGCATGATGGGACGAAATAAAAGTGCATAGTTTGCTGCAATAGCGACGAATCGGTGAACATTACTTATCATAGGTTAGTATAGGTTTTGTTTTGGTTTTCAGTAGCGTAAAATATGGGGAAACACTTCATGGTAATAATAAATTATCAACTGTTACAATCAAGTTATAATAAGAGTAACGCTCTAAGTATAGCTAAATACTAATACAACTTATTGTATCAGTTTGTAACATCACGGTAATAATTGAATCTATTAATGAACATCCAATTTTAATATAAAATCGTACGCCACTGGTAATGCCCTGAAGCTGTCAAAGTTTCCGTTACATGTTGGCTGGTCAGGACCTGGACCTGTGCATTTTGTTGTTTACATTCCCTCTAGAGATGTTAACTCTGTGGTATCGACTATGAATACGACCCTTAGGTGTTTATTTGTTTTTCTTTAGGTGTAATTTTTGGCAAATTTGGATTTTTAGGGAAATTTTTGAATCTTGCAAATCTTGGAAACCTTGGATATCTCGGAAATTTTGGATATTCCGGATATCTTCGAAATATTGGGAATTGTGGAATATTGAAAATCTTGAAAATCCCGAAAATCTTGGAAATCTTGAGAATCTTAGAAATCTTGGGAATTTTGGAATTACTGGGAAACTTAGAAAAAGTTTTCAAAATATTTGAAATCTTGAATTTCCTGGAATTCTTGGAAACATTGGAATCCTGAAAACCTTGGTTATCCCGGAAATATCGGAAACCTTACACATCTTTAAACTTTAAATATCCTGGATATCTTAGAAATCTTGGACCTACCGGAAATCTTGCAAATATTGGAAATCGTTCAAATCTTGGAAAATTTGAATATCTTGGGAGATGTTTAAATCTTGAGAATCTTAAAAATCTTGAACATCTTAGAAACATCCTATATCTTGGACATCGTGGAAATCTTGGGAAACTTTCAAATCTTGAGAGTCTTCGAAATATTCGGAATCTTACAAATGTCGAAAAATTTGGATATCTTGGACATCTCAAATAACCTGGATGTCTTGGGGAAATCGTGGAACCTCCTGAAATCTTGGAATCGTTGAAAATATTGTAAATCATGGAAATCTTGAGAAACTAGAAAATATTGGGAGAGTTATAGATATTGAGAATCTTAGGATTAATGGGAATCTTGGAAATGTCGCAAAACTTGGATATCTTGGAAAGCTTGGACCTACCGGAAATCTTGCAGACCTTGAAAATATTGGAAGTCGTGAAAATCTTGGGAAACTAAAAAATCTTGGAAGACTATTGCAAATCTTGACAACCTTAGGAAGGAGGACCGCATCAGGAAAAACTTGGAAGACTTGGAAATCTCAAATATCCTGGATATCTTGGAACTACTGAAATTCTTGGAAACACTGAAAATGTTGAAAATCGTGGAAATCTTGGGAAACTTGCAAATCTTGAAAATCATAGGAATATTGGGAATTTTGGAAATGTCGAAAATATTGGACATCTTGCAAATCAAATATATTTTATATCTTGAAGAGCCTGGAACTACTAGAAATCTTGAAAACCTTGGAAATATTGGAAGTCGTGGAAATCTTGGGAAACTAGTAAAACTTGAGAATCTTAGTAGTCTTAGGAATTTTTGAAATGTCTAAAATCTTGGACATCTTGGAAATGACAAGTATTCTGGATATTATGGAGATTTTGGAACCATTTTATAAATCTTGAAAGGTTTAGAAAGCATGGAACTTGGAAATCGTAGAAATCTTGGGAGACTTTTAACTCTTGAGAATCTTAGGAAACTTGGAAATCTTGGAAGTTTCAGAAATTTTGGAACCTTGTTTTCAAAAAAACGGATATCTTTGAAATTTTTGTAATATTGGAAATCTAGTAAAATTTTGAAAATTGTAAAATTGTGGAAATTTGGATATCTTAGAAATTTTGGATATTTTGGAAAATTTCAAACGACGTAATTCCTATTTTTTTCTTACATCTTATTATGTTATTTGTTTATGTTTCACAAATATTTTATAAACTACCGGTGCTGCTTCTTTTTTTATTGGGCGATTTAAATTTTATTATCTATTTTTAGGACGAGATAGATACTCAAATACTTGTTTTTGAATCCTGATACGTTCTTCGGTGTCTTGATTTAACTCCATGTAGTTTTTGATACTCAATTAAGTGTCAATACCCCTTTCCTTTAGAGTACTATAGAGGCGATTAGGAACAAACCAAATAATTCTAGCACTTGGAAACGTACTACATACATAAATATTTTCAATATGTGGACCGCGACTGAGAGCCGCATCAGCTTATTATTCAGTCTGTAGCCAGATTTCAGACGACAGAGGCAAAACTTATGGTACATTAAAGCATTGTTGAGTCGCCAATAAGGCGATATACATTCAAAGGAGCCCATTTATATTCGATCGTCGTTCCGAATCTTGTACACATCTCTTTTCTACCAAGCAGCCACAGTAAGTCACAGCGTCGAGAGAAAAAAAGAAATTCTTCGTTGAGCCGGTGTGATCGGAATTATGCAACGACCGACGGACTTTTGTAAATTCAAATCCGCGTTACTGCACGACAGATAAAAGTTAGTCCAAGTCAGTGATGTTAAACGTCCAAACGTTATTTTCCTAAGTTGCAAAATTTCCCCACATTTCCCTGGCTCAGGGATCGGCAACCTTTTGAAATGTTAACCAAAAGTTATATTTACAAAACTTCTCATTTTTTGAAGAGCCATTACAATGAGTACATTCAAACATCTAAACGTTATTTCCCTGAGTTAGCTTCAAAAGCTTCCCACATTTCCCTAGGTCAGGGATCAGCAACCTGTTGAGACGTTAATCAAAAGTTATATTTACAAAATTTCTCAGTTTTTGAAGAGCCATTACGATGAGTAAATTCAAACGTCCAAACGTTATTCCCCTGAGTTAGTTTCAAAATTTCCCCACATTTCCCTAGGTCAGGGATTGGCAACCTTTTGAGACGTTAACCAAAAGTTATATTTACAAAATTTCTCAGTTTTTGAAGAGCCATTACAATGAGTAAATTCAAACGTCCAAACGTTATTCCCCTGAGTTAGCTTCAAAATTTCCCCACATTTCCCTAGGTCAGGGATCGGCAACCTGTTGAGACGTTAATCAAAAGTTATATTTACAAAATTTCTCAGTTTTTGAAGAGCCATTACAATGAGTAAATTCAAACGTCCAAACGTTATTCCCCTGAGTTAGCTTCAAAATTTCCCCACATTTCCCTAGGTCAGGGATCGGCAACCTGTTGAGACGTTAATCAAAAGTTATATTTACAAAATTTCTCAGTTTTTGAAGAGCCATTACAATGAGTAAATTCAAACGTCCAAACGTTATTCCCCTGAGTTAGCTTCAAAATTTCCCCACATTTCCCTAGGTCAGGGATCGGCAACCTGTTGAGACGTTAACCAAAAGTTATAGTTACAAAATTTCTCAGTTTTTGAAGAGCCATTACAATGAGTAAATTCAAACGTCCAAACGTTATTCCCCTGAGTTAGCTTCAAAATTTCCCCACATTTCCCTAGGTCAGGGATCGGCAACCTGTTGAGACGTTAATCAAAAGTTATATTTACAAAATTTCTCAGTTTTTGAAGAGCCATTACAATGAGTAAATTCAAACGTCCAAACGATATTCCCCTGAGTTAGCTTCAAAATTACCCCACATTTCCCTAGGTCAGGGATCGGCAACCTTTTGAGACATTAACCAAAGGTAATATTTACAAAATGTCTCAGTTTTTGAAGAGCCACTACAATGAGTAGATTCAAACGTCCAAACGTTATTCCCCTGAGTTAGCTTCAAAATTTCCCCACATTTCCCTAGGTCAGGGATCGGCAACCTGTTGAGACGTTAATCAAAAGTTATATTTACAAAATGTCTCAGTTTTTGAAGAGCCATTACAATGAGTAAATTCAAACGTCCAAACGATATTCCCCTGAGTTAGCTTCAAAATTACCCTACATTTCCCTAGGTCAGGGATCGGCAACCTTTTGAGACGTTAACCAAAAGTTATATTTACAAAATTTCTCAGTTTTTGAAGAGCCATTACAATGAGTAAATTCAAACGTCCAAACGATATTCCCCTGAGTTAGTTTCAAAATTACCCTACATTTCCCTAGGTCAGGGATCGGCAACCTTTTGAGACGTTAACCAAAAGTTATATTTACAAAATTTCTCAGTTTTTGAAGAGCCATTACAATGAGTAAATTCAAACGTCCAAACGTTATTCCCCTGAGTTAGCTTCAAAATTTCCCCACATTTCCCTAGGTCAGGGATTTGCAACGTTTTGAGACGTTAACCAAAAGTTATATTTACAAAATTTCTCAGTTTTTGAAGAGCCATTACAATGAGTACATTCAAACATCTAAACGTTATTTCCCTGAGTTAGCTTCAAAATTTCCCCACATTTCCCTAGGTCAGGGATCGGCAACCTGTTGAGCCGTTAATCAAAAGGTATATTTACAAAATGTCTCAGTTTTTGAAGAGCCATTACAGTGAGTAAATTCAAACATCCAAACGTTATTCGTTATTCCCCTGAGTTATCTGCAAGATTTCCCCACATTTCCATAGGTCAGGGATCGGCAACCTTTTGAGATGTTAACCAAAAGTTATATTTACAAAATTTCTCACTTTTTGAAGAGCCATTACAATGAGTACATTCAAACATCTAAACGTTATTTCCCTGAGTCAGCTTCAAAATTTCCCCACATTTCCCTAGGTCAGGGATCGGCAACCTGTTGAGCCGTTAACCAAAAGTTATATTTACAAAATGTCTCAGTTTTTGAAGAGCCATTACAGTGAGTAAATTCAAACGTCCAAACGTTATTCGTTATTCCCCTGAGTTATCTGCAAGATTTCCCCACATTTCCATAGGTCAGGGATCGGCAACCTTTTGAGATGTTAACCAGAAGTTATATTTACAAAATTTCTCAGTTTTTGAAGAGCCATTACAATGAGCACATTCAAAGATCTAAACGTTATTTCCCTGAGTTAGCTTCTAAATTTCCCCACATTTCCCTAGGTCAGGGATCGGCAACCTTTTAAGACGTTAATCAAAAGTTATATTTACAATATTTCTCAGTTTTTGAACAGCAATGAGTAAATTCAAACGTCCAAACGTTATTTTCCTGAGTTAGCTTCAAAATTACCCCACATTTCCCTAGGTCAGGGAATGGCAACCTTTTGAGACGTTAACCAGAAGTTATATTTACAAAATTTCTCAGTTTTTGAAGAGCCATTACAATGAGTAAATTCCAACGTCCAAACGTTATTCCCCTGAGGTAGCTTGAACATTTCCCCACATTTCCCTAGGCTACCCGGAAAACGATTTCCGCCTTAACCAATGTGAGCCTCAAGGATATCATGGAACATGTCCTGAATTCAATCGAATCTACAGCTTCGCAGTCGACAGTCCACTAATATCGTGCATGGAACCAGTCAAGCCACTATCACCCCAGGAGACGGTATGTAGGCGACAGCAGAGTGCCTCACAGATCAACGTAGATATCAATATAGTTATCCAGTGGAGATAAATAAATAGAGTACAGTTTAACGTACAGAAAACCTAGCCAACAACACTGAGAAAGAAGTCTCTCGTTGGCTTACCAACTGTGGAAATGGAGGGTCACCCAGTAGTCGAGTCACCTTCCGTCAATCTTTCGGGGATCAACATCAATAATAACATGTCCTGGCACGTCCACGTCGTCAGTGTTATCGCTACAACGGCATTCCTGAAGCTTGGAGTTTTGTTCCGCTGTAGGAAGCTGTACAGACACAGATCCGACCATCGTTGGAGTATTGCTCCCATGTGTGGGGATGCGCTCCGAAGCACCCTCTAAAGTGTCTAAGTTAGATTAAAGATTTCCCTACATTTCTCTAGGCTACCGTGAGGATGTAATGTACGAGGAAAATGATTCCCACCGTAATCAAAGTAAGGTGGAAACCGTGGAAATCATGAAAACCTTGGATCATGGAAATTTTGAAAATCGTGAAAATTGGATATCCCTGAAATGTTGGAAATCCTGAGAATCTTGGGAAACTTGTAAATCCTGAGAGTCTTAGGAATCTTGAGAATCTTGGAAATCTTGAAAATCTTAAGGAAACTTGTAAATGTTGACTATCTTAGAAATCTCGGAAAACTTGTAAACCTTGTAAATCTTGGATCATTTTGGAATACCTGGAAATCTTGGAACTCTAGGAAATATTGAAGTCTTGGAGAACGTGGAAATATTTGAAATCTTGAATATCTTGGACATCTTGGAAACCATGGAGATTTTGGAAATGTTTAGAAACCTATAAATCATGAGAATGTTAGGAATCTTGGAAATCTTGGAAATTTAAGATATCTAGGAAATATTAGAAGTCTTGGAAATCCTGTATATAAAAAAGAATCAAGCTACTAGACTCGAATCTTGGAAATATTTCGAAACTTGGAAATATTGGGAGCCTTGGAAAGTTTGAATATCTCGGAAACCTGGACATCTTGGAAACTTTGGAAATGTTGAAAAACCTGGGCAACTTAGACATGTCGGAAAACTTGCAAATCTTGGGGATCTTGGGAATACTGAAGACTTCGAAAACTTGGAAGTATTGGAAATCTTGAATAATATCTCCGACATCTTGGAAATGATGGAGTTTTTGGAAATATTTAGAAACCTGTAAATCCTGAGATTCTTAGGAATCTTGGAAACCTTGGAAATCTCGGAAATCTTGGAAATCTTGGAAATCTTGGAAATCTTGGAAATCTTGGAAATCTTGGAAATCTTGGAAATCTTGAAAATCTTGGAAATCTAGGAAATCTTGGAAATCTTGGAAATCTTGGAAATCCTGGAAATCTTGGAAATCTTGGAAATCTTGGAAAACTTGAAAATCTTGGAAATCTTGAAAATCTTGTAAATCTTGGAAATCTTGTAAATCTTGTAAATCTTGGAAATCTTGGAAATCTTGGAAATCTTGGAAATCTTGGAAATCTTGGAAATCTTGGAAATCTTGGAAATCTTGGAAATCTTGGAAATCTTGGAAATCTTGGAAATCTTGGAAATCTTGGAAATCTTGGAAATCTTGGAAATCTTGGAAATCTTGGAAATCTTGGAAATCTTGGAAATCTTGGAAATCTTGGAAATCTTGGAGATCTTGGAGATCTTGGAAATCTTGGAAATCTTGGAAATCTTGGAAATCTTGGAAATCTTGGAAATCTTGGAAATCTTGGAAATCTTGGAAATCTTGGAAATCTTGGAAATCTTGGAAATCCAGAAAATCTAGAAACTATTTATAAACGAAACTTTCATTTTAGTTTATTAGTATCGAGAACGGGTGACAATTTTAGGCGATTTTCCCTTGCAGATAGGGAATTTCCCCGCGGATCAACATCACCGTTCCAAGCGACGCGGTCACCAGCGGTCGATCGGCATTCTTGGAGATGATCCAAAAACCTTTCTCGCGCGACCCACTGACACACCCATCACTATGGCCGATCGCGGGAATGTCACATTTTAGGGATAGGGCGGGTCACCGGGATTTCCGGCAACTAGGATTTTAATTACAATAATTTTCAGATGTTTGGCAGAACGATCCCAAACAGAGCTGCCGTTTTAGTACATTTGTACTATTTCTAGTGCATTTTCGATGGCAAAGTAGCATTAAGAGCATTAAGGCTCAATTCTAGTACACTTTCAGTTTTCGAAAAATGAACCAAAAAATCAATATATTTGACTGTAGCCGTCGTAAAATCTTCATTTCATACGGTGAAGCTTCTCAAATGGATGTATAATGTAAGAAATGGAAAGCTTGCAGAGATTGGAAAGCTTTTGTTTGCTCTTCAGAAAATTATAGCGCTTTTGAAACCATAAATAGGAATATATTGTTAGCTAAGCTTAAAGTATATGGTTTTGAGGGTAAGATTTACAAATGGTTTGAAAATTATCTAAATGGAAGACAACAAAGGGTAAAAATAGGTGAAGTCGTATCAGATACATGCTATATCAATGTTGGTGTACCTCATGGGAGTGTGTTAGGACCTATCCTTATTATTTTGTACCTTAATGACATACATTTATTTGTAGATTGTGATTTCATAAATCTGTTTGCAGATGATACTGTACTTGCATGTTCAGATGTTAACCTAGACACTGCTATTGAAAAAATTAATTATGCCTTAAGTGGTGCTGACAATTACTTGAAATTAAACAAGCTCAAATTGTCCTTAAGACTAAAGCCATGCTCATTACCTCAAAACATAAATACAAACAGACACATTTTTCGAATTTAAAAATTACTATTGATAATCAAAACATTGAAATCGTTACTTTCGTAAAGTACTTAGGTATACAACTTGATAACTTCTTATTATTTGATAAACATTTTGATTATGTACACAAGAAAATCTCTAAAAAGCTATTATTTTTCACAAGAATTTCTAATTTTCTGTCTGCCAAGATGAGGTTAAAAGTATATCAATCCATTATACAACCACACTTTGACTATTGTTCTTCTGTACTACACCTTTATAACTCAAATCAGCTGTCACAGTTACAAAAGATGCAAAATCGTGGTATGAGAATTATCTTAAGGACGAATCGATATACAGTTATTCAATTGATGCTGTCAACCCTTAATTGGTTATCTGTATCACAAAGGCTAAATTATCTTATCATGGTATTTGTTTTTAAAATAGTGTCAGGTATGACACCAACGTATTTGCAATGCTTCAGCTATAATAGTGATTATACATGCACATCAGACTAGAAAACAAACTATTTATATTTCTAAAACTAACAAGAAGAGTAGCATGAATTCTTTATTTTTTAAAGGATTCAATGATTACAATAATCTTCCAATTACAGTAAAACAAAGTTCGTCGCTTAGAATATTTAAACAACAATTATTAAAGTACATAAGAGCCATCTGATAATCTTTAGACTCTCAGTTAACTTCTCTCTATTATTGAGGTTTCTAATATTGGCATTGTATATTGGCGTCGTATATAGGTATATAGGATCAGCATTAATTTAATTATTTTTTAGTGTTAATTTTATTATGTTGGAATAACCAATTTGTATTTTTTTAGGTATCATTACTTTATTTTGTATTAGGGTAACCCTATTTTGAAATAAAGCTTCTTCTTCTTCTTCTGTGGCTCAATTTCCAGCTCATAATGAAATTCACGGATTTTAGTATAATTTAGTACAATCTATAACATTTTATTACTTACACTCAGTACATTTCAGAAACGCATCGCAGCAGCACTAGTCCTAAAGGTCTTTTCTCAGGGTTAGGTCGATAGGTCTGGTTACCCAGGTATCAACAAAATAGAGAAAGAAAAGAAAAAAAGAAACTAGAAGAGTGACAAGTGTTTTCGAAAGTACAGTTTGCCGGTGAAAATTAGGATTCTGCGATTTTCCTAACTCGGAGAGTATAAAATATAATTTGGGGACATTCGCTTCTTCTTATTCCAGTCAAGAAAATTGACTCAGTATTCACCATTTACCTATTAATATCGGAGTTCTCAAAATTATAAAAGTTTTCAATATCGCAATAGTTTTTAGAGTCAAAGCATGAAACATTTACGAAGTGCTGAATTTCGTTCTTGTTTTCTGTAAATTGAAAGAGCAATAAAGAGTATTTAAGGATAATGGAAATTTTGGAGATAATAGAAATCTTGGCAATATAATAATTCTTGAAGATCTTGGAAATCTTTGAATTATTTAAAATTTTTGAAAACCTGGAAGTCTTGAAATCTTGGAATTCTTGGAAATCTAGAAATATTAAAAATAACGAAAATCTTGGAAATTTCGGGAACCTTGGAAATATTGGAATCCTTGGAAAATTTTTGAAATCGTGGGAGGCTTGGTAATATTGGAGATATTAAAAATCTTGAAGGTCTTGGGAATGTGCGAAATCTAGGAATTCTTTAAAATTTTTAAAACCTAGAAGTCATGAAATCTTGGACATCTGAAAATTTAAGAAATGATGAAAATATCGAAAACCTTGGCAATTTTTACAACTTCTATATTCTCTACGTCTGAAAACCATTGGAATATCGGAAAATGGTGGTAGTTACGGTATTATCAAACTAAGATTTTGGAAATTTGGAAGTTTTTTAATTCATGATAGTTCTCAAAATTTCGATTTTTGTGATAATTTCATAAAATATTCGAAATTCAAATTAGTACACATTCTACATCCTGTACTGGCGGCCATAGCTTGAAAGGGAGGCCATGTGACAAAATATTATCGCGGGGGGTAGGTATGAATTGTTAAAGATTTTAGTTAGATTAGCTTCTTTTTAATATAATACCTTTCTCTTTGATAGAAAACTTGCTCACTGTGCAGTGTTGGAAATCTCCAAAGACAAGACAATTTTGATGAGTGTGAAAAATTAATCTAAAATAGTGCGGGACGTTAAGCAAGGTAATGTCAGATTTGATTGTACTTCGAAGCGAGGGGCGTGGAGCGATCTTGTCTCCAGAGAAATCCCGGATATGACATGAAATCGTGACTGAAGGAATGTTAGTTTACGCAGTGCCGGATCGAGGACTCTTCAAACCATTATACTAAAACTAAGTGCGTTGGCGCCAAAAAATTACCCAAAAAATTTAATTTCCCAGGGTACAAGTCCACTTTAAAAAAAAGCACGCTATCATTTTTTTCGACAGTTTGAGACTGCTCCACTTTCACTAGATTGGAATCACTTGATTGATTGGCGTTTAGATTTAGATTCAAATCCATACTTTGTCACCAGTTATAATAATATTTCATATTATCCCCCCAAATACAGCATATGGAGGAAACTTTGATGACTTCCTAATGGCAACTGACTATGTAGGTATCCAGATTAAATGTGTGTTTGTGAATTGGAGTAACTCGTAATCTCTTTTATGTACTTTTATGTGTTTTGTATCATATAAAGCCATACGATAAATAAAATAAATAATATATTATACATTCTACCATAATCGTATTTCTTGAGAGTTGAGAGTGTTGTTTGTGGGCTTCTGAGATTATGAGGAAACTAACGACAACAAGCTTTTCTGATTGTAGTGTAAGATCTTTTGAGTTGCAGTCATTCCAGTCCCTAGCGTACTCCAAACGATTTTATAGATGGATCTGTTATCATCCCCAATCATCTGCCGAAGTTAGTTACTGAGGTAAACTTTTTCAAATTTGGATCTGTTGTAGCAGCCATACACAGGCCTCAAACATGAGGCTTCATTACTAAACACAGTACGTTATTTCGGACAGAAACCACTTTTAAAATCGTATAATGTCAGCTCGAAAATTTTCATGCGATAGCACATTATGACATAGAAGAGCAAATTTTGAAAGTTTCCAAAAGCATGTAATAGTACTAGAAGTAGTGATGGGGAGGAGAAGACAGGCAAGTAGGCCACCTTTGGACCTTTTTGCCAACCCCACGGAACCAACATTGAAAACACTAAAACCCTGCATCCTAGAAAACTCCTTGTCGATCCTACCAGACCTCTTGACGAAAGTCAGTATGTCCGACCATCTTGCTGAATATAGTGACTCCTCCCCGAACTTCATTGTGTGAATTTCTGAACCCTAAGGTAGCCATAAGCAGCACATCTGCCCAGGAAGTGGAACGAGATCTAGACCTCCACCCAGCATCTGGAGCAGATAGGACCCCCTACCTCTCTCATGAGTGACATATCCCTATTCAGCTGGCGTTGGCCAGTGAGAACTCCCACAAGAAGGTTGAGCATCTCTCTGCCTTTATTCAGAAGTCATAGCGTTCGGCCCTTATCAGGGCCCGCTATGAGTCTTTTAGCTTAACCATAACCAGGCTTTCGCCAGTTCCTTGTAGGCCTAGTCGTCCAGGACAACATTGACCTGATACCTGCTACTTCCAAGTATAATAGGTTCCGGGACGATGCAGAGGCTGCTGGCCCCTATTTTTTTAATAACGGAGCAGACCTCGCAGGCAGAGCCTAAATACCAGAGTACCTCGGCTGGTGTGAATCGGTTATGTTAGGGGAAGTTTGTTAACGCGAGATTTGAATAGGCCAATACCCGCAGGCCCAATAAATACATCTTCTGGCAGTCCATTCCAAGCCTTGGACACCCTGGGAATAAATGTGCGGTTGTACCGCTCAGTTCTTGATGTATGAAGAACGACCGTCTTAGGATGAGATGCAGCGGTCGCACGGGTACGTCTGATAGGAGCAGTGAGCGGCGGAACGATAGAGGATAGCTCAGAGGAGCAGATTCCGCTGGAATATCGGTAGAAGAGTGACACGTCACCAACAACACGCCGGTGAGAAAGTGACTGAAGGTGGCGCGTTAAGGCCGGATCGCAAATTAATCGAATTGCCCTTCTCTGGACGGCATCCAGTATAGACAGGGTAGTAGGGGCAGCAGCTCCCCAGACATGAGAGCAATACTTCAGGCAAGGTCTTATTTGGGCTTTATATAGCGTGAGGAGGTTACATGGTGAGAAATAGGTACTTTCTGACTCTAAATAGGTACCCAAGCTTTTTACCAGCAGCTGCTGCAATTGACACGACCTGTTCGTACCAGATCAGATTTTCTGTAATGTTGACTCCTAACAGCTTGAATGAGTGACTCCTTGGCAGAGCCCGGTTGTTCATTAGAACCTGGTGTTGACTTGGGCACTTCTTGTTTGATAGCGTACAATACTGGGTCTTGGAGGCATTAAATTTAACCATATTCGTAAGCCCCCAAGCGGTAATGGTATCGAGATCCTTTGAAAGTGAAGCTGCCACTGCCAGTCTTCTGCGTTCCAGCTCGACCACAGAGATCGGTCTATTGCTCATGATGCCTGCATGCAGCGTACTGTCATCCGCAAAATGTGGATTGAGTTTGTAGTGGTAGAGAGTATATCATTAATGTGAAGCAGAAACAATGTCGGAGGCAATACCGATCCCTGCGGAGCCCCGGCATTGATGCTATGGAAAGAAGAGGAAAAGCCGTCTACCACAACAGAGATTTTCCGACCTGAGAGGAAGTCTGCGAGCCAACCGCAAAGCTTAACAGGGAGCGCATAAGACGGGAGCTTGTTTAGGAGAGCTGCATGCCACAGTTGATCGAATGCCTTTGAAATATCGAGAGCAACGACGTGAGCGTCGCCAAATGACTGGATGAGTTTGCTCCACACATGTGTGACGTAAGCCAGGAGATCTCCAGTTGATATTTGGTGTCGGAATCCATATTGTCTGTCGTTGATTAAGTGATGGAGCTCTGGGTAATTAGTGAGCTCTTGGTTCGTATTTCTCCATTACTTTACTGATTACAGAAAGCAGAGCTATAGGTCTGTAGTTGGTCGGATCAGTTTTGGATCCCTTTTTTGGCATCGGCTAGATGCAAGCTGTTTTCCAGTCTTTTGTGAAAATGCCGGAATCGGAAGACATCCGTAAGAGGCGGGTAAATATGGGAGCGAGCTCCGGTGCGCACTTCTTCACAACAATGGAGGGGATCATGTCGGGCCCATTCGCCTTATTAATGTCAAGTGACTGCAGCACCTATCCTACCCTATCCTGGCTAAACAGTCTGCTCTCTCGTTACCCATCCATCATGTGTCCAGATATTCACAGCAGGGTTACCTTCTTATGGCTTTCTAATTTCTGAACATTCTTGAGCCAGAGCTGATCTGACCCTTAGAGCTGCTACCGAATACGAGAAGCAAAAGCTAAAACCGTGATGTTATAGGTACTTGACACTATTTAAACATTCATCTTCTCATCTTAAGTATGGATCGTTCTCTTTTTAATTTAATTTGTATCGATAGCATTCAAAACAACTTTCATCGGTCATCTCTCGTAAGACAATGAGGTAGTTGGTATTCCGTTGTCGTGCGAGACAGGCTTTCAGAACTTTACATCTCATTGTGTTTACAATATTGTGTGTACATTAAAATAAGGCAAGCATCACCCCGTTCTCTGCTGGCACAACACCAGGTCTTTAAACTGTCTCGCCCTCATCTGTATTCTGTGCCCGATATTGGCTCTGATCTTTTATGTTCCATATAACTAAGAGATTGCTTTTATTCTTTTACGGTATTGCGTGTTCTCTAAACTCTGTATTCTAGTGATGGTTTCTAACGACACGCATTTTTTTGTTTATGGGCGTTGGTATACATGTTGTTTTGAAAAGATGTGGGCTTGCTTATAATATAATAGAATATTTCATAAAATCGGTTAGGTTTTTGTAAGGCCGTAGTCTAGGGACGGCAGATTTCTCACTCATTGGATTTGAGAGGATAAAAGTCAAACACGTATCATTTGTTTTCTCATGGTTTTTTATTGCTAATACGTTAACGTCCCATAAAAGCTTATTCCCATCGGAAACGATCAAATAAGATACCCTTCGGTTCTAGAGACTATTTCAGAGAGAACGCCTTTTTGGTCACCCTTGATAGACTGAGCCCTGAAATTCAGAGAAGGTATAGTGCTTACTTAAACTTTAAAAAACATTTTCCATGCAAAAAGAAAATCTCCTCTAGTCTCTCGTGGGTATTATACCAATGATCTAGAGGACGATTTGGTTCAATAATGTGTGTATTCTTACAGTCACATTTCCTCTTATAAAACAGCAGAGTGTGAAACCTTGATCATTCTTACTACTCGGTCACTCAATGTTTTTGGGGAATCAATCTCTGCCTAATGTTTAATTGGCGCCCAACGTGGGGCCAATGTATGTAGAACCTTCTACGAAGCTAAAACATTGCTGTTGCAATTCAGCTCTATAGAAGTTACCTAACACGCGGAATCAATGTCTAATGTTCAATAATTGGCGCCCAACGTGGGGCTAATGTATGTAGAACCTTCTACGAAGCTAAAACATTGCTGTTGCAATTCAGCTCTATAGATGTCACCTAACACGCGGAATCAACCTCTAATATTTAACAATTGGCGCCCAACGTGGGGCTAATGTATGTAGAACCTTATACGAAGCTAAAACATTGCTATCGCAATTCAGCTGTATAGAAGTTACCTAGCACGCGGAATCAACCTCTAATATTTAACAATTGGCGCCTAACGTGGGGCCAATGTATGTAAAACCTTCTACAAATTTAAAACATTGCTGTTGCAATTCAGCTGTATAGAAGTTGCCAAGCACGCATAGTCAATCTCTAATGCTTAACAATTGGCGCCCAATGTGGGGCCAATGCATGTAGAACCTTCTACGAAACTAAAACATTGCTGTCGCAATTCAGCTCTATAGAAGTCATCTAGCACGCAGAATCAATCTCTAATGCTTAAAAATTGGCGCCCAACGTGGGGCCAGTGTGTGTAAAACCTTCTACGAAGCTAAAACATTGCTGTCGCAATTCAGCTGTACAGAAGTTACCTAGCACGCGGAATCAATCTCTAATGCTTAACAACTGGCGCCCAACGTGGGATCAATGTATGTAGAACCTTCTACAAAGCTAAAACATTGCTGTTGCAATTCAGCTCTATAGAAGTTACCTAACACGCGGAATCAATGTCTAATGTTCAATAATTGGCGCCCAACGTGGGGCTAATGTATGTAGAACCTTCTACGAAGCTAAAACATTGCTGTTGCAATTCAGCTCTATAGATGTCACCTAACACGCGGAATCAACCTCTAATATTTAACAATTGGCACCCAACGTGGGGCTAATGTATGTAAAACCTTCTACGAAGCTAAAACATTGCTGTTGCAATTCAGCTCTATAGAAGTTACCTAACACGCGCAATCAATGTCTAATGTTCAATAATTGGCGCCCAACGTGGGGCTAATGTATGTAGAACCTTCTACGAAGCTAAAACATTGCTGTTGCAATTCAGCTCTATAGAAGTTACCTAACACGCGGAATCAATGTCTAATGTTCAATAATTGGCGCCCAACGTGGGGCTAATGTATGTAGAACCTTCTACGAAGCTAAAACATTGCTGTTGCAATTCAGCCCTATAGATGTCACCTAACACGCGGAATCAACCTCTAATATTTAACAATTGGCGCCCAACGTGGGGCTAATGTATGTAGAACCTTATACGAAGCTTAAACATTGCTATCGCAATTCAGCTGTATAGAAGTTACCTAGCACGCGGAATCAACCTCTAATATTTAAGAATTGGCGCCTAACGTGGGGCCAATGTATGTAAAACCTTCTACAAATTTAAAACATTGCTGTTGCAATTCAGCTGTATAGAAGTTGCCAAGCACGCATAGTCAATCTCTAATGCTTAACAATTGGCGCCCAATGTGGGGCCAATGCATGTAGAACCTTCTACGAAACTAAAACATTGCTGTCGCAATTCAGCTCTATAGAAGTCATCTAGCACGCAGAATCAATCTCTAATGCTTAAAAATTGGCGCCCAACGTGGGGCCAGTGTGTGTAAAACCTTCTACGAAGCTAAAACATTGCTGTCGCAATTCAGCTCTACAGAAGTTACCTAGCACGCGGAATCAATCTCTAATGCTTAACAATTGGCGCCCAACGTGGGATCAATGTATGTAGAACCTTCTACAAAGCTAAAACATTGCTGTTGCAATTCAGCTCTATAGAAGTTACCTAACACGCGGAATCAATGTCTAATGTTCAATAATTGGCGCCCAACGTGGGGCTAATGTATGTAGAACCTTCTACGAAGCTAAAACATTGCTGTTGCAATTCAGCTCTATAGATGTCACCTAACACGCGGAATCAACCTCTAATATTTAACAATTGGCACCCAACGTGGGGCTAATGTATGTAGAACCTTCTACGAAGCTAAAACATTGCTATCGCAATTCAGCTGTATAGAAGTTACCTAGCACGCGGAATCAACCTCTAATATTTAACAATTGGCGCCTAACGTGGGGCCAATGTATGTAAAACCTTCTACAAAGTTAAAACATTGCTGTTGCAATTCAGCTGTATAGAAGTTGCCAAGCACGCGTAGTCAATCTCTAATGCTTAACAACTGGCGCCCAATGTGGGGCCAATGCATGTAGAACCTTCTACGAAACTAAAACATTGCTGTCGCAATTCAGCTCTATAGAAGTTATCTAGCACGCAGAATCCATCTCTAATGCTTAACATTTGGCGCCCAACGTGGGGCCAATGTATGTAGAACCTTCTACAAAGCTAAAACATTGCTGTCGCAATTCAGCTATATGGGTCATTCTCACCAAATTCCTAATATTATGGCAAGCTAATTACAAAAATTACTATTTCATTTTTTGTCATAATTTTTTGTCAGCCAATTCGTTTTGAAGCATTTAAAAAGATTTCAAAAGTCGTCGAGCTCCCAAATTATTTTTTTCGCAAATATTGTCGTTTTTAGAAAGTTGGCAATAACGGAGGGGAGACAGAGACTAACGGAGGAGAGAATGCAGCTAAAGGAGGGGAGAATATAGTTAACGGAGAAGATAATAGGTGGTTCATACCAAAAGGACAAACAAAGGAGAAAATAGCTATACTTCTACATAATATATTATTGTTGTAAGAAATAAATCCACATATTTCGTACTTCTTTATAAAAAGTACTACATGAAAAAATAAAATAAAAACATAACTCTTCAGAATTGTTTTAGCAAATCTGTATGGTGCGTTTAAGCGCACATAATACGCTAGGTTTAATACATATGTTCAAAGCATTGTAGGCTATCACCAAAGGTATATTCACCTTTCATGGCATTTTCCTGCGGATTTGTCAACACTTTAAGAATTTCTCTTTGATCTACAATAGATGTATCTGCTTTATCGGGAAATACAAATCTTTGAGCTCCAATTTTTTTCATAAAGGAAACTGTACATTCAGAATTTTGATCTACAGAAATAACTTTGGCTACATAATGCCTATAAATTTTTTTGCCAGAAAGTTTTACCACTACATAAGAGTCTTTAACGATATCTCCTTTGACGTCTTTGACGTACGATTGGTACTGTTTCAGAGGAACATTATCTTCGCTGGAAGTTTCACCATATTCATCCTCGTTTATATTTGTTTTCTTCTCTACCATACGTTCATCCATTTTTTCACTATACAACTTTCGGTATTGTTCCAGAGGTACATCGTCATCACTGGAATTTTCACTTCGTACTTCTTCGTCCATTTTTTCACCATACAACTTACGGTATTGTTCCAGAGGTACATCGTCATCACTGGAAATTTCACTTTCTACTTCTTCGTATTTGTTGCTGCCCTTTAACGTTTGTCTTTCATTTTTATCTTCGTCGTCACTTTCGTCCGAAGAAGAATAAACTTGTGTGTACCTTATACGTTTCTTTGGGACAGGAATGATCTCAGCTGAAAATATATATATGTTGAAAACTTGCCTGATGTATGATTATCTTAAAATTACATACCTTCCTGATTGCCCAGAAGTAAAGTTCCCAAGTTGTAATGAGTACAAATAATACTGGCACTGCATTCTAAACAGGACAAACTTCTCATCACCATACGATTGGGAAATGAGCGACTCCAACATACTTCGTGGCACTTCAAAGTACCTTTGAATGTGAAAAGCTGTGTTGGCAGTATGTTGTCAACTCTGGTAATTTCGTCGGTATCTAAACCAATGATATGAACCGCAGAACTACAATTTAACGCAGTAAGCATCTTCTCATAACTGGACACGTCTTCGCCCATAGCTACTATTCGGTCTGCTTCTCTCTTTATATATCCTCCTATGCCATCAGGAGCACCTTTACCATGCCCACTTTCACTATAGTGCCACCTCAGTGTATTCACGTTAAGTTCTCTTGCTAAGTAAACTGCCATTAAATAAAACATCTTTTTATTTCTGTATTGTGTCGACGGTGAGTCGCTCAGAAAATGAACCGTAGTCAAATCAGGAATTCTTTTTTTAATGTCTGGTATGATCAAATTAATATGTGCACAAATAGCAGAAGGATCATGACGGAGATTGTCTGAGAGTGTACAGTATGATATAGGTTTCATTGGTAAATTATCTGATGGCTTGTGGTACACCACAACCGTATGCAAAGATATCTGAGGCTTAGAGCCACCAAAATGGGCAGATTGAATTTCTTCCGCATATTTGCACACATAGTTTTCCGAGAAATCTACGTGAACCAAAACTTCTTGGGCAGATAAATTTCTCTTGATATTGTCAATTGCTGCATATTGGTGCTTTATATTTCTCACGTGTAACAGAAATTTTGGAATCATGTTTAAAAACATAGTACATACCTCGCTTTTTTCACCGTACATCTTTTCTTTAACCGTTCTAACGCAGATCTTTTCTTTACCTTTTATAACAATGGTTTCCCTTTTCGTTAGCCATTTTTCATAGACAATGCGTTCACTCTTTTCAAACTCTGAAATGTGTATACTTGTTTCCGAACATTTCAGGCATCGTCTTTCCAAACATAACTCATTGTCAGAATTGCAGCATATTGACTTAATTAACTCTTCGGGTGTGTTTTCATGAATTATTTTCAAAAATTTTAGCTTTGAGGTGAGCAGACTCATATTTGCATGCAAAATGCACATACATGTGTTTCTATTTTTCACATTAGGTTGCAACACCCAGAATGGACGGAATCTGCAAAATGTCGCATAGGATATTTTGCATCTGGGATAGCGGTGCCTGAATTGTTGGTAAAGGTTTTTTAGGGTGGAATTTAAATATCTTTTTTGTTTTTTGATCTTTCTATATGTCACAGTATCTTTTTTTCCAGGACATAAACGGCTATTTTCGTCTCTACTTAGAAAACCAGTAACAAGTTTTTTAGCCGATATCAGTTCTGGAAGATTCTTATTGCTTATTTTCCTGTACACTGTACTGTTTGACGCTATTTTACAGAGGTATCCTGTATACCCACTTTGACGTATTATATTACCTGAAATGTTATCAATAAACTTCCTTTTATCTTTACGTGTGGACTGCTTGCTAAAATTTTGTTTTAACTGAGAAGAAATGACTTCGCCAAATAGTAACCTCTTTTTGATTTTCTTATCCGCCTTTAGGCCATGAACTATTTTGTTTATTTGGTGCCCTTGAGGGCTACCTGCTTTATTTTCATTTGCTCTTATTCTAAAATACCTTTTTTTGTATTTTCTAGCTCGCTTCTCAGTCTCCTCTAGTTTTTTCTCGAGCTCGCTAATCTTTCTTTTCAATTTGTCTCTATTCTTACGTACAACTTTTTTTCCAGAAAGATACTGCCTACTCGTACCGTGAAAAACAGGAGGTGGTGTATTTTCTCTATTAGGACTATTATTCCCTAAATTAGCCACTTCAGGCAACAGTGGACTATATCTTGGTGTACTGGGTGGAGTAGCCTCATTCAAAAATGATATAAGCTTCTCGTCTTGTTTTTTCTTCTGGTACCGCTCTTTAAATTTATTTCTCCATACTTTCCTTACTTGTCTTTGTTCTCGCGTGTTCATATCTTTTATACTCTTGATTTTACCAGCAGCTTTTCTTGCATAATATCTCTCTCTTTCTTTTCTTTTCGCTTCCTCATATCTAAGGGGATCGCTCTTAATTTCTTCACGGAGTCTACGCATGGACTCTTTACATTTTTCAGCTTTTTTCTTCCTGTTTTTATCAATCTTTGCTTTACCCTGTGACCTAGCCATATTTTATGGCACGTATCTGTAAGAAATAGTTTTTTATAATACAATTCTTCAAAATTTCTGTACTTAGTATCCACTCCGTTAAACAGTCTCCCCTCCGTTACCTTATGAGTTAACGGAGGATAGGCTAACGGAGAAGAGAATTTTTTGATTCAAGGTCAATTCTGGCCAAACTAAAATATTACACCTAACCTCAAACACATGTTGCGAGAGTCCCGGTTAGCCTTTATCAATTACAAATTATGATTATTCTTGAGTATTTTGATTGAAGCATTTATACAGTTTAACGGAGAGGAGTAGTAAGCTTTACGGATATGATTTTACTTACATTTTTCCGGTGATTTCGCTTTAATTTCCGTCTAAACGCAATAAGACCACAAGAGCACATTCACATGGATGATGCTTATAATCTAGTATTGGTCCAATGGATGGCGCTGCGCAAATAAGCGAATTTTGTGAATATTATTAAGGAGTAACGGAAGAGAGATTATGACGGGAGACAATATATTTGATGCTGCGAAAACTTAATTTCAAAATTTATCATCAAAATAGCGAGTACTAGACAATAGTTCAAGTGTAAGGATATAACATGAAGTTTGTTAAAAAAAAGGAAAATAAATAGAGCGAAAAAAATATCCATTGTATAGATAAACAGGTGGGGAGACAGCTAACGGAGGGGGAGATTTTAACATTTCAATCATTTTTTTTCAATTCCTTTTTTCCCAGTTGCCCTTCAGATATATCAGAAACATTCAGAAGGTTAAAAACTTCATGAATGTGAATCAATAAAACTTCGTTTTTAGTTTTTTTTTCTTATATAAGACGTGGTGACGTAGATTTTCGTGTTTTGGTGAGAATGACCCATATAGAAGTCATCTAGCACGCAGAATCAATCTCTAATGCTTAAAAATTGGCGCCCAACGTGGGGCCAGTGTGTGTAAAACCTTCTACGAAGCTAAAAAATTGCTGTCACAATTCAGCTTTACAGAAGTTACCTAGCACGCGGAATCAATCTCTAATGCTTAACAATTGGCGCCCAACGTGGGATCAATGTATGTAGAACCTTCTACAAAGCTAAAACATTGGTGCCGCAATTCAGCTCTATAGAAGTTATCTAGCACGCAGAATCCATCTCTAATGTTTAACAATTGGCGCCCAACGTGGGACCAATGTATGTAGAACCTTCTACAAAGCTAAAACATTGCTGTTGCAATTCAGCTCTATAGAAGTTACCTATCACGCGGAATCAAATCTCTAATGTTCAACAATTGGCGCCCAACGTAGGGCCAATCTATATATAACCTTCTACGAAGTTACAACATTTTTGTTGCAATGTAGCTGTGTAGAAGTTGCCTAGCACGCGGAATCAATCTCTAATGCTTAAAAATTGGCGCCCAACGTGGGGCCAGTGTGTGTAAAACTTTCTACGAAGCTAAAACATTGCTGTCGCAATTCAGCTCTATAGAAGTCATCTAGCCCGCAGAACCATTCTCTAATGCTTAAAAATTGGCGCCCAACGTGGGGCCAGTGTGTGTAAAACTTTCTACGAAGCTAAAACATTGCTGTCGCAATTCAGCTCTATAGAAGTCATCTAGCACACCGAATCATTCTCTAATGCTTAAAAATTGGCGCCCAACGTGGGGCCAGTGTGTGTAAAACTTTCTACGAAGCTAAAACATTGCTGTCGCAATTCAGCTCTATAGAAGTCATCTAGCACGCAGAATCATTCTCTAATGCTTAAAAATTGGCGCCCAACGTGGGGCCAGTGTGTGTAAAACCTTCTACAAAGCTAAAACATTGCTGTCACAATTCAGCTCTATAGAAGTCATCTAGCACACCGAATCATTCTCTAATGCTTAAAAATTGGCGCCCAACGTGGGGCCAGTGTGTGTAAAACTTTCTACGAAGCTAAAACATTGCTGTCACAATTCAGCTCTATAGAAGTCATCTAGCACGCAAAATCAATCTCTAATGCTTAACAATTGGCGCCCAACGTGGGGCCAGTGTGTGTAAAACCTTCTACAAAGCTAAAACATTGCTGTCGCAATTCAGCTCTATAGAAGTCATCTAGCACGCAAAATCAATCTCTGATGCTTAACAATTGGCGCCCAACGTGGGGCCAGTGTGTATAAAACCTTCTACAAAGCTAAAACATTGCTGTCGCAATTCAGCTCTATAGAAGTCATCTAGCACGCAAAATCAATCTCTAATGCTTAACAATTGGCGCCCAACGTGGGGCCAGTGTGCGTAAAACCTTCTACAAAGCTAAAACATTGCTGTCGCAATTCAGCTCTATAGAAGTCATCTAGCACGCAAAATCAATCTCTAATGCTTAACGATTGGCGCCCAACGTGGGGCCAGTGTGTGTAAAACCTTCTACAAAGCTAAAACATTGCTGTCGCAATTCAGCTCTATAGAAGTCATCTATCACGCAGAATCAATCTCTAATGCTTAACAATTGGCGCCCAACGTGGGGCCAGTGTGTGTAAAACCTTCTACAAAGCTAAAACATTGCTGTCGCAATTCACCTCTATAGAAGTTACCTAGCAGGCGGAACCAATCTCTAATGTTTCACAATTGGCGCCCAACGTGGGGTATGTATAACTTTCTACGAAACTAAAACATTGCTGTGGCGATTCAGCTCTTAGGTTACCTAGCACGCGGAATCAATCTCTCATGTTTAACAATTGGCGCCCAAGGTGGGGCCAGTGTGTGTAAAACCTTCTACAAAGCTAAAACATTGCTGTCGCAATTCACCTCTATAGAAGTTACCTAGCAGGCGGAACCAATCTCTAATGTTTCACAATTGGCGCCCAACGTGGGGTATGTATAACTTTCTACGAAGCTAAAACATTGCTGTGGCAATTCAGCTCTATGGGGTACCTAGCACGCGGAATCAATCTCTAATGTTTAATAATTGGCGCCCAACGTGGGGCCAAGGTATATATAACTGTTTACGAAGCTAAGCTCTATAGAAGTTACCTAGCAGGCGGAATCAATCTTCAATGTTTAACAATTGGCGCCCAACGTGGATTTGGGCATTGCTGTAGCCTGGCCAAATTCCATTCTAACGAGGAACAGTTGAGGATCTGGGTGCTGGCAAAAAGGGTCAAAGGTGTACTACTCTCTTGGGACTCCTGGCTTGACCTCCCCACTGCTACTACTAATATTACTACTTCTACATCTACGAAGGCAAGCATGTTTATCTAAAATTATCTAAAAGGGCGGACAGTAATGAAAAGGGGGCCCAAGGATATCAGGTGTATAAATTGTGTGTGTTGACCCGAGAGAACAGAGCAGAGCAGAGCAGAGAGAGAAGCCAGAAGCCGGAAAGCAGGAGCGATCAATAGATGTGCGCGAAGCAGGCTGGGGAGAGATCGCAGTAGGCTAGCTAGCTAGCTGTGCATGCCAGGGCACCGCATCAACTATAATTCATATTATAACAGCCCAGTTCCTTTAGAGCTGAACCTTAGGGAACGATAATGCATATATATCTGAAATGTTAATTTTTTCTACTTAGGTTGGTTACAACTTTAGTATATCATGTTAATGTAATTAAGGCAGCCCTGGATATCAAGAAGGCTGGAAACCAAAGTACAATCTATGTGTAGTTTGACAGAATAATTTCAAGTTGGCAGTAAGTTGTTCCTGTTAATTTTTTGCAGGTCCAGTTGGAAATTGACAGTAGACTCGCATGGGCACATCATATTGACTATGTGTGTAAAAAGTCTATAGCTACCATGTGGCAGCTGCGTCGGATAGTTGGTAGCACCTGGATTCAGGATGGCTGAATGCATTACTCATTTTACGAGTTTCTCTTGGGATATCTTAAAGATCTTTGATGCAGTAGTTTCCCATTTGCTTTCTGCATCCTCATGCCGTTGACCAGATGTATATCTACCGTTTCATCCGCCTTTAGGGACAATTTCTCACCCCAAGGACAAGAAGGTGTCCTTACTCTTGTCAACTCGTCCACCCAAAGCTGTTGGTTGAGAAGAGGTTACTGCTTATACCGACAGTAGTTCGGTTCCTTTTAGTCGCCTTTTACGACACGCAGGATATACGATGGGAGATATTCTACTATTCTGCCCCCACAATTGGTGCCCAACGTGGGGCCAATGTATGTAGAACCTTCTAGGAAGATGAAACATTGCTGTTGCAATTTAGCTCTATAGAAGTCACTTAGCACGCAGAATCCATCTCTAATATTTAACAGTTGGCGCCCAACGTGGGGCCAGTGTGTGTAAAACCTTCTACAAAGCTAAAACATTGCTGTCGCAATTCAGCTCTATAGAAGTTGTCAAGCACGGGAAATCAATCTCTAATGCTTAACAAATGGCGCCCAATGTGGGGCCAATGTATGTAGAACCTTCTACGAAGCTAAAACATTGCTGTCGCAATGGAGAAGTCTCATGATACTCATAATAAAATAAGCAGTTACGTATCCATAAAATATAGACGAAAAGTAATGAGTCAGTGAAAAAATTTTTGAAATCCGTCAATAAATGGCAGAGAAATCAATAATTAAAGTTTGCATATTTTGCGCGAAATAGTTGCCGCCTTCAATTTGGCTGTGACGTCACGATTCCGCAATCCGCATAGCCAGCCGTCTGTGCCGCGCGCTGCCGTAGATCTGTGTATCGTGGTATCGTGGAAGCTGTAGAGTGTTTTGTATGTACATTATTTGATTTTTAAATAAGTGTTTTTTAGTTTTTTACCATAACGGAAGAAGGACTTGTAAAAGGACAAAGTCATATTAAAATATCTCTTATTGATCTAGAAACGCTTTAAGATAATAGTTTCGTGAGAAAATAAACGCCTTCCGGTAAACGCAAATAAAAACTAGCATTTGTTGATATTTTTGTTATTGTCTCTTTGCAATACTGAGGGATGACTGTAGTATTTAAAGTATAACTAACTGAACTGTAGCAACTCTTAGAAGATACTGATTCTTTTGAAGGAGAACTCTCGGGTGATTGGGGGATGGTCATCAGACACTTATATTCTGTATCGTTCGTGTTTTTCCTTCTCATGATTGTACTTTTTGATCTTTTTGTTTAACTTTGCTGGCAACTTGCACTTTGTTTAAATATTGTTGTCGGGATTATATCTGATACGTTCACTCTGCAATCCTTAGATAGTGGATTTTCTAGTACATCCGGCTCTTTGTATATTGAATGACACTGAATTACTTCGAAAGGTTGCCAACTTGAGGTCGATGAAGCATCGTTCTGCAATAAATTTTCTAAACATTCTGCGCGTCGCCTTTTTTCATATGCTCAGAGTTTTCTTCTAGGATGAATAAATTTTTGACAGTCAAACTTATGAGGGCAGCCTTCGGTTTTCAGCTTTAATGTACCACCAACTAGTTTATATTTGATTAGATTTTCAGTATCATTTTCAAGCTGTATCAACAAAAACATAAGTTACGAATCCGAAAATATAGAAATACATAACACAGTAAAGTAATTCAACATACGTAACGTCAAAATGTTATGTATCAGATATCCTATTAATGTATATATTCAAGAAACGAAGACATGTGGAAGGCTGCAGAAGGGTCGTTTCAGTCCCGGCGAAAGACTGAATAGAAGCCATGATGATCATTCAACAGATAGGATAAATGCAATAGGTTAGCTAAATTATCGTATGTGTATATGCCTATACCTCATACAAGCATTGCTTTCGAGGTGGCAATATTTGTAACTCATTAATAGGTACAAATAAATTGAAAAAAAAAGAACTAACTAATTTACTATTGGGTAAAGTAATTTTTAACAACCAGTGAAGCTATCCATATATAGTTGATAATAATTAATACTTATCAATAGAAGATAAATACAATGGTATACTCGTATCAAAATGATCCTCACAAACATATTTTATACTTTTTGGTATTATTAAATCCCGTTTCATCACTTTGCACCACTTCTTTTGCATGCAAAGGTGCGTGGGAAAAAACTTTATTAGGTGTTTTAATCGTTGTGCTCACACACTTCGGAACAATGCAATATTTTTTGTAACATCCTTTTTTAATGTCACTCATCATAGCAATATTATTTGATATGCACTAAACTACAAAACAAATGAGACGATTGGTAGCTCAGCTCACGGCGCCACCACCACGCTGAGCCTGTGTGCATTGTCTGATACGTGCGTCGCGTCGTGTGGCTCAGCGGCAGCGGCCGCCCGCACTGGCTACGGAGCTATGACGTCACACCACTCGGTCAGTCGTGCCAAAAATATTTCTGCGGAGCGCGACTTTGAAACATTGTAACTTTTTTGTCTTTAGAGATATATTCATATTTCTTTCACGCTTTTCTTTTATTTTTCTTATATTTTCTTTTGAATCGATAAAAAAATTTTAGTAAACTTCTCCATTCAGCTCTATTACGGTGTATAGTCTGGGTAAACTGAGACAGAGCAAGCCGAGCTGTATCAAGCTTGCCTAGCACGGAAAACAAAGGACAGTCATTAGAGACGTCGCGTCGCAGAGAGCGCCATGATTTATGCGATGCCGTGAGTCGGTGCAGTTGACACCCCCGCAACCCTCTACCTTTGGGAGTTGGGGGATGGTTAAGAGAGAGGGAGGAAAAAGGGAGAATCCCGGTAGGTGGACACTCGCTCTAATTAACGGTGGAGAGGAGTAGAAGAGCGCGTATACGCACACGTCAACGGACTAACTGTCAGGGCAGTGAATCAGTGACGTGCTGACATTTGTTTTATAATTTAGCAGACCGCGTAGGCAGAGCCTAAATACCAGAGTACCGCGGTTGCTGTAAAAAGGTTATGTTAGGGGGAAGCTTGTTAACGCGGGATTTGAATGGGCCAACACCCGGAGGCCCAATAAATACATCTTCTAGCAGTCCATTCCAAGATTTGTACTCCCTGGGAATATATGTGCGGTTGTACCTCTCGGTTTTTGATGTATGAAGAACGACCGTGTTAGGATGAGATGCAGCGGTCGCGCGGGTGCATCTGAAGGATCGGTGAGCGGCGGAACGATAGAGGATAGCTCAGAGGAGCAGATTCCGTTTGAATATCGGGAAAAGAGTGCGAGGTCACCAATAACACGCCGGTGAGAAAGTGGCTGGAGGTGGCGCGTTAAGATCGGGTCGCCAATTAGTCGAATTGCCCTCCTCTGGACGACATCTAGTATAGATAGGGTAGTAGGGGCAGTAGCTCCCCAGACATGAGAGCAATACTCTATGCCAGGTTTTATCTGGGCTTTATACAGCGTGAGGAGGTTACATGGTGAGAAGTACTTTCTAGCTGTAAATAGGTTCTATAATGTTGACTCCTACCAGCTTGAATGAGTGACTCCTCAGCAGAGCCCGGTTGTTTATTAGAACCTGGGGTTGGCTTGGGCACTTCTTGTTAGATAGCTTACAATACTGGGTCTTTTACCATATCCTTGACATGGTAGCTGATGCCGACAGTTCTCAATTCATCATCAAATCAATAACTGGAAGCTTGTGTCACAATGCTAGAATAATTTCGCCGTTGTCTAGTTTTGTCTAAAGTTATCAGGTTTTTGCTATCATTGATTTTGTATACAGGGTGACCATAATTTTCTTTGTTATTTTAATTGTAACACCCTTTATTTTATGGCACTTTCAGAAAGTTCATATAAAACACTTCCAATGTTATTGATCATTCCTTATGCTTACACGTAACAATTATGGAGCTATTTCGATTTGAAATAGAAAAACGATTCCCAATACTACATTTTTGCCAAATACTGAAAGTTTCTGAGAGTTGGCCATGATACCCTGTTTGTTATACTGTTTTCTTAGAAAAGAAGTGAATCAAGGATGGGAGGACTCAAAGGACAAGCATGAAAGAACTATACGGAAGTCATATCAGGAAATCAATTAACCACTTGTAGCTTCCGCTAGAAAAATCTTCGGTTTATAAGACAAGAATCAATCACTTTTGGATACTTAGCCAAAATATGTTTTCTCGTTTTTGATACGTTCACCTATAAGCCTTTTTGTAAAAGCTATTTTTAGAAAATTTTTATAATTGACATGTGCTTTTCAGTTTGTTGATTGCCAACTGTTATATTGAAACCGAATCAAAACTAAAATATTAATTTTAATTATTTAACAAATATAACAAGCTTAGCATCCATCGCCAACTCTAACAAAACCAGAATTTGGCAAAGATATTGTTTTACTGCTTCATATCGAAATAACTCCATAACTCTTACATTTAGGAGTAGGTAATGCTTATAAATCTGGAAGTATAGATAGATAGATGAATCGTTATTCTTTTAATCATCACAGATGATATAGAACATGTTATAGAGTGAGGTTTATATATCTTAAAAAAAATAACAGTGATTATATAATATTATGATTATACGCGAGGATTGCACTCACGATGTCAATCAAAATGTCTTCGAATAAATATTAGATATATGATATGAGTAAAAAAAAGTCATAAAACACTCAACACTTGATATACACGAAATTAAAAAAAAAACAAAAAAAAAACAGAAAAATTTAAAACTTTTACATGTCCAAGTTAGGTTTATCTATGTATATCTTGAAAAAAATTTCAATGATTATATAACATTATGATAAAAAGCGAGGATTGCACTCACGATGTAGACAAAATGTCTTCAATTATATACCGAGTATAGGATACCAGTAAAAAAACCATCGTAAAACACTTAACAGCTGATATGCACAACATTAACAACAACAACAAAAACACAAAAATTTTAAAACTTGTACATGTATCTACCCATAAAAAAATTATTAATGAATTAGAATGTCTCCAAGATACTCAGCGGTGGAGTAGTATGCTTTCCTAATTAAAAGTAATTTCAACTCTAGTTTAAACCTCGTCTCAGACATGTTTCTGAAACAGTTAGGTAATCTGTTATACAACTTGATTGCCATAAGCTTTGGACTATTTTCTGTGTTAGCAAGTCTATATTATAAGAAATTTCTGACGATGCTATAGAATACAGGGTATTCTATTTAAAATAACAAAGAAAATTATGGTCGTGAGTTTTGGTTCGCCCTGTATATAAAATCAAAGATAGCAGAAAATTGATAACTTTAGACAAAACTAGATAAACATGACATTATTCTGGCATTGAGAACCAAGCTTCCAGTTATTGATTTTTAAGATGCAGTGTGATGAATAATTCATTAAGATTTTCACATAAAAGTTGCCATATCTCTGATAATACCCTGTATACCTGATAAAACCCTATATTAACCTTTCGGCTCGATCTATATAGTAGAATTGGTGAATTGGTGCCGCTGCCAGTTTGGCTCCAACAGCGCACGCCGTGCTTTCACAGCAATAGTCGCGCGTGTTTGACGAAAAATTGGGGATAATATATTTAATTTTTGTGAATGTTTAATTTTTGCAGAATAATTACAAAAAATGTGATGCAATATAATATTTAAAAGAAGCACAAAAAAGTTAGGTACTCAATTTATAGTGGTGGTGCCATGGCTCCTTGGCTCCTTAAGGGCCGGTTTCACAATAATGGGTTAACTCAAGGTTGTGTGTTGACCGGAGGTTAACCCTAGATGTCATGTTTCACAAATGGTAGTTTTCGATTTTACTTGAGGTTAACCCTGAGTTAACTTGACCCAAAGAAATTCTTGAGTTAACCCCAGGTTTGCGATGACGCATGCGCATTAGGTTATGTCACTTTAGTTTTGTTACTTGCTAGGCGTTTGAAGTTTCATATTTTATCGTTTACCTTAACGCTTTCCATCGTTCTTTTTGTTTGAAATGAATGGTTGTGATGTAAATGCGTATAGCAGCGATGAAGAAGCAATGAGACCAAGAATATTTCGACCTAGAGTCAATTATTTTGAGGCCTTTTTTAAATTTTTGTATTTTTCTTTCAGCACCTTGTGCAATTGAATTCTCCTATCGTTTCCCAGCCGTTGTCTTTTTCGCCATGATGTTGCACCTTTTGTTTTGCATTCTATTACATGCCTGTACTTTTCTACTAACGAAATGAACAGATATTCTTCATCTTTTGAAAACAAAACATCAACCCAACCTAAAAATCTGTTATCTATGCCAAACACCAAATAACTGCGAATGAAGAGAAAACACGTCAGTAGAAATAACCAAAATGAGGTTGGAAATCGCATGGAACTGACAACTCAACGAATTTATTCTTTGACAGTCTTGTCAGAAAAACACAAAACACCAGCACGAAACACCTAACGAAGAAAATAAGAAGAAGAAGAATTTTAAATATTGCGGACACCCTACCACCAACCGCTAACAATAAAATACAACTAGTGGTCAGTTAACCCTACGTCATTTTATGATTATGAAACAAGAGGCGTTCCATTGTTCGAGTTAACTCGCAGGTCGAGGTTAGTAAACTGTCAGAGTGATTGTGAAACTGGGCCTAAAAGGAGCCGCCACTAAGTGAGAGACTCTTCAGAGGTAACCTATTTTCTCCGATCGTAAAAAGTACCAAGATACGCCCTTGAACTGAAAACGAGGCAAAAAAAGCGGAGCGCCAGAACAAATAGGGTTAAGTCACGCTCCTGCAGCGTTTAGCTCTTTGTAGACAGATACGATGCCAACGCAGACGGCAGGAAAAAATCTCATTAAATATATTAGGTATTCATCCCCAGCAGAATTCATATTTTCCTGGAAAGAATGCCGCGCATTTGTTACGCAACTTGATTCATTTAATCCTATCTTGGATAAAATTTTACTGCTTTCTATAACCTTGTTACCACAATTATTATTGATGGCACCAACGACGAGCGGATATGTGGTTTAGGCACTAAATGGAGGATTAGAGATACTCATCCACAGCTTAATGCATTCACTGATCTTTAATATGCGAAACTGTAGATCTGTTAGAAGAGTGTGTCAACATTGCTTCTGCTCAACTTACATTCCTTTGCCGCCCTCAATGGGATATTTAAAAAAAATGACGTAATATTGATGATACGTCCCCAAAAACGACGGCTTCACAGTACAAAGTACTGGCTTGACTGTTATTTGATAGATATCAGCTGAGGAAGAAGTGCATTCAGAAGAGAGCAATTAGACTAATCGATACGCCTAACCTCACAAAGGACCTACACAGCCTGGAACATCGAAGAAAGGTGGCCGACCTGTCCCTGTTTTATAGATTCTATCACGGAAGATGTTCCAGTAAGCTCTCCCAGATAATCACACCAAAGGTCGTCCGAACAAGGAACACTAGAGGGGCACTGCGAGCTCATCCTTACCAGGTCGAGGTCCCTACTCCCTGAACCAGTCTCCTCCAGCATTGCTTCTTTTGGAGAACTTCGATTCTGTGGAATGAGTTACCCGGAATTTGTTTCCAGGCGGCTACAACCTGCAGCGTTTCAAATCTAACGTGCACAGACACTTAATCCTCTCGCAGCGCTTCTACTGCGCCATAGGCTTCCTGCCCTTGCAGGCGGCTCACCATTAAAAATATTTTTAGTAGTGATATGGGTTGGAAATTCTGCAAATCAGGCCCGTCCTAGTAATATTTTGACTACAGGTAGACTGTACTAGGTCCTTGGACCTGAGAATATAAGATGGGCAGGATCCAAGGCCATCCTCACCTTTGCGTAGAGTTGGACTTGGGAAAAAGGGTAAGGAGAGGTGCAAAAGGGCCCGTTGGTAGGCCTATGCACTGGTGGTTCTGATCACCAGAAAGCCTCTCTCCCTCTTTCATTCATCATTCATTCTCTGATGAAGGTTTTAGATGGATGTGAGGTTTCTTTGCATCCAGTTCTATGACCTGCCTCAAATGAAGGGTGTATTTGAATAGAATAATAAAAAAACTTCCAGTAAGTCACATATATTTGACAGTGAAGCGCTTCAACATGACACCAAGCTTAAAATTATATATAAAATTTCATTTTTTGTGTGCCGTCTTGAGGTCTGCTCTTGCTTCACTCATGTTCTTTGCTTCTAGACTTCGTTACCTAATTGTTATGCTTTTTGATTTTGTAGTAGCTTAGTGTACCTAGAATAGAAACAGAAAATCAGGACATACGGAAAGAGTAAGAAGATTTAAATATTTGGGGTGCTGGCTAAATAACAAATGGGATGCTGATAAAGAGATTATAAGGCAGAATTGAATAAGACAGAAATACTTTCTCATGAAAACGATATTTTTGGCGAGCAATAAAATGGTATAAAATGCTATTTCTTCCAAATTCCAGTTCTTATTAGAGTTGGACATGGATGCTATGCTTCTTGCTATATCTATAACTAGATGACCTTAAAAATATTGTAGCATTGAACTATTGATTTCTTAAGATACAGGGTGATGAATTTTTTAAGATTTTCACATAAAAGTGGCCATTATCTCCGAAATTACCCTGCATAACCTGATAAAATCCTACATTTTCGGAATAGGGCGAGCAAGCACAATTCAAACTTAGGATAATATATTGGGTGTTCCATTTGAAAAAACAACTTTGATATGCCATGGTTTTATCAATAACCCAGTATTAGTTAGTTATATTTATCTACAACTACAACAACAAGGTTTTTTTTATTGTATCTGCCAATACTTTACCGACATACTGGTCTTTCATGTTCCCTGACATGGAGGCATTTTTTGGCATATTGACAATTGGGTATTGCATAGTTCAATGTCTCAAAGAGTGATATATTGTTTTTTATATCCTCATAAAAGTTGTTCGTTGTTGACATGAATGACCAAACTGTCAGTATCCGTATACAAAATCCTACAATTTTTACCATACGTGGGCGTTAGGAAGTCATACACAAAATCATACATGACCGTTTTAGCAATATCCAGAATACAAGATCCGACATATGTTGGTCGACAGTAATCAATAAAAGTCTTTTCCATCTGCAGCGCTAAAAGATTTTCGTTGAAAATTCGTAATTCTTTGAATGTTGGTTTTCTGATATAATTAGAGGCCCCTCGCTTACGATCGTTGTTCTCAAAAGTTGATTAATATTGACCCTTTTTTCCACATTCTCAATTGATTTTCCAAATATGCAATAAGTTAAAGTTTTCCAATAAAAAAAGGTGTACCTTGAGAAATTGCCTGTCTGCCATCCATTTTCATTCATATTTTTGGGTTTCTCGCGGAAATTTGAGGAAACGACCTTGTGGTAGCTTGTGGGGCTTGTACGTTCGTATCGTCATGTTCATCGTTTGGTTCCTTTTCCTGGCTCTCTGCTGATAGTAAGTATTTTCTGGCAGCCGCTTCACCTTTTCTGGCATAACGTAATCGCACCACGTCTTTCTGATCCGGAATTCGCGGCGTTGTTGGCTGCGAATCCCTTGTCCGACTACATTTTTTAGGATGCCGAAAATTGTTGACATTACTAGAATTTCGTCACGGTTGACAGTCAACAGAGTTGACGTTCTCCATTTGCCATGGCATTGCAAGGTGATTGTTGGAAGGGGTAGGTGGTTTTTAGAGCTGGTGGGGTTCTTGTTAGCTACCCTATATTTTCCAAGGTGATCCTAAAATGATCAACATTATTTTTTTATTAAGCTGAGAAGCGCCCGTGAAATAATATAATAACTGAAAATTATTCTATGTTTATCCCCAATACAGGCAGGAACAATCCCTACTTATGAAACCTGAGTAGTGATGGCTTTGAAAGATAACAAGTAGCAAATATGTACAAAATGCCATCTCAAATAGGATACTTGCAGAAAAAAATATTATGTCGTTTACGCGTTCCTTAGAGCCTAGTAAACATAACAAAATCACTTGTTTGTGTTTTTGGAATCGGCTGTGAGAGATATTCCAAAAATTATTTCAAATACCGGAAAATGCCGCGCAAATAATAGACCAGGGTCGATAATTTTTGAAACCAAAAAAAATTACAGTAGGATGAAACCCATTAGAAAAAGAGGGGAATATGATAAGGAATGAAAGGAAAAATAAATTACGGTCGATTCGAGATCGGGAAGTGGGAGGGGGGCGAGTTTCTAAGGGTAGAAAATGGTTTATCTTGATTTCTGGCAAAACTACACGTCCTATGGAAAAAAATTAAATGGCAAAGTTGTAGGTAATAAAAAGGTCTACAACTTTTGTATTTTCAATTTTTTCACATAACCTCAAAGTTTTGGTAAAAAATTCTAAAAACCAAGTTTTTTGTTTTTTATTTTTATCTTTTTCAAACAAAAAAAATTTTCTACGAAATTTGGTGGAAACTTACCTTACTATGTCTCAGATACACTGTGATTTATTTGTTTTAAAATATCCATTTTTTCGCCTTATTTTAACTTAATATCAAAAACGCACCCCAATTTTCAATCGAAAATTCTCGCGTCAAAACATCAGCTTTTTTCAAAAAGTTTGGGAGCTTTTTATTCGTTGGAATCTCTATTTTTTGAAGGTGTAAGGAAAAATATGCATTACTATGGAAAATCTTCTCAGAAAATGCAAAAAACTGAAAAAAACTCAAATTCGTAATTTTTTTACTCACTATTTACAATTTCATCAAAAAAATGTGATTGCTGCAATTTTTTTAGTTGAAAGGTTTATTAATTAAACTCGAATTACATTCATGTCATAGAAAATTTCAAAAAATATAAATATACATGTAAATCGCACTATTGAATTTAGATACTTAATTCTGATTACGTTATTCATTATATTTTTTTTCGAAAACGTTAATTTTGTCATTTATAAATATCTTATCTGAAATTCCCATTAGTTATTCATTAGTTTTTGTCTCTTTGAAGGCATTTCTTCATCGTTAGATTCGATAAACCTTTCTATCTCTAGTTGATCGTCGAAATCTTCAAGACAATCATCTTTGTCTCCAATATTATATCCAGTCTGGCTCTCAACTGTATCGTGTATCGTAGCGCATTTGAGTTAACGCATTGCGTTGATACAAGGAAGTGCGCCAGCGTTATAGTATCAGCGTATTTAATTTGTCTGCGTTACCCATGACCACTGACTAACGGTTTTACAGCTGCTACGAAATAGCAGGTATGTAGTAAGGCCCAGACCCTGCTAAGTCCGTCCCCACTTCTCCATGAAATACCTTACAATGGGCTAACATTTACCGTATGTCACTCAGGTATATAAATTATCTTACAACAGCAATAAATAGGCATCTACAAATATTATTTAAAGAAGATTCTACAACTTTTTCAAAAAATTGTAGATGTCTTATTAAATATTAACTTATTTGTTTGTTAATTATATAGGATATTCCAATTTGCAATTTTTTCGTTTATCAATATAACATGAAATCTCACGTTTTCTAAGTAAATAAGTGTAAATTTTAATAAATAGCTCGAAATTGTACATAGCGAGTAAAAAAAATTAGAATTTGAGTTTTTTTTTTCAGTTTTTTGCATTTTCTGAGAAGATTTTCTATAGTAATGTATATTTATGTTTACGCCATCAGAAAATAGAGATTTCAACGAACGAAAGGCTCCCAAACTTTTTGAAAAAAACTGATATTTTGACGCGAGAATTTTCGATTGAAGATTGGGGTGCATTTTTGATCTTAAGGTCAAATAAGGCGAAAAAATAAATATTTTTAAATCAAATAAATTACAGTGTATTTGCGACATAATAAGGTAAGTTTTGACCAAATTTCGTAAAAAAATTATTTTTTTTGAAAAAGATAAAAATAAAAGACCAAAAACTTGGTTTTTTGAATTTTTCACCAAAATTTTGAGGTTATGTGAAAAAATTGAAAATACGAAAGTTGTAGACCTTTTTATTACCTACAACTTTGCCATTTAGCTTTTTTCCATAGGACGTGTAGTTTTGCCAGAAATCAAGATAAACCATTTTCTACCCCTAAAAACTCACCCCCTCCCACTTCCCGATCTCGAATCGACCGTAATTTATGTTTCCTTTCATTCTTATCATCTTCTCCTCTTTTTCTAATGGGTTTCATCCTACTGTAATTTTTTTCACTTTTTATTATTTTTGGAGGCTTCGGCACTGGTCTATAACCTCTGACGTTAGTGATATCCTATAGTGATGGGATGTAAAGTACTGATATTTGATATCGATAGCCAGTGCTAACCTAACATTTTGACATTGATCATTATAGCCACAAAACACAGTCACACACAAAAGTACAAAAGTCAAAAGAATAAAAGTTAGGCTAGATTACTAATTCACTTTGTAGGATGGGCTTGAATTAGATTCTATCTTTGGATTCATTCATAATGGGATGCGCCAAAATAAAATGAAGGCTTCGATTAGTTGCGAATCTCGGTCACAAACAGGATGAACTGTGATACCTATCAGATATAAAAATGTATTGCAACGAAAATGCTAGTGGGTTAATTGCCTGTTTCAAATATGTTTAAGTATCAATAAATTGAGTCGCATTGTTAAAGAATTCAGATAATCTCTAGTTTGCAGTTGAATCTCACTGACGTGCGCTGTAGCAGTATCGATTGCCGATATCGATAAGATACTTGTGACACGTCAGCCCTTGTTTTAAGTCACGTGGAAAAATTTGAATATATCCTTATTTTATTTTGCAAATATCTTTTTTGGCCGTCAGTAAAATCATGTTTTTTGTTTCCTACTGCTTCTTGATATGGTTTCCTTTACGCTATGTATACTCCCGAGACGATTTCACGACCTCTGCAAGTACCCTATTTGTTAAAGTACAAAGCTCAATTTTTTCATATTTTATTCGTAATAATATAAAAACTTTCCTAAACGATAAATATTTATAATTTTACTTTCGTCATATTATAAAAGCTAAATTTGATATGTTTTTTGGGAACCCATCAAACGATGTTTCCACCCAGACAGTTTCGAGGGTTCTCTCATCCTGCCAGACGCGTTGAAAGTCTGTAATAAGTGCGAAATAGCAAAAGAACACTTCCATGTCCAAATGGTGAAACGAAGAAGAACACAAGGGTGCGGATTTACAAAGGAACCCCTTACAGGCTTTGGCATGGCAATATCCAAGAAGTACTTGGCTAGGACTAGGTCAATCCTACCCCGCGTAGTAAGAGTCCTGACTGGCCATTGTCAACGCCGATACGTAGAATGTTTAAAAGCGAATATGTGACTGTGAAACACGTCATATATTTTTTATTTGTACTATACAAAGCAAATAGTGCCACCTCGAAGGCTAGACGCTATACGAGGTATTGGCGAGTCTTGGCCTACACCTGCCCACATAAGGAAGATGCCCCAGGCGACTTGTTCACCTTCCTAAAATTGGTAGGGCCTGGACTACTCTAACATCTTAAAAGATCCCAGTATGGCTTCCGTAGCCACAGGTCTATGGGTGACCTCCTGGGCCGGTATTCTTGACCCCTCGTGTGGAGCGATAACGCTGCCTTTAAATGTGAGAGGAGTGAAAATCACTGCTGTTTAGATTCTCACATCCTCTCCTCACAATTGAAGCGCTCGCGTCAAAGGGGAGTGCTTTCTGTCGCTCGTGTCACTGGTGTATCAATGTAAGTAGGTTATCACCGACGATTAGGGTACCTACCTTAAGTTGATATGTGTGCTCTTATTTATAATTATTATACTTTATAGTGGACGATCATGTATGTATTGGACTGCTAAACCAAGAAGAAGCATAAAAACATGTTTCAGAGCTCCATCGAGTTGTTTTAAGAGGCCCTCTAACACAGTGTTCTTCAACCTTTCCCATAACACGAGCCCCCTAGTATTAAAAAATATTTCTTGATTCCCGACCCTTTTTTCCATGTAGGTTAAAAATATTTAAACCGTACAAAACGTTTGCGTTATATAATCTGTTGGAATTATCTGTCAATGGGATGTTACGCTGGGAGTTCAAATCTGGAAATTTTGGCACCTTCTGGTTGAAAAGAGAAAATAATTACACGGAATTAACAATCGAGGCTTTGAAGTATTTCATTCCATATTCTACCTTGTACTTGTGCGAGTACGCAATTTCATCAATGGCCCAAATAAGAAGTAAACTAAAAATCGCCTAAATTTGGAAAACGATTTAATATTTAATATTGCAAATCGGATCCGTTATGGGAGAAATTGATTAGACAAAGTCAAGCGCAACCTTCACATTGAAATGTACCTTTTTAAAATGTATAGATTTTTTTACCGAATCCCCACTCAAAAAACACTAACAAAACTCGCTGAAAACTGGTTCAAAAGGTTATTTAGATTAACAAAACAAACCTTTTGATATGTCTTGGGCACAATTATCATTTATCTGGATGACGCTGTAAAAATTACATCCTCAACCAATAGCAAAAATTTTGGTTTAATGTATTGATATATGATTCGCAGTTATAATATGAACTATAACTAAAGTATAATCGCTGTGATTATCATTATTTAATTTCAAACAAGAATATTGGTATCGAAATAGAAAACAACAGTTCTTTCACATTAAAAGGGGGCCAAATTTGCCGCTAATTAAATCGGATTTATCCTGAATTTTTGGTTGATACTAATCTTCATGTTTAGAATAGTTAGTTCAACCTCGATCGATGTATATCACCGACAATTATTATTTATCGTCTGTGATGTATACGGTACTTTATCAAACGAAAATATTGGTTATATTTTGACAACTTGACGTTTTGTTCGGACATTTTACATCAATACGCGATGTTGTCGTATCTCAATACTCGCTTTCCAAATTTGCGAGGGGAGCGGTAGGTGAGAATCTAGAAATGCCATATCGCTGCAAATCGTATCGCTCCTTTGACGGATCGCTCGCTTGCGAGGGGAGCGAGTTGGGAATACCGGCCCTGGCCTACGTCAGAACAGAGCAGTTGAAAATCATGGCGAATCCTGTGTTGTTGCACTTGACATATCGAAAGCCTTCGACAAAGTGTGGCATGAGGGACTTCTTGTCAAGCTTGAAGCTTATGGACTACGCCTGGCCGGCGCCAGTGGCTGAATAACTTTTCGAATGACCGATCTCTGTTTGTTGTAGTTGAAGGCTGTTCATCAGAAGTATTTTTAATAAACGCCGGTATTTCTCAGGGATCTGTTCTATTCCCTATACTGTTTCTGCTGTCAACTAGCTGCTGGAAATAACATATACCTTCGCAGACGACAGTACATGAATATCGTGCGTGGAACCAGGCAAGCCAGGAGACGATACGTCGGCGATAGCAACATGCCTCACAGATCAACGCAAATATCAAAATCATCATCATTAGTAAATAAAGTACAGTTTAACATTCAGAAAACGCAACAATATAACAGGTCCTCACACTTCTACGTCGTCAGTATGGCTAAAACTGTATCCCAGAAGCTTGGAGTTTTGTTTCGCTGTAGGAAACTGTATACTCTACAAGGCACAGATCTAACCATCATTGGAGTATCGCTCCCATGAATGGGAATACGCCCCGAAGCACTGTCAAAGGCTTCTGGAGGCTATCCAGAAGAGAGTAGTTAGACTAATCGATACGCCTAACCTCACGAAGGACCTCCACAGCCTGGAACATCGAAGAAGGGTGGCTGACCTGTCACTGTTTTACAGATTATATCACGGAAGATGTTCGAGTGAGCTCTCCCAGATAATAACACCAAATGCTATTCAAATGAGGAACACTAGAGAGGCTCTGCGAGCTCATCCTTACCAGGTCGAGGTCAATACTCCCCAAACCAGTCTCCTCCAGCATTCCTTATTTTCAAGAACTTCGACGCTGTGGAATGAGCTGCCGGGGAGTTTGTTTCCTGACGGCCACAACCTGCAGTGTTTTAAATCTAACAGCACTATAGGCTCTCAGCCTTTGTGGGAGGCAGACCATAAAAAGACGAAAATTCACTGGGAGGATGCACAATTGGCCAGTTGTGGCCTAAGTGTAGTGGGACTACCCACCCTCCCCACTCTACAGATACAGAATCAATAGAAGCATTCAAAGCAAGAATCCCCATGATGATAGCCAATCTTCTAAGAGGACGAGAAGGCAGATAAAGAGGAAGATATGGTATACAAACCTTTCCCGAAGCTTTGACGTCAGCTCTTTCCAAACTAACTGCTTGGAAACTTGAACAGCCGCAGATATTGGCTTGGTTTCTTGGCAGGCGTATAGTTTTTCGACTGTACGAGTATCGCTGTTTTAATCATCTTGCATCTTTCTCTAGCCTTCTGTTGTTGGTATTCGTTTTCTGGTATGGCTCTGGTGTTGTCTGGCATGATATAGTCGCACCAGTTTCTCCGTATGGGGAATTTCTGCGGTTGCCTTACAGCTCGGTATTCTCGGCACTGGCCGAGAAGTCTTCCTGATCTGACTACATTCTTTAGGATTGTGGAGAGTGTTGACATTACTGGAATTTTGGATGTTGACAGTCAACAGGAGTTGACGCTTCTGGCTTTGCCATGGTGTTGGTTTGACTGGTGAGAATCGGTGGTGGTGGTTTTTATATTGGCAATTGGCACACAGGGTATCCTTGAAAGTAAGACTTCGTTTAAGCGGAAACTAAAGTGGGGGTCAAAAGTGGTGTCAAGCGACACGATTTGACGTCCTGAATCGAGCGAGATCACTCCCAGACTAAGAAAACGTTCTGGTGAGAAACTACGGCATTTTGAAGTTTTACAAAATAAGATTTTAAAAATCTTGTTTTTATATGACTGGCTCACACATACCCAAGACCTGTATATTGAATTGGGAGTTCTTCAGTTGGACAGATTATTACAACTAGAACAATGCAAGTATATGTATAAAGTAGTGAATAGATATCTTAAGTGTAATACACTGCTACCTTTCAATAGAGATATCCATGTACATGAGACTAGAATGCAAAGCAATATCTATCAGGAAAATGTAAGAACTAATATTGGACTTAGTAATCCTTTGAGTCAGGCTATAACTAACTATAATCTTTTACCAGATAGCATAAAAAATATAACATATTATAATAGATTTCTAATAAAACTTAAAGAATATCCAAAATTGTAAAACACATTAGGTAGACTTGCTATTGTTCTCTTAGTTTTATGTTTTTAAGCTAGCATTTAATTAGGTATCCATTATAATTATTTATACATATAGATTGAAATACTCTATTGACGTAGTTGTAACTGTAACTAGTTATTATTCCTTATACCAGTGTTTTAATACACTGCTTAAGGGAATTCAAATGATAAGTAACTGAGCAAATGTCTAATGATCAATAAATATTTAAAAAAAAACCTAACTTATCCAGAAAATTTGGATTTGTTGAGCTCAAAATGCGTGTTAATCGACGTTCTTGACCCGTGACTCGAATTTGACCACTTCCAGAGTGAGGAAACATTCTGGTGAAGATCTACAGCACTCTGAAGTTCGGAAACTTCAGTATCTCACCTGACGTCTGTAAAATAGGGTCAAAAACTTGAATGTTTTGGTTTGGCGGAGCCTCGAAGCCTCTTAAAATAAAACAAAGATTAAGATGAGAAAATGTTTAATCCAATATAAAAGTCGCTTGATAAAGATGACGTTATTACGGTTGCAAAATTCATTTTCATCCAAATGGGGTCCAAGTTGGGGTCCACAATTAGGTGTTACATTTTACCCAAAGTTGTTTTTGCTTGTTCAACATTGCTTCATTCATGATTTTGCTTCTTTCTCTAATCTTCCGTGGCTGGTAGAGGTTCACTTCTGTTATTCTGGGTGTTCCTAATATTGCTGTTATGAGCCCCGGTGTCTTTTTTTCTTTCTCCGGTTGCATCCATGAATCTGCAGGAAAAATGCTGATAGTTTTAAGTTGGTTCATAGATACTAAAATACGCTTTATAGTTTATTTAGCCTTCTTTCAAAAAACGTCGCCTTTAGAGGGTGCTTTAACGCTTGTAAATCCAGTGTTAGGTGTGGTCGATTCCACGTATTCGCGTGACAAAAAATTCCAAAAAATTTCCAAATAAGCCGTACTAGTATTTGTAATTTTAGTTGCTTCAAGTATCTGGTCTGTTATCTGAAGTGGAATGACAAACTAGACAAGGAAACAGACAGATATGAAAATAATATTAATGTTGCACTGCCGTCTAGTTCTTTTTGTCTTAAAACGTTTTATAAAATTTGATCATAAGGACGACATACAAACATATAACGCACTGAGATAAAAAGTAGGGTTGAAAAATGAGAGATTAAAGCTTCAAACTGTCAATTGTTGACATATTCTGAAGTATTCACTGAACATATGTTATCATAGACCGAAAAACTCCTCAAATCTTTTGGAAGCTACGTTCTAAGACCCTGAAATAAAACAGAGACTGAGATGAGAAATGTTTAATCCATTATAAAAATCGATTGATTAAGATGACATTGTTACATTTGCAAAAATATATTTTCATCCCAGTAGAGTCCAGAGAATCCATCATACGGAGGTACGAGTGTCAGAATTACCTTGTAGGTATCCAAAGTTGCTTCCACTTGTTCAGGATCGTTTCATTCAGGATCTTGTTTCTTTCTCTAACTTTCTGTGTTTCTTCATCCCGTATAAAGGTTAGCTTTGAAATGAGGACAAAGTATTCAAGCAACACAAATTCTGTAATAAAAAATCGTGAAGAAAAATAGGATACTGGGGTTGAGGACAATATTATCAGTGAATTTACAGAACGTCTGTAAAATAGAGTCAAAAACTTAAATGTTTTGGTTTGGCGGAGCCTCGAAGCCTCTTAAAATAAAACAAAGATTAAGATGAGAAAATGTTTAATCCAATAAAAAAATCGCTTGATAAAGATGACGCTATTACAATTGCAAAATTTATTTTCATCCAAATGGGGTCCAAGTTGGGGTCCACAAGTAGGTGTTACATTTTACCCAAAGTTGTTTTTGCTTGTTCAACATTGCTTCATTCATGATTTTGCTTCTTTCTCTAATCTTCCGTTGCTGGTAGAGGTTCACTTCTGCTATTCTCGGTGTTCCTAATATCGCTGTTATGAGCCCCAGTATCTTTTTTCTTTCTCGGGTTGCATCCATGAATCTGCAGGAAAAATGGTGATAGTTTTAAGTTAGTTCATAAATACTAAAATACGCTTTATAGTTTATTCAGCCTTCTCTCAAAAAACGTCGCCTTTAGGGGCTGTTTTAACGTTTGTCAACCCACCGTTGGGTGTGGTCGATTCCACGTATTCGCGTGACAGAAAATTCCAAAAAGATTCCAAATAAGCCGTACTGATATTTGTAACTTTAGTTGCTTCAAGTATCTGGCCTGTTATCTGAAGTGAAATGACAAACTAGACTTTAATTTCAAGGAAACAGGCAGACATGAAAATAATATTAATGTTGCACTGTCATCTAGCTTTTTGTCTTAAAACGTTCTATAAAATTTGATCATAAGGACGACATACAAACATATAACGCACTGAGATAAAAAGTAGGGTTGAAAAATGAGAGAATAAAGCTTCAAACTGTCAATTGTTGACATATTCTGACGTATTCACTGATCATAGACCGAAAAACTCTTCAAATCTTGTGGAAGCTACGTGCAAATACCCTGAAATAAAACAGAGACTGAGATGAGAAATGTTTAATCCATTATAAAGGTCGATTGATTAAGATGACATTGTTACAGTTTCAAAAATATATTTTAATCCCAGTCGCGTCCAGAGAATCTATCATACGGAGGTACGAGTGTCAGAATTACCTTGTATCCAAAGCTGCTTCTTTCTGTTCAGGATCGTTTCATTCAGGACCTTAATTCTTTCTCTACTTTCTTTATTTTTTCATCTCATATAAAGGTTGGCTTTGAAATGAGGACAAGTATTCAAGCAACACAAATTCTGTGATAAAAAATCGTGAAGAAAAATAGGATATTGGGGTTGAGGACAATATTATCAGTGAATTTACAGAATATCTGTAAAATAGAGTCAAAAACTTATATGTCTTGATTTGGCGGAGCCTCGAAGACTCTTAAAATAAAACAAAGAATAAGATGAGAAAATGTTTAATCCAATATAAAAGTCGCTTGATAAAGATGACGTTATTACAGTTGCAAAATTCATTTTCATCCGAACGGTGTCCAAGTTGGGGTCCACAAGTAGGTGTTACATTTGACCCAGAGTTGTTTCTGTTTGTTCAACATTGCTTCGTTCATGATTTTGCTTCTTTCTCTAATCTTCCGTTGCTGGTAGAGGTTCTCTTCTGCCATTCTGGGTGTTCCTAATATTGCTGTTATGAGCCCCAGTGTCTTTTTTTCTTTCTCGGGTTGCATCCATGAATCTGCATGAAAAATGCTGATAGTTTTAAGTTAGTTCACAGATATTAAAATAGGCTTTATAGTTTATTCAGCATTCTTTCAAATAACGTCGTCTTTAGAGGCTGTTTTAACGCTTGTAAATCCAACGTTTAGTGTGGTCGATTTCACGTATTCGCGTGAGAAAAAATTCCAAAAAATTTCCAAAAAAGCCGTACTGGTATTTGTAACTTTAGTTGTTTTAAGTATCTGGTCTGTTATCTGAAGTGGAATGATAAACTAGACTTTTAATTCCAAGGAAACAGACAGACATGAAAATAATATTAATGTTGCACTGCCATCTAGTTTTTTTTTTGTCTTAAAACGTTTTATAAAATTTGGTCATAAGGACGACATACAAACATATAACGCACTGAGATAAAAAGTAGGGTTGAAAAATGAGAGAATAAAGCTTCAAACTGTCAATTGTTGACATATTCTGACATATTCACTGAACATCTGTTATCATAGACCGAAACTCCATCAAATTTTTTGGAAGCTACGTGCAAAGACCCTGAAATAAAACAGAGACTGAGATGAGAAATGTTTAATCCATTATAAAAGTCGATTGATTAAGATGACATTGTTACAGTTTCAAAAATATATTTTCATCCCAGTCGCGTCCAGAGAATCCATCATACGGAGGTACGAGTGTCAGAATTACCTTGTATCCAAAGTTGCTTCTGCTTGTTCAGCATCGCTTCGTTTACCATCTTGCTCCTCTGTCTAACCTTCTGTTGTTGGTAAGGATTCTCTATTTCTACTTTGCGTCTGCCTGAAGGTGCTAATACGTAGCCCTTCATGGTTTTCTTTACGTGGTATGCCCTTGAAGGGCCTGCTTTAGCAACTACATTCCTCAGAGCGTTGGATGAAAATGACATTACTTGAATTTTGGATTAAACAATCTGACTGTTAGGCCGCTGCCATGGCTGCCATTTTGTTTCGAAACTGCCGATACAGTGCGTTGTTCTCAAAGTTCGAACGAAGATCAGCTTCAATGCCTACAAGACCTGTTGCGTCAATTGCAACAGCTGCTGGTAAAAAGCTTGGGTACTTAGAGCCAGAAAGTACTTTCCACCATGTAACCTCCTCACGCTATATAAAGCCCAGATAAGACCTTCTTCTTCTTCTTCTTCAGGTACCATCTCCATTTAATGCAGGTTGCTGCCTATGCGGTATATAAAAAAGGATTGGGAAGGCTGGCAGAACACAACAAAGTAACTTTAGAGTGGGTGCCAGGACACTTAGGCATAAGTGGCAATGAAAAGGCGGATGAGTTAGCGAGACTAGGCTCGTCTGCTCTATACATTGGAGCAGAACCCACCCTGGGGGTGCCTAAAAGCACAATCAAACACCAGGTCGTAGAATGGATGAAACATCAGCACAGGGAGCAGTGGAACTTGTTGCCGAGATGTGTTGTTCATGGCAAAAAATTCATAAAAGCTCCATGCAAGAAAACAGCTGAAACACTGATCTCTTGGAGTAAGAGTCAGCTTCGATTATCTACGGGTCTCCTCACGGGACATTGTGGCCTGAAGGAATACCAGAATAAAAATTGGACCCTACAATGGAGACCTCAACTGCAGACTATGTGGTAGAGGGACTGAGTTAGGCCTACATGTGCTCTGTGAGTGCGAAGCGCTAGATCACAAGAGACAACAGCTCTTTGGCAAGACCAAGCTAGAACCAATGGAGTACAGCTCAGCACCAGGACCAGTAGGAAAACTGCATAAACTTATAGGGATCTAGATTGCTGGAGTGGATACTGTAAGTGAGAGGAGTAATAATACAATAGAGGCTGCAGTATTGACGGGGACAGTATGGTCGAACGACTTCTGGAAAAAAATGACGCAACCTAATCCTAACCTCCTCACTACCAAAAAAAAAGGTCAAAAGGGGTATTTTCCAACTTGCTAATATTGCCTGTTTAATGGCTGAAATGGATTGCTTGTATCTAATTTGTAATGATGGCAGTGTTTGCTCAATTTTTTTCTGCCCACGTGGAGTAAAGATATACTTTGAAAATCATCCCTTTGAAAAGAGCTCATTTAAATCTCTTAAACCTCCCGTCTAACAATCAACCAATCAAAAGTGATTTTTATGCCGGATGTAGATAGGATCTGACTATTTTAATTTGAATTGAGCGTAGATTCAAGGTTGTCACGTTGCTAATATTTTGCATACTTTTTCTATAAAGGATGTAAACTTTATTTTATGTTTATTAGTTTCCCTCTTTTTGTAGACTATAAATGTTATATTGCACAGCTATTCCATTTTTTGCATTGCTATGTAATTAGCAGTTTACTCTGATGTTTCATAAGTTAATTTTCACAATTTTGCTCGTCATTCAGCAACACTCGTCTTTAACAGCCTGTCATTAGTGTCATGCATACATAACCTCCCCTGGTGTCACGACTGTCACGGTATCTCATTTAAATAAGACAGATCATGAAATAATGTAAACAAACATCTGTCAATATCAATACGAAGCGGAGGTTATGTTTGTAGATGGAGAAAAGACGACAAGGTACAGTCACATTCTAAGGATAGCTCCACGGAAGACTTATTACGTCACGCTTGGATTTATTACGTCACAGCTTTGGCGCGAAATTTTATGTTTGAACTTTGCAGGTGTTTTTAAGTCACTTCGCGTTCACAGTAAAAACTAAAAATGTTAGTTACATGGTTTTTGGGGACGTAACATCAATATTCCGTCATAAAATTTTGTTCGGAAAATACCCCATTCAACGACGATCAAAAAATATAGACTCCTAAAGGCTTGAATCTCCAAGTGATAACTGGGGACAGGAGCGGGTGTAGTTAGTATTGATCCAAGAGCTGACATTTCAGTAAACTTAAGGAGGTATACCACAATCCTCCAGGCAGCAGAAATGATAGCCATAAAGTTGGGAGTCGGGTGGCTGAACAAATCACCCGTGACAAACAAATCCGTAAAAATATCTTCAGATAGCCAGGCTGCCCTGAAAGTACTGAGCTCCAAACGAATTCACTCAAGACTTGGATGGAACTGCACACATGTCATCAATAAACTCAGAACAAGGAGCAAAGTGACTTTGGTTTGGGTTGCAGGTCATAGCGAAGTGAAAGGCAATGTATTGGCATCGCAAGAGGAAGGAAAGGTTATAGGACCAGAACCATTTGAGGGCATTGTAAAGATCACTGCCAGGAAAACCACATTAGATTGGGCAGAGAAAAAAGCACTCCTGTACTGGCGAGATATACCAGGACTACTACACTCGAAAGCGTTCATATCATACTCCTCTAGTCAGGCCCCTCCCAAGTATCCCAGAATGGGGTTGGTCTGTTGACAGGGCAGGCACGTATCCAGGATTTTGTTTTGGGGGGGTCCAGATTATGGGTGTCCCTTTCGGGGGACCCCCCTCTAAATACGTGCCTGTGACGGGGCATTGTCGTCTAAGAAACCACTTGCGGAAGATAGGTCTGGAACAAACATCGTACTGTCGTTTGTGCTATGTAGAGGATGAAAGAACGAAGCTCATACTGTGCTTCTGTCCATTACCCGAAAGAGCTAGGTTTCAGATTCTCGGATTCACCTACTGACTTCAAGGAAAACTTACCCATCACGACAATCGCCTTTGTCAAGAGGTGTGGATTGTATTGAATTCTAAATAGGTGTGAGCTACAATAGACATAATAGGGTCACGTCAAAATTTGTCGTATAAAATATCGTATAAATTATATACAAAAAGAAAGGCTCGAGGAAAGCTGCAGAAGCCTCATTTCCGGTCCAGGAGGCCAGGAGGAAGAAGGACGAATAAATCATCTTCAAAAGTGAGCCACTTGGTTGGGATGCAAGCAACAGGTTAGATAAATTATATTGTTTCTATCTACACCTCATACAAGGCATTGCCTTCGAGGTGGAAATATTTGTAGTTCATTTTTTTATGGTCAGCCTAAAGGCTAAAAGCCTATGACGCTGTAGAAGCGCTGCGAGAGGATAAGTGTCGGTGCACGTTAGATTTGAAACGCTACAGGTTGTAGCCGGCGGGAAACAAATTCCGCGGCAGCACGTTCCACAGCGTCGAAGTTCTCCAAAAGAAGGAATGCTGGAGGAAACTGGTTCGTGGAGTAGGGACCTCGACCTATTAAGGATGATCTCGCAGAGCCCCTCTAGTGTTCCTCGTGAGGGCGGCCTTCGGTGTTATTACCTGGGAGAGCTCACTCGAACATCTTCCATGATAGAATCTGTAAAACAGGGATAGGACAGCCACTCTCCTTCGATGTTCCAGGCTGTGGAGGTCCTTTGTGAGGTTAGGCGTATAGATTAATCTAATTGCTCTTTTCTGGATAGTGTCCAGAAGCTTTAGAGAGTGTTTCGGAGCGCATCTCCACACATGGGAGCAATATTCCAGCGATGCTCGGATCTGTGCCTTGTAGAGCAGCAGTAGTTGCTCTGGTGTATACAACTTCCTACAGCGGAACAAAACTCCAAGCTTCTGGGATGCCGTTTTAGCAATACTGACGACGTGGTCGTGCCAGGACATGTTATTGTTCATGTTAATCCCCAAAAGCTTGACGGAAGGTGATTCGACTATGGGATGCGGAAGATAGGCCTGGAACAACCATCGGACTGTCGTTTCTGCTATGTAGAGGATGAAAGAACGTAGCTCATATTGTGCTCCTGTCCACTACTGGAAAGAGCTAGGTTTCAGTCTTTCGGATTTACCCAAATGAAACCTACTGTCTTCAAGGAAGTTTCACTCAACACGACTTCCGGCTTCTTCAAAGGGTGTGGACTGTACGGTAATGTCTAAATAGGTGTGAGCCACAATAGACACAATATAGTAGAAGATCCGAATATAAGACGACCTTCACCGAACTGGTTAATGGATGAAAAGCATTTTATATTAAATTTAATATGTTAAAAAACATATCGCGGGTGGGTTGGCTATAAAATTTCAGTCCAGGATATGATTAATTAAATATTGAAAAATTAATTTTTTTTAAACATTTCACTGGTTTGGTTAATAGACCAATCACATACCAATCGAAAGTATGAAGCCCATAGAATATGCAAACGTTAGGTTGGCTACATTTTTCCCGTCCCAACTATATAGGGTACGCAGGTATAAACAGGTACATCAATAATAGTAATTTGCACCGGTGTGGTTAATGCATGAAACTTATATCAAAGTAAAGATAATTTTATTGCAAACACGTCGATATAGGGTTGTCTGCAAAAAATCAGTCTGGAATTCCGGTTGTCGAATTTTAAAGATCAAAGTATTGCTGCAGTGAACACGTGCACCAGAGAGGTCCGAGCGAACTATCCCGTGTATTAACAAAGGACGCAGCATAGCAGCTGCGTATAGCTCGGCCATTGAATGAAAGGGAGTGCGCATGTCATGTGTCCGTGAAATTGAAAAGGATAGCGATACACTCGTAAAAGCTGTGCAATATTTTGGAGCACTAATAATTTATTAATATTTTTGAAGGTGAAATTATTAAATTATTATGCACTTACCGTACGTCTCACCAAGAAAGTTATTAAACTCTTCATTATATTTTTTACCCAAAGCAGTCGCTTTTTTGTAGCACGTGGTATGATAACCTACAAAATCGAGTGATGCATTGGTTAACTCAACGCCACTGTATTTAAAACTTCTCTTTTTACGAAAATTTAATTTCAACGAACAGTTTTTATACCTTCCATCGTTAAAATCAAGAACATCATCGTCCGTATGCATAGAAAACACTTTTTAGCCATTTTTTATCACAATTTAATGTTTATAAATAACAACAATCAGTAGTAGCACGCTTTTTCAATTCAGAAGAATGAGGCAAACTTCCAATACAATGAGGCACAGCATTTACGAGTATATCGCTATCCTTTTCAATTTCACGGACACATGACATGCGCACTCTCTTTCATTCAATGGCCGAGCTACACGCAGCTGCTATGCTGCGTTCTTTGTTAATACACGAGATAGTTCGTTCGGACCTTTTTAGCGCACGTATTCACTGGCAGCAATATTTTGATCTTTAAAATTCGACAACCGGATTTCCACACTGATTTTTTGCCGACAACCCTATATCGACGTGTTTGCAATAAAATTATCTTTATTTTGATATAAGTTTCATGCATTAACCACATCGGTGCAAATTACTATTATTGATGTACCTGTTTATACCTGCCTACCCTATAGTTGGGATGGGAAAAAACGTAGCCCCTAACGTTTGCATATTTTATGGGCTTCATACTTTCGATTGGTATGTGATTTGTCTATTAACCAAACCAGTGAAATGTTTAAAAAAAATTGATTTTTCAATATTTAATTAATGATATCCTGGGCTGAAAATTTTCAGCCAACCCACTCACGATATGTTTTTTAACATATTAAATTTAATATAAAATGGTTTTCATCCATTAACCAGTTCTGTGAAGGTCGTCTTATATTCGGATCTTAGCCCAATAGAATCGCAGTGAAAGGAGGCCTGAATGATCTTGGGTTGTATTGTTGCCCCCGTTTCGGCATCTCGTAACACTCAAGAGCCTGTTGAAATATGCATCGATGCACTTGGCGTTCCCCGGAAGCCGAATTTGGTCGAATTCGAGAGACGCGGCGAGCGTGTGAGATGTTTCAAAAGCGCCACGCCACAGCGAGTCGGTGCATAATGCATATATCACCATCTTATCACCTCTACCATCTCACTGTCTATACTGTCGCTGTCGTCGTATTTATGGAAACGCAGTGGCGCCGGTAAGGGGTGGGCGAAGAAATCAGCTTCTCTCTCAGAGTAACAACTGAACATAGAGGTAGTAAACAAACCACTTCAGCATGGCCATCATCTTTGACGCTTCAGCCTCCAAACATTGCCAACTAATCTGAAAATTCTTCCAATGCAACCCATGTTATAAACACTGCACTTTTTGAGTCACATCTCGAAAAACTGTTAAACTACACTCGAATATAGCATAGCAAGTCCGTAAAGCTTCACTACAGTTACCAACAAATAGCGAATTCGATTTTACTGACCAACCATAAAAGACGCATAAACAAAACAAACGTTTGACAGTCGGGTTCTATTGTAAACAAGTCGCATGAAAATTATATCGGCGTTGCCACCTCCTCAAAATTTATGTAAGACTTCAGAATTTGCGTTTATGATGAAGAAGTATGCAGTAACGCAGTAGAGGTCAACATATCTATTGATTTTGCTGTAATCATCCCTGAACCATCAAAATACCGTCTTTTTTAACGTAGAATGGAATATTTCTGGATACTATACAATTAAGGCGATAGTACATAATTATTAGAATTAATTGTTTACTACCTCTATGTTCAGTTGTTACTCTGAGGCTTCTCTGTATCTGTATCTGTACATCTGCAGGAGGGAGATGAGTAGTTTAAAAGGGCTGATACACGTACGAGCAAGTACGCGTACTTATGGCTCGACAACCTTTTTCGCCTGTGTGTCACCATAAGTACGCGTACTTTAAAACCGTCGCGCAAACTGCCGGCGAGCCAACTGGTTTGAAATCTTGCTCGTAGCTTGTCTCGGCTCGTACTGCGAGCCGCGAGCCACCACTCTGCTTCGGCAGGTCATCGATCCGCAACGCTTGTTGTGTTTGGAGTTTGTTAAAAGTTTTGTTTATTTAGGAAAATCATCAAAATGCGCGATTTCAGCTTCACGTGTGTCACCGCGTCGAGCCGAGTAAGTTCGCGAACTTAAAAACCGCGTACTTAAAGTTCGTACGTGTATCACCCCTTTTACGGTAATTATAGGTCATTTTGATATTACGTCACTGTGGGCGTGGCTGGTGTACGAGCTCGTGCAGTGTTGCCAGATTATACGATTCATCGTGTGATTACACGATTTTGGTCCCTATGACACGAATATAGAGCAAATTATCACGATTCTTAACACTGCAGGTGCGATGTACTTATAGTATTTTTATGACGTTACACGATTTTCGAGAGTCGAGTTGCACGAATTTCTCTCCACTTCATCTGGCAACACTGGTTATACGAGCTCGTACACCAGCCACGCCCACTTGTGACGTAATATTAAAATGATCTGTTGTGTGTTAGTTGTCATGTATGACATAAAGTCAAAAGCATAGGTTAGATTTGTGATGTGTAAACGTCATCGAATCATCTGGAGTTTTCGGGACTGACAGATAGGTGCTCTAGAATGTCATCTGCGTGTCTCGAATTCTCTAGGATTGATTTCTTGAGGTATATATAAGATGCCTCGAGTAGCGTGGCAGGAGTTGTAGAAAAGTTATCGAGATTGATATAAGACATTCTTTTATTGACTTGTGAAGTAAAAAGGTGAAAATTACGTTCAGTTTGATTCAATGAGGCTGTTAAAATTCTCCGATACGCCAACATCTCGAAGGCTTCAGGTCTATACATGCGTTGTTTATTTAAAGTCCAAGTCTCTAGACCATACAAGAGGACCGAGAAAACCTAGCATTTAACCATCCTCACTCCCAAACTTAAGCTTAAACTTCTTTTTGTTGAATGCGTTTCTAGATTTTTCTATTTTATCTTGATTTCTGTCCAGTTACCTTTAAATACTAGAAAAAGAATGTTTCTATGGTCAGCCTCCCACAAAGGCTGAAAACCTTTGTCGCTGTAGAAGCTCTGCGAGAGGATAAGTCTCTGTTCATATTAGTTTTGAAACGCTGCAGGTTGTAGCACTCGGGAATCAAATTCCCTGGTAGCTTACTCCATAGCGTCGAAGTTCTTCAAAAGAAGGAATGCTGGAGGAGACTGGTTCGGGAAGGACCTCGACCTGGTAAGGATCAGCTCGCAGAGCCCCTCTAGTGTTCCTCGTTCGGACGGCCTTCGGCATTATTGTCTGGGAGAGTTAAACATCTTCCGTGATAGAATCTGTAAAACAGGGACAGGTCAGTCACACTTCTCCGATGTTCCAGGCTGTGGAGGTCTTTCGTGAAGTTAGGCGTATCTATTAGTCTAATTGCTGTCTTCTGGATAGTCTCTAGAAGCTTTAGAGAGTGCTTTGGAGCGCATCCCCATACATGGAAGGAATACTCCAGCGATGGTCGGATCTGTGCCTTGTAGAACAGCAGTAGTTGCTCTGGTGCATACAGTTTCCTACAGCGGCACAAAACACCAAGCTTCTGGGATACCGTTTTAGCAATACTGACGACGTGGTCATATCAGAACATCTTATTGTTGATGTTGATCCCCAAAACCTTGACGGGAGGTGAATCGACTATTGGGTGACCCTCCACTTCCACAGTTGGTAAACTAACATGAGACTATTCGTCAGTGTCGTTGCCTGAGTTTTCTGTACGTTAAAGTGTAGTGTATTTACTAATCCCCACTCCACAATTATTTTGATATCTACGTTGATCTGTGAGGCATGTTGCTGTCGCCGACATACCGTCTCCTGGGATGACAATGGCTTGCCTGGTTCCATGCATGATAATATTAATGTATTTCCAGCAGCTCGCTGATGTATACAAGAAACAGTGTAGGAGATAGAACAGATCGCTAAGGAACACCGGCGTTTATTGAAGATTTTGGGTTTACAAACCTTGTTGAAGCGTATTATTTATTTTGCAGGGATAAAAAATGTATTTTGCGTATTGCCAACAAGCAACCAACATCCGCCTATGGCGTATGTAGTGTCTCCAGCGCGGTATGGACATGAACAGGGTCTTCAAACTCTCCTCCTAATCAGTATTCTCCCGTCGATATCGGTTCTGCTCTTTTATTTTGTGATGAGCTCGTTGGCTGAATAGCCAATCGGGCTTTCCCAATCCGGCCTGCCTCCGTGTCGATGTCGCATGGCGCGACAGAATCCGAAAGCGCGCGTTACGCAAAACCTCCAGACGCGACGTTTATGATTGTGTACAAATACCTTCGTGGCATGTTTACAGGGCGTAGAAAGTAAGACGACGACGATCGAAATACATAGAAACATTCATTGATTCATTTGTAATCTTCTTCTTTCATGTGCCGTATCAGGAGCTCCTGACGTTGGCGATCACTAAGGCTAGAGCGGATCTATCTTCCGCCATACAGAACAGTTGTGCTGCTCTGCGTATTTCCGTACATTCTCGTATATTACGGAGCCAAGATTGTTGTCGTCCCCTTCGACTGTCGATTTTGCCTTTCAATATTAGTTGTAACGAATGATATTTTTCACCTCTTAGTATGTGGCCCATCATCATCATCATAGTCACAATGTCTTAACAGACATGTTGTGAACTCGTAAAATGAATTAAGTCGGAGCTAGAGTATTGCCGACACGAATATTATCAATAGTTTTGAGAACCGTCTCTCGCCATCATTCGCGATTTACTGTCAGTTCAGTTAGGCTCTTGATACTCATATCCAGCAACTGTTTCGTCGTATCCACCCAGAGTGTAGGGGGACGGCCACGACGCCGCCCACTCGGGGCACGACCCTGAACTACAAGTTTCTCCATATTATCGCTTCTGTGTATATGTCCGTCGACACAATGGAGGATAGTCTCTTTGGATTACCGAGCTCATCTAGTATGGAAACGTTAGTTCGATGGGCGGTATGAGGAATATAAGGAACCCTCAGCATTCTCCTCCACATCCACATTTCAGAGGCAGAACACAAGAGACTGAACCAATGACATTTTTGTAGCTTTAGTGATGTTATGGTCACGTCATATTTTAGTAAGTTTTGTCATGTCAACACGTGCCTGTTGAATGCGCCGTCGAATCTCATTTTCACAGCTACCCGAATTGTCGATCAAAGAATCGAGGTACACAAAACTTTGAACTACTTCACAACGACCTATTGACTTTATTTCTCGATGATTATCATGCTCTCTATCTACGATCATAACCTTGGTCTTATTGTAGTTAATACCAAGACCATACGCTGCACTATGTTGTTCTAAGTCGTTTAATAGAGCTACTAGTTCTTCCTGAGAAGCTGCAATAAGGGTCGTATCGTCAGCAAATCTTAAGTTGGATATTTTGCTTCCGCCAATTTCAGATCTCTTCAGTTCTTCAGGTTTACCTACCTAAAAAATTGAAAATCTTCATTTTGCCTTCTATTAAGATGAAACTTCGTGTTTTGGATAACTTGAGGATCCTGATTTCAAATCTGGTCGCAGTTTTGAGTTTCAATCTCCTTTGACGAACATCTAAAATTGTAGATCTGGCAGTTCTTCAGGTTCACCTAAAAAATTGAAAATGTTTATTTGGATTTCTATTAAGATAAAACCTCGTGTTTTGGATAACTTGAGGATCCTGATTTCAAATCTGGTCGGAGTTTTGAATTTTAGTGTCGTTTGACGAAAATCAAAAATTTCAGATTTGTTATATCTTCAGGTTTGCCTAAAAAATTGAAAATGTTTATTTGGATTTCTATTAAGATAAAACCTTGTGTTTTGGATTATTTGAGGGTCTTGATTACAAATCTGGTCGCAGTTTTGACTTTCAGTCTCGTTTGACGAAAATCAAAAAATTCAGATCTTTGGGATCTTCAGGTTTACCAAAAAAATTGAAAATGTTTATTGGGCTTTCTATTAAGACGAAACCTCGTGTTTCAGATAAAATGAGGGTGCTGATTATAAATCCGGTCTCAGTTTTGAGCTTCAGTCTCGTTTGACCAAAATCAAAAATTTCAGATCCTTGGGATCTTCAGGTTCACCTAAAAAATCGAAAATCTTTATCTGGCTATCTATTAAGATTAAACCACATGTTTTTGAATAATTTGGGGATGTTGATTACAAATCTGGTCGCAGTTTTGAGCTCCTGTCTCGTTTGACGCAAATAAAAAATTTCAGATCTTTCAGTCCTTCAGGTTCGCCTTAAAAATCGAAAATTTTTATCTGGCTTTCTATTGAGATGAAACCACATGTTTTTGAATAACCTGGGGGCGCCGATTACAAATCCGGTAGCAGTTTTGAGCCCTAGTCTAGTGTGACGAAAATAACAAATTTCAGATCTCTCAATCCTCAGGTTTACCAAAAAAATTGAAAATCTTTATCTGGCTTTTTATTAAGGTGAAACCGCATATTTTTGAATAATTTGGAGGTGCTGATTACAAATCCGGTCGCAGTTTTGAGCCCTAGTCTCGTTTGACGAAAATCAAAAATTTCGGAACTCTCAGATCCTCAGGTTTACCAAAAAAATTGAAAATCTTTATCTGGCTTTCTATTAAGGTGAAACCGCATGTTTTTGAATAATTTGGGGGTGCTGATTAGAAATCCGGTCGCAGTTTTGAGCCCTAGTCTCGTTTGACGAAAATCAAAAATTTCGGAACTCTCAGATCCTCAGGTTTACCAAAAAAATTGAAAATCTTTATCTGGCTTTCTATTAAGGTGAAACCGCATGTTTTTGAATAATTTGGGGGTGTTGATTAAAAATCCGGTCGCAGTTTTGAGCCCTACTCTCGTTTGACGAAATCAAAAATTTCGGAACTCTCAGATCCTCGGGTTTACCAAAAAAATTGAAAATCTTTATCTGGCTTTCTATTAAGGTGAGACCGCATGTTATTGAATAATTTGGGGGTGCTGATTACAAATCCGGTCGCAGTTTTGAGTTTCAGTGTTGTTTGACAAAAATAAAAAATTTCAGATATTTCAGTTCTTCAGGTTTGCCTAAAAACTTGAAAACTTTTATTTGGCTTTCTATTCAGATGAAACCTCGTATTTTGGATAATTTGAGAGTTTTGATCGCAAATATGGTCGCAGTTATACTGTCAATAGAAATATCTATACTTTTTGATCATCGGTGTGGTCAGGTCTCACCCACGTCTCTTGTATGTACCTGTCGCAGTCTCGAGTCCATTTTATGCGGTACGAATGATCACAAAGACGAATCCCTCTCCCTGTAGAAGTGAAGGGGGTCGTTCGTAGGACCCAGTCCCGGCGCGCGTTGCCCGGGCAACCGGGAACGATGCTTTCGCCGGCACCACGACGGGTTTCCGCTAATCTGGATTATCGACCGCCTCCCCATCCCGTCTATGCTGCGGCAGGCGCGCTGCTTACTGCTATCCGGACCACGCCCACTCACACGTCGCTGCGACTGCTTTTTTTGAACGATTTCATCTGAATTGGGTCTATACGGTGATCTCATAGATAGGTAGATAGATAGACTGGTCTTTATTTCCAACAGGCAATATCCCAATTACAGGAAATCAATAAATCAAAATATCATCAGGTTCAGCATACAAAAAAAAAAAATGGAGTCAAGTTGATTGACTCAGACCGACAGACTGACAGACCGACAGACCGACAGACCGACAGACCGACAGACCGACAGACCGACAGACCGACAGACCGACAGACCGACAGACCGACAGACCGACAGACCGACAGACCGACAGACCGACAGACCGACAGACCGACAGACCGACAGACCGACAGACCGACAGACCGACAGACCGACAGACCGACAGACCGACAGACAGACAGACCCACAGACCGACAGAAAGCAGACACACAGACAGACCGACGGAAATTAGTAACGTGGATTTTCGTTATGTAGACATCATGAAACGGCCAAAAAGCATATTATCTCAAAATCGAACATTTTCGCGATCACAATACTCCCCTCACCTATCGGTGTGGGAAGTAAAACTAACTAACCTAACCTACTTACTAGAACTTATCACAGAACGAATTAGAAAAGTTCGCGTAGGACACCCACCACCATAATCCTGAGTCCAGGCAACCTCGCGCTAGCCGCCTGGCGGCGCTGCGTGGAGCTCACATCCTACGTGTTCCGTTCTTTCGCCGCAAACCCACCTTTCCTACCCCGATTTTGCCCAGAATTTGCCAAGAATTATTTTGTTTTCGCAGTTACTCCAACTCACCTCTTGAAGAGAGATGCCCCTTCGGTACTTTGTCACTGCCCCCGCCCTTAAATTTGCCCTTTGCCAGAAGGTGACTCTAGTTCACCACGCGGAAGCACGACGGACCAGGTGTTGTGTCGGTTTCTATTCGCTACCTTCGATTGAGGCTTCGCGATTCGTCGTCTTTGTAGGGGTTCGTCTGAGGGACTTTTACCCGAAGTCCACCGTAAGGCTCCTTATCACATATTTGTATTATCAGAGTAGATAGTTGATTACATATACCCCAACCCGACTGTGCTGCGGCAAGGCGCTCTGCTATCCAGACCACGCCCACTCACACATTGCTGCCACTGCTTTTTTCAACAACTTCGTCTGAGCTTTGTTTTGGAAGCATTGCGCAAAAAAAAATCTCATTTTAGTACCTTTTCCTCAGCGGAGGTTGGCAGTCATCATTTAGATTTCTTTCGTGGTCAGCTTCCCGTAAGGGCTGAAAGCCTATGACGCTGTAGAAGCGTTGCGAGAGGACAAGCGTCGGTGCATGTTAGATTTCAAACGCTGCAGTTTGTAGCCACCGGGAGACAAGTCACCCAGCAGCTCATTCTACAGCGTCGCAGTTCACCAAAAGAAGGAATGCTGGGCGAGACTGGTTCGGGGAGTAGGGACCTCGGCCTGGTAAGGATGAGCTCGCTGTGTCTCTCTAGTGTTCCTCGTTCGGATCACCTTTGATATTATTTTCATGGAGCGAACGTCTTTCGTGATAGAATCTGTAAAACAAGGACAGATCAGCCATCCTTATTCGATGTTCTAGACTGTGGAGGTCCTTTGTGAGGTTAGGCGTATCGATTAGTCTAATCGCTCTTTTCTGGATAGTGTCGAGAAGCTTCAGAGAGTGCTTCGGAGCGCATCCTCACACATGGGAGCAATACTCCAGCGATGGTCGGATCTGTGCCTTGTAGAGCAGAAGTAGCTCTGGTGTGTACAGCTTCCTACAGCGGAACAAAACTCCATCCTTCTGGGATGCCATTCTAGCAATACTGACGACATGGTTGTGCCACAACATGTTATTCTTGATGTTGATCCCCAAAAGCTTGACGGAAAGTGACTCGACTATTGGGTGGCCCTTCATTTCCACAGTTGATAAGCCAACGTGAGACTTCTTTGTCAGTGTTGTTGCCTGAGTTTTCTGTATATTGTGAATTGCACAAATCAGGTAGTTACAAGATAAAACCTCTATTTTTGTATTTGCGTCGGGTTTTTAGTGTGAGGGGAAGGCAGGTCCGTGGAGACCGGTCATGGAACTAAGGGGCGTCAATGCTCACCCCTTGTCTGACACGAGGCGATGCGGACGCCGCGTATTTAGCAACGGATTGCCCGATGCATAATTGATGAGGCCCGGCGTCGTTGCCTGGTGACGCGATCACCACTAACCTGCCCCGACGCCTCTATGCGGACAAACACGCGCCCTCACAATTATTAAGAGTTTTCTATTTTTTTTATGGTCCGCCTCCCGCAAAGGCTAAAAGCCTACATGGTGCTTTAAGGCTCGTGTCCACTTGCAAGTAACTTGCGATAGTTTTTGCAGCAAGTACTTGCTTGTCTGTCTACACTATCTTTTAATTGTTCGCAAATTTAATCTAGGAAGTTGCTCTCGCAAGTTCACTTGGGCCATGGCCGACTTTACTCACTAGGCCGGAGCATGAAATATGGCAACACTGAATCAGCGGGCCAAGTTTTTATTTGTGGTTATGTGATGTGTATTCTTCCAGGGCAGAAAATATGGTTGGAAGGTGATTATTAATGTGTTTCTAATTATTTACCTGCACAAACGAAACTATAAAGATAAACAGATGCCTGCAAAGTGTGTAGTACCAGGTTGCACTAGCAATTAGTGCTTCCAATGAAGGACATAAACAGAAGTGGGGGAAAGGTATTCCTCATAAGGGCTGGTTATATTTATAAGAATAAAGACAATAATTACAAACATTTCAAAGGATAAGACCTATTTCAAACCACAATGTGGTACCTACAATGTTTTCTGGACCTCCTAAATATCACAGAAAAAGACAGTTAATAAAACTCATCTGGGCATGCATCTGGGCATACCTACGAAAAGATTTGATATTGAAAGGGAATCAAGACCAGCAAGAATGGCTTCAAAGTGACATAATAGTGAATTTTTCTAGCTCAAGTTAAAATTTACAAAGTAAATTGAGTGTTCATTAGCAATTGTGCTTCCAATAAGGGACATCAACAGAAGTGGGTGAACAATATTCCTCGTATAGGCTAGTTATATTTATAAGAATAAAGACAATACTTTACAAACATTTCAAAGGATAAGACCTATTTTAGAGCACAATGTGGTACCTACAATGTTTTCTGGACCTCCCAAATATCACAGAAAAATACAGTTAATAGAACTCATCTGGGCAAGCCGACGAGGGCATGCATCTAGGCATACCTACGAAAAGATTTGATAGTGAAAGGGAATCAAGACCAGCAAGAATGGCTTCACAGTGACCTAATAGTGAATTTTTCTAGCTCAAGTGACAATTTACAAAGTAAATTGAGTGTTCATTTAAGTGGAAGTGGAAGTGGCAGCAGGAAACAGGTTGCTTTATTTTTATTTTGTAGTGTCTGACTATGATGAACCAGACATCAGATGTAAGTGGTATTAGTAGTAGTAGTTCTAAAAAGCATTTTTTTCTTAATTTATTAACCCAGATGAACTCTAATACATATAAAATGAATAATTATTCTGAAACTATAGGCCCACTATTTGACAGCTAAGCTACGTTGCCACATCTAAGGCTCCGGCCTAGTGTAGAGTCGGCCATGCTTGGGCTTGATTGTTCTGATTTCGTGTACACTATAGATGATAAGATGTCGTCCGCAAAATCTGAAGCTGCGGCGGTAGTTGTGGTATATTTAATAAAAAAAAAAAAGAAAACAAGAGAAAGATAGTAAAAGGCGGAGAAAATGTTAGGTGAGAAAGTGGATTCAACGTAGAACTACTCTAGGGATACACGAAAAGTTGCTTACTGAATTGAAAAATGATGATCCGATGGAGCTTAAACAGTTTTTGCGATGTGTATGTATGACGGGTTGCCTGCCTACGGAAAGTTGTAAGAACGAGAGTCAATAAAGAATAGTGTTGAACCGGACCTAGCCTAATTAATTACTTTCCAACCATTGCTACAATTACTGCTAGAAATACAACATAACATTCTTTTTTTCTAAAAGTCGACTTTCAAATTACCAGATTATCTTCCGTAATATTCTGTATATTTGAGTCAATTATAAACTTTAATGAGTCAAATAACTCCCAAGTACTCTTATATGTTTCATTAGTCCCTTGTCCACTTTTCGTATTTTTGAATTTTTCTCCACTCTTGGTTAATTTGCGTTCTCAAATTATGTAGCTTCCTTTGAATTTCTGTTGTAGAAGTATTAAATAAGTCGGCCAATTTTTGTAATGCATTCTGCTTTTTGATTCTGTCCTTAAATTCTGGAGTATGTACATTCCATATTTCAGGATATAATTCAAAATTTTCAATCAAAAGGCACGTGTCTTCTCTCGTCCAGTTGAACTTCTCCATATTTGCTCGATTTACAACACGACTTGCTGCAAGACTTTCGGAACAGGCTCGAAATTTTTGCGGCAAACTATAATTTCCTGAGAGTAATCGTGTGCACTACAAGCTCTCAGCAAGACCTTTATGTGCAAGTAATTTTGCTGCAATATTTCTCTAATGACGTCGTGCACACGCTACGCAAGTGACTTGTGAGAGCAACTCTAGCAATTTTATTTGCTAGTGGCCACGAGGCTTTAGAACCAGGCACGTATTTAGGGAGAGGGTCCAGGGGGTCCAGACTCCCCCCCGGAACGTTATTTAATACCGTCCAAAAAAAATGGAATCCACATATTTGCACCCCCCTCCCGCGAGAGTAAATTTAAGGTGGCATCTTCAATCTGGACCCCCCACCCTTAAAGGTCAAGCAAGTGACACCCATAATCTGGACCCTCCTCGAAACCAAATCCTGGATACGTGCCTGTCTAGAAGCGCTGTGAGAGGGTAAGTGTCGGTGCACGTTAGATTTGAAACGCTGCGGGTGGTAGCCGCCAGGAGACAAAGTCAACAGAAGCACATTCCACAGCGTCGAAATTCTCCAAAAGAAGGAATGCTGGAGGAGACTGGTTCGGGGAGTAGGGACCTCGACCTGGTAAGGATGAGCTCGCAGAGCCTCTCTAGTGTTCCTCGTTCGGACAACGTTTGGTGTTATTAGGCAGTTTTCGTTACTTACAAAGTGATGTGCCGTTTAACGCTGTTTGACAACTTTGACATTTGCATTTCGTTTTACGTATATCGTAACCGCTAAATGCCGGTATTGTACGGACGATAGCCATAGCAATTAACGAAGCGACACGCATGCGCAGCACCTTAGCGCAGCACGAATAAAAATTAGATCATAACCTGTTTTGGTTTTGACAGTGACACTGGTTTTGACTTTTGAGTAGATCTGCAACAATTATTATCCGTCGTTTTACAAAAATGCTTCCAAATTCGTCAAGCTGAAAGAGTGTGTTACAAATAATAAAAAGAGTCAGAGTTAACAGAAATAAGAATAAAATCAACTGGTCCATCATTTTAGGGCAAACTAAAGCGAACATTATCGAATTATGATTTTCTTTCAAACAACAACCTTTACAATACTCATCTACTATTTTGACGTTACGGTGTCAAAGTTGTAGCTGTAGCACAGCATGCTGTAGGTTAGGGGGCATCCTTACAGTGGTGTCTTGCTCCGAAAACTATTTATTTATCTGTCAAATAGCGGTTCTGACAACGTATTTGTTAACCGAAGCGGTTAATTAAGAACAACGAAAACTACCTATTATCTGGGAGAGCTCACTCGAACATCTTCCGTGATAGAATCTGTAAAACAGCGTCAGGTCAGCCACTCTTCTTCGATGTTCTAGGCTGTGGAGGTCCTTTGTGAGGTTAGGCGTATCGATTAGTCTAATTTCTCTCTTCTGGATAGTATCCATAACTCCAGAAACTTTAGAGAGTGCTTCGGAACGCATCCCCACACATGGGAGCAATACTCTAACTATGGTCGGATCTGCGCCTTGTAGAGCAGCAGTAGCTGCTCTGGTGTATACAGCTTTCTACAGCGGAACAAAACTCCAAGCTTCTGAGATGCCGTTTTAGCAATACTGACGACGTGGTCGTGCCAGGACATGTTATTATTGATGTTGATTCCTAAAAGCTTGACGAAGGGTGACTCGACTATTGGGTGACCCTCCATTTCCACAGTTGGTAAGCCAACGTGGGACTCTTGTCAGTGTTGTTGCCTGAGTTTTCTGTACGTTAAACTGTACTTATATATATATACAGGCGGGGGTCCTACAGCTTGTGCCGCATCCCGCATTTCGATCGCCATTTCTTCCTATCCTTCCATTCATTTTCACCGATTGCTCGATCTCCCATGTTTCTCCTAATTCCATCTATCCATTGTGTAGTCGGTCTTCCTCTCCTTCTCCGGTTATGTGGTGTGTACCTCAATGCCCTCTTTGGCCACCTTGTCTCCTCCATCCTCATTACGTGTCCGTACCATAATAGCTGCCTGGATTCTACTCTCTCTGCTGTTGTAACTATGCGCCTTGTTTTCCTTCTGATGTCTTCGTTCCGCACATGTTGCAATCTAGAGATGTTACACGATCTTCTTAGAAAATCCATTTCCACCGTTTCGATCATCTTTCTCCCTTTTTCCGTGAGTTGCCAGCATTCACAGCCATACGTTAAAATGGGCTCTACAATAGTTGTGTAGATTGTCATTTTTGTTGAATGCTTCATTTTGTTTGACCAGAGTAATGAATTGAGTAGTCGAATGGCCTTTTTTCCTTGATGGGTCCTATTTTCAATATCTTTTTTTGATGTTCCGTCTGTCGAAATGATGCTTCCCAGATATTTAAATTGACTGCATTTCTTTATCCTGTGTAAACATAGATCTGGATCTTCTTCCTGTTCTTCCCCTACTCTTAGATATTCTGTCTTATCTATGTTTATTGATAGACCCCATGCCTCATATTCTTCTTTCAATTTCCGGAACATATAATCTGCGTCGTGTCCATCACTCGCTATAATCACTTGGTCGTCAGCGAATAAAAGAGTTGTTAAGCACTGCTCATCCATCTGAATTCCCATTCCTGCTGTTTTCCTTTTCCAGTTATGGATGGCTTCTTGTATATATATCTTAAACAGTGTGGGTGATAAACTGCATCCCTGTCTAAGCCCTTTTGTTGTAAAGAATGTTTCTGATCGTGCGTTTCCCATTCTTACCAAGCTCTTCGAGTCCTTATATATGTTCCATATGGCGCGGACATAGGTTTTACTCAGGCCAAAACTTGTCAGTGTTTCAAATAGTTTCTTCAAGGGTACTGTATCATAAGCCTTTTCCAGATCGACAAATATAAGGTGAGTAGACAGATTTCGAGACATTAAACTGTACTTTAATTTACTAATCCCTACTCGACAATTGTTTTGATATCTGCGCTGATCTGTGAGTCATTGCCGTCGTCGACGTACTGTGTCTTGGGATGATAGTGGCTTGACTGGTTCCATGCACGATGTTAATGTACTGTCGTCTTAGAAGCTGATTGGATAGTTCCAGACGCAATTCTTCTAATAGATTTATATAAGAGAATTGGCCTTTTTTAAAAGCCACTGTTTCACCTATTTAGAAAGTTTTTTCTTGCAGTATTTCACTTTAATAGCTAAAGCCGCCGCCAATGCTAAAGTATTATCCATGTTAACGGCCCAAAAATTTGCGAGAAACTGAAAGAAAACCGAACAGTGTGTGGAGGTATCGTTCCATCGGTTAACCGACATCGGTTGGCACGTCGTGCAAACCTGATGGAAAAGAACGATGTCTGTGGGGCCCTTTATAAACTTAAACTATCACCATGCAAGTTTAGTGATTTCACAAGCTTTTATGGTCATATAAATTATGTATAACGATAATATGATAATGGCTATAAATTCATACTTAAAATTTTAAAGGAACATTCTATTTTCTTCCTTTTAGAGCATTTAAATAAAAGCTTTTTTTTAGTTTTTTTTGCTTTTAATTTATTTTAATAATCATTTTCAACTTTTTAGTCCAACGTTCTTTGAAAGCGTGTTTTTTTAGTTCCTTTTTAAACTATATTTATTACTAATGGAAATGTACGTAAACCGTTGCCGGGCGTTACATCAGAGTGCAGACTGCGGAGTGTCTCGACAGGTGCGAGACGCCATAAATACAAAGATAAAAATGATGCAGGTAATTTCGCAGCAGCATGAGGCAGCATAAAATCTAGGTTAATAGTTAATTACGTAAATTGATGACTAATTTCTTCTGAGTACTGTCTTCTTCTTCTGGTGTAAAAATCTCATAAATATATGGCTCTGTACACCCAGGACCAGACGACGGCACTACACGTTAATGGTTAGACAGTCTGCTAGTCTGTTCTGTAAAGCGATGTTGTCACGTTTTTGAAGTTTTCTTGAATGGACGATATAATTTTGTTTGTTGTTTGAGATAAAATGTACTTTAGATATTTTGTAGTATTTTATCTTTCTCTAAGGAGTCAGGTTTCAGATGGTACTTTTGGCATGTTTGCCATTTGAGTGATGAATGGTTGGTATATTATTTTCTTTATAACTGAGCAAACCTCGAAGACAAAGCTTGAATACTGGAGTACCGCGGTTGCCATGGAAATATGATTGGGAAAGTTTGTTGACGCAGGACTTGAACTCGCACAGCATTTGATATCCACTGTATAGTCCCATCAGGCTGTCCTTAAAGGGATATAAAAAATATCCTGGACGACCTGGCATGGGACAGCCTATAATATCCCGATGGGACTTTATAAGACGACCATGGGTAAGCCTAGAGGGAAATCCTCAGGTTGGCCCAAATATCATTTAGTCTGCCGTAGGTTTGCCCATAGGTAAATTCTTGGGTTACCCTAAAACAACTGGACTATTTTTCTAGAACTGTTTTCTTATACTCCTCGGCTTTATATACCAGGTTATTCACCTGGAGGGTTGTTTGGGCACAGATTATCTAATGTCACTCACTTTTCACTGGCACCATCATCATCTAAAGATCCAATAGAGCTACCATCCGATTGCTTAAGACAATTCAATCTAACCTCATTCTTTTCCATTCCTTCATGAAGTGCATCACAATAGTTCGTGGTTTTTTTTTTTTTTATGATCGGCCTTCCGCAAAGGCTGAAAGCCTATGGCGCTGTAGGAGCGCTGCGAGAGGACAAATGTCTGTTCACGTTAGATTTGAAACGCTGCAGGTTGTAGCCGTCAGGAAACAAATTCCCCGGCAGCTGATTCCACAGCGTCGAAGTTCTCCAAAAGAAGGAATGCTGGAGGAGACTGGTTCGGGGAGTAAGGACCTCGACCTGGTAAGGATGAGCTCGCAGAGCTTCTCTAGTATTCCTGGTTCGGACGGCCTTTGGTGTTATTATCTGGGAGAGCTCACTCGAACATCTTCCGTGATAGAATCTGTAAAACAGACATAGGTCAGCCACCCTCCTTCGATGTTCCAGGCTGTGGAGGTCCTTTGTGAGGTTAGGCGTATCGATTAATCTAATTGCTCTTTTCTGGTATAAATTTTGCCATTGACCTTGCTTCCTTTTTTTTAATGTTCCAATAAAATGTTGACTATTTTTCTATAAACTTTAGGCATTATAATGGCTTGGACAATTTTACATCCACCTTGCAAAAACAACCAGGGTGCCGAATGATATTATCTGACTTGCAATTTGTGGTTTGTACTTGGGCGGCCCTTGGCGTGTCGGATGGTACAGATCACAGGTACAGATGCTATAGATATTGAAAAACATGACAAACGGCGAAAAACGATCCCGGAACCAAGGACTACTGCAAGACACGTTCACCCTTTCTCTTCGTTTGTCTTTCTAACGTCAACACCACTGACAATGTCAACACTGTCAAATGTCAGATTTTGTATACAGCAGGGTATGGTCTTTAAGGGATATCCCTTGAACCGCCTCAGAGTATACAAGAATGAGGATTTCCAAAACCGTCATCCTTAGGATCTTCAAGTGATAGACGACCCAGCGCGATGTCCAAAGGATGTCTATATGCCTGCCGGCCACAGAATATTCCAAACAGGTTATCTGTAGGTATGGTCTTATCCTAAATTTGGGCGATACGGCTTTGTTTAGGATGTCCTAGGAATATCGGGTGCTGTGTGGGAACAAGCCAACACTCTTCTGGCAATTCGTTTTAAACCATGGACACCCTGGAAACATAGCCATATATCAGTGGAATTATTGTATAGAGGATAGCTCATAGGAGCAGACTCGGTTTACACAGAGTGTTCCCTTGACACGTGATACTCTCGTAACAAAAAAGTTCAAAGGAAAACTGAGTGGAATTTTTGTAAGTACTATAGGGTTTATCATACCATGCTTTTAAATAATTTTTTTGTACTTCAGCCCTTAACTTTTGTTTTTAAAATAGCACCAAATAGGTTAGGGTTATTTAAAATCTCCACATCTTCACCAAAGGATGAGATGGAAGTCGATAACGGTGGGCCAGTGGGAAGAAAAAAATCAATAATGACAACCGGCGAACTACATACAATTACCTGGCCAGGTTGCCGGTACGCGGCATTTTGAAAAATTTGTTCCCGGTGCATCCCTACTCAGTAGGTCGTTGCTGAGGGGCTGAGGTATAGTAAGATATATAGTAGGACGTCATTGGTGGCACAGCATCAAGAGTAAACCAGCAATGCAACTCTTCAAATTGATGCGAGAAGCATGCACAAACTTTTTTGGCTACTTCCCGATGCGTTCCCGATGCAGAGCGATAGGTCAGTCTCAGTATGCGCTTTGTCGTTGACGAGTGTACATCGTGAATTCCAGGGCCGTATTGAGTTGTTTTGTTGTGCTTTTGCCGGTGTTATTATGAATGTGATGGAACGAGGAATGCATCGTTGTTCAGCTTCGCTCTATACAAACACGTCAAGAAACTGTAAATTCAGCTTTTTTGAGTTTCCGTCAGACGTTGAAAGGTATGTAAGAATTGCTTTAGTAAAAATAATGTATTTATTATTGTTTCATCCAATATTAGTTGTTTGATTGTTTACTATGCTTTTTAATTGTGTATAAAAAGAAACATTCTCAGTCCTTAACACATGCGTTTAGAATACAAAAGAATTGTGTTATATATTTGTAGGTTTTGTTTTATATTCAACAATATACACATACGAATATTTTATTGATATCAGAATGCTGGGATAAGGTTATTCATCCATCAAAAGCATATGATATTCTACTATCTAACGATTTGCAGTTTAAGGTATTGTCATCCATGTGATAACTTCCCACTAAATTATATTTTAAGACTATATTGCCTGTATTATACAATAAAAAATATTAATAGGAATTTTAAAATACTTAATGGAAATATTAAATTAATTATATGGAAAAGCGCGTAAAAAATGTAAACCGTTTAAATTGTTAATGTCCACTATAGGTATTAATTTTGCTGGTTATAAAATCACAATATGTGCTAACTTTACAAAAATTTTGTAATTTTATCATTCAGTATTTACTTACTAATTATATGTTATTATATTATATCGAAATTGTATAAATAAAGATTGTTCTTTTTGGAGAAAGGCCAGCCTTTTGTCCTAGAATTTCATTATTTGCCGATTGCATAATTCAAAAAGAGGCACTCCGAAAACATATTCATACCTTGTACAATGGGGTTTCTCCGTGCTATTACCTGAACAGATTATTTCTGCATAATCTTTTCAAAGTTGTCTTTTAAACGAAATGCCGACCACTGTTCCCGAGCGTGCATATAATTATCACTATGGGACTTTTAGGGATATAATATTCTCGCTCAGGTCCTGTACCAATTGCTTCCCTAACGCGACTTGAACGCGACGTGACGGTCGAAGTGAGACCCGAAAGATTCAAGGTCATCAAAACGTCCTGAAAGATTCGGCTTGAGTTTCGCTGCTGGTTTACTCTTTATGCTGTGATGCTGCTTAGGTGAGAGTCGGCCTTTAGAGGATAGGCAGTGACAGAAGAAGAAGAACAAGAAAACGGGTAGACGTGGCAACGCCGCCTGGGGTCTGAGATGCCCTCAAGTCCTCCGTGTACGTGGTCGTGGTCAAACGCGGCCGGATGGAGTCGGACAGACCGTCGGCGTCGGCGTCGTCCCGCGCCATACTCCGGTAAGCCTGATAATTGGCTCGGCTCTAGGTAAACGATAAACGTTAACGCTGATCTACATCTCGACCAGCACGTCTAGCTCCTCTCCAATTAATTAATCGCTAATCATGCGGGCACCTCGTTACTTATGCACATCTTAACATTGTACACGCCACTACTTAACTGATAACTGATGATGGGCACCTTCATCAGGATATCAAGACAGTGCTAATAAGAGAAGAATTTTGATGTTTTTTAATTCGTATACCCTATTTTCAGTATCTTCAGTCCCGGAGGCCAGGAGGAAGGAAAAGAATTTATTTGGTGGAAAAAATAAACTGCTGTTTCAATTTATTCGTTTCTAAATATAACATTGGTTCGGCTGCTACGAAAGGGTTGTGTGTTTTTTGACACCCGCAGGTCCAATAGATGCATCTCCTGGCAGTCCATTCCAAGCCCTGGACACTCTGGGAACAAAGGTGCGCTTGTACCACTCGGTGCAAGATCGGAAAACCGCCAGAGCTGTCCTCCTCATATAGGTTGATCTGCATGTTAGATACCATCAAAAAGTTCTACAAAATTCTGGTAAGATGGAGGCTCAAGGAAAGAGATCGAAAAGGCAAGAGGACTCTCGCCATTCCAGTTCGGTTTCTGCTCGGGAAGATCCATCTTTGATGCCCTGGAAACGGTAACGAGTATTGCGGAAGAAACCAAGAAGGAATGGTGTGCGTTGGTGACGCTGGTTGTCCGCAATGCTTTTAATACAGCCTCATGGAGCCTTATTATGGAAGAACTAGGAAAGCTGAAGATTTCAAAATACCTGAGGCATCTTATAAGCATCTACATAGACTCCAGATCAATTTGCATAGCCACAACCGAACTTTCCATGACAACAGGGGCGCCTCAAGGATCTGCTTTGACTGCCCAGCGGCGTGAAGCCGGTAACATATGCCGACAATCTGGCGTTGGTTATCGTGACAAATGAAGATACAGAGCTGGTCCATAAAGCAAACCTGTCGATGTGCAAGATATACAGGTGGATGTGTGATCACAAGCTTTAATTAGCTCCCGAGGAAACAGAGGCAATTATTATTATGCGTCGCTCGCCCAAGGAGCAAGAGAGCTAACGTGGTCTTTCAACTAAAGGGACTGCAAGTCCCAACAAGCAAGTCCGTAGCCTACCTTGGAATCACACGAGAAGTGTTCCGAAGAACACCTTAAAAGAGTAGTGGCAAAGGCAGAGAAGAAGGCGACAATGCGCTGTCATGACTGATGCCAAATGTAGAAGGGCCCAAAACGACAGTACTGCGCCAGATTGTACAGTCGGTCGTCCTATACAGAGCTCCGGTGTGGTGTAAAGCCACGGAAAGGAAAAGGTATCAAAAGGTCTTAGACAGCTTGCAGAAAAAACTTTCTGTTGAGGGTGGCCAGTGCTTATCGCACGGTGTCTACAAGAGCCTTGCAAGTTATGACGGCAATACCACCATTATACTTGCTGGATGAGGAAAGGCCACTGATCCGCCATGGTCAAGTAGCAATGCGATATGTTGCCCTGAAGCTGAGACACTGACAGCAAGTAAGTGACAAAGCCTATGGAACGAGACTACTGATGTCGCACAGTGGATGAAACGACTGATACCGTCGATAAAGGAATAGCCGGAATGCAGTTATCGACAGACGTCCTATTTCCTAACGCAGGCACTGTCTGGGAACGGGCCTTTTCGAGTGTATAGGAAAAGGATAGGACGGGTGATGGGCGAGAGATGCCTTCACTGCGAGGCGGAAGACATGGCCCAGAATGCCCTTCAACGACAAGAGGTGGAGATTTCTTGAAATTAGCGATGGGATTTTAAAAGAAACAATAACTAAGTTTAGGGCGCTAACAGCCGAATGATTGTCAGTGCCGCAATAAAAAACGTTCAGTGCGACCAGAATATCGATAGATGACCATCTGTGTCACTTTGCTAAGATTTTTTGTTACATGTACGACTTCTTTTTTGTAAGTGGGAAATTGTAAAATGAAACGAAATTATCAAATTTCTTCACTAAGTTTATTAAATTTCACAAGAAATTTTCAAAATGTCTACCTTCTTGTTCGATGCATAATCTACATCTTCCGAAAAAAATCGTTTTTTAAATTAACAAAAGCTCTTCGATTGTTTTTTATTGTTTCTTCAGCCTGTGTTAACTTGTTGCGTCATTCGCTGATGTTTCGACACTCTTTAGCATAAACTAGTTTTTTGTAGTAGTCCCAAACAAAAAACTCTATCGGATTTAAGTCAGGTGACCGTGGCGGCCATTCAGTGGGTCCACCATGACCTATCCATTTGTTGCATAGTCTCTTGCAGAAAACGGCATCCTTAAATTCAGTTGTCGTGCACTCAAGGTCCGTAGGAATAGCCAAGTAGTCAGACAACAGAAACAACACCAATCCAAACAAAAGCGTATCGTTTTAAAGCCGCAAAGACAGACAGACGACTGAATAAAGACAACGAAAAAAACCTATGCAATGACACATTTTCTAACATCGCCATCGTTTACTGCGTTAGCGTTAGCCCTTTTAGTTGGCGCTCAGGTAAGAATGCGCTCCTTGTGGTTTTTTAGCAAGAAATAGGATCTTTTTTAGTAAATGTTTAATTTATGCAACGTTTTTAACGTTTATTATTATGGTACTGACAATCAATCTGCTATTAACGCGTTAACATAAGTTATTGATGAATTGAAAAACACATCGCTAATTTGAAGAAATCTTCGCCTCTTGTCTTTGAAGGTCAATTGGAGCGAAAGTAGCCCCCATTAAGTACTCCTCTTTTTAATGATTATGATAGCTGAGTGTCTGAAGAAGTTTTTAGACCTGCTTAGAAATCATGAAATCACCTCTTTGGATTTTTAATTGCGAGTCGAAGATTTAAGTCATAATTATCAGATCGTAAATTTTTCACTTTACACTAAAATTTTTATGACTTTCATAAAAGTTACGAATTGATTATTTTATATACGAACAGTAAACTCTTGGAGATTAATTACCAAAAAAGATAATTTGGAAAAGTCGTTTAATTTTTCTTTTGGAACAGTTTTAAGTTGCCTAGGTAGAGAATTCTCTGAAATTCAGAAAAAAAATCATAACTCGGAAACTACAAAAAATTGCATGACATATATGGGGGTGACTCAGATACTTCTAGGTGTGCTCTGTCTCTGGACTTCCGCTTGACACTATTTTTTGGGACACCCTATATACGATAGCTCAGAGGAGCAGATTCAGTTTTAGTATCGGTGGAAAAGTGAGAGATCACCAACCGCACGTCTATGGGATGGAGGCTGGAGGTGGCGCGTCAAGGTTGGATCACCGATTTGAATTTCGAATTCGAATTGACGAAACATGTTTCACAAATGTTGACCACTTGTGACAAGGAGAAGGGGCCGGGTTAAAAAATTGTGAAATTGGGTGACGTAATTTATGGATAGACGGATATACATAGATCTGAGCTATTAAAACAAAAATGAATACTAGTTAGGTACTTATTTATTCTGTAAAGCTTTTGTGGCTGGTTTGATGAACTGTTAGTTCTTGGGCTGTTTGGCCGGCTTAGCTGCTCGACATTCCGAGTTATTGACATCCTCAGAAACTGTTACCTGTTCGGCGAGTTCGAAGCAACTGAGAAACTCACCCTACAGCACAGACGACCTTTCAGAAAGCAAGCATCAGGTTGCTTCCTCAGAAAAGATTATATTTAAAGTGACCATTTTTTCTGACGCCAATGCGGGACGGCGCGGCGCGTAGAAAGACCTAGCCCCGTGGGGGGGGGGGAGGGGGGGTGCAATTGAAGTTAGATATACAGGGTTATTCACGTTATTCGACACGGAGCATTATGGCTAAAGTATTTGATAAAAAAGAAAATAATATTTTCGAATGGATAGAGACCCATAAAGGCTACATTTTAAAAATATTTTCATGTTATACAGGGTGTCCCGAAAACACGAAATGTATCAAAATTATGTTTTTTTAAATGGAACACCCCATATATTATTGCACATTCAGGTTCCTTGGTAAATTCTAGTGTGACTTTATGTATGATATATGGGACCTAAAGCGGACCGTTTAGGTGTAAATCACCATTTTCGGTATAAGTAGGTATCAGGAAAAAATTGAATATCGCGGAGATTATAAAATATGGAAGGCTGTGACTTTGTCGTATTACTAACCATAAAATGCATCAACTTTGATAAGACTGTCAAATTTGAATTACCATTATGCTGGAGAGATCGGTCGATTAATTAAGGAAACTTCGATCAGCGATAACTTGATTTTTTCAAATGGGAATGCCTATTTTTTTATACGGTTAATCGTAGAATTTGATAACGTTTCTAACGATATATGGTTGTCAATATCAATCTCTGTTAGTTTTCATTTAATTTTAAATTTTCGAACATATCGGCGATTTTCAATTTTCTTACCTATAAGCAACGTAGCAGGCCATGAAATATAAACAAAAACCTGTTCAGGTAGAAGAAAACAACTAACTTAGCTGAAAAATACACACTAACCAGACTAAAGGGACAAGATTATAAAAATTCCTTACAACAAATCAACTCTCCCAGAAACAACTGCGATAACATCTCTAAGGTCAAAGAGAAGCTGGAGCATGGCAGTAATAGATATTTTTTACACTCTACTGGCTACCTCAATTTACTAGAGGTTAAAAATTTCCAAGACAAATAAAAACCCTGATATGAAACAAAAACAACCAACGACTGTTGCTCCAGCACGCAGCTATCAGTCATATGTAATGGTGTAAAAAAGTACTAATTTGCGTCGAAGTCGATACCTCTGACTGGAGCACTTCTATTTCTCAATATCTATTAGCAACATTGCAAAAAAGGAATACTGACAAATCAGATTTAAATTTTCTGCCATTTAAGTTATGTTTTATAATTTAAACAAATTTTAATTCATTCTCCATTTTCTGCGATCTTGCTAATAGGTACTGAAGAATTTTCAAAGCTCCAGTCAGAGGTACTTTTGACTTGAGTTTTGACAGAATTGCATACTTTTTTATATCATTAAATGTGAAATTTTATTATGAAAATAATAATCTGCTTACAACATTCTCTAGTAGTTTTTATTTTATTTCAAAATTTTTAATGGTTTTCGAAATGGAGAAGTCTCATGATACTCATAATAAAATAAGCAGTTACGTATCCGTAAAATATAGACGAAAAGTAATTAGTCAGTGAAAAAATTTTTGAAATCCGTCAATAAATGGCAGAGAAATCAATAATTAAAGTTTGCATATTTTGCGCGAAATAGTTGCCGCCTTCAATTTGGCTGTGACGTCACGATTCCGCAATCCGCATAGCCAGCCGTCTGTGCCGCGCGCTGCCGTAGATCTGTGTATCGTGGTACCGTGGAAGCTGTAGAGTGTTTTGTATGTACATTATTTGATTTTTAAATGAGTGTTTTTTAGTTTTTTACCATAACGGAAGAAGGACTTGTAAAAGGACAAAGTCATATTAAAATATCTCTTATTGATCTAGAAACGCTTTAAGATAATAGTTTCGTGAGAAAATAAACGCCTTCCGGTAAACGCAAATAAAAACTAGCATTTGTTGATATTTTTGTTATTGTCTCTTTGCAATACTGAGAGATGACTGTTGTATTTAAAGTATAACTAACTGAACTGTAGCAACTCTTAGAAGATACTGATTCTTTTGAAGGAGAACTCTCGGGTGATTGGGGGATGGTCATCAGACACTTATATTCTGTATCGTTCGTTTTTTTTCCTTCTCATAATTGTTTGCATTTTTTGATCTTTTTGTTTAACTTTGCTGTCAACTTGCACTTTGTTTAAATATTGTTGTCGGGATTATATCTGATACATTCACTGTGCAATCCTTAGATAGTGGATTTTCTAGTACATCCGGCTCTTTGTATATTGAATGACACTGAATTACTTCGAAAGGTTGCCAACTTGAGGTCGATAACGCATCGTTCTGCAATAAATTTTCTAAACATTCTGCGCGTCGCCTTTTTTCATATGGTCAGAGTTTTCTTCTAGGATGAACAAATTTTTGACAGTCAAACTTATGAGGACAGCCTTCAGTTTTCAGCTTTAATGTACCACCAACTAGTTTATATTTGATTAGATTTTCAGTATCATTTTCAAGCTGTATCAACAAAAACATAAGTTACGAATCCGAAAATATAGAAATATATAACACAGTAAAGTAATTCAGCATACGTAACGTCAAAATTTTATGTATCAGATATCCTATTAATGTATTTATTCAAGAACGAAGACATGTGGAAGGCTGCAGAAGGGTCGTTTTAGTCCCGGCGAAAGACTGAATAGAAGCCATGATGATCATTCAACAGATAGGATAAATGCAATAGGTTAGCTAAGGTATCGTATGTGTATATGCCTATACCTCATACAAGCATCGCTTTCGAGGTGGCAATATTTGTAACTCATTAATAGGTACAAATAAATTGAAAAAAAAATGAACTAACTAATTTACTATTGGGTAAAGTAATCTTTAACAACCAGTGAAGGCTATCCATATATAGTTGATAATAATTAATACTTATCAATAGAAGATAAATACAATGGTATACTCGCATCAAAATGATCCACACAAACATATTTTATACTTTTTGGTATTATTAAATCCCGTTTCATCACTTTGCACCACTTCTTTTGCATGCAAAGGTGCGTGGGAAAAAACTTTATTAGATGTTTTAATCGTTGTGCTCACACACTTCGGAACAATGCAATATTTTTTATAACATCCTTTTTTAATGTCACTCATCATAGCAATATTATTTGATATGCACTAAACTAGAAAACAAATGAGACGTTGGTTGCTCAGCTCACGCCACCACCACGCTGTGCCTGTGTGCGTTGTCTGATACGTGCGTCGCGTCGTGTGGCTCAGTGGCAGCGGCCGCCCGCACTGGCTACGGAGCTATGACGTCACACCACTCGGGCAGTCGTGCCAAAAATATTTCTGCGGAGCGCGACTTTGAAACATTGTAACTTTTTTGTCTTTAGAGATATATTCATATTTCTTTCACGCTTTTCTTTTATTTTTCTTATATTTTCTTTTGAATCGATAAAAAAATTTTAGTAAACTTCTCCATTGCCAATCTCTAGTACATTGCAGTAGCTAGTAGGCCGTGAAAGTATCTATTTCTGCCATACTCCAGTTCTCTTTGACCAAAGATATGTTACCGCCGTTGTTTCTGGTTAGACTTTGTTGTGAGTAATTTTTATAATCTTGTCCCCTTAACCCCGATTTGTTTGAAAATTTGAAATTAAATGAAAACTACCAGAGATTGATATTCACAACCTTATATCATTAGGAAGGTTATCAAATTCTACGTTTAACCGTATAAAAAAAATTAGGCATTCCCATTTAAAAAAATCAAGTTATCGCTGATCGAAGTTTCCTTAATTATTCGACCGATTTCTCCAAGCATAAAGGTAATTTCCTATCGTAACATCGTGCAGCACCAATCTTGTCTAACTTGTTCCCTGAAGAAGGAGTCAAAGAACTCCGAAAGCTAGGAAATATAAAAGTTTAAAGAGTGCACCTCGCTGTTTATTTGCCGCTACCCAGCTATTAGCTTTAGTTTTGTTTCAAAAAAGAAATATATAAATCCGGGACATTTTCCGGGACGGTGTAAATGCGGGATGGCTCGTCTGAAAACGGGACAATCCCGCAAAATCCGGAACGAATGGTCACCTTAGTTATATTTGTATGTTAATATGATATTGTTACGGTCCAATGCAAATTGTGTATTAACATGAAACAAATGTACACTTATACCTGGCGTTGCAAGGCTCGATCTTGTGGGGCCGGCCTTATTTGTAATTCTCCGGCAAATAATTATTAATAATAAAAGCAAGTTCAAGGCTGTCCGTACGTGGTATTAACAATACTATATACCTACATAAGCGAGCATAATGATTGCGTTGCTGTGGTCGAAATAGCAGAGGAGAGACAGCGCAGCGGTGATGCGTGATGAGTCAGCTACATCCGCTGGAGAAGGCGACACGAGAGGAAAGAGGAACGATCTTCTCGTCAGATCTGCATTCAACCGACCGTGAGACCCCCATAGACGTTCTTACCGCAATCTAGAGTGACATAAATTCGTCATTTCTGGCTTTGAAATCTTTCCTCGAGGGAAGAAAATTTCGGATCAAAATTGACAACATTGTATCTACAATACGGCCGGTGACCTTAGGGTTCGGTCCTTGGGCCAATACTTTATTCAGTCTTTGTCCATGACATCGCTTGCCCACGCAATAACTTTATTCTGACGAGACTGCCATGTTCCTGTGGGATGGTATACGTAGGAACAACTAAGCGCTCCTTGAACACGAGAATAACCGAACATAAGAGGGCCTGCAGACTAGGACAGACAGAAAGGTTAGCGGTAGCAGAACACGCATTAGGACAAGAGGGGCATGAAATTCAATTCAAGGACACAAGATTATTAGTTGCCACGAATAGTTACTACTCACGCTTAGTCAGGGATGCAACAAAAATTCATAAACACCCATATAATTTCAACAGAAAAGAAGAGTCACTGAACCTGAACAAACTATGGCATCCTGTTTTGAAAAACCGAATTAATGACAAATAACCACGTGTACAGGCAAGTTCCCCGAAGCGATTAACAATCAACGGTCAGTATAAATATGACCTGCGCCTGAGGGTAGCTCCAGTCTCGCATTCGCGTTAAAGTTCTCTCGGTCTCTTCAAGATTGAGAGAGCCTCCCAAATTTCCAACTCGTGTATTACACACCCCTAGATGGCAAAACTTCACAGTTGACCTCTCACAGGGGGGAGTTTTAGTTGGTATGCTATGCAGGCTTCTCCTGCTGGTGAATCCAACACTACCCGCACTTCCTTCGCGGGTGCTTTTATGAAGATTTCTCCTCCTCGTTCTTCAAACCCAAACAAAAAAAAAAGGGTACAGTCAGTTGTCCGGTAGATTCCGATCCGAAAACACCGACCTCTGAAGATGCTAGCCACTCGTGCTGGCAAAACGTTAGGAAAGGTTCTAACAGACGATGGCCTAAAAACCCGAGAAGATCTATGGATTTTTCAATCTAAAGGCTCGGTCAAACAGGGGGCGTTCTAGAGCGCCGCGTTACAGCGTTCCGTTGTATTGTATTATTCCAGTATCAACCCGTCAAACAGAGCATGAACGGTCTTAGTGCACGTAGAACGCCGCGTTATATTTCGATACAGATTTTGCAAAGAACGCCCAGCGTTCTCGGTATCAGGATGACGGAGGAGTTGATTGAATCTGTGTGAAACCATCCTTGTTTATACGACACGAAAAACAGTTCAGATAAAAACATGTTTACATCCGAATCACTTGACATCTTGAAGAAAATTTGTCTATCTGACGTCCAATGTACGCGGCGTTCTGACCTCCCTACGCTGCGTTCTGACCGCCCTGATGCTGCGTTCTACACCGCGGTCTGTTTCAGTATCAACCCGTCAAAAAGAGCCCAAGCCATCGTAGTAGGCGACGTTCTGTCACGGCGTTAGAACGCCACGTTGTATTTTCAAACAGAATTTGCAAATGACATATGCTCCCATAGCGGTTTTTTTTGGACGTGATAATGCGAAAAAAGTATAAGTTCATCTATGTCTGAATCACTCGTCATCTTGTCAAAAATGGGAGTAACGGTTTTGCTCCACCCGTCAAACAGACCCGTCTGGTACAAACAGAACGCTGTAACGCGGCGTTAGAGAACGCCATGTCGCCGCGTTTAGAACGCCGTAACGCCGCGTTCAGAACGCGCTCTGTTTGACCAGTCCAATTCAATATAACGGAACGCTGTAAGCGGCTTTCTAGAACGCCGGAACGCCGCGCTCTAGACCACCCTTTGTTTGACCGTGCCTTAAGGCCTAGGCAATCTATTGAACGAAAAAACGTCGTGGGGAAAATTCAGTCAAGTATCTGGGTGTCATTCTTGATAAAGGGATGATATGGCGGGATCACACTGAGGCATTAAAAACCAAATTCCAAATTACGTTCCGGCAGCTGACTCTTTGTTATGTAGACATCCAAAATTAAGTTTGATCAACAGGATTCGGCTTTATAAAATTGTACTTCGGGTGGATGCGGGTATAAAGTAATGATAAAGTCATTAATTAAACAACAAATCACAAGACGAATATTATGATAAAGATTAAGAACATAAAATACAATTAAAGTTAGTGTTCAAAATATCCTCTGTTTTCACGAATACACTATGCTTTTTTCTAAAGGTTCCATTAATCTTCTAAAGGATTGGGGATCAGCTTTGAGGTTACTAAAGTGACGTTGAATTCTGTCTTCCAATTCTTGACGTGAATTTAACTCTGTAGCATAGACTTTTTCCTTAAGATACGACCAAACTGTGTAGTCCAAAGGATTAAAATCGCATGACCGAGGAGGCCAATGAATCGCAGCTTCTGCACCTCTATGAATCCACCGATTCGGAAAGTGGTTACTCAACCAATCACGACACTTTCTAAGAAAGTGCGGTGGAGCTCCATCGTGCATAAAAAATAGAGACCTTAGCTTGTTCAGCGTTAAATCGTCTAATATCTCGAATAAGTCCTTGCTTAAAAAATCCATCCAGATACATATCAGCATCTCCTGGTAGAGTGTGGTAACCTATTCATTTGTTATCTAAACTTGCTGCCCAAACATTAAAGTTAAATGAATATTGGTAATGTGACACCCTTTTGACATGTGGATTCTTATCACATCAGTAGCGTGCATTATGCGAATTAAACATATTGTCGCGTGAAGGTGGACTCGTCCGTAAAAAGAATACGTTTTAAAAAATTTAGATTGAGGGCTGTCCTTTCTTGTAATGTTTGACAAAAGTCCAATCTATCCTGCCGTGAGTGAAAGCAGCAACTCCTATCTGAATGTAGGTTAGGAGAGCGAGTCAGGCACGTATCCAGGATTTGGTTTTGGAGGGGAGTCCAGATCATGGGTATCACTTGCTTCACTCTTGGGGGGGAGTTTAGATTAGAGTTGGCAGCTTAAATTTGCTCTCGTCGGGAGTGGGGGGGGGGGGGGTGCAAATTTGTGGATTCCATTACCTAGACGGCATTTTATAAAATTTCCGGGGGGGGGGGGGTCCGGACCCGCTGGACCCCTCCCCTAAATACGTGCCTGAGGAAACTATTAGGGCAACCTAACCCTCTTACTACTTAAAAAAATTAAAAGATATTGTACAAGCGCGAAACACTAAAACACTCTAGTTAATTGAGAACGTCTTTGGCCACTGGACTTCTACTCTGCTGCGCTCGGATAATGCGAGGGGGGTATTACAAGTTATATCCCTTTGTCGACTTGAAACTTAATAAAATGAAGCCGAGTTACCTGAGAATGCTGCGATATGAGCTCGAGATATTCTTAATTGTGAATTTATTAAGATCGACCCATCATCCTTTTTCCATGCTCATATGTTAGAAGAGGAACTACAGCAAATTACTTGTAATGGAATATCTAGGAACATTTGCAAAATTATGCCTTGAAGCTATTGTTACTGGGTTTATGATAAAATATCTACATTATTATATATTTTCAAATATATACATACGTTAACACAAATGTTGATAATTTCTCTATCTTTAATGTGCTTTATCTCAAGTAGGCTTTAATTTAATGTTTATTAGAAATTGATTGATTGATTGATTGAATCGTAGAAAAAGATTAGGAAACCCTAAAACGCCTAAAAAAGGAGTTTTTATATTTTAGATTTTTTATTATCTTCGCTGCGATAATAATACTGTGTCAGATTTTTACCAAAATCAATTTAATACCTTCCACCTTACAGAATACAGAACGATCAGAAGCAATTCTCGTATGTATACATCAGAAAATTTCCTTGGTTTCTGTAACAGGTAAGGCAATGTTCGGATGGACCTGAAAAAGTGTATTATACCGCTAGGTCTTTCTTTCACAGGTCAGTAGATAGACTTTTATGAATTCAATAAATTTGTCAGCCTTATGACCCCCATCCCTCAACCACCCCAGATTTCAGCTACACAAAAAAAAATAGAAAATGATCAGGAACCCATAAAACTTTTAAAAACGAAGTTTGCGGAATATTTGAGTTTTTTTGTTTTTTGCTAAATACTAATTAAATCAAAATCTTGCACACAAGAGTACCTTGTATTTGTTTGTTTAATAAACTACCAAACATCTTTTCAATACGTTCAAGAAGGAAGTCTAAAAAGTGTTAACCTCAAAACTGTTTTTACTCCACAGTCCACAGATGAATTTGTTTCACATTTTAACTAATATTCTATTGTGCTTTATTTTTAATTACATGTTCGACTTATATTTGCATTGATATATCTATTTTCTTTGTGCAATTTTATTTATTATATCACTATATTTGTATTATCACCTTTTCTTTGTTTTACTTCCCACCCCGATTATGATGTCTACATAATCAAAATCGACGTCACTCATTTCCATCTGTCTACCTGTCGGTGTCGGTCTTACTGTCTGTCTGTCTGTCTGTCTGTCTGTCTGTCTGTCGATCTTTCTGTCTCTGTCTCTGTTCGGCTTGCTTCTAGCCTCGTAATTTCAGTAATCGCTGCATGGATAGTCATGAAATTTGGGTGCCGATATGCTGTGGGACTGTGGGGTCCTAGTAGGCAATGCTACTATAATTTTGAAAATCGGTCCATGGAAGGCGGAGTAGTTAGCAAAAAACCAAAAATTCAAAATATTCCTCAAACATCGTTTGTAGGCGTTTTAGGAGTTGCAGGTTGCAGATCGTTTTCGACTTTTTTTGGGTGGGGGTGAAATTGGGGTGGTTGGGGGGTGGAGGGTTGTAAAACCCAAAAATTTGTTATTTCATAATAGGTTGTCCATTTATCTGAGAAAGAAAGACCTAGCGAAATAATTCTCTTTTTTAGGTCCACCCGAACATTAACTTGCCTATTACAGAAACCAAGAGACTTTTCTGGTGTATATGTTACGGTTAAAGTGTTTACTTTGATAGTTTATATGCTATCCAGCCAGTATATAAACCATCCAAATGTCTCGTTATTTTAATGGAAAATTATATTTCTACTAAAATAGTGATGAATATTGGTTGGTTTGTATACTATCCAGCTAGTTTATAAACTATACAAGATATGCCGCTAAAGTATTATACCACAAAGATATCACCCATATTAACCAGTGTTTCTGGTTATTTTACAAACTATCCACATCATTTGGATAAAGTATGCACCTAATATCTCTAGTACTACATAATATCAAACTCGTTGGTTAGTATGTAAACTAACCAATCCTCTTTGGTTACTTTAGTTTAAAAAAACAATTTTTAATCAAAAGTGAGGTTTATTCATAGATACAACGTACAATTGCTATAATTACATAAACATAAGTAAAAGAAACGGAAATACTATTTGTGTAACAAAATATTCACATAAAATAAACCTCTACACCCTGGGCAGCTTTTTTATATTAGATTACATCAGATGATTCAATTCTCTGTAAATCATAAGTATTCATTTCATGATAATCAATCTTGCTCTTAGTGTTAGGTCCTTGTTCGCGTATTCTCTGAATATGTTGCAGAAGTACATTATAATCACTATCGTTCATTAATTTTAAATTTTGGTACTTTTTCTCGTAACAACGTAACATTCTAATAGTAACTTTTCAAACTGCTGTTGCTGATCCTTTTTGGTAACTAGATACCTGTTCTTAAACAAATTTTACAAGGCACGACAGTAAACAATACCAACACGTCACACTTGCTCTTGCCATAAACATAACCTCACTTTTCTATTAAACTGACCAAAGAAAATTAGTTAGTTTACATACTAACCAAAGAGGATTGGTTAGTTTACATACTAACCAACGAGTTGGTTATTATGTATTACTAGAGATATTAGGTTCATACCTTATCCAAATGATGTGGGTAGTTTATAAACTGACCAGAAACACTGGTTAATTAATATGTGTGACATCTTTGTGGTATATACTTTAGCGGCATATCTTGTATAGTTTATAAACTAGCTGGCTAGTATACAAACCAACCAACATTCATAGCTATTTTAGTAGAAATATGATTTTCCATCAAAATAACCAGGCATTTGGATAGTTTGTGTACTATCCAGCTATTATATAAACTATCAAAGTAAACACTTTAGCCATAACATATACTTACGAGAGAATTGCTTTAGATCGTTCTATATTGTATAACCTGGAACTGATTTTAATGACATTTCGACAAAGCATTATTATTGTGGTATGGATGGAAGACGCATATGGTTTTTAAAAATCGTGGCAGTGGCGGCGCAGCAATAATCAAACAACTAAAAATATTAAAACTTCGAATTTGTGCGATTTGGGGGTTACCTACTGATTGTTTTTTTTTTGTTCAGTTGAAGCTTGCAGAATATAAACTGTGTCGTCCTAATTCTTACAAAGAAATATACAAAAAGCTATTTACTAGAATTGTTATGTTAATTTTTTTTGACGGTGGGCCAGCGGCGATTTGGTTGCAAGGGGATCTCAGACTCAGACTATAGTTTCATGTGTGATGTGTGGGGAGTACTGAGTCAATCAACTTGACTCCATTTTTTAAACATGTATGTGACCTGTATTATATAATGTAATTTGATCCGTGGGATGAATAAATTACTATTACTCCTGCCACCTATATTATTATTATTTGATTATTTAATGGAGGGTTTATGAGTTCCAAAATAAGGCCCTTACTGGACGTTTAAAATAGTTTTTACAAACCTTGAAACGGTTTTTGGGTTGGTTTCACTCATTTCTGTATGTATAGCCAACAAAAAAATCGAAGAGTGGTTTGTAGATTCAGAATCTGCTTAATGACATAATTTCGGCAAAATTGCCCACAATAGTTTTTACCCATAGAATAATGGATAAGATGGTATTCACCCTAAGCACTGGCCGCAAAAGCCATGTGTTATACCTCTAATAGCTTCATTATTCCCGTAACATGCAAATACCGCACATTTGCATTTCAATAAATCTTTTGTAGTGGTGGAATAACTAAGAAACTGCCCCAAAAATTGAAGGAAATTACCCGTACGGCCCACGTATCTTCCTTTTAGAAGGACCATACATATACAAATTGCTTTTTGGGTGATAGACATGAGCGTACTGTATTCAAAGGTACCACGCAACACAGAAAAGATCGAGAAGATTTCCAAGATTTCCAAGATTCATAACAATCTCAGGATTTACAGGTTTCTAAATATTTCTAAAAACACCATCATTTCCAAGATGTCCAAGATATTATTCAAGATTTCCAATACTACCAAGTTTTCCAAGTCTTCAATATTCCCAAGATCCACAAGATTTGCAAGTTTTCCGACATGTCTAAGTTGTCCAGGTTTTTCAACATTTCCAAAGTTTCCAAGATGTCCAGGTTTTCCGAAATATTCAAACTTTCTAAGGTTCCCAAGATTTCCAAGTTTCCCAATATTTCCAGTGCCGGTACTCTGTAGCTTAGATACGTGTTTCTATGCACTATGTGCTATACGGGCTCGGGTGGCCTCGTGAATATGACAGCGTGCCGTGACAGCGTAGTAGATATCTGATAGGCAACCGAAACTGCCCTATCGTCATGGTCGTCATGGTAATAGAAACATGTTTCTATATATTAAGTTAGAGAGTACCCACGCAGGATTTCCGTGATTCCTAAGATAGGCGCGACAACCCTTTCCCAGTTAGACCTGGTAATTTGTCGAGTCTAGTACCTTGATTCTTTTTTATATCCAAGATTTCCAATACTTCCTAGATATCCTAAATTTCCAAGATTTCCAAGATTCCTAAGATTCTTACGATTTACAGGTTTCTAAACATTTCCAAAATCTCCATGGTTTCCAATATGTCCAAGATATTATTCAGGATTTCAGATATTTCCAAGATTTCAAGGACTTCAATATTTCCAAGATTCCCAAGATTTCCAAGTATTCCAAAATGATCCAAGATTTCCAAGGTTTACAAGTTTTCCGAGATTTCCAAGACTTCCAATATTTCCAAGATTCCCGAGATTCTTAAGACAGTCAACATTTACAAGTTTCCCTAAGATTTTCAAGTTTACCAAGATTCCTACGACTCTCAGGATTTACAAGTTTCCCAAGATACTCAGGATTTCCAACAGTCCGGGATATCCAAGGCATTCACGATTTCTAAAATTGTCATGATCCAAGGTTTTTTTTATGGTCGGCCTCCCGCAAAGGCTGAAAGCCTATGGCGCTGTAGAAGCGCTGTGAGAGGATAAGTATCGGTTCACGTTAGATTTGAAACGCTGCAGGTTGTAGCCGTCGGGAAACAAATTGCCCGGCAGCTGATTCCACAGCCTCGAAGTTCTCCAAGAGAAGGAATGCTGGAGGAGGCTAGTTCGGGGAGTAAGGACCTCGACCTGGTAAGGATGAGCTCGCAGAGCTTCTCTAGTGTTCCTGGTTCGGACGGCCTGTGGTGTTATTATCTGAGAGAGCTCACTCGAACATCTTCAGTGATAGAATCTGTAAAACAGGGATAGGTCAGCCACCCTCCTTCGATGTTCCAGGCTGTGGAGGTCCTTTGTGAGGTTAGGCGTATCGATTAGTCTAATCGCTCTTTTCTGGATAGTGTCCAGAAGCTTTAGAGAGTGCTCCGGAGCGCATCCCCACACATGGGAGCAATACTCCAGCGATGGTCGGATCTATGCCTTGTAGAGCAGTTGCTCTGGTGTATACAACTTCCTACAGCGGAACAAAACTCCAAGCTTCTGGGATGCCGTTTTAGCAATACTGACGACGTGGTCGTGCCAGGACATGTTATTGTTGATGTTGATTCCCAAAAGCTTGACGAAAGGTGATTCGACTATGGGGTGACCCTCCATTTCCACGGTTGGTAAGCCATCGTGAGACTTCTTTGTAAGTGGTGTTGCCTGAGTTTTTTGTACGTTGAACTGTACTTTATTTGCTAATCCCCACTCGACAATTGTTTTAATATCTGCGTTGATCTGTGAGGCGTGCTGCTGTCGCCGACGTACCGTCTCCTGGGATGATAGTGGCTTGCCTGATTTCATGCACGACACTAATGTACTGTCATCTGCGAAGCTGTAGATTGGATTGGATGTTATTTCCAGCAAGGATCCAAGGTTTTCATCATTTCCACGATTTCCACCTTACTTGAAGTAAGGTATCTTTTCTTATTATCGTGTCACCCAATGAGGTATTTGTTTTGGTCACGTGACGTCCGATTCAACATTTTTAATGGGACACCCTGTATATTTGTGACTTTTTCTATTCCTCCCGATAAAACAATTCCAACAGACTAGCACACTTGGGGTCTAAAGTGATTAATTCAGGAGCTACACGTACTTAAAGGATGGTACCACTACCATTGATTATAACATGTACCGCTACAGTTGAATTACTTTGGTAGTGTTTCATAATGGTAGTGGTACAGTCCTTTAAATACCTGTAGCTCTTGAATTAATCACTTCAGACCCCATATGTGGTAGTTTGTTGGAATTGTTTTATCGGGAGGGACACAAAAAGTCACAAATTTACAGGGTGTCCCATTAAAATTTTTGAATCGGACGTCACGTGATCAAAAACAAATACCTCATTGGGTGACACAATAATAAGAAAAGATACTATATTTGCTCTAATTTACACTCGCAAAATTATAATTCCCTACTACTGCCCAGTTCCGATATATTACTTGTCTTAATCGTCGTGGCACACCCGGTATTTTAATTTTGACCTAAAATGTGATGAGGCCTTTAGAAATGCTCGCTCGCAAAAGCATGTGTCTAAAACACAGAAAAAATAAAATACTGTTTTTTCTCCGAAATACAGTTGTTGACCTCACTGCCGCATACGATACGGTCTGGAGGGAGGGTCTCCTATATAAGTTGCTGCAGGTGATTCCCAGACCACTACAAGACTCATAAACAACATGTTATGCGACAGAAAGTTCCAAGTAATCCTAAACGAGAAAGCAAGCAGGCAGCGCAAATTGAACAACGGACTACCACAAGGCTCAGTACTGGCCCCCTTACTTTTCAATCTATATATATCTGACATGCCAGAAACAGTCAGTTACAAGTTTTGCTATGCAGACGATATAGCCATAGCTTTCTCCGATCAGAGCTTCAAGAACGTTGAGCATACTCTTTCTAACGACTTGTTAGCTCTAAACAACTACTTCAGGAAATGGAGACTAGTACCGAGCCCCAACAAAACCGAAGTTTCCAGCTTCCACCTGAATAACAAACTAGCTAAATATGAACTGCAGGTACTTTTTGCAGGCGAACCCCTGAAGCATAACCATTTCCCAAAATATCTTGGAGTAACGTTAGATCGCACCCTCTGCTATAAGAAACATCTCGCAAACACTGCAGGAAAACTCAGAACACGCAACAACATTATCCAAAAGCTGTGTGGAACGACGTGGGGTGCCACTGCTCCAACTCTACGAACCAGTGCACTAGCTCTTGTCTATTCGTGTGCTGAGTACTGTGCGCCTGTCTGGATTAACAGCCATCATACCAGACTAATTGACATCCAACTAAATCACACTATGAGACTTATTATAGGCGCAGTTAAGACAACCCCAACTCAATGGCTGCCTGTACTCTCTGGAATAGCCCCACCGCAGCTGCGAAGGACTGACGCCCTTCTAAGGGAGTATAACAAGATTACGGCCAACAACAAACTGCCCATCCACCGAGCAATACCCCCGTTGCAGATAAACAGACTTAAATCCCGACAACCACCAATAAGGGATGCAGAAGGGCTTAAAACCAATAACTTCGACTCCTTAAGTCAATGGCGCTCCCAGTGGGAAGGTTTTGCGGAACATCACTCGCGATGCGCATTTATTGGGGCAGCCTTACTTCCAGGATCAGAACTACCCCGGAAAGAGTGGGTAAAACTTAATAGAGTCCGAACAGGCCACGGCAGATGTGCCGACTCCCTTTACAAGTGGGGCTATGTGCAATCTCCCCTACGTGACTGTGGCGCGCCCCGCCAAACTATAAACCATATTACGAGCGAATGTGAACTGCGTGCGTTTCAGGGATCGCGAGAAGAGTTCTTCACAGCCACACCGTTGGCGCTGAAGTGGTTGAAAGAACTTGACATCAACCTGTAAATACCAAAGACTATGTATCTTAGTTTGCAGCTGTATATATTTTATTTTAGTATAGGTTATAATAGTTTTTCCTTGAATCTATATTTACTATTGTCATGTTTTTGAGCCATACGATAAATAAAATAAAAACAGTTTTTTTAATCCTAGTATACTTTTTTCATATAAAAAAAGGTTGGCAACCCTAGTCGTTGGAAGCAAATCAGGGTACGTCAATGAGCGCATGTCGCCATTGGAACAATAGCTAGAGCACATATGTTTGTTTCTCTTGTGTGGCCAAATGGTATGTAAAGTATCTCGTGTGGTGGCCCTAGAAAGGATGCACTTTTGCAAATTGGGGCGTGTGCATTTACTTGTGCCTGACAACTAAATTCGTGTAATCTTTTATGCAACATCTTACAAGCGCCTAGAGATAGGTCGTTGCCTCTAAATTTAATAAATGGCTTACATTCCTTTGTGCGTCTTTCGATTCTCTTTTTTCTCTATTGAAGACACGTACTCATCTAACTAGCAGCGGCTGATTTTTGAATTGGATATATTTAGCACTATTATGACTTCAGATCGTCATCATGGTTACAATGTCTTAACAGACATGTTGTGTACTCGTAAAATGCATTAAATCGGAACTAGAGTATTGCCGACACGAATATTATCAATAGTTTTGAGAACTGTAGCTCGCCATCGTTCGCGATTTACTGTCAGTTCAGTGGCGCTCTTGATACTCATATCCAGCGGCTGTTTCGTCGTATCCACCCAGCCTGTAGGGAAACGGCCACGGCGTCGCCCACTCAGGGAATGACCCTGAACTTCAAGTTTCTCCATATTATCGCTTCAATGAATATGTCCGAAAATGTAAGCATTCTCTTCGACACAATGGAGGATAGTCTCTTTGGATTTCCGAGCTCATCCAGTGTGGAAACATTAGTTCGATGGGATATAAGGAACTCTCAGCATTCTCCTCCACGTCCACATTTCAAAAGCATCTGTGCGAGCTCGATCTGCCTTATTAACAGTCCAAGTTTCTGAGGCATACAAAAATATAGAGAACACAAGAGACTGAACCAGCGACATTTGGTGATGTTATGGTCGCGCCATATTTTAGTAAGCTTTGTCATGGCCACACGTGCCTGTTAAATGCGCCGTCGAATCTCATTTTCACAGCTACCCGAATTGTCGATCAAAGAACCGAGGTGTAAGTACAAAACTTTAAACTACTTCACAACGGCCTATTGACTTTATTTTTGGATGATTATCATGCTCTCAATCTACGATCATAACCTTGGTCTTATTGTAGTTAATGCCAAGACCATATGCTGCACTGTGTTGTTCTTAGATGTTTAATAGAGCTACTAGTTCTTCCTGAGAAGCTGCAATAAGGGGTGTATCGTTAACAAATCTTAAGTTGGATATTTTGCTTCCGCCAATAGTTATACCGCCATTCCAGTTGTCCATTACCTGACTCATCACAAATTCAGAGTAAATGTTAAATAAGATCAGAGATAATACACATCCCTGACGAACTCCTTTTCTGGTTGCTGTTTGACCAGACAGGTTACCATCAATTCTTACACGAGCCGAGCTAGACTCATAGAGTTTCTGTATGAGAAATAGTAATGACTTCAAATACATAATGATAAAACTGTTAAATTCACAAGAAAATTATGAAGGCAGAAAAACAAAGTTTGACACGACTCTAAACCTTATACAGGGTGTCTCACTACAAGCAATATATCAGAACTGGGCAGTCGTAGCGAATTATAATTTTGGGGGTGTAAATAAGAGCAAATATAGTATCTTTTCTTATTATTGTGTCACCCAATGAGGCATTTGTTTTTGGTCACGTGAGGTCCGATTCAAAATTTTTAATGGGACACTCTGCATATTTGTGACTTTTTGTGTTTCACCCGATGAAACAATTCCAACAAACTGCACACTTGGGTTCTAAAGTGATTAATTCAAGAGCTACAGGTACCTAAAGGACTGTACCACTACCATTATGAAAAACACTACCAAAGTAATTTAACTGTAGGGGTACATGTATCTGCTATTTTTTTCTTATTGTGCTCTTGAATACAAAGATGCTCAAATTATGTACATTGAATCAACGCTAATTTGATGGCATATTAATTTTAGAGGAAACTAAACATCCTGTTTTGTCTTACTCGATCTGCTACTATCAACATTATTCACTAATACATGACAAACTTACGGCTAAAGTAGTAAACAAAAACGAAGAACCTAATTTTCAACACAGATATTACACAAGAATATCAAACATATTTATATTTATCTGTTATTATAAACAACGTACAGGTATTTGCGAAATGAGACCAATGGAATATTGATCCTATTGATATATACTTCACAAAATGCAGGTCTGACAGTGTATTTGAAGTTACCTGTGGTAAAAATCCACTCCAAAAAATATAATAAAATGACCAGATAAAATTGTTCGATTTTATTACTGATTCCTGCTTACATAATGCACTGTTTTACAAATACACATCAGTAGGTATTACCAATGGTATTACCTACGCGTACTATGATTCCTGCTGAAGCGTTAAAATGCTTGGGTGACGACGGCATTTCTCTTTTACATAATATTTGTAAGAGTGTCTGGTCTTCCGGTGTTTGGCCAGATGAATGGTGCACATCAATTTTTGTTCCACTTCATAGGAAGAGATCTCCAACAAATCCAGACAATGGGCCTATACCGTGATCTCAAATTGATCAATTTATTTACTGCGGTATTATTTGTGATGATACATAAAACCGTTTACTGTAAAAAGTCAGCAGAAAACTTGATCCAAATGAGAATAACACTAAAAAGAAAATTGTACTGTAATTTGAAATAGCCGATGATGACGTCACCTGTAGGGAACCAATGAGAAGCGTCCTTTCCGTGGGGAACCAATGAGAAGTGTCCTTTCGTGGTCCGATGACTACGAGCCGATGCTATTGTTTTGTACCACTGAGCTCTTATTGGTTCTCTACAGGTGACGTCACGACCTGGGCGGGAAGTGTATGAAGTCAAAAAATTCAATATTTAGAGCAATTTTTTTCGGTTATAAATACGATAGAAAGATTTTGTAAAATTATTTATGGCATTTACGTGGTGTTAGGGTTCGTTTAAGCCATTAACCATTAAACCAAAAATGTGGTATAGGCCCATTATCGCCTACTTTCGTTAATCTCTCATGCAAGTAAGGTTCTACTATATATATTACAATCTCGTTTGGAGTTTCGGGGTTTTATTGGCTGGCAAATTTCTCAGGCGCAGGCAGATTTCGTGAAAGGACGCGGTACGCGTGAACAGATCTTAAACTTAAGACAAATTATTGAAAAAGCCAGAGAGCATTATTTTTCAGTTTTGATTTGCTTTGTGGACTATTCTAAGACGTTTGATAACGTAAAGTGGCCTAAACTGTGGGAAATCCTCATCTCTATGGGAGTTCCTTATACAGCAACTCTACGACTCTAATTCGGCTCGTGTAAGAATTGATGGTAATGTGTCTGATCCAACTGTAACCAGAAAAGGATTTCGTCAGGGATGTGTATTATCTCCGATGTTATTTAACATTTACTCTGAATTTGTGATGAGACAGGTATATTAGACAACTGCAATGCCGGTATAACTATTGGCTGAAGTAAAATATCCAACTTAAGATTTGCTGACGATACAACCTTTATTGCTGCTTCTCAGGAAGAACTAGTAGCTCTATTAAACATCTTAGAACAACATAGTGCAGCCTATGGTTTTGATGTTAACTACAATAAGACCAAGGTTATGATCATAGATACAGAGCATGATAATCATCGAGAAATAAAGTCAATAGGCCGTTGTGAAGTAGTTCAAAGCTTTGTGTATCTCGGTTCTTTGATCGACAATTCGGGTAGCTGTGAAACTGAGATTCGACGGCGCATTCAACAGGCACGCGTGGCCATGACAAAGCTTATTGAAATATAGCGTGACCATAACATCACTAAAGTTACAAAAATTTCGCTGGCTTAGTCACTTTTGTTTTCCATATTTTTGTATGCCTCGGAAACCTTGATTATTAAAAAGGCAGATCGAGCTCGCATAGATGCTTTTGAAATGTGGACGTGGAGGAGAATGCTAAGAATCCCTTATACCGCCCATCGAACTAACCTTTTCATACTGGATGAGCTCGGTAATCCAAAAAGACTATTCTCCATTATGTCGACGAGAATGTTTACATCCTTCGGACATATTCACAGAAGCGATAATATGGAGAAACTTGTAGTTCAGGGTCATGCCCCGAGTGGACGGCGCCGTGGCCGTGCCCCTAAACGCTGGGTGGATACGACGAAACAGTTGCTGGATATGAGTATCAAGAGCGCTACTGAACTGACAGTAAATCGCGAACGATGGCGAGCTACAGTTCTCAAACAAAACTATTACCTAGTACTATTAACTTTATTATTAACTTTAAGAAAAGTACAACAATGTAGAGTGTAAACTAAAAATAAGTACAGCGCTCAATAGTACAATATATACTAAAACATATTAATGTAATATCGTTGATTGAAGAAAATACTTCAATCGACGGTCATATCCAAGAAAATAGTATATAAAATGAATGTGACTGTAATCCATGTTGCACCTAGGTAACTGAATACCTGTATGTGCATAACTAGAATATGTGAAAATACAAAATAAAAATATTGAAGTACAGAGAAGCGGATCCCCTAGAAAGGAAAGCCAGAAATGAAAATAAAGGACACAAATATATGCAATATTGTAACACTGACAATTAGATCACATAGATCCTAAAACCAACGAATGAGAACAAAATACAGAATTATATACAGATTTATACAGTATAAAAAATTTGTTTAAAGGTCTCTAAATTATAATGTATGTAGGCCCTACATTCAACACGAAATTTTTTTAAAATCATCAGCTGTCTTATTTGAGAGGGTAACAAGTTATAAATTTTGGGTGCAAGATAAAAAATAGACCGTAATTTTTTTGAAGTATAAGCAGTAGGAATATAAAGATGTTTATTGACGTTGATTCTAGTTTGGTATGAATGGCTTATGAAGCTTTTGAATTTAATAGACTTATGAAAAATATTGATAATATTCATGTCGGCAATACTTTAGCTCCGACTTAATGCATTTTACGAGTTCACAACATGTCTGTTAAGACATTTTGACTATGATGATGAATCAAGAACCCCTAAAAGTCGTCCAATTAACCAGGCCATGCCGATTGATTTGATGTTTCAGATCTGTAGACATTTATAAAATTAGAAATACTCATTCCGCTGCTTACATTTCGTCGAGGTTATTAAACTTCCTGATCAAATCACAAATACAACCGTAACATAATCCCGCGATTGATTTCCAGCTTGGCAACAGGTAAAAGCGAAGCGCTCCGGCCTGTAACCTGCAATAATTTCTCCACGATCCACGATCGTCAAGGTGGTGAACGTCCTCGATTTGACGGCGATCAGCAGAAATCGAAGACGGCTGCGACCGCCGGAAGAATTCGCGCGATCGGCGATTGTTTTGCAACATCCGATCGCCGCAGCGGCACGGGCCACGGCCACCGCTGATGTTGATACGGATTGTTCGATTCGATGTTCGATTGTTGTCGTTCGCCAAGATCGCTGACACGCGCCGCCTGCCGAGACCGCTGCAGCGGTGTCGTGTTGGTGACGTAGTCGATCGATTTTTGATCGATTTGCAGATTCGAACGTAGCGGCTCATATTTTCGAATGATACGAGGATATATCCAGGGCCGTAGTCGGGCGTTGACCATGGGGAGGTTCATCTTGACCTTGGGGGACTTCATGATTCATGTATAAAAGAAAAGCCTTGACTTTGTAATGTCTTAGTTTGCTTGAAAACTGTATAGATTGGATTAGTAGTAGAATAAATGGAGAAAGCATCTTGATTATTTTTATTTTGTATTATTTTAGTAGTTATTTCATTCATGGGAATACTCATGGGGGGGTTTGAACCCCCTAACCTCCCCCCCCCTATATACGGCCCTGGATATATCAGTATTCCTCCCTGAATTTCCTTGACACGTGATATTCTCGTAACAAAAAAAAGTTAAAACGAGAATTGAACGGTATTGTAGAAGGTATCAAAGGGTCGATCATACCAAGCTAGGTTTGGCGTATATAGAAATCGATTTCGGGGGGGGGGGGGGGCATCGGAAAAATGTTCATACGTTATAATATTAGCGTATTATAATCCTAACTTCAGCCTCTTCCAGACGTCAAAACTGAATGCGCGGCTGGTTTCGGGGGGGGGGGGGGCACTGCCTGGCTTTCAAACTATTTTTTTTTACTTCAACCCTTAAAACTCACCCTAACTTTCTTTTTCCATATAGCACCCTATAACTTTTCCTACATAAATGAAGTCCCTATTTCATTTAAAATCTTGTAGTACCTTTGGTTTTATTTTGATCATCGTTGACACAAACCTATTTTTTTCATAAATTCATAGCATAATATTAATAAAATAAGGAATTGTATTTTTGTAAAAAAGGATAAAAAAACTAAGTGGGCGTTTCATACATGTTTTCGGAATCAAATGTTTTTCATCCTTTTTATTACGAAAATGTTATGCCTCAAGCAAACCCTTATTTTATTTATTATATGCTTATACCTACGAAAAAAATGAGTTTGTGCATGAAATCAAAGGCACTACAAAATTTTAAATAAAATAATTTATATAGGAAAAGCTGTGGGGTGCTATTTGAAAAAAAAGTTGGGGGTGAGTTTGAAGGGTTGAAGTAGGTACAAAGAAAAATGTTTGGAAAGCACAGTATGATAGGTGATTCAGTACTACGTTATATCATTATTTTTCCGAGTAACCCCCACCAGATAGAGATCTAAAACCTCTTTATGACAGAAAAGTCCCCAAAAACCAAGTAACTAACATTTTTACTTTTTACTGTGAACGCGAAGTGGCTTAAAAGCACCTGCGAAGTTCAAACATAAAATTTCGCGCCAAAGCTGTGACGTAATAAATCTAAGCGTGACGTAATAAGTCTTTCGTAGAGCTATCTTCATGATCTATCTTGGTTAAATGAGATACCGTGACAGTTGTGACACCAGGGGAGATTATGTATGCATGACACTAGTGGCAGGCTGTTAAAGACGAGTGTTGCCGAATGACGAGTAAAATTGTGAAAAGTAACTATGAAACATTCCCAGAGTAAACTGCTAATTACATAACAATGCAAAAAATGGAATAGCTGTGCAATATAACATTTATAGTCCACAAAAAGAGGGAAACTAAATAAACATAAAATAAAGTTTACATCCTTTATAGAAAAACTATGCAAAATATTAACAACGTGACAACCTTGAATCTACGCCCAATTCAAATGAAAATAGTCACATCCTATCTACATCCGGCATATAAATCACTTTTGATTGGTTGATTTCTTAGGCGGGAGGTTTAAGAGAGTTAAATGGACTCTTTTCAAAGGGATGATTTTCAAAGTCTATCTTTACTTCACGTGGGCAAAAAAAATTGAGCAAACACTGCCATCATTACAAATTAGATACAAGCAATCCATTTCAGCCAGTAAACAGGCAATATTAGCAAGTTGGAAAATACCCTATTATTTGGATCATTTTTTTGACAGTTACTGTCATTTTAAAATTCGAACCTTTGCTACTTTTAATGAATTTTCATTCCGCCATTTTCAAAATTTTGCGGCATGCGTGGTATCGTTTTCGAAATAAGAAAACATACTCTTTATTGTGGTTGCATCAGAATTTCACCATATGAAATTATTTTTTGAGTTACCCCACGCCCACCTCTTTTTTGGAATCGCAGCGGGACCAAAACTAGATTTAAGTTTCTAATGATAACCTTTTTATAGTGACCAACTTTGAAGTCTTTGTGTCTGTAAGTCCGCGATTTCGTTCTCCAACGATTACTCAAAAACGCCTCAAGCGATTGCTCCCAAATTCGGCCAACTTGAATTAATAAAGGTCGTTTCGAGTTGAAAAGGTTTTGGTGCCGATGGGATAATGGGGGTGGAAAAGGATGGGGGTGCACAAAAAAATGTATACAGCTTATAAATTTGTTAGCACCAGTTAGGGATGGGACATCGAAAGAAAACATCGATGTTGGAGATCGATATCAACATCGACATTCTGCCTTCAATAACTACGACGTATCGTATTCAAAACATCGATGCTTGAACATGGCAAAAACATCGATATATTCGAGTATTGGTGTTCTTCAATTTAAATGTTAGAAATAAATAGTGATGTATTTTACTACTAAGTATTTCAAATTTCACAGCATAGTAAACAGGAAATAATAAAGACCACAAACTAACTAAACTAACAAATTTTATTAAATTTTAATAAAAAAATAAAAATAATAAAAAATAATAATAAAAAAGTTTTTGTTGTCTATTTCCTTTTTCAAATTGCTTTGCAACTTTAGCGAATTTGAGAACATGAAATCAACCAATGTCAAAAGTCATCTCAAATCAATTTTAAATAGGACAAACAAAAAACAATTCACATAGAAAACTCCATTGTGAGGATGTGAGCCGAGGTTTTTATCAACTTCGTCGGTGTTGTTTTGGTAGAATAGTAGTAACTAGTTCACTGAAAGGAAGTAGAATGCACATCTCTACAAAGGAACCCAAAGCGCCTCCAACTGGTATTTTAAATCATGGGGCAAAATCGAAGACCAGAAAACTGCAGACTCGTTAAGTTTACTTTTTTGTATATTTTCACTTTTTAATTGAAACTTTTAAGAAAACATTGATGCAAATTTTTAAAAACATCGATGTTTTGATCGATGGTTCAAGTTAACAACATCGATGGTAAAAACATCGATCATCGGACGTGAAACATCGATGTTTTCCAAACATCGATAATAATTATCGCCCACCCCTAGCACCAGTTGAACGAGCATGTGTCTTTATCTCTAAAGCGATATATCACATGTTAATTTTTTCCGAAATGGGGGTTTCTAGAACGAGGTCCACCTCGTTCAACGTCCATATTTGTTGCTGCAGTAGTAGTACCATAAAAACGTACGACTTCTTGCGATGATAGGTTACAGTACACGGACCACACGTCGAACCAAAAGTTCGCTAGTTGGTACCCACATAACACTATATGGATGTGTACATCCATAGAATGTACATTAGATATTCCAGTTTGAACATGTATATTTTGAATATTCATAGGACGTTAAATGTACATACGAAAAATGATATACACTAGTGTAATATACTATGTATGTTCACGTACGTATATCTATATCTGAATATACATAAGATGTTGGTCTATGTATCATACATACATCTAGTAGTTTACGCCTGCGCGAAGTACAACTAGTGCCGCCATTGCTAATTTCTAGTCATTCCGTCGTACGACTCGTTCGCGTCCTTCGCGTGTGTGCTGGTGCTGGTTGTGCCTGATTACCTGATCGAGTGAAATATTGTGCAATGTTACTTATCTTCTTACTACTGATAACACTCACATCCAGTGTTTGACGGTAAGTCATATAAGCGGAACAAACCACCTACAAAATTTTATAACCTTGATTTGTTTGTGATTTTAGACATGCCATTCAACAGAAAAGAGATGACAATCACAGTAATCGATTTTGCCAAGTATTATTATTGTAATTAGAAATTGAATTAATAACAATACATAATGAAAGCATAAGGTTTGTTTATCTTACTGCCTCTACATTGAACTTTCATACACTATGCATGTGCATTAAAAGTACATGAATGTACATTTAATGGATATACCATGGATGTGTATATATTCATTGTATGTACCATCTATATAATATGCATGTACATTGGACGTCCATATGGACATTCTATGGATATGCTATGGATGTGAAAGTTCGCGACAAACGTACATGCAATGTATATTATTTGACATCCATTGGACACTCTTGCTCCATTTGTGGATATACATATCCATTGATTTGATATCCACTGTATGTACATTGTATATACTTTTGTTATGTGGGTATGCGTACGACGACATTGATCTATATCTAAAAGCTCCTAAAACAACTTCCGCAGCCCGTATCATCGACTGATCACTAGAAAGTGTGTCTGTCTGTCATTCCAGCTGGCACCTCCGAAGACTTTCAACGTCCACCACCTCGGCGTTGCTTTGTTCATCCCTGCTGCCAAAGTGAGGGGGGTGCGGGGCTGTAAACGAGTCGAATCGGAAGTCATGTGTAGGAAATGACTCCAACGGACGTTCAGATCAGCTCAGGTGTGTCGTCTTTCCCGCTCCTCGCTATCTTGCTCGCCAACTACGGGCGCGGGCACCAGTGGCGTGCCAATGGTTCCAAACCAATGAGAAGCGACGGAATAATAATTATACTACTTGCAAATGGATCCAGAATACTGAGAAAAAAGTATACGGTTCATGAAATGCGGTAGGACTGAAGACGATAACAAACGAATCTACTTGTCATAATGAGTTTATAAAATAATACAACAGGTCAAAAATCTGTGGGCCGTCGATGTTAACGAATGCACTCCTCCAATCTACGCGGCATGCTCGTAATCTGGTTGTTAATAAACTGTAGAGGTACAGCCTCTCAAGCTGCCCTTAAAGAACTACGTTTAGCGTAGTCAGAGGCAACCTCAGAGTAACAACTGAACATAGAGGTAGTAAACAAACCACTTCAGCATGGCGTGCTCAAAGCCATCATCTTTTGACACTTCAGACCCAAACATTGCCAACTAACCTGAAAATTCTTCCAATGCAACCCATGTTACAAACACTGCTCTGCACTGTCTCATCTCGAAAAACTGTTAAACTACACTCGAATATAGCACAGCAAGTCCGTAAAGCTTCACTACAGTTACCAACAAATAGCGAATTCGATTTTACTGACCAAGCATAAAAGACGCAAAAACAAAACAAACGTTTGACAGTCGGAGGTTACCGTAAACAAATCGTAGGAAAATTACATAGGCGTTGCCAACTCCTCAAAATTTATGTAAGACAGAATTTGCGTTAAAGATGAAGAAACATGCAGTAACGCAGTAGAGGTCAACATATCTATTGATTTTGCTGTAATCATTTCTGAACCATCAAAATACCATCTTTTTTAATGTAGAATGGAATATTTCTGGATACTATACAATTAAAACGATAGTAAATAATTATGATTGCCGTATCTGGTGGTCGATATGACAACGCAAGAAAAGATGTTGGCCTATTATAATTAGTTGTTTACTACCTCTATGTTCAGTTGTTACTCTGAGGAGGCAACTCAACATACTCTTTCACCAGGCGATAAATCGGGCGATAGTGGAGGCCAGGAAAGCACACTGACGTCAGCTTCCTGTAAGAACCTCTTCGAGACCTTTGCAAAATGAGGACGCGCATTATTTTGCTGGAAGAAACACTTTGAGTCCTCGGATGTCGGACCTATGGAACACTTCATTCATCTTTAACAAGAAATTCGAAACTATAATACGAGATCGAGAACGCTGTGAAGTAAACAACCTGCATAGGGAAATAGTCTGGTACACAGATGGATCAAAGACCGAGCAAGGCACAGGAGCGGGAATTTTTGGAAGAGGAACTAGACAGAGAATTCCGCTAGGAAAATACGCCTCAGTATTTCAGTCTGAGATGTACGCCATCCTGCAATGTGCAAGGATCAATAATGAACGGTCCTACAGAAACAAGAGGATCGCAATACTTACAGACAGTCGGGCTACACTTAGGGCACTAGAAGCACCCAAAGTTACGTCTGCTTTAGTCTGAGAATGTTTACAAGAACTGGGAAGACTGGCAGAACACAGCAAAGTAACTTTGGAGTGGGTGACTGGACACTCAGGTATAAGAGGCAATGAAAGGGCGGACGAGCTAGCAAGACTAGGCTCGTCTGCCCTATACATTGGAGCAGAACCCGCCCTGGGGGTGCCTAAAAGCACAATCAGACACCAGGTCGGAGAATGGATGAAACATCGGCACAAGGAGCAGTAGAACTTGTTGCCAGGACGTGTTCATGGAAAAACATTCATTGAAGGTCCATGCAAGAAAACAGCTGAAACACTGCTCTCCTTGAGTAGGAATCAGCTCCGAATAACGACGGGTCTCTTCACAGGACATTGTGGCCTGAAGGAACACCTGAATAAAATGGGACTCTACAATGGAGACCTCAACTGCAGATTGTGTGGGAGAGGAACTGAGTCAGCCCTACATGTGCTCTGTGAGTGCGAATCGCTAGATCACAAGAGACAACAGCTCTTTGGGAAGTTCAAGCTAGAGCCAATGGAGTACAGCTCAGCACCAGGACCAGTAGGTAAACTGCATAAACTTATGCAGGGATCTAGATTGCTGGAGTGGATACTGTAAATGAGAGGAGCAAGAATACAATAGGCCTTAAGGCTTAATGACGGGGACAGTAAGGTCGGACGGCTCCTGAAAAAAAAAAAACACCTCATTCACATAACGTTGCGCAGTCATTGTGCCACGAATCACAGGTAAAGGTGACTTGCTGTTGAATGCAATGACACTCCAAACCATCAATCCAATAGGACGATGTACATGCCGCTCAACAGCAAACTGGAGATCACATCGTTCACCCCGTCATCGTCTAACGCGTTGGGGTCCGTCGTCGTGTGGTCCATCTGATGCCACTAGTATGCCATTGACGGCATGTTTAGCACCAATCTAATGTTGGCCACGATGATTTGCAATGAGTGGAAGCACTAGATGCGGAAGATATGATTCTCAGCTATATATAGCTGTACACCAAGCGTCAGCAACAGCACGAGTGAATCGCATTTTGTCTCGAAGTGCCAGTAGTTGTAGATGACGATTTTGCCGGTCTGTAGTTCTTCTACGTTTTCCAGAACCTCTAGCTCACTGCATTCGCCCTTCTGTGATTCATGCGCGTCATGCTGCTACAACTATAATCACGCTACGCCCCATGGTTCCAGCAATTGCTTTGAAAGAAGCACCACGTTCTCGTTGGCCTACAATTCTAGGGGGCATCTTTATACAACCAATTCATCTCTTTCACACAACCAACTGGTTTCTCGCCACATTTGCAACAGAGATCACAGTTAGGATCACATATAGGATTTTATGGAGGTGCCATGTGTGTTAAATAGCGTCTGCATGGAATAGTGTTATATCTGTACTGAAGTGGATACTGCCAAAATGTGCACACCTCTTTAATATGAATATCCCTGTTTTTCTAAACGTTCGGATTTCACCTACGCGTAGTATTTTTCAGTCTCATATGCGCAATCGCAAAATATGCTGCTTTACAATCATCTGCTTGTAGTACGGGTGTTAGTAATCGGTCGGTCACTTATTTTAGCCATGTCTGCGAAATACTTTCAAATACAATCTCCGGCTGGGCAGGCTCTAACGAAATGGAGTGAGCAATATTTATGGTTTCCTATCACGTATCTAAGATCATCTGTCACTCACACGTGATGGTAAAACACTTTTCATATTTATAGGTTCGTAGAACTCAGAACGTTACATATGACAGTAGAAATTTTCTTGATGCGAAGCTAGTTGCGTTCCGCCACTGGTTGGCGGTCTTCCTGTTGTTTCTCACCTGTCCGTCATGAAATGGGCCCGATTCGCGGGAAAACGAAAGACAATAGGGCCATAAGGGCGTATTACATGGGGACCATGTGATACTGGCACCCAGTCGAATTCACGGAATTTTAAGCTTTCCCAAATAAGCGTACGTGAAATACATCAACCAGAGATAACATGATTTTCTTAAATAGTGTTTTTCTTCTATAGGATCAAATTTGATATCTTTTCTGACGATATCTTTGTAAAATAATTGGGGATGCGGTCCACAACCTTGATCAAGGCAAACATACAGTTCTAAGACTGTTAGACTTAAGTAAGGCCTTTGATTGTGTATCCCACAACATTCTTATCGATAAATTGGAATTTTATGGTATCAGGGGTTCACCTCTTGAACTAATAAAGTCATACTTAACAAACCGTAGACAGTTTGTTTTTATGAATGGTGAATCATCAACCCAGATGGTAGCTGAGCATGGTGTTCCTCAAGGCTCCGTGCTAGGGCCATTACTGTTTATCATTTATGTTAATGATATTTTTCCCTACATGTCTCCAGTTGGGACTGTAATGTTTGCTGATGACACAACACTCTATAATTCTGATAAAGATTTTTCTAAACTTAAATTAGACATAGAAACAGGAACAAACAGTGTTGATCAATGGTATAATTCAAATAACCTTAAACTTAACCAACATAAGTCACAGACATTGATTATTTCTAGTAATAAATTATACAGGTCAAGTGATAGTGTTAAACTATTAGGTTTACATATTGACCTTGCATTGAGTTGGTCATCGCACATTGAATAATTGTGCAAGAAAATATCATCTCAATTATTTTTACTTAGGCAACTGAAAAGATTTTCTAACATTAACACACTACTGTCAGTTGACTATAGCTTGATTCAGTCACAAATCAGCTATGGGATTTTACTTTGGGGAAATAGTAGTAATAGCTTTTTGATTTTCCGTCTACAGAAGAAAGCTCTACGAATAATGGCGGGTGTTGGGCCCAGAGAGCATTGTGAGCCTTTATTTCTTAAATACAAGATCATGACGGTAACGAATTTATATTTATATCATAGCTTACAATTCATACACAATAATATAGGTAGTTATGTAACTAACTCTATAATACATAACTATAATACAAGGAATGCAAAATTGTTAAGGCCACCAAGACATCACCTATATATGACGGAAAAAAATTCAGTTAATACTAGTCACTATAATCGACTTTCTGAAAACCTAAAAAAATTAAATAGTTATCTTTTCAAAAAAAAGCTGATGAGTTTTTTCAAAAGTCACTGTTTTTATACAGTCAAAGACTTTGAATCCTTTGAGAGCAGTAGTATCTGTTGTGATTAGTTTATATGAAATATATTCACAGGTACCTATCAGAATGTTTGTCCAAAATTTAATTTTTGTGTTATGTTTTTTACAATACTATGTGTTACTCTATGTTTTATACCCTTTACTATTATAATATTTTATTGCTAGATAGTAATCACATCAATTTACATGACTTGCCATAAACAATGTATTTTTGTAAAATGGTCAAAAAAATCTATCTATCAATCTATCGGATTGTTAATATCAACGCTTTGTAGTTTTCATTTTTTTCATAGTCAGCCTCTCGCAAAGGCTGAAAGCCTATAGCGCTGGTGAAGCGCTGCGAGAGGATAAGTACCTATCAGTGCACGTTAGATTTGAAACGGTGCAACAAAGTCGAAGTTCTCCAAAAGTAGGAATGGTGGAGGAGACTAGTTCGGGGAGTAGGGACCTCGACCTGGTAAGGATGAGCTCGCAGAGCTTATCTAGTGTTCCTCGTTCAGATGGCCTTTGGTGTTATTATCTGGGAGCGCTCACTCGAACATCTTCTGTGAGAGAATCTGTAAATCAGGGACAGGTCAGCCACCCGTTTCCGACGTTCTAGGATGTGGAGGTCCTTTGTGAGGTTAGGCGTATCGATTAGTCTAATTGCTCACTTCTAAATAGCTTTAGGGAGTGCCTCGGAACGCATCACCACACATAGGAGCAATACTCCAACGATGGTCGGATCTTGTAGAGCAGCAGTAGTTGCTCTGGTGTGTACAACTTCCTACAGCAGAACAAAACTCCAAGCTTCTGGGAGGCCGTTTTAGCAATACTGACGACGTGGTCATACCAGGGCATGTTATTGTTGATGTTGATCCCCAGCCCCAGAAGCTTGACAGAAGGTAACTCGACTATTACTGGGTGACTTGACATAGTAAAAAGCATTCATTCTGATAGTGTAGGGTTAGATACTAATTTTCCATATGGGAAAACAGAATTTCGGAACTCCAGATCCATATCATTCGATGAGCTGAAAGATATAATATTCTCCCTTGAAAATAAAACATACGGGGAAGACATTTTGACTCCAAAAATCCTGAAATATACTTTGTACTCCATTGGCCATGTAATCTTGAATTTTATTAACATCTCGTTAAGTTATGGAATATTCCCAGATCAATTAAAAATTAGTACAGTGACACCTATTCCAAAAGTATCTAACACTATTGAAGCGTCCGATTTTAGACCGATTAACACATTGCCACCTCTTGAAAAAATTCTGGAAATCTGTGTATATAAACAGGTTACAAAATATTTTGAAAATAATAAGATACTCATGTCAAAGCAATCTGGATTCCGCAAAGGGCATTCGTGTGAAACAGCCCTACAATTTATAATAAATGAGTGGAAAAACTTCATAGACGATAATAACTATATAATTGCAGTCTTTCTTGATTTCAAAAGAGCCTTTGAAACAATAGACAGGCAAATATTAATACATAAACTTCACACTATGGTATTGGTGGCACAGTAATGAAATGGATTACAAGCTATTTGTATGATAGACAGCAAAGGACTAAGGTTGGATTTTCATTTTCAGGCACTATTTCCGTTGATTGTGGAGTCCCACAGGGTAGTGTCCTTGGCCCTTTGTTTTTTATCATATATCTGAATGATATGGAACTGGTTCCGCAAAACTGCTCCTTAAATATGTTTGCAGATGATACATTGATCTATTTATCTTGCAAAAACTTAGATGAGGGGGTTAGTATGATGAATGGGGATCTTGCACTCATTGAAAGATATCTAAAATCTAACAGACTAAAACTAAATACTCAAAAAACTAAGGCCATGATAATATCTACAGAGCATAAAAGCAAGGTGGTAATAAAAAGCAGTATTAAAATTATAGTCGACAATGTTGTCCTGGACATTGTAGATGAAATGAAATATCTTGGATTTATGATAGATAAAAATATAAATTTCAACAGTCACTGTGATTATATTATCAAGAAAATTTCAAAAAAAATATACTTTTTCTCAAGAATTTCAAAACACCTTTCAACGTTTGCAAGAATCACTATTTATAATACAATAATAAAACCTCACTTTGAGTACGGCTCATCTCTATTGTATTTTATGAATAAAAACAAACTAGGGAGTTTACAAAAATTGCAAAACAGAGGAATGAGAATAATACTGCAATGTTCTAGATATACAAGAATTAACGATATGTTAAACACATTACAATGGCTTTCTGTTAACCAATATCTTTATTTAACAACTATGGTTTTTATTTTCAAAATTATAAAAGGTATATCACCAAGTTATCTAGCTGATCATTTAAGAACAAATAGTGAAGTCCACTCCTATAATACGAGAACTAATTCTAACTTCTACTTAAATAAGACCAATATGAAAAGCACAATGAAATCACTGATGTACAAAGGACTTAGTGAATATAACAAATTGCCCCAGCAAATCAAAGAAGCTAGTTCAGTGAAGCATTTCAAATATACGCTAATCAATTATATAAAAATTAACTGTTTATAGTATATAGTATAGTTTTGTTTATGTGTACTTAAGAAGAAATATTAGATTCCTAATCGTAGTGATAATATTGTACTTAAGTTTTTGTTACTTAGATTATTGTAATTATGGACTGAAATGCCATCACTATTTGTATTAGGAAAAATCCTAAATAAATTGCTACTACTACTACCCTCCATTTTCACAGTTGGTAAGCCAACGCGAGACTTCTTTATCAGTATTGTTTTCTGTACGTTAAACTGTGCTTCATTTACTAATCCCACTCGAGAAATCGAGAATTGTTCTGATACCTACGTTTATCTGTGAAGCATGTTGCTGTCGCCGACGTACCGTCTCCTGGGATGATAGTGGCTTGCTTGGTTCCATGCAGGGTACTAATGTATTCTCGTCTGCCTAGCTGTAGATTGGATTGAATGTTATTTGTTATTTCCAGCTCGTTGATGTTTCTCGTTATGCATGTAGAATTAACTGCACTTTAAGTTCTTCTGGAGATACCCAGACGATAATTTTGTCAAGTCACCGGCTATTCTCAATTCTGAATGTCGGTTGAGCCATTAGTTCCGCATCCTTCTGCAAAAAAAGGACATCCCGGAAGCTCCCGTGGAAATTTCTCACAAAGGCCCCCGTAAAACAAACAAAACTAAAAACCAACGTAGCTAACGTACACAATGGCCGATGGTGACTTAAACTTCTAATCGCATAATGGCTAATGACATAAATAACACGTCCCAGCATCCTCGGCCCATTGAGGAAAACCTGTTTTGCGTCCAGTCATGCCCACAGACCGTTTACGTTTTATTATCTCAGGTGATAAATTGCCGCTCAAGTCTCCTGACGGTCCTGACCTGGGTCCAGGCGAGTTCAGCATCTGCCCTTTGGCCCACCGTGTGACCAAAGGGCACTCGGGCGCTTTGTAGGGTTGAAGGGTTGCTGCCGGTAATACCGGTGATTAATTCTCGAGGATGTGTGAGATCTGTTGTTTGCGTTTTTTTTTTGTTTCTTGTAGGGGATAGGGCGATATAGAGGAATCTATAGGAATATATTTTGTGTCCTTTCTAAAACTTTTTTTTTTAGTCCGACAATAGTATAGCGTTTATTGTACATGTAAAATAAATAAAATACAATAAACAACAAGTGCCCCAAAAAAGTTCAAAACTTGTGCTTGGGTACAAGGTAATTATTAAAAATAGGAACAACAAATAAGGGCTAATTCAGGAATATTTGTATTCTATAGATATTAGTAATAATAGGTATTACATATATCTACAAGTTGGTGAATTTTAATGCGATTATTATTTACTATCCATTGTTTTAAACCATACTTGACTTAATTTAAAGACACTAGACATTTTATGCTTTCTGTTGCATTGTATAGTCTTGGAGCAAGAAATGTATGACATCGTAATAAAGTGTTTTTCCTTGCTTTCGGTACAACATTACATGCATATCTTATGTCATATTTATGTTCGTGTTTTGTCAAGTTTGATTTATTTTTATATTGGTAAATACCTAACGACATGAAAAATGTTTGGCGGATATCTAGAATTTTTGTTTTAGAAAATAACAAGTCACTAGGATATCTACATTTCACTTTATATAAAATTTTTATTAAACGTTTTTGTATAATTTCTATTGCTTTTATATTATTTTTACATGCTGCGCCCCACACCACAATACAATATCGTATATGACTATGAACAAGTGCTTCGTATGCAATGATCATCTGTTCATAGGTAAGTATAGTGGAAAGGAGTTTAAATTTGCTTATAACGTAACGTATCTTTTTGACAACATATTCTGTATGCTCCTTCCATTTGATATGACAATCTAGATATATTCCTAAGTACTTGATACTAGACCATTGATATAGGAGCTACCTGTCTACAACTGATTAGTAAGTTGGTATATTTCGGTAAGCCGTTTGCGTACGACGCGAATGGAACCAAGTGAGTCTTATTGAAATTGACTGTTAAAAGTCGACTACTGAACCAGTTGAACATTTTTTTAAAACCATTTTCAGCCTTTGATTTTAATATTTCCCAACTTTCAGCAGAAAATATAACAGCTGTATCGTCTGCAAAACTCACTACATTTCCACTCAGATCAACCGCAAATAGGTCATTTATATATATGTTAAAGAATAGTGGTCCCAGTACCGTTCCTTGAGGAACACCGCTTGTTATAGGCAATGGAGAACTAGAGCATATATTTATCACAACAGTTTGTGTTCTATTACTTCAGTAACTTTTAATTAGATGATAGATTTGACCCCGTATACCATAATTTTGTAAAGTTTTCATGAGTATCATATGATCAACTGTGTCAAATGCTTTTGCTAGGTCCACAAAGACACATAATGTTGGAATATTTCTGTCCACATTTTTGCATAGTTCTCCTATTACATAATGTCACCGCATCTTCAGTAGATTTATTTTTTTTTTTGAAACCGAACAGTTTATCAGAAAGTATGTTATATTTCTCTAAGAATTCTGTGAATTTGTTCTTTATTATATTTTCAAAAACCTTCGCCAAACAGGAGATAAGTGAGATAGGTCTATAATTGGAAAAATCATATTCATCACCAGTTTTATGTATAGATATTACTGTTGCACTTTTGAGTATAGATGGAAAGATGACTTGCCATAAGTATTTATTTATGTACAAAATGACCAATAAATTACTCTACTCTACTTTACTCTCTACTCTACACTTAGGGCACTACAAGGGCCCAAAGTTACGTCTGCTCTAGTCTGGGAATGTCTACAAGTAGTGGGAAGGCTGGCAGAACACAACAAAGTAACTTTGGAGTGAGTCCGAGGACACTCAGGCATAAGGGGCAATGAAAGGGCGGACGAGCTAGCAAGACAAGGCTCGTCTCCTCTATACATTGGAGCAGAACCCGCCCTGGAGGTGCCTAAAACCACAGTCAGACACCACGTCGTAGAATGGGTGAAACATCAGCACAACGAGCAGTGGAACTGGGATGTGTTGATGGTAAAATATTATAAAAGCTCCATGCCAGAAAATAGCTGAAACACTGCTCTCCTTGAGTAGGAATCAGCTCCGAATAACGACGGGTATCCTCACGGGATAGTGTGGTCTGAAGGAACACCTGAATAAAAAGGGACTCTACAATGGGAGACCTCAACTGCAGACTGTGTGGTAGAGGGACTGAGTCAGCCCTACATGTGCTCTGTGAGTGCGAAGCGCTAGAGCACAAGAAACAACAGCTCTTTGGGAAGACCAAGCTAGAACCAATGGAATACAGCTCAGCACCAGGATCAGTAGGAAAACTGCATAAACTTATGCAGTGATCTAGATTGCTGGAGTGGATACTGTAAATGAGAGGAGTTATAATACAATAGGCCTTAAGGCTTAAGTATTAACGGGGACCCTACTTCATTGGTGATGATTGGTTTGTTAAACATTCTTTTCAGTTCTTCATTTGTTCTGATTCGATATTGTCCGGTTATCTCATCCACTTTAGGGCCATAGATCCTTCTCAGTATTTTACGTTCGAAGCGCTTCAATAGTAGTTCGTTCTGCTTAGTGATGGTCCAGGTTTCTGTGCCATACATTACGACGGGCCTGATTATAGATCTATAAAGTTATGCTTTTGAAAAATCAAACGCGAAAGTAAAGGACTGTTAATTAGTGATTTAGGATAAATCCGTGATGAGAAGTTTACAAATGAACTGATGCATCTTCCTATATTTGAAATCAGGCCAAGACAACGGCAGCTTTATTAATAAGACAAGAGACTATCGATCGTGCGCGTGCTACGAACATCCGAGTTGGCCCTGACAGCTGGACACCGCTGCAGCCGTAGCAACTGTTTCCACGGCACACCCCGAAACCTATCATTACCTTGTGATCGAGGGAGAGATCGACGGCTTTTCGGCCCTTTTTCGGGTAATTGGCCTCTTGCGAGGGATGCTGACCGACCGCCGTCGATTCAAATCCATTATCTTATTGTTTTTTGGGTGTGGCGCGCCTATTCGTTTTGGGGGAAGCCGATGCTTGATTAGGAGGCGGGAGTGCGTATATCTTGGTTTATTGCGACACGGCGAATATACTGCGTAAGGAGAATTATGGCAACATGTAGGAGTGGTTTGTAGATCTTTGAGGATCTCTTTGGCATCTGGGATACGGATGTTATCACGTTGTTGGACACAATGGCTATAGCCGTCTGCCGGGAGTCATCGTGATACGCCACGACGGCTATATCAGTCGAAAAGTTATCTGCTTGTTACGGCAGAACGGCGACGACCGTCAGAATGTCGGTATACTTTTTGTTAAGCAATGTTAGTGCCATAACATATAGCTCTTCATTTCTGAAATTTTGAAATTCTAACCCACTATACGCTATCCCAACTAGTCATGCTTTAAGGTGCATGGGTAAAACGGCATGACGGCTATAACCGTCCATAACCACCAATGTGATGCATTGACCACGTGTATAGCTGCCATACTGCAAGTGTGTTTTTGTTTGATTTTCATGTTTTCAGTACCGAAGGGAGGTAGGTAACCAGATATTTTCATCCTAAATAGATATTCGTCGTCCACCTATTATACTTATAGAATATATTTTTTCATATCAATACAAAACTCGAAGCACGTGTGAGACCTTTTCCAGGGAAGCTGCCCCTACCAGAGGATCATAAAATAAAATCCTATTTTCCTAGATGCAAACAATGTTTCAAGTCTGGAAAACGCAACGAAACTAACTATAGATGCAACGGCCGTGAAAATAAACCTGCTTTGTGTCCAGACTGCTTTGAAGAGTTTCGTCAAACATAAATTTGTGCCTAAATTCTGTTTTGTTCGGGGATACCTCTGTTTGCTAATACATTTGATTTTTTGTTTTTATACCATCTATATTCTTAGAGATGTGTTTTTGTTTATAAATTTGATACAATAAAATGTTGTTTTTGTTTTAGCTTTTGTCTCGAAAATTGTCATTTTCTTCCCACAAGACGAGTTTTACGATTACACTGATCAGACGGCTATAGCCGTGGTTGCCATTCTAGAACATAAAGTCTGCTGTGATATGACACGACGGATATAGCCGTCTTTTTTTATTGTCACCAAAAACCTCAAAAATGAAAAAAAGAGTAAAAAATGAATACCCCTAAAATATTTTGATAACGCAAACCATGTTACAAACGCAAAAAAATGGGAATATTTTGAGGTGCCATATTACGAAGCCTCCCGGCCAGCAGAGTGTCCAAAAATGTGTTATTAATGCGTCTTAGTATCTAAATAAATAAAGTGTGTTTTCAAAGTTGCGACTTACATTTTCAGAAACAACTGCCTTTCAAATGACAAAGCTAAGGAAGAGTAAATGTCAGTGCACGTTAGATTTGAAACGCTGCAAGTTGTAGCCGTCGTGAAACAAATTCTCCCTCAGCTCATTCCAGAGCGCTGAAGTTCTCCAAAAGAAGGAATGCTGGAGAAGACTGGTTCGGGGAGTAGAAACCTCGAGCTGACAAGAATGAGCTCGCAGAATCTATTTAGTGTTCCTCGGTCAGATGGCCTTTGGTGTTATTGTCTGGAAGAGCTCACTCGATATTTTCCGTGATAGACTCTGTAAAACAGAGACAGGTCAGCCACTCTTCTTCGATGTTCTAGACTGTGGAGCTCCTTTGTGAGGTTAGGCGTATCTTCTTCTTCTTAGAGTGCCATGCAGATTCCTACGTAGGCGTCCATCCTCTTCCTATCAAATTTCTCTATTCACAGTTGCGTTTTGTATCTCTCCGAGGCTTCTCATTCCTGTCCACTGCCGAATGTTTCTGAGCCAGGATAGTTTTTTCTTCCTATTCCTCTTTTTCCTCCTTCGATTTAACCTTGAAGTACCAGGCGTTGTAACTGATAACGTTCTCCCCATATTACGTGACCCAGGTAGGCTATTTTTCTTTTTTTAATTGTGTCGAAGAGCTGTCGGTCTGTTAGTTCAGCTCCTCGAAGAACTTCTTCATTTGTTACATGGTCTACCCAGGGTATTTTTAGCATCCGTCTTAAGATCCACATCTTGTTGATTGTGCTTGCTTTCAATGTCCACGCCTCTATTCCGTAGAGCAGAACTGACCAGACATAAACATTTTACCATTCTGTATCTGAGGCTGAAGTTTAAGTTTTTGTCAGTGAGAAATTTTTTAAGTTTTAGAAAGGTTATTCGGTGCTTGTTCTATTCTGTACTTTATTTCTTGGTCTGGATCCCATGTTTCATTGACCATGCATCCTAGATATTTAAATTGTGAAACTATTTCAATGTTTTTACTTCCCACACCGATAGGTGAGGGGAGTATTGTGTTCGCGAAAATTTTCGATTTTGAGATAATACACTTTTTGGGCGTTTTATGATGCCTACATCACGAAAATCCACGTCACTCATTTCCGTCGGTCTGTCTGTCGGTCTGTCTGTCGGCCTGTCTGTCTGTCTGTCGGTCTGTCTGTCTGTTGGCGTTTTTCTAGCCTCCTAATCTCAGTAACCGCTACATAGATTTTGATGAAATTTCGGTGGTGATATGGTGTAGGGTCGTAGTAGGTAATGTTGCTACAATTTTGAAAATCGGTGCATGGGCGGCGGAGTAATTAGCAAAAAACGAAAAATTTCGAATATGCCTCAAACTTCGTTTTTAGGTGTTTTAGGGGTTCCTGATCATTTTCTACTTTTTTTTGGGTGGGGGTGAAATTGGGGTGGTTGGGGGGTAGGGGGTTGTAAAGCTGAAAAATTTGTTGTACTCATAATAGGCTGTCTACTGACCTGAGAGAGAAATACCTAGCGCTATAATACACTTTTTTAGGTCCTTCGGAACATTGCCTTTTGTATTACAGGAACCAAGGGACTTTGAGAATTTTCCGATGTATACATACGAGTATTACTTTAGATCGTTCTGTATTTTATAATGTTGAAATTACTGAAGTGATGTTAATGAAATTTCGGCACAGTATTACTACTTTGGCGAGGAAGGAAAACGCGTCTGATGTTTAGGAATCGTCTCAGTGGCGGCGCAGCAATATTAAAAAAACAAAAAATATGAAAACAGCTCAAACTTCGTTTTTAGGCGTTTTAGGGGTTCCTGATCATTTTCTATTTTTTTTTGGGTGGGGGTGAAATTCGGCTGGTTGGGGGGGTGGGGGGTTGTAAATCTGAAAAATTTTTTGTACTCATAATGGGCTGTCTACTGACCTGAGGGAGAAAGTCCTAGCAGCATAATACACTTTTTTAGGTCCATCCGAACATTGCCTTGCCGATTACAGAAACCAAGGGACTTATTTGTGGTGTATAGTGTATACATACGAGTGTTGTTTTAGATCGATATATTATTCTATTGCGTAGCGCAAAAATTATTGAATTGATTTTAATGAAATTTTGACACAGTATTACTACCGCGGCGAGGATAGAAAACGCGTATGTTTTGGAAAAAATCATTTCAGTGGCGGCGCAGCAATAATAAAAAAACTAAAAATATAAAAACATCTCAAACTTTGTTTTTAGGCGTTTTAGGGGTTCCTGATCATTTTCTACTTTTTTGGGTGAGGGTGAAATTGGGGCGGTTGGGGGGTGGGGGGTTGTAAAACTGAAAAAATTTGTTGTATTCATAATAGTTTGTCCATTAACCTGTTGAAAAAAATACGTAGCGGCATATTACACTTTTTTAGGTCCATCTGAATATTGGCTTGCCTATTACAGAAACCAATTTTGTGATATATACATACGAGTTTTGCTTTATTTCGTTCTATGTATTTTGCGTAAAGCGAAAATTATTGAATTGATTTTAATGAAATTTTGACGCCAAATTTAGTGCCGCGGCGAGAATGGAAAACGCGTCTGTCTTTGAAAAATCGTCAGTGGCGGCGCAGCAATAATAAAAAACTAAAAATATAAAAACACAGCTCAAACTTTGTTTCTAGATGGTTTGGAGGCTCCTGATCATTTCGCATCGTTTAGTTGAAGCACGCAGAAAAAAAAATGTGGCGTCTTAGCTTCTAAGGAGGGAGACGCAAGAAACTATTTACGAGAGGTTTTTGTGTTGGTTGTTTTTTGCGGGCAGCTGGGCGATGATTTGGTTGCAAGGGATTTAAAACTATAGCTTCATGCAATGGGAAAATAATAAAATGGTATCATCATTATGTGTGAGAAGTACTGAGTCAATCAACTTGACTCCATTTTTTCCGTTTATTTGTAATCTGGGTGTTTGTTGTGTTGTTTCTACTGATCACCATAAACTTTGTTTTGCCAATATTAATTTTAAGGCCTAGATTTCTACTCGCCTCAGTGACTCGATTTAGTAGGATCTGGAGATCACCTGCATTATCTGTTATTATGGCAGTGTCATCTGCATACAGGATGTTGTTTATGGGAATTCCGTTTACTCTTATGCCAATTGAGTTGTTCGAAACTGCCTCCGTAAATATTCTTTCCACATATAAGTTAAATAACATTGGGGACAAGATGCATCCCTAGGCGCATCAATTAGCCTAATAGTAGAGCAGCAGTAGTTGCTCTGGTGTATACGCTTCCTAGAGCGGAACAAAACTCCAAGCTCCTGGGATGCCGTTTTAGCAATACTGGCGACGTGGTCGTGCCAGGACATGTTATTGTTCAATGTTGATCCCCAAAAGCTTGACGGAAGGTGATTCGACTATGGTGTGACCCTCCATTTCCACAGTTGCTAAGTCAACGTGAGAATTCTTTGTCAGTGTTGTTGCCCGAGTTTTTTGTACGTTAAACTTTACTTTATTTACTAAACTCCACTCGACAATATTGTTTTGATATCTACGTTGACCTGTGAGGCATGTTGCTGTCGCGTCTTGTCGATCTCGATGACACACAGAGTACCTATTGCATAGAACACAGTCGATATGTAGAATACAGAATAAATACTACAGGACGCGGAGTCCTACTTGAGATCTCTTTTTCATTCGTAAAACTTCGAGAGAAACGAAAAAATTAAACCCTAGAGAACTTTGATGTCATCCTCCACGGCTAAAGGTCCACTGCGAGAATCACCGCTACATCCAAAAACCAGTTCGAAAACCTATTTGCATTTCCACACGGTCAGTCGCACAACAGCCACCCCTGTTTTTATATGCAAACCAACCCTTTGGTCCAGAAGAAAAGGTCTTGATTTCATCTACCTGCTTCCATGCTCGCAAGACGGAAGTGCTATTATACCCTTTTTTTCAGCGTATCTTATGACAAAGCCAAATAAATGGTTTCATTTATCTTGTTGCTTCAAATATTTTCTTTTCCCTCCCTTAATAATATCGTATAACTGATTCACTTCACCTTAATTGCCTAGGGTTGCAGTTTTTGTTCAGCGTAAGTAAGATGAGAAACTGCTTTTTTCTTCTTATCATATTAATAATGTGTCCGCTTAGCTTCTTTTTTATTTCTAGGATTATTAACTGTTTAACTATTGCTAAATAGGTTTTTTTTTCGTTGTACTGTGTAATAGAGATATGTCATTTTATGATAAGCTTTTCTTATGACAGTTAATATGTGAGTAGTTTTTTATTTGCAGTTTTTAGGTGCTTGAAGGATGGTTTATCATTTGCGTTTTTGTTTGCCATTTATTTGATTAATGCTACACAGAAACATGTTTTGTACATAGAGTTGAAGAATCATCGTTCTCAATTTTTTCAACAATAATTCTATGGATCGGTAAACGTTACTATCATTTCTGATCACAGATTTTCTCCCTCTCTCTTGAAGGATGCACCAAGGCCTATTGTATTATCACTCCTCTAATTTACAGTATCCACTCCAGCAATATAGATCTCTGCATAAGTTTATGCAGTTTTCCTACTGGTCCTGGTGTTGAGCTGTACTCCATTGGTTCTAGCTTGGTCTTCTCAAAGATCTGTTGTTTCTTGTGATCTAGCACTTCGCACTCACAGAGCACATGTAGGGCTGACTCAGACCCTCTACCACACAATCTGTGTTCCTTCAGGCCACAATGTCCCGTGAGGAGACCCGTCGTTATTCGGAGCTGATTCCTACTCAAGGAGAGCAGTGTTTCAGCTGTTTTCTTGCATGGAGCTTTTATAAATGTTTTTCCATGAACACATCCCGGCAACAAGTTCCACTGCTCCTTGTGCTGATGTTTCATCCATTCTACGACCTGGTGTCTGATTGTGCTTTTAGGTACCCCCAGGGCGGGTTCTGCTCCAGTATACAGCAGACGAGCCTAGTCTTGCTAGCTCGTCCGCCCTTTCATTGCCCCTTATGCCTGAGCGTCCTGGCACCCACTCCAAAGTTACTTTGTTATGTTCTGCCAGACTTCCCAGTTCTTGTAGACATTCTCAGACTAGAGCACTTTGGGCCCTTCTAGTGCCCTAAGTGTAACCTGCGTACCTGACTATTTCCCGGTGCAGGTTGTTTACTTCACAGTTCTCGATCTCTAATTATAGTCTCGAATTTCTTGTTGAAGATATATTTCGGAGTTATAATATGGTCCTTTCTAGCATCCATTATGGTATGCCCCACATATTCTGCAATTTGGTTGTGTCCAAGATCCTTGTAAATTCCTCTTGGTGGAGTATGTAGTCTAGAGTAGCCCATTCTCGCCTCGTCTATTATTACAATTTGCAATGGAGGGAGGTCTAGGATGGTATCTAAGACTGCAGTGGGTGCGCTTTTCGTTGCACCTATTATGGACAGATAAGCAAGTCTTTGGACCTTGCTTAGTTACAAGATTCAATAATATTTGAACCTGAAGATATGAGATGGGCAGGACCCAAGGCCTCGCCAAACGAATCGATGAGTTTGCTCCACACATGTGACGTAAGCCAGGAGATCTCATGCTGATCTTCAATGTCGAAATCCATATTGTCTCTCGTTGATTGAAGTGATGCGTTCAAGGTATTTCATGAGCTCTTGGTTAACGCATTCTTGCATCACTTTGGTGGTCACAGAAAGCAGAGCTATAGGTCTGTATAGTTGGATTAGATTTGAATCCGTTTTTTGGCACTGGCTTATCTCAGGCTGTTTTCCAGTCTTCTGGGAAGATGCAGGAGTTGTAAGATATCCAAAAGAGGCAAGTAAGTATGTGAGCGAGCTCCGGTGCACATACTTCTAAACTTCTACACAACAAAAGCGCGTAATCTACAACTAGCCCTATTGCATAAATAAACTGAAAGTCAACGACAAAAAATTGCGTCAAAGCAGTCAATTTTAAAAAAAATTATTTAGCCTAGCTACGAAATACATGAGGAACAAATTTATATATGACGTATGGATACTATGTCAAGTACCTATACAAAGAAATTTGGAGGTCCCCAAGGTGGTCGACCTGGGCGAAACAGTATTAATGAAAATCTGTTAGGTTGGTATCATAAAAAATCAGCTGCCGAAAAATCATCACCTTGTCAGGGTAACCGATTCGAAAAAAATCGAAAGTCATCCAGTCAGGCTGTGGTAGCATCGACTCCTCAGAGTATCGGCCTGGCGCGCACCTTTTGTAATCGAGAAATCGATAAAAAGGATCAAGGCGGCTGATGTATGGTGTGTGCCGTGGCCGGCACCGTCGTTATAGAACAGGAAAATTAGACACTGTCATCGATTTTTTTTTAATTTAGCGTATGGTTAACGAACAATCTTCATTCCTATTGGTAGTGTTTTAATTATCCGTCCAAAAGGTACCATAAAACAGAGGCAGAAGTTTCAAAAATTACGTTGTCCAATTTATATATAGATAAGTACATAATTATAGTCAAAGCCTCTTAAGACTTTTAATCAAAATTGGATTTTTACTATACCTAACAAATAAATAGTAAGGATTTATTGTTGACAAAAATTAAACGGGTCCATTCAAATAAATGAACCTGTTGACTGATGACTAGTTTGGATGAAAATTAGACATCTGTCTTAAATCTTAGCAAATACAAAAAGTTGCAGCCTCCCAAGCTGCCCTCATAGCATGTTCCAGTTCGTCCAGCGTGGCGGGGGATTGGGTAAATCGTGAATGCAATGAATCATTCAATCCCATACTTTTTCAATTGGTATAAATCTGGTGATCGTAGAGGCCAGGGGAGAACCTTGACCTCAGATTTCTGAGGACGTGCATTATATTGCTGGAAGAAAGCCTCTTCAAGTCTTCGGACATATGGATCAGCAACTGGTTCTAACACCTCATTGGCATAACGTTGAGTCGTCATTGTGCCACGAATCACAAGTAAAGGTGACTTTCAAAGTTTCAAACCATCAAACCGATACGACGGTGTACAATAGCAAACTGAACATCTCATCGTTCACCTCGTTGGTCGTCGTCTATCCATCATGCGTCTTCAGACAAAATATGGACTCAGAATCCAAAGACACTCAGCATTTCATTGTCGTTGTTCTTGGCATCAATCTAACCATTGACGACGATGATTTGTAGTAAGTGGAAGCACTAGATATGGATGATATACCATATGAAGCCCATTTCGCGTAAAAAGATATACCGAGCAGATTGAAGGGGACCTATCCTTAGCGTCAGGACCTTGAGTGGATTCTATTCTATCTCGAAGGGCCAGTAATCGTACATGGCTATCTTGCTAGTCTGTAGTTCCAGAACCTCTAGCTCGCTGCATTGACCCTTCTTCGATCCATGCGCTGCTACAACTATAGCCACGTACGCCCCATGGTCACAGCAATTGCTCTGAAAGAAGCACCACGATCTCGTTGGCCTGTAATCCGACCACATTCAATGGCGGCTAACTGCGTAGACCGAGGCTGTCGTCTTCCAGGGGGCATCTCTACACAACCAATTAGTCTCTCGGCACATTTGCAACAGATGCCATAGTTTTTGGATCGAAAAAGGCCATGCTGTTTTTAAACCTATAGAGTTTTTTTTGATGCTTTTTTGTAGGTGTCATGCATAGGTGTCATGTAGACAAATGGCACCGAAACGAACAAGTGTTAGATGTGTACTACAGAGGGTACTGCCAATCTGTACATACATTTTTGAACTGAATATCCCCTTTCTTCTCAGTTATATTAATTTATACATTGTGTATGATACTGCTGCTTTGACTGTACTAATGGCAGATGTCCAGCAGTGCAGCAGTGGCCATCAGCTGATTGAACGCGTGCCACGATGGCGGCTGTGGCTGTGGCTGCATCTGTGGCGGCTGTACCCCATCCTAATTATTATTATTTCCTCCCGACAGACAGGGCAGTGTTGCCGAATCCAAGTCCAATTTATATTAACAATCATGGGACAGGAGCGGAGTTCTATAAACACATCCTGACCCTGAGTGCCAACCTGCACTGTGCTAGGATCACAATAATCCCAGACAGCAGACAGTGATGGCACTTTCAGGACACTAAAAAGTCCCACTCTGTACTTGTCTCTGGGAATGCCAACAAAAACTAGGTAGGCTGGCGAACACCACAAAGTAATAATAATTCTAACTAGTATAAATAATAATAATGATAAATAAATAACAATATGAGACACCGATGTTGCCATACGCTCCAGGGGATATAGAGTCTGTTATGGAGAACGAGAGATGCCGGATTTATTGGTACTACTCGAGCTTCTACAGGCAAACAAGCCCGACATAGTCCTTTTCGACTACCAACACAAGACTCTGTTCGTTATAGAGTTTTCGGCACCTGCCGATGTGAACATCGTCTCTAACTCTAAGGACCGGTTTCTCAATGTCCAGTTAAATATTTATCTGCAAGATAACAGCAACTGTTCGATAAATTGTTTAAACAATTGAAGGCTAAACTTACGAAGTCACGTAAATCTTATCTAACAGTTGTATCCATAGCAACGCTATCTGGCAGATACTTATCTGACACTTTAACTAGACATTGAGAAACCGGCCCTAAGTAGGAGAAAAAGCGGATCAAATATCAGGAGTTGCTCGGACAACTTCGCAGGCTCTGGCCAGACTACACTGTAAGTTTGCTGGTTATGGACATTGGATTACTTGGTGGAATGAGGAATACGCTGCGCTCTGCACTGCGCGCAATGTCGGTGTGCCGTGAGGCGGCGCACATCCTAGCCTCCAGAATCCGACAGTCAAAGTGAGCCGCACGGCACACAAATAATAATAATAATGGTAGGTGACAGGAGACTTAGATGTAGCTTGAAATGCAAAAGGCAGATGAGCTTGAAAAGGACCATCTACCACCTACTTTATGCAATATTGCCCAGAAGCACAACTATCGACCTAGTCTATAAATGGGTGGAACTCCAGCACAAGGAACATTGACTTTTGGTGCCTTGATGTAATTAATGTCCCATGCCCAAAAATGGCTGAAAAACTGCTTTCTTTGAAAAGCTTCGAATGACTTCTAGTGCCTTGTGGCCTGAAGGAACACCTGAAGAGAATATCTACTATGGAGACCTCAATTTTTGACAATGTGGGAGAGTGACAGAGTCAGCCTCCCATGTGCTCTGTGATTTCGAAGCACAAGAGGCAACAACTCTTTGGAAAGCTGTTCAAGGAGTGCGGAACTTTAGACTGCTGGAATAAGTACTGTGAAAGATAGAAGTTATAATAAACAGTAGCAATGGGGGATTCTCAAACTTTTCTTAAAGCTATATTTTCTAACCAACTCGATAATTTCAGTGTTGTATGTAATATATTTTATGATTTTCTTTTGTTTTTAAAACGTTTCATGGCCTAAGAGAAACATACGCCTATAAATTAAATGTCAGTATAGTATATTATCGGGTTCAAATATGACCATATTTGGCCATATTTAAACTAAAATCTATTCTTTCAGATATGTTCAATTACCAGGAATCACAGATATACCTTGTAGTAGGTCTTCACTACAATTAAATCCGTCCCAAGTATTTCCGGCATTGGGCATTATAAAAGACACCTAAGAATTCCTCCCGGCAACTGGAGATGTGGTAATTTACTGCTAACCTTGATCTCTACCAGTCCATCGATTAACCGATTCTGAGAAACTACCGAAAATTAAGTGAGCCAAACAAGTCGAATAATATGAAAGTAGAGATGGGACATGTCAAACAGAAAATAATCGCATTGCTCTTCCAACATACCTGAAGAGGATATACTTGAAATAGAGTCTAGAGATTGAGACTAATCAAATTAATCGAGACGTGAAATATCATATTCGAGAATGTTCGGGTGTGATCGTCAGATGAGCTAACCAATACACACAGATTGCAAACTGTATGAAGTTTACTTTTTTACATAGAGATTTCAGTTTTCTGCGTTACAAAATGTACAGGCTACAAAAACTCTATTCAGTAATGGACCATCAGATGTTTTAAGATAAGGGAAGCAGATTTAGCAAATTAATTAATTTATCTACTCTTATCAAGCTATACAGCGACTACCAAGCTACTTTTGAACAGGTAATAGTATCTATAAACAAACGGCGTCAATTATTTTTCATAACGCACGCTCGGGCCGTGAGTTTTGAACAACGCCTACTAGATTCATACGGATCTTTTGGAAGTGCATATAAATATGATGATTAAAGGCCCGGTCAAATAGAGGACGTTCTAGAACGTTACGCGTTACTGCGTTCTCTAACGCCGCGTTACAGCATTCCGTTCACTGTACCAAACAGGCTTGTTTGACGGGTTGAGCAAAAGCGTTACGCCAATTTTTGTCAAAATGTCTAACGATTCAAACATAGACGAACTCAAGACCCGATCAAACAGAGGGCGTTCTAGAACGCCGCATTACAGCGTTCCGTTGTACTGTTAGAGAACGCCGTAACGCCGCGTTCTTGAACGCCCTCTGTTTGACCGGGCCTAAATAGACGCTATAAAAACAGAAAAGTTGGCTATGGAACGCTAATTCAAACAGTGTATACTATTCATCTTCCCCCGTGTGGGGGCGGGTTAGAATATCTCCCATCGTATATCCCGTGTGTCGTAAAAGGCGACTAAAAGGAACCGAACTACTGTCGGTATTTTAAGCAGTAACCTCTTCTCAACCAACAGCTTTGGGTGGACGAGTTCAGAAGAGTCAGGACACCTTCTTGTCCTTGGGATGAGAAATTGCCCCTAAAGGCGGATAAACCGCTAGATACATCTGGTCAACGGCATGAGGATGCAGAAAACAAATGGGAAACTACTGCATTAAAGATCTTAAAGATATCCCAAGAGAAACTCGTAAAATGAGTAAATTCATTTTACGAGTTCACAACATTTCTGTTAAGACTATGATGATAGTATTCATTTTAGGGATAGAAGTGTAGTTGCGAGCCAAAATAGAGCAAAGAATCGATGTCGGCCAGATCTTTAGACTGACCTATTTTTGAGTAAGATTTGGTTTCAATTCTTGAACCAGAACTAGATCTTCTACTCATCTACTCATCTTTCCTCCATTCAATAAAGATAGGTAAAGTGTATCCGAAGTCACTTGGAACAGCAAAAAATGCTTGGACGGCTTCTCCTTTGTGAAACACCCCAGGGACCCTGTATATCTGCCGCGTTTCACAAAGGAGATGCCGCCCAAGCATTTTTTGCTGTTCCAAGTGACTTCGGATACACTGTAACAATTTTGGAAAATGCGATCTTTCTCTCTCGCTCTATCTTGAGCTTTCCTGAGTAGAGTACGAAAATCTAACTCCGTCCAACTTTTTAAGCTTTTCAACCATGAGTTTTGTCTGTGCCCCGACTCTCTTTTGTCTTCGATTTTACCATTTCAATCAAACAACCTATTGGTATGTTGTGCCCATCTCTAAGGAAGAGTAGCAGAGCGCGACCGCAAGATCGCAGGACCGGGGAGGAAGAAGAAGAAGAAGAACAATGGACTGAGATCTCCTTGGCGCCGCGTTTGACGCGTTTGCCGCGTTTGACGCCCCGCGGCGAAGAAGAAGGTGCCAGTGTCACAGCCTTCCACGATCATCATCGGGTCACTTTGGTATTCATCGAAGGTCTCCAGCATCCGTCTCTTCTGTCGCATCTCTGATGTTATCTTCATCTTCGTCCAACCGCAGCTTGTTGCCATGTCGGGGCGAAAAGTGAAGATTTGGATGAAAAACGGCCTACCAGGAATTTGGTTGTTCTCACATTTTTCTCCAACATAACTGTAGTTTAGAAAAAGTAGGAAAGAATTTACTTGAATAAATTCAAACTGCGCTCTCACTGTGGAACCAGAAGCGATATTCACAAACCCGGATTTTTCCCGGACTAGTTTTTTACGTATCTGTATTTAGTTTTTCTCTAGCACTTTTTGACAGAGGTTCTGCATAAGTTCTCTTCAGTGAGTGCTAAACTCACCCTACTTCAATAGGCGTGAAACCTTAGATAACTTGAGTTTAAAAAGTATAAGTCTTGATAGTATCTTACTTAAAAACTTTTCAAGAATGCCACAGAATGATCTTGAATTTTTTTTAAAGATCTTTTGTATACGGACAGACGGACGGACGGACGAGCAGCTAGACAGAGGCTTTGCATAAGCTCTTTTCGGTGAGAATTAAAACCAACTCATATTAATAAACATTTTGGGGTACTTTGCCCGAAGAAGAATCTGTTTTCGTCGCTCAAAATAAAAAATGTCAAGTCTTTCAGTTCTCCAGCTTTACTTGAAAAATCGAAAGTCTCTATTTGACTTTCTATGAAGATGAAAACTCGTATTTAGGATCATTTGAGACTATGATTACAAATCTGGTCGCACTTTTGAGTTTCAGTCTCGTGTGATGAAAATAAAAAATTCAGATCTTTCTGATCTTCAGGGTTGCCTAAAAGATCGAGAATGTGTGGCTTTCTGTTAGACGAAACTTCGTGTTTCGGATAATTTGAAGCTGCTGATTACAAATCTGGTTGCAGTTTTGAGTTTCGGTATCGCTTGACGAAAATCAAAAATTTCAGATTCATGAGATCTTCGGGCTTATCTAAAAAATCGGAAATCTTTATTTGGTCTTTTATTAAGAGGAAACTCTGTGTTTTGGGTAACTTGAGGGTACTGATTACAAATCCTGTCGAAGTTTTGAGTTTAACTGTCGTGTGACGAAAATAAAAAATTTCTTTCCCATGCCCATCCCAGGACAGTCGCACCGGGTGAATCGCTGGGCGTAGCTTATTATTTACAAAAATGCACGGAAAATAGCGTTTAGGAGACCGAACCACCATACTGTCATTTGAAACTATTGCCAAAAATACTAAATTATTATAATTAGCTATGAAAAAAGTAATTTTGATATTCAACCTTGAGGATTGGATGTGTTTTTATCCAGCTTCATTTAAGATCAGAAATACTACACCATTCTAAAGGTCTGTTAGAAAGCAAAATTTATTTATTCAGCATTTTTTTAGAATAATTTATTGTAGACATTACAATCTTAACATAGTTTATCGGCAAAAAAGTAATTGTACATAAAAAACAATACTTAAACTAAGCCAAACTTATATCATCCATAAAATTTTAACTAGAAACCAGACACTTACACCCGTAAGCACCGTTTGGCAATTCTAATCCTAGTTCCCTAATCACGTTTTGCTAATCTTTGGCATCTAGCCATGCACCGTCAAGAGATTAACTAATCCAGATTGGAGATACGGCAAGGCTGTGTTCGCAAGGTTGTTTTGGCAGTGACAGTTAAAAATTGTCAGTTTGCGGTGCATAGAGTGGTGCATAGTAAACAAATCATCTAATCCAGGTTTATGTAACTAATCGCGCAAATGACTTACGGTGCATACTGGCGAAACTTATTAAATGATAACAATTTAAAGCGACCTACAGACGTTGATGCATCGACTTCTACGTTTCATGATGCAAGTAGCAACGTTTGTAGTACTGAATCACGAATTTGGCACGAGTTGCGGCTTGCTACGAGGCAGAGTCTGAAATCCCATTTTGGTCGGTGAGCCATGACGCCGAGTCGGTGACGTTGATGCAGGTTTCAACGTGTATAGTATTGCGTCGATGCAAAGACGATATCTATTTCCCGCGTCACTACTCTTCTTGTGTTGCATGAGACGTGCATAAAATATCAAGTCGATTCAGGCATCGCAACAGGTTTCGATTTGAGTAGAAACTGTATGCAACTGTTGCAAGTTTCATGAAACCTTGAGTCGATTCAGGAATCGCAGCATGCATTAACGTCTGTAGGTCGCTTAACTCTCTCCTTGTGTTGCATGAAACGTGCATAAAATATCAACTCGATTCAGGCATCGCAACAAGTTTCGATTTGAGTAGAAACTGTATGCAACTGTTGCAAGTTTCATGAAACCTTGAGTCGATTCAGGAATCGCAGCATGCATCAACGTCTGTAGGTCGCTTAACTCTCTTCTTGTGTTGCATGAAACGTGCATAAAATATCAACTCGATTCAGGCATCGCAACAAGTTTCGATTTGAGTAGAAACTGTATGCAACTGTTGCAAGTTTCATGAAACCTTGAGTCGATTCAGGAATCGCAGCATGGATCAACGTCTGTAGGTCGCTTAACTCTCTTCTTGTGTTGCATGAAACGCATGAAATATCAAGTCGATTCAGGCATCGCAACAGGTTTCGATTTGAGTAGAAACTGTATGCAACTGTTGCAAGTTTCATGAAATCTTGAGTCGATTCAGGAATCGCATCATGTATCAACGTCTATGGGCCGCTTAAAACGACAAGGTTAATTTAATATTGCACATCCGTGTGAGAGGGTTGTGCCCAAAAGTTTTTCAGAATCAATTTCTTCACTCTGAAACCCAAATCGGCAACAGCGTTTCGCTAATCCGGTATTCCGTGCCAGTAAAGGTGTGTATATAAGCCCATAATCCGTAGTACCTACTTCTAAAACCGCAGAAACCATCATCAGTCGACGGACCATCCATAAATCCAAGATCTCCCTACGCCTTATCAATATTTATAGGGGGCCAGCAGCCAGCAAGCAGCTAGGATGCGGACTGCGGACTGCGGAGGCAATATCACACGGTCTGGTGAACTTAAAAATATATGGAGAGGAAACGGCTCGGCTTGGCTTGGCCGGGCAGACGAGACTACAGGCTCTTCAGTTCTTCACGTCAGCCACCGCACAGGAGGATGGACATGACGCGGGCACGGCATATTCGTGTCACAGCAGTATGCCTCGATAAAATGTTAGGCATCGATGACAAGGGGCTAGTCTGGCAGCCCCTTCGATCATATACAGGGTGTCCATTTAGGCAATTCTTCGATATCTCGCAAGGTATACCCGATAGAATGTTAAATTTTAAAATGCGCAAAAAGCTATCTGAGGCCTTGGTACTATCTGTCTTCAACTATTGCAGTATCGTCTATTTTTATTTTATCAACGAGCAAACTAAGAACAGAATCCAAATTGTTCAAAACAGTTGTGTCCGATTTGTTTTTAGTTTAAAAAAATTTGACCATGTTTCGGAATTCTTCGTCAGACTAAATTGGATGAGAATGGTTGACCTCATCAAATACCAATATATAGTTTTTGTCCATCGTATTATGATGAAATCAAAACCCAGCTACTTGCGAGACAAACCTATTTTTCGTTGTGACACTCATAGTAGGCACTTGAGGGATCAGCATGGTCTCTGTATTCCTTACCATCGAACTACCCTCTTCAAAAACTGCTTTTCATATTTATCTGTAAAATTTTATAACAATATTGATAGTACCTGGAAATCCTTGCCATTACCAAGTTTTAAAAGGAAAGTTAAATCTTTTATCTTAGGCACCCTTTAATCCCTGTGATACATTAGTTTCTGAATCAGTTTGTGTAAGTAGATAGAGATGTGCAGATAGTTGTGTGTAGATAGATATATTTTTTCCATAAATTTATTCGCTGGTCCTCTTACATAGTTATCTAGGTTGTTTTTCAAAGTACAAATCTTCGGAATTTTGTACCTTTGTCTGGAGTGATAGTTTGCGTTGTCCATTACGATGACGCTAAATGGCTTTAAATTGGAAATAAGGGTATACTCAAACCATTGCTCAAATATTCCCGAGTCCATGTTTTTGTGGTAGTCTATATTGCAGTCTTCAATTTTCTTTCCACATAATTTGAGTGCGTTTTCGACCTAGCCGTCAGATGATCCGCAGTGTAAGATAACTATACGGGATCCTTTATTTGCCTTTTACCTAACACTTCTTTGTACCGTCGGTCCATCCCTTTTTAGCGGTATCATGGGTATCATACCAGGTATCGTCAAGGTAGTACACTGACCTCCCCTCGTTCCGGTATTGCTCTATCTTATGCAAGTAATCGTGCCGCCATCCCACAATCCTTGCACTTTCCATTATAGCCATTCGTTTGTTCACAGTTCTGTACCTAAACCCAATCTTCCTAATCCATTGCTGCAATGCACTCCTTGGATACTGTTACCCCATTCTAGCCAATTGTCTTTGAACGGATTCGATTGTGGGTAGTTCATTAATTTTGTACTTTTCGTACACAATATTATATTCCTCAATAATTTTGTGATCGTGGGATCTAGTTCTTTTGAAACACCAGCATCAAACCTACGCTTCCTCTTTTGTGGCCCCTTTCTCAAAATTTCACATACTGTTGGATATGGAACGTGTGTTAGAATTGACGTCTTTTTGATCATACTCCCCTTATTTTCATTCTCTGGATCGTTCGTTAGTTCATTATCATTTAGTACTATTTGTTTTGCATCTGCGCTAAGAACCTTTTGTGAGGTTTTAATTGGTCTACCTCCACCTCCCTCTGTTCAAATTCATTAGCAGTGTCCGTACTATAGTCACTACTTTCACCACCGTAATGACAAACCGCCACTACTTTCACCACCGTAATGGCAAACCGCCGACGTAGCTTCACTGCTGCAGGGTAATTCACATCGCTGTGAAATCCCATTATCTCCCAAGGCCGAAACATACTCTAATTGTCACACTTCCGAAAAAAACGTCCGATTCAGACAGAAAAGTGACGCACAAAAATAAAAGCAGATTAGCGTTGCTATCAATAACGGTAGCAATACCTGCCTAAACAATTTGACTAAGTCCGGTCCTCTTCATTGGTCGAGTCGCTGATAATTCTGGAATGTGTCGGTCTTATCATAGTTCAGTCAAAATATACATCGTGAACGTCATCCGACAGATTTACGTTCAAATACAACTTAGTGTTTCATTTTCACCATTCTAAAAGGTTACGTTTTGTTAGAAAATTGGTTAAAAGCACATTCCATGAATTGGTTACGACTACGAAAGTAAAATAATGGTAACCATTGAATATTATCAAAACTGTATCTATTCGAAATGATGAACTGTACTAAGAGATGGTATGCAGTTTTTATATAGCGCAAAACGTACACAAATGGTATATCTCTGGGCTCTACTATAAATACTCATATATTTGGCAATAAGGACAATACATTTTTTACTATTTGTATAGCCGTTGTGCGTTGCCCTTCAACGTTTTATTTTTCTTCAATTGCTGTAAAAAGAAATGCTAGGAACCCAGTGTGCTTGTGTATGGTTAAGCTAGAAATGCTTATATCTTCATTCTTACCTCATTTGAAGCGTAATCATCATCATTCAGACCAGTGCATAGACGAAAACGTCACCAAGTGTCAATTACTCGTCATTATCAGGACTTGCACTCAATTCGGCCCTGTATTCCTTCAAAGCTTAAAATTGACAGATCAAGACTCAATCTGGTGTATTTCTAGTTATCACTAGCCGAACAGCTGTTCGCTGTTGACACGGCTGACAGTTTAAAGTATCGGGTAACAGGGTATAAAACCCTTATAGTAGTTTGATATTGTAGTTAACTATATCCCCTTTGACATACCACGCCCGTCAATGTCAATCCTCTATACCTCTATGATGCCAACCTCTTCTTAGGAGTATCTGTCATTCACAGAGCATAGACACCTTAGACGATAGACCTAATGGTACATATAACTAGATAAATCATACAGAGGACAGTTCTGAGTCCAAGACAGAGACAGATACATATTGGATACATACAAGCGTCAACTCGTGTATACATTGGTAGTTTTTAAATTTGGCGCGCTTTGTCTGTTAACGAAGGAAGGGACAGAGATTAACCGACCAGTTTTCAGGCGTCATTTTACGATTTAATATTTGTCTACGTTGGTGGCTGAGTATGTTTTGAGTAGTATTGTGCAAAATGTGATTCAGAACAATGGTTAGAACCTGTTCTGTGTGCAAGGAGGAATATATACCGGGTGAGGATCGATCTTGTCACACGTACGTAAAAAGTTTATATCATATTTGCAGTGGTATAACTTTACGGTATGTGCTCTTATAGAACTCCTCAATTGCCGAGCCATTTATCTGATCTGGTACAGACCTACTTCAAAAATAATAAAATTTTCCTGAAGGCAGCTTACAATGTCTAATCATGAGAAAAGTAAAGTAGCTTATTATGCGATGAACTTTCCACTTAGTGCTAAATATTCAATTGAAAAGATTCGGAATAAGTTGTCTGTACTATTATTGAAATTCAGGATCAGAAACTTTCTGTTAGCTAAGGGGGTAAGGCATACTATGAATTGCATAGATTCTTGAATGATCAACAAGTACTGTGATAACTGCTCAGTTCATTTACTTTTGTCTTTTTCGTTTATTCATATAAAGTAATGTTGAACTTTTAACATGAATATGTACTGTACGCAATTTGACGAATATATGGATGAGTATGACTTGTATCTTTGTATGTTTTCATTAATTATATTTTATGCAATTTTTTTTTCTTCTTTTGACATGTTCTATACCCTAATAGGATCACTTGGAACCAATAAATATTATCCATCTATCTATATCCTTTTGGTTGTAGATACAATTTTCTGCTGTCTCTATTTTAACATTATTGTTGACTGATATACTATGATGATTTCATTGATTTTTTTTTGTCCTCAACTGTAAGCTACCTACTTTATTACTTTTAAATGATTAATAAAACCTTTCCTTTGTATAGTGTTTCATTCACAAGTACTTTGATGTAACAGAGCTAACAATCAACTCCCATATTCAGCATATTGTTTTGTTAAATGTGGACTGAGGATGCTGAACACATTTACATATCAATCGCAGATAGAAGTTCGTGACCTCCTTTCAAATGTATATGCACCCGCCTATGTCCTGTCTAGGGTAAACATCTTGGATGTTTACAAAATCCACTAAGATGGTGCAAGCAAACAATCACTGTGTTGAATAGCTACCATTACTTATCTAGTTATATACGATCGAAGATTCGATACGATATGCATATAGTATATTCAAAACTGAAATCTCTATTGCAGAGAGTTGCTCTGCTGATACATGAATATGCTGTGACTGGAGCTTGAAGACGACACGACCCTGCAAGGTTCTCACGATTGTTCTCTGTTGGTGTCGCTCTTTTTGTTTGCTGGAGTATGTCTGGAACTATAAATTGGGCTATTACATCAACATTGTCTCTTTGTTACATCAAAGATGTGACGGAGTTCACACTTAAAAAGATACAATCAATTCGAGAACACCGATGATCTTGTCAAGACAAAATTTTTGTACCGCTACAAACAGTGCAATGTTTTACTCTCTTGGCGAAATACTATTAAACTACACTTTAACAAAGAATAGCACGTTTTGGAAGTTCCCAAGTACTCCGAAAATCACCCTTAAATCTCAAATTCGATTTTATTAATAAAGCAGCCGATTGACGTTGCAACCCCCCTCCCAGCTTCGGGGGTAGTATTTGAGGAATTTGCATTAGTGCTTTGAAATTACTAACTAGATCACCAAACTACTGTTAATATAATTGAAAGGTTCGAGAATACATGCTAACAGCGAAGACACAAGTTGATAAGTAATTGAAAAAAAAAGATTCATTTTTTCTATGTATAATAACACCGAAGGCCTTCTGAACGGGGAGCACTAGAGAGGCTCTGCTCATCCTTACCAGGTCGAGGTCCCTACTCCCCGAACCAGTCTCCTCCAGCATTCCTTCCTTTGGAGAATTTCGACGCTGTGGAATGAGCTGCCAAGGAATAGAGCACTTCCATGATGACGCGGCGTGCTGTCATGATCAGCTGATATTGAGCAAACATGGCTTGTTTACTGTATACCGCCATGTAAAATTGAGGACTTTTATTTGTTTTTTTTACAATTTTTTTGACATTTTCATCTCAATTGTTGTTGTGTTTTGTTTTTCAAGGAACCTTTTTTGTCAGGTAAGCACATCTGTCAATTAAAATGATGTAATTTATGAGATAATGCATGAAAAAAACTTGAATGCTTATTGAAAACAGCAGAGAAAAAAACGTTTATTCGCAAATTACAGTTATCACATTCACTAGGGCGACAGTTATTATAGTTATACTGCATCTTTGCTACTTCATACTCGAAAGTAATGCATTTCTTTACTTGAAATTTCATTTGTGAAGTACCTAGAAGTAGTGAAGTAGTTCATTGCAGTGGCCAACTTTTGGTGGATTATTTTAAAGTAGCAAAAACCTCCATTCGTAGGTAATAATTGCTAGTTTTATATGTACATATAGGCAAGTTCAAGGAATGGATCAATTAAAACATTAATGTTTTGACATAACATAAAAGTTGAGTTTCTGGAACAAGAGATATATGGATATATGCACCAATAAAATAGGTACATTATATTATGACTATTCACTTCTCTATTAAAATAATTTGTGGATTATTTCAGAATGCTTCCTTTTTGTCATTATAGCTGTGGAAAGAATTCTTCAGCTTCCCAAGTATTCGAGACCGAAGAGGCAGACCGATACCAGGAGGCGAAGAGTGTGATGACTTTCTAGAAAGTAGATCCTGGTATACTCCACATACTGTGTATACTAATAGCACCAATAAATGCTCATGTTATCTATCTATATATTTTTTAATAAATGGTGGAGAAAAATGAATTATTTATTATTATAGGGTATGCTTCTCACATAATCAAATTAAAAATATTTCTTATCATTAGCTTATATCCACATTCATACTTTTTTTCCAAATATGTATCATGAAATAATGAGGTCCAGCTACAGCGAGGTGAAAATATGTATTTTATATGACACTTTGCTTAACATAGTGTGATTAATTTGTGTCTTATCAAACAGGTTGACTATCTAAAAAAATACTCATTGGATGATTGTAAAGTTGCACACATATATATTTTCCTTCGATGTATTAGGGCTTGTTCCGAACAGTATATAATTCAGTGTATCGAAGGGCGATGAGTGAATCACCATTCAGTGATGTGCTGCTGCAGTCCTCAGTCACACAGTATGGGCCAATATTATTGATACTGTTGAGTTTATGCCTATAAACATAAAGATGCTTCAGGTTTTGCCCAGTTCCTTAAAGTAGTTATTCACTTCCATCTGACATCCTGAAATAAATCATATTTTTAACAAAAATAAAAAATAGAAGAAAGCTAACTGATGAGTGATGCAAATGGATTAAACATAGTGCAAGTAAGAACTTTCATTCTAATATTTTCAATAATAATTACTATTGTGACAGCTATTCATATACATATTATGCACCTTGTTAAATACAAAATAAAACTGACACAGCTCGATTTATTTTCTTGGTCTGGTACAGATTGAGTAAGAAAGATGCAGTATGACTATAACACCTGTCGCCCTAATGAATGAGATAACTGTTATTTGCGAATAAACGTTTTTTTCTTTGCTGTTTTCAGTATGCATTCAAGTTTTCATCATGCATTATCTCATAAATTACATCATTTTAATTGACATAGCTGCTTACCTGCCAAAAAAAGTTCCTTGAAAAATACAACACAACAACAATTATGGTAAAATTGTCAAAAAAACTGTAAAAAAACACAAATAAAAGTCCTCAATTTTACGTGGCGGTATACGGCAAACAACCTTTGTTTGCCCAAGATCAGCTGATCAAGACGTTTGAGGTTATGGTCGAGGAATTGCTCTATTTGTTTCCTGCTGGCTACAACCTGCAGCGTTTCAAATCTAACGTGCACCGGTACTTATCCTCTCGCAGCACCTCTACAACGCCATAGGCCTTCAGCCTTTGCGGGAAAAAAGTTGTTTCAAACTTCCCCTAATCTAACCTCTTCCTAGTAGCTACGGTATCCTGGTATTTAAGCTTTGCCTTCCCTCATAATCAACAGAATCTTCTTACTTTGTTAGAAACATTCATGACTATTCATACATACTCAACAACTAGTGACACAAATAAAAATAATAAAAACAAACGTCCAATAGTCTTCCACTGAATCCATTTACGATCGTAGCGACATTAAACATTCAAAAAAGTATTAAAAAATGCAAAAATATTCATTTAATACGCAAAGGGTGTCTGTGATAACATCGAATGGATACCGAGAATTTTCAAAAAAACGTTTCTACACAGCTAGATGAGCATCTGAGGTCAAAAGATTAAAGATCAGGTAGCAAATTGAATATCATATGGTGGTCGATTAACATTTCTAATTAGGATTGTAAGGAAAGAAACAATAGCCTTGGTGATATACTGTTGGCGACCAGTTTATGATTGGAGTATTTTATAGGATAGCAGCTGAATCTGCATTTCGTCGAATGAATACTATGAATATGCATGTATTCGCTGCCGACTGATACAAATTATCTACATGTGGCGAGATCTGAGATGATATGGGTTTTTTCCTGTAGGTTGGGGACCTCTACACTCTACAGGGTATTAAATAATGTCATACAGATCCTTAAGAGAGTGATAGGTACTCGTGATAGTGTCAGGGTGAGAAAAGTTTATAATTCAAAAATTATATTCTGTTCTAGATGGAATATTCACAGTACAACAAATTATAGAAAAACACAGAGAATACAACAGAGAAACGGATAAAAGCTTCAGAGACTTTGTGAAAGCTTTTGAAAATGTGAGTAGACGTAAACTATGGGATATTATGAAAGAACACGGGTATCCAAAACTGCTATAAATATAGGGGGTAAAATTAACTCGAGAAATATCAGTAAATTAGGGAGTTAGACAAGGCTGCTGTATTTCACCAACACTATTTAACATGTAGATAGACGCCATTATAAAAGAGTTGAAGTTGAAAACGGAATGCCCTGAAGGTATACATCTTGACCAAAATACTACCCTAAATACCGATCTTCAGAGAAAAGTCTACACCGTACAAAAAATCTGTAAAAAATACGACATGAAAATATCGACAAACAAAACTAAAACCATAGCTTTCTCAATTTCTCAGGTAAATATTCAGTTAGGACGAAGATTATCGTAAATGGTGAAGTACTGGAACAGGTAAAACACTTCAAATACTTAGGCTGCGATATTATCTTATGACAGAAGCAAAGATATAGAAGAAAAATTTAATGAAATCTCGAATATTTGCGGAACTATCAGCAGAGCATTAAAAAATAAAACAATACTCGAATGAAATTTTACAAGACAACAGCTGTTCCAACCCTCTTATACTGTAGTGAAACATGGAAAACAACAAAAAAAAAGAAAATAAGATAAAAACACAAGAAATGAAATTTTTAAGAAGAGTGAAAGGTTGCACAAAATTACACAGATTAAAAAATGGAGTCAAGTTGATTGACTCAGTACTTTCCACACATTACGGTGATACCAGTTTATTATTTTAGATTTAGTCTGAGATCCCCTTGCAACAAAATCATCGCCAGTACCCCCCCCCCCCCAAATTATTGTCATATGCCGCTAGGTCTTTCCTGCACAGGTCAATGAACAGCCTATTATCAATAATACAAACTTTTGTATTGAATTTCACCTCTTCAGCTGTGGCAGTTTTGGAAGAATTTAAGCGTTCCGGTACCGTTTCCTGAAAAAGCGGTGTTGTCGTATCTCATTAATTAATACAAACAAAATTTTGAAATTGTGAGGTCTTACTAAATTCGACATGCGCAATTCATTGCAATAAAAATAAGTAGAGGATTCTATTTAAAATAAATTAAAATCGGGGATACTTGTTTAAAAATTTGGGAAAATAATTTATAACTTGGCAACGTCGAAAACGCGAAAAAAAATATTACAAGGCGAGATAGAGTATTTGTAGATATTTCGATTTAAAATAAAAAAGACAGGGTGTTACATTTAAAAAAACAAAGTAAAACGACCTTTAAGTTGCCGGAATTTAAAATTCTGCCAAAAACACCCTGTAGATACAAATTGCTGGTAGTCCAGAATAATATCCGCTTAATATTCAAGTAACTCGCTGTGTAATATTATTGAGAAAAGTTAAAGGAATATATCAATTTGAACGTATTACTTGCGACCTTGCAAATGCGGAAATTAATAGAAAATAAATTATTACTTGGCAACGTCGCAACCGATTCCAAAAATATTTTAGGGTTGAATAGAGATCAATGATGGACACTAGAAGAACTTGAGAGAAAGTTATAGTTCCATATAAACAAATCAAGTTGATCTCTATCCTACTTTCCCGCAATACCCTGTATATTTCAAAATATTTTTAGGATATGCATCTCAAGTAACCAAATAACTTTTGTATTTGAGATTTTCTTCTATCAGCTATACCTTGCGAGATATCGAAGAATTACACACTAAATGGACAGCCTATATACATCGTAAAAATTGTCCTTTAGTTTCTGTAATAGGCATAAGGGAATGTTCGGATAGACCTAAAAAAGTTATTTATGTCGCTATGTCTTCCTTTATAGGTCAGTGGGTAGTCTATTATGAATACAACAAATTTTTCAATTTTACAACCCCCCAACCCCCAACCACCCCAATTTCACCCCCACCAAAAAAAAGTAGAAAATAATCAGGGACCCCTAAAACGCCTAAAAACGAAGTTTCAGCAATATTAAATTTTTTTTGTTTTTTGCTAATTACTCCGCCGCCTATGCACCGATTTTCAAAATTATACGAACATTACCTACTACGACCCCACAGCATACCGCTGCCCAAATTTCATCACAATCCATGCAGCGGTTACTGAGATTACGACGTTAGAAGAACGCCAACAGACAGACAGACAGACAGACCAACAGACAGACCGACGGAAATGAATGACGTGGATTTTCGTGATGTAGACATCATAACATGCCCAAAAAGCGTATTATCTCGAAATCGAAAATGTTCGCGATCACAATACTCCCCTCACCTATCGGTGTGGAAAGTAAAAGTAGAGATATGCGAGCGGAATTAATCAACTTCGATATGAACGAAAAAATAAAAGAAAATAAAACTAAATGGAAAGAATATGTAGAACGAATGCATGAAAATAGGATTCCAGCCATAGCCAGATTTTATCAATGCTCTACAAAAAAAGATATCGGAAAAAGATGGGTATAGTAACAGGCAAAGTGCCTAAAACCTGAAGTAAAGAAGAAGATATTCTATTTGAGAGCGAAGTTAAATAGGCAACGTAAAAGCGATGCCATAAATGCAAATAGAAGAAATTTTAAACCCAACCGTTTTTAAGATAATAAATCACCACTCGGACGATATTGTCTTCTAAACGGTCTGAAGATCTTTGCCATAATTTGGACGTACTTTATTACTTCAAGAATGTTCGTCACGTTGAAAATACGGTCCAGAATCGCGTATACTGTCTATTTTATATACCAGCTCGAACTTAGTCAGTTTCCAGGGCGTTTTTGACGAAGTGTCATTCTGAATAGTACCAAGTTATATCACGTACAGTAAAGAAAAGTTGTGATTTGTTTTGTGGTTGTGTTACAATCTAAATAGCCTTGGTGATGTACTGCTGGCGACCAGGTTATGATTGGTGTATTTTATAGGAAAGCAGCTGAATCTGCATTTCGTCGAACGAATACTATGAATATGCATGTATTCGCTGGCGTTTGATACAAATTATCTGCATGTGGAGAGATCTGTGATGATATGGGTTTTTTCCTATGGCTTGGAGACCTCTACACTCTACAGGGTGTTAACTAATGTCATGCAGATATTTCAGAGGGTGATAGGACTCGTCAAAATAAAAAAAGTGTACATATTTTCGTTATATAGGGTGAAAACTAACTATATGAGTGGTTATATGTCTAGTTGGACTACATTTTAAAAATAATGACTTTTAAGCAGGGTGTCTAATAAAAGCGAGACATATCACAGTAGTATTTTTTTTTAAATAGAACACCCTGTATATTATTGGATATTATTAAACACAACCGTAAGTGCAAAAGATGATTTTTGGTATAAGTAGATATCAGAAAAAATTGAATATCGTAGCGATTATACAGCTTAGAAGGATGTGACTGTGCCATATGAAATGCCTCAACTTAAATTGGACGGTCAAATTTGAATTCTTTTGGAAATTAGACATATCCGTGGATTAATAAAGGGAACTTTAATCAGAGATAACTTGATTTTTTCAAATGGGAATGCCTAATTTTTTTCATACAATGTAAAAGTTCGTAGCCGTTCTAATGATATAAGGTTATGGATATCAGTCTGTGCTTGGTATCATTTGATTTCAAATTTTCAATAAAATCCGTGCTACTTAATTTTCCCACCTATAAGCAACCTAGCAGGTCATGAAATATAAACAAAAACCTTTTCAGGTGGAAGAGAACAACTAACTTAGGCAAAAGGTACATTTGTAATTAGCACCCTCAGACTATCCAAAATACGAAATTCCATATTGATAGAAAGCCAAATAAAGATTTAAGATTTTTCAGACGAACCTGAAATTTTTGATTTTCGTCAAACGAGGCTGAAACTCAAAACTGCGGCTGGATTTGTATTCAGCACCCTCAATTTATCTAAAACCCAAGGTTTTATTTTAAGAGAAAGCCAAATAAAAATTTTAGATTTTTTAGGCAAACATAAAGAACTGAAATTTTCAATTTTTGTCAAACGAAGCTGAATCTCAAACATGTGACCAGGTTTCTGATCAGCACACTCAAATTATCCAAAACACAAGGTTTCATCTTGATAGAAAGCCAAATAAAGATGTTAGATTTTTTCGGCAAACATAAAGAACTGAAATTTTTAATTTTTGTGAAACGAGGCTGAATCTCAAAACTGTGACCAGATTTCTGATCAGCACCCTCAAATTATCCAAAACACGAGGTTTCGTCTTAATAGAAAGCCAAATAAAGATTTTATATTTTTTGCCAAACATGAATATCTGAAATTTTTGATTTTCGTCAAACGGGACTGCAATTCATAACTGCGACCGGATTTATACTAAGCACCCTAAAATTATCAAAAACATTAGGTTTCATATTAATAGAAAGTCAAATAGAGATTTTCAATTTTTTAGGTAAACCCCAAGAACTGAGAGATCTGAAATTTTTGATCTCTGTCAAACGAGATTTAAAACTGCGAGCAGATTTTTATCAGCACCCTCAAATTATCCAAAATACGAGGTTTCATCTTAACAGAAAGCCAAATAAATATTTTAGATTTTTTAGGCAAACATGATGTTCTGAAATGTTTGATTTTCATCAAACGAGACTGAAAATTGAAACTGCGACCAGATTTGTAATCAGCACCCACCAATTATCAAAAACACGAGGTTTCATCTTAATAGAAAGCCAAATACAGATTTTCAATTTTTTTAGATAATCCTGAAGAACTCAGAGATCTGGAACTTTTGATTTTTGTCAAACGAGACTGAAACTCGAAACTACGACAGGATTTGTAATCAACACCCTCAAATTATGAAATGTTTCAAACAGTTCAAATTTTGAATGATGGATTGTAAAAATAAAGATCTACTTTTGTGAAATATCTAACTGTTCATGTAGAGGTGGTTAATTGTGTAATAAATAACATAATTCCTAAATGTTTTTTTGTTCATATAAACCCATTCACCAAGTGTCCTTAGTGTCCAAAATGTATCTAAATCCATGTACCTACATTACTGTACGAATCATGGATTCCAGAAAGACGTCCAAAGGTGTGTCGTTTGTATGCCCAATGTATGTCCACTGGATATAATTTGTACAATTTTTGGAAGTCCATGGAACAGCCTATGTGTTCAAAAGCAGTTATCCATTGTACATCCAATGGCTCATGTACAATGTGTACCTATTATTTGGGTTGGCAGAGCCTAATTGTTCAATAGAACTGGGTGCTGGTTTGGGTACTACTTGTTTGACAGAATGCAGTAGTGAATTTCAACATATTTCTGAAGCCCCAAATGGTAATGATCTCCAGATCCCTTGCTAGCGAAACAGCTGTTTCCAACTTTCTGTCTTCAGTTCGGTCGGTTAAAGTGGTAGAGAGTAGATGATTGATGTGGAACCGAAACAATGTTGGAGCCAATACCAATCCCTGTGGAACCCCAGCGTTGATGTTTTAGAAGGAAGGGGAGAAGCTATCTCATTTGCGATCAGAGATGAAGTTGGTAACCATCCACAAAGTTTATCCATCACATTGTCACGAAATTAATTATCTTTAGGTTATAAGAATGATGCTGTTACTTGAAAGTAAATTTCTGAAAAAATCGAATAATCGACTATTATAACTGTTCATTATGTAATCAATTCACTGCTTCGATCCAACATTGTGTACTTGAGAGAAAAGCTGAATCCCATTATAGAAAGGTAGCGACGATTAATGTACGTGTATAAATAAACAATTTCCATATGTAATTGCGAGAGCCAGCAATGTGTATCTAAAGCGTATCTTGTTGTTTGGTCGCAAAGGTAGACAGAAAAAAGTCAAAGGGGGAGAACCGCTTAGAGATAATCAGCCACGCATGTCGTGTACAATGCATCGAGAGTACATAAAGGTACTAAGCATTTGTACAGTGGCGGGAACTTTCGGGAGTTATACAGCTATTGAAATAAGCATAAACCAACATCTTCAAAACTACACCTAACTCCATCTAAATACAGGCCAACGACGTCATTGTTACGTAGGTGTTTGAACAGCTTCTTTTATCATCAACCTCCCGCAAAGGCTGAAAGCCTATGTCGTTGTAGAAGAGCTGCGAGAGGATAAGTCTCGGTGCACGTTAGATTTGGAATGCTGCAGGTTGTAGCCGTCGGGAAACAAATTCCTCGACTGCTCATTCCACAGGGTCGAAGTTTTCCAAAAGAAGGAATGCTAGAGGAGACTAGTTCAGGGAGTAGAGACCTCGACCTGGTAAAGATGAGCTTGCAGAGCCCCTCTAGGGTTCCTCGTTCGGACGGCCTTTGGTGTTATAATCTAGTAGAGCTCACTCGAACATCTTTCGTGGTAAAACAGGGATAGGTCATTCACTATTTTTCGATGTTCCAGGCTGTGCAGGTCCTTTGTGAGGTGAGGTGTACCGATTAGTCTAATTGCTCTCTTCTGGATAGTGTCCAGAAGCTTTAGAGAGCGCTTCGGAGCGCATCCCCACACATAGGAACAATACTCCAACGATGATAGGATCTGTGCCTTGTAGAGCAGTAGTAGTTGCTCTGGTGTATACAGCTTCCTACAGCGGAACAAAACTCCAAGCTTCTGGGATGCCGTTTTACAATTGGTAAGCCAACGTGAGGCTTCCTTGTCAGTGTTGTTGTCTGAGTTTTCTTTAGGTTAAACTGAGCTTTGTTTACTAATCCCCACTCGACAATTGTTTTGATATCTACGTTGATCTGTGAGGCATGTGCTGTCGCCGACGTACCGTCTCCTGGGATGATAGTGGCTTGCCTGGTTCCATGCACGATATCAATGTTCTGTCGTCTGCGAAGCTGTAGATTGGATTGGATGTTATTTCCAGCAGCTCGTTGATGTACAACAGAAACAGGGTAGGGAATAGGACAGATCCCTGACGAACACCGGCGTTTAGTGGAAAAACATCTGACTACAACAAACATACTAGAGCATGGGCTTGAAGCCTGGTACTAACTGCAAACGGAAGATGTAACTGCTGCTAGAAAGCGAAAAACGATCATGTTAAAGTTAGGAGATGTAAATGTTACAAGTGCATAATCTCTCAAATACTTGGGTGTATATGTCGATAATAACTTCTTCGACTTCAGGATCATCGATCTTGTATCGATTATTAACACTCCGTCCTTCATTTCGATCCGTGTCATCTGTCAAGAGTGATAGACAAGTGTCATTGTTTCTGAATGTCATTTATTTTAAAACGACATTTCCACGTGGTTTATTCAAGAAAGAAATAACCGATTTTACTATAGATATCTGATTTTAATGTGCTTTAAATGTTTAAAGTCCTTTGTACTACTTTTCTAATGTTTTGTGACAACGATTTTGTGTTTTACACAAATTGTGCTATTATTGTGAAGACTCTCCCATTCAACATCATTTCGCATCAATCTCACTAACTTTTGTAAGTATTTAACATCCTTTTTGAGATTGTTACTCATGCTCAAAACTCTATTGTAGCCCTGAAGATGGAATCATAAATTTCCGAAAGCTTGGAATAAAGTTAAAAGAGTCCACTTTTGCGTTTATTTGCCGCATTTCCAATTATTAACCGTTTGTTACCTAACTTGTCTAGATAGATATATGAGAATGGCACAATACTTGAAGAAATTCACGGAGAAGCCATCAAGGCCCTGGGGAATCTAAGCAGAATAATGCCCAATAGTGGTGGTCCTGGAGAGAGAAGTAGAAGAATATTAGGAACTGTAGTTGAGTCTATCCTGATGTATGAATATAACGTCTAGAAGATAGCAATACAAAAGCAGATATACAGGAAAAAGGTTCTTAGATTACAAAGGAGGTTGGCTATAAGTGTGCAGCTTTGGTAGTAGCCAGAGTACCCCCTGCAGACCTTTTCATTACACAGAAAGAAGAAGAAAAGAGTGTAGGAAAACACGGCAAAAGAAAACCTGAATAAAAGTTGGCAGGACTTCTGGCAAAAGAAGAATACTGGTAGCTGGACCAGGAGGCTTATACCGAAAATCAAACCATGATTGGAGAGGCAACATGGAGACATGACCCATTTTCTAACTCAGATGATAAGTGAATATTGTTTCCAAGAATATCGGAAATGATTCACCCACACTGGAAAAGAGAAGTGCGTTTACTGTTAAGCCGGCGCCACATATGCGGGTACTTGCCGAGTATCAATACTCGCCGTTTTTCAACCTTACTCGCCGAGTAGCGAGCACGTATCGCCCTACATGTGCGTAGTTGGCTATGTTTAGTTTCGAGAAGAAAGGGAATCGGAAAGCCCGAATATTCATAGCAAACTGAAACTTATTTATTATTAAGCCGGCGCCACATATGCGGGTATTTGCCGAGTATCAATAATTGCCGTTTTTCAACCTTGCTCGCCGAATAGCGAGCACGTATCGCCCTACATGTGCGTAGTTGGCTATGTTTAGTTTCGAGAAGAAAGGGAATGGGAAAGCCCGAATATTCGTAGCAAATTGAAACTTATTTATTATTAAAATTTATCGACAGTAGAATCAACGTCATCATCAATGGAAAATAATAATGATATAGTCGTGGCAGCAACTGCTGGTTTTGTTATGTGTAGTGCTTATATGTTAATAAGGAAAAGAAAAAATCAACCAAGAAGGAGGCGATGGTGGATGGTCTCATTAAACAGAAGCCGAGAGAGGTAATAAAATAATTAGCAATAACGTCAAACCACAATGTTAAACACATTTTCAGGTATGGCGGACCACACCTAGTTGCCGATTTATTAAAAGAACCGTCTGGATTTTTTGAAAATTTTTGCAGAATGTCTTCCGAAGATTTTGAATATCTACTCAGCAAAACAGGACCACTGATATCAAAAAAAGACACAAAATGGAGAAAAGCTGTTCCTGCTAAAGAACGACTAGCTCTGGCGCTTCGATTCCTAGCGACCGGCGACAGTTATCAAAGCCTTCAATATCTATTCAAAATATCACATCAACTCATTTCTGAAATCGTTCCCGAAGTTTATGAAGTTCTCACCAAAGTTTTGCATATCCTAAAAATATTCTGAAATATACAGGGTGTTTCGGGAAAGTAGGATTGTGATCAACTTGATTTTTTTATATGGTACTATTACTTTTTTTTTAAATTCTTCTAGTTTCCATCATTACTCTCTATTAAACCCTAAAATATTATTGCGATCTTGCCAAGTTATAATTTATTTTCTATTAATTTCCGGATTTGCAAGGTCGCAAGTAATACGTCCAAATCAATATATTCCTTTAACTTTTCTCAAAAATATTATACAGCGGGTTACTTAAATATTAAATAAATATTATTTTGGATGACACCAGCAACGTGCAGGGTGTTATTGGTAGAATTTTAAATTACGGTAATTTGAAGGTCATTTTACTTTGTTTTTTCTAAATGTAACACCCTGTACGTTTTATTTTAAATCGAAATATCTACTAATACCCTATCTCGCCTTGTAATTTTTTTCGCGTTTGCGACGTTGCCAAGTTATAAATTATTTTTCTAAATTTACAAACAAATATCCCCGATTTTTATTAATAGAACACACTGCATATTTTATTTAATATAGAAGTATTCCCTAATAATGGTTTACAGCATGAACAAGTTTCAACTTGTGTTTCTCACCGCCTTCTCAGTAAGCAGTACCGGAAGGCTTAAATATTTCCAAAACTGTCACAGCTGGGGCGGTGAAATTCAATACTTGGGGGTTTTTGAACACACAGAATTCCAAAATGCTAACAAATAAACAATGCGAATAAAGTTTTTAATTCTCTAGTCCGGCCCTGTTCCTGTTTCTGTGTCAGTATTCGGGTACTTATTTGTGTTCGGCAAATTCCGACCATTCGCACAAACTGCTCCAGTCACACTAGTAGGCGTTTGCCGAATTGCGAATATTCGCTGTTCGTTGTTCCCTAAATGCCACATGTGTAGCGCCGGCTATGGCGCCGGCTGAATGCTCGGTGCTCGGCATATGGCGAGTAATCGGGTAAAATCCTGCAGCCACATAGCCGAGTAGCAATTAATCGGGGTTCGTTGCTCGCCGAGTACCGCATATGTGGCGCCGGCTTTATCAGGCTGACTCGGTAGAGCGTACCTTTTTTGAGTGTATACGATAGAAACCTGAGAGACACAGTAGATCAAAGTCTAGGAAAAGCGATACCTGAAAATGTTAATTCAAAAATGTTAAATTCCGAGAATAACTGGGAGGTTGTTGCTAATTTTACAAGAGAGGTTATTGGGCGAAAGGGAAAGGAGACAGACTCAATGGAGGTGGAGAAAAAATAGAAGAGAACTAATGGAGCACTAATTCATCAAAAAGCTACATCACTTTTTTTGAAGCAATGCTACATGTTTTTCTAGGAAGTTCCACCTAACGAAGACAAGGGGTTTTAGTCGGAGTAGCACCCGACACTGTTGGAAGCACTTGAAAAAGAAGAAGAAGCTTTATTTCAAAATAGGATTACCCTAATACAAAAAAGTAGTGATACCTAAAAAAAATACAAATTGGTTATTCCAAAATAGTAAAATTAACACTAAAAAATAATTAAATTCATGCTGATACTATATATACTACGCCAATATACAATGTTAACATTAGAAACCTCAATAATAGAGAGAAGTTAACTGTGAGTCTAAAGATTATCAGATGGCTCTTATGTACTTTAATAATTGTTGTTTAAATATTCTAAGCGACAAACTTTGTTTTATTGTATTTGGAAGATTATTGTAATCATTGAATCCTTTAAAAAATAAAGAATTCATGCTACTTTTCTTGTTAGTTTTAGAAATATAAATAGTTTGTTTTCTAGTCTGATGTGCATGTATATCACTATTATAGCTGAAGCATTGCAAATACGTTGGTGCCATACCTGACACTATTTTAAAAACAAATACCATGGTAAGATAATATAGCCTTTGTGATACAGATAACAAATTAAGGGTTGACAGCATCAATTGAATAGGTGTATATCGATTCGTCCTTAAGATAATTCTCATCCCACGATTTTGCATCTGTTGTAACTGTGACAGCTGATTTGAGTTAAAAAGGTATAGTACAGAAGAACAATAGTCAAAGTGGGGTTGTATAATGGACTGATATACTTTTAACCTATGCCAGCTTTTTTCGCCAAGCATTTCCCCAGGGCATGGGTTTCGCTTCTTCTCGAATTCATTGATGGAATGCCACGAAGGCTGCGCCTATGGCCCCCCATCCCCAGTCGAAGATAGGTCGTTACGAGTGAACGGCGAAGGCAACGGTTGAGACGACAGAGGAGCCATCTTGGTGGAGGCAATTAGCTCACCTAGCGAGCAGTCGAAGGTTGTTCTACGTGTGTATGCATCTTCGAAAAACACGATCGGCCACTCTGCCGCTTCCGCTTCTGACCGATCCTCGCTTCCGGCCCACGGCCGATGACAATAGCTGCCCCAACGGAAATTACAAGATAACTCGCCCGGAGAAATACACCAGAAACGAATTACGCTGATGAAGGTTCGCAGAAGACGGCTTTTTTGGACGGACAAAATCGCCTTTGTTCAAGGCGATATGTTGAAACCGTCTCAGCTTTATAGATAATAGTGTTATTTTGTTTTTAAAGCCTTGCAACTTGTTTTTAAAGCCTGTTTTTTTTATGGTCGGCCTCCCGCAAAGGCTGAAAGCCTATGACGCTGTAGAAGCGCTGCGAGAGGACAGGTGTCGGTTCTCGTTAGATTCGAAACGCTGCAAGTTGTAGCCGTTGGGAAACAAATTCCCGGCAGCTGATTCCATAGCGTCGAAGGTCTCCAAAAGAAGGAATGCTGGAGGAGACTGGTTCGGAGAGTAGGGACTTCGACCTGGTGAAGATGAGCTCGCAGAGCCTCTCTAGTGTTCCTCGTTCGGATGGCCTTCGGTGTTATTATCTATGAGAGCTCTCTCGAACATCTTCCGTGATAGAATCTGTAAAACAGGGATAGGTCAGCCACCCTCCTTCGATGTTCCAGGCTATGGAGGTCCTTTGTGAGGTTAGACGTATCGATTAATCTAATTGCTCTTTCCTGGATAGCGTCCAGAAGTTTTAGACAGTGTTTGAGAGCGCATCCCCACACATGAGAGCAATACTCCAGCGATGGTCGGATCTGTGCCTTGTAGAGCAGCAGCAGTTGCTCAGGTGTATACAACTTTCTACAGCGGAACAAAACTCCAAGCTTCTGGGATGCCGTTTTAGCAAGGCTGACGACGTGGTCGTGCCAGGACATATTATTGTTGATGTTGATTCCCAAAAGCTTGACGGAAGGTGATTCGACTATGGGGTGACCCTCCATTTCCAGGGTTGGTAAGCCATCGTGAGACTTCTTTGTAAGTGTTGTTGTCTGAGTTTTTTGTACGTTGAACTGTACTTTATTTGCTAATCCCCACTCGACAATTGTTTTGATATCTGCGTTGACCTGCGAGGCATGCTGCTGTCGCCGACGTACCGTCTCCTGGGATGATAGTGGCTTGCCTGGTTCCATGCACGACACTAATGTACTGTCATCTGCGAAGCTGTAGATTGGATTGGATGTTATTTCCAGCAGCTCGTTGATGTACAGCAGAAACAGTGTAGGGGATAGGACAGATCCGTGAGAACACCGGCCTTTATTGAAAATACGTCTGATGAACAGCCCTCGACTACAACAAACAGAGATCGGTCGTTCAAAAAGCTATTCAGCCACTGGCGCAGGCCAGGAGGTAGTCCATATGCAGCAAGCTTGACCAATAGTCCGTCATGCCACACTCTGTCGAAAGCTTTCGGTATGTCAAGTGCAACAACACAGGATTCGCCATGATTGACTGTTGCTCTGTTCCACAAGTGAGTGACGTAGGTAAGGAGGTCACCTGTAGACCTGTGCTCACGGAAGCTATACTGGCGATCATTTATGATGTTATTCTGGTCCAGGTATTTCAGGATCTGTGTGTTAATGACAGTCTCCATAACTTTAGACATGATGCTGAGAAGAGCCACAGGTCTATAATTGAAGGGATCAGTTTTTTTGCCTTTCTTAGGGATGGGTTGTATGCAGCCAATCTTCCACGAAGCGGGAAACATGCCTTGATGATACGAAAGTTTGAAGAGCTTGCAAAGAATAGGTGCAAGCTCAGCGGCACAGCGTTTAAGGACAATGGCTGGAATTTGGTCAGGACCAGTCGCTTTATTGGTGTTCAGTTTTTGGAGGATGCTTTTTACATCTCGATGTTGAAATTTGACCTCTGCCATTCTCGAGTTCACGCTTATGGTGGTGGTCGGAGTCCAAAGGTAAGGTCAAAAGGTCTAAAGGTAAGGTCCAAAGGTCGCCGTAAAAATGAGTTTCGCATTTATAAGCTCCTAGCGTTACCTTTAAACTTCCAGTAATGATCTAAAAAGCAGATTGGAGAAGAAAGCTTGCGCTATGTCATTTCTGTGGCCGTGTTTCAATATCGTGTTTGGTTGTTTAATTTACAGACAGTTGTTGAATGTAAAATTGTTCATTGCGAGTTTTTTGCACACTAAGAAACTTTGTAGTAGTAATTTCTTAGTGTTAATACACAAAAGTGCTTATACAGGACATTAAAAAAAATTATATCTGAAAATATAAAAATTAACAAACTGCCAGCAAAAAAAATTAAAATTTGGATTTTAAAAAATAAAATAATAAAACAACAGAAAATTAGTAGATAATGGCTATTTTTATTTATTTTTTTATCATTGCAGAGATAAGCTGGGTGGCAAATTTCAGCTGGGACACACTGTATACTTTGCTGGCTCTCGCAAGTACGTATAGAAATTTTGTTTATATATACATAACAGATAAATACAGTAGTTACCTCTTTATAAAGTGATTCACCTTTTCTCTCAAGTACGCCGTGCTGACGGTGTAATTGGATCGATGCGATGCAACGAATTGATTACACAATGAACAGTTTTAATCGGCGATTATTCATAGTACACAAGTTAATTGAACTGGATTTTCTATAGCTGATGACACCGGTAACTTCTCTGAGCAAGGCTATAGGTGCAGGTTGGCTGATTAAAGGTCAAGATCCATTTAAGAGGCTGTAATGGACATTGTCAGTAATTACAGGAACCGAATTGTGTTCACTAAAGGAATACCATTCTCGAAGCATCTGCAAGAATAGCAAAAGCTTCTAACTAAATATTTTACTTCCCGCACCAACAGGTGAGGAGAGTATTGTGATCGCAAAAATTTTCGATTTCGAGATAATACGATTTTTGGGCGTTTTATGGTATTTACATAACGAAAATCCACGTCATTCATTTCCATCGGTCTGTTTGCCTGTCTGTCTGTCTGTCGGTCTGACTGTGTGTTGACGTTCTTCTAGCTTGGTAATCTCAGTAACCGCTGCATAGGTTTTAATGAAATTTGGGTAGCGATATGCTGTGAGATCGTAGTAGGTAATGTGGTTATAATTTTGAAAATCGAAGCATGAGCGACAGATTAATTAGCAAAAAACAAGAATTTCCTCAAATTTCGTTTTTAGTCATTTTAGGAGTTATTTCATTCATTTTCGTCTTTTTTTGGGGGGTAGCAATGGCTGATTTGGTTGCAATGGAAAAGTGGGAAGTACTGAGTTATTCGACGACACGTGCTTTCTTCCAGATAGTTAAAAAAATTTAAAAATAAACGCCCTAAAATTATACATGATACGATGTTCCCTTCTGATAGCAAGCCAAATAAAGATTTTAGATTTTTTTCTAGATAAATCTAAAGATCTAGAGGATCCAAAATGCCTACCAAGTCCACTATTTTGAATGGCTTTGGGGGGCCGTCCATTAATCACGTGAGGCTTGAAAGGGGGGTAGGGGCTTTAAAATAAACACAAAATATCACAAGGAGGAGCTAGATATCACATGTATTTATTTTTTCATCAATTACATTACTACTACTTGTATGTCAATCAAAAAGAGCCTGCAATCTGTCGGTCTAGATGTTTTTATCATGGTCCTTAATCTCAGAATAAAATAACATTAAACTTCATACCTAAAAATTTTAAGATTTGTAGGTACTAAAAATATACACAGTACATATCACCAAAGGGGAAGGGGGCGTGGATTAAAAAATCCTGAATAAAAAAAGATCACGTGATTAATGAACAGCCCCTAGGGTATACCGGGTGTCCCAGAATTTCCTTGACACGTGAGATTTCCGTAACGAAGAACGGTTCAAGCAAGAACTGAGTGGTACTTTTGAAGGTACTATAGGGTCTATCGTACCATGCATTCAAAACATTTTCTTTGTACGTCAATCCCTAAAACTCACCCCCAACTTTTTTTTCAAATAGCACCCCATAGGTTTTCCTACATAAATGATATCTCCATTTTATTTAAAATCTTGTGGTACCTTTAATCTTATATGCAAACTAATTTTTTCTGTAAAATCATAAGCATAAGACAAATGAAATTATAATTTGTTTGACCGATGATATTTTTGTAACAAAAACGGATAAAAAAGAGTGGGTTTTTTCGTTTAATCTATGAAATTGTAAGCATAAATTAATTAACACACATGTATGGAAAATATTTTTTTATTATCATGAATCAACTAATAAAAAAAATGTGACAACAAAACTAAGTGCAAAACGTGAAAAAGTTTTATGGTTACATCGGGCCGCACCAACCCCGTGTGCAGGGTGTGCCCCGCACACGGGCGCCAAAATTAACGATAAATTGCAATAGGGGCATAAAAAGTGAGGTACTACGATAATTAATTTCAAGTAAAGAATTCATTTTTCCAGGCAAAATTGTGGATTGAAATTTGAAAGAACTAGCTAGGGGTGGATTCCAGGGGTTTAAGTAAGAAAAAAAAAATGATTCATAAGCAAGGAATGGCCATTCACTACCCTTGAAAAACCCACTTACTTTTCTTTTTTATCCGTTTTTGTTACAAAAATATCAGGCGTCAAACAAATTATCATTTCATTTGTCTTATGCTTATCATTTTACGGAAAAAATAAGTTTGCATATAAAATTAAAGGTACCACAAGATTTTAAATAAAATGGGGATATCATTTATGTAGGAAAACCTATGGGGTGCTATTTGGAAAAAAAAGTTGTGGGTGAGTGTTAGGGGTTGACGTACAAAAAAAATGTTTCAAATGATTGGTATGATAGACCCTATAGTACCTTCAAAAGTACCACTCAGTTTTTGCTTGAACCGTTTTTCGTTACGAAAATATCACGTGTCAAGGACATTCTGGGACACCCGGTATATTAAATTTTTCGCTGAATAAAATTTATAAAAGCTTTCCTCAGACTAAAAAAGCTCGCCGCCGCGTCGCTCCGATGGCATCCTGTTTTCGATTTGTTTGTATTCTGGCATAGAAATCCGGCAGGCAGGCCATAATCGGAGCTAATGGATAATGGATCTTATAATGCATCGGCAGAGCGACCGATTTTCCGGGAAACCACTTTCTGTGTATGCCGGCGACGTGTGCAAACAATGGACACGGCTCTGCAGCGGGAAAACTTGGGAAAACTAGACACGGGCGTAGACGTATTTCCATCTTTTTAAGGTTGCAACTTCTGGGCAGTCCAATTTTATAATAAAGTAGCTACGAAACTAGATAATATTCCGCCAGATCAATACAGAAATAGGCTACAGCAATTTCTAATTAAACATCCTTTCGATGACGAAAATCAGTTCTTAGATTTTAACGATAAATATGTGCTTTGTGCCCATGTGGGGGAGGGTTAGAATATCTCCCATCGTATATCCTGCGTGTCGTAAAAGGCGACTAAACGGAACACCGAACTACTGTCCGTATAAGCAGTAACCTCTTCTCAACTAACAGCTTCGGGTGGACTAGTTGAGAAAAGTCAGGACACCTTCTTGTCCTTGGGGTGAGAAATTGCCCCTAAAGGCGGATGAACCAGTAGATACCATCTGGTCAACGGCATGAGGATGCAGAAAGCAAATGGGAAACTACTGCATTAAAGATCTTAAAGATATCCCAAGAGAAACTCGTAAAATGTGTAAATGTATTTTACGAGTTCACAACATGTCTGTTAAGACATTGTGACTATGATGATGATGTGCTTTGAGTGCCGTTCTACCAACGAATTCGAATAGGTTAGAAAAAGCAACGCCCATGCTCTAACAGGCATGTGAGTGTGCCCAAGATCCCGCTATTATTATTTACTGTGTTCACAGACAGGATTTTATTTTTTTACTGAAATCTGCGGGATTTAAATTTTATGGAATTATTTAAAATAGTCTTTTAACACTTATGCACTGTGAAAACCCAAAGTTCATTCAAAACTATAACAATTAACATGAAACGATCAACCAAAACAAAGTAGCTATTTATATTATGTCTCTACATGAGTGCCGTTATTTTTAGGATTCTTTACCTGCTATCTGTACAAAGGGTATATGGGTTTATCAGCGATTCAGCGGTCAGTGTGCCAGCTGCCGCGTTACGATTGTCGGCACAAACAAAAACATTGTTTACTTCTTCTAACCTATTCGAATTCGTTAGCGTAGATGTGTTTCTATTTTCTTAAGGCTCAAACTCCGTTCTATAAGGATCGGCAATAATTTTAGTAGAAAAGGTTTCTTCGGATTTTGGGATAAACTGATGCAAAAGTTTTAACTCAAAGAGCCGACGTTTTGGTGTTTATTTTATTTGTGTAGTGCACAGCAGCATATACCAATAAAAGGTGTATTGGCAAACGGCATTTGCGATTCCTTTTATCCATCTTCTGGAATGTTTTTTGTTGTTTATTGGCATAAAGGGATATGTTATTTCTTGCTGCTATACGGGTGTGCTCGATAGCCCTGAAGAAGGCGTAAAATAAAAGCCGAAACGTCGGCTCTTTGAGTGAAAAACTCCTGCATTAATTTATCCCAAAATCCGAGGAAACCTTTTCTACTAAAAAAACTGGGAAATTTTTCTCTATATTGTGCTGTCCTGAACGTCCTGAGTAGAGTAAATGAGCGTTACTATGGCTTCCATAGGCATAGGTCTACGTCACTTACAAGTAGAACAGAGCAATTGAAAATCAGGGCGAATCCCATGTTGATGCACTAGACACACCGAAAGCCTACGATAGAATGTGGCAAGAGGGACTTCTAGTCAAGCTTGTTGCTTATGGACTACCACCTGGCCTGCGCCAGTGGCTGAATAGCTTCTTGAACGACCCATCTCTGTTTATGGTAGTCGAAGGCTGTTCATCAGACGTATTTTCAATAAACGCCGGTGTTCCTCAGCCTCAACGAGCTGGTAGAAATAACGTCCAATCCAATCTTCAGTTCACAGACTACAGTACATTAATATCGTGCAAGCCACTATCATCCCAGGAGCCGATATGCCGACAGCAACATGCCTCGCAGATCAACGTAAATATCAAAACAATTGTCGAGTGGGGATTAGTAAATAAAGTACAGTTTACTCAGGCAACAACACTGACAAAGAAGTCTCACGTTGGCTTACCAACTATAGAAACGGAGGGTCACCCAATGGTTGAGCTTTTGGGGGTCAATATCAACAATAACATGTCCTGGCAAGACCACGTCGTCAGTATTGTGAAATCGGCATCCCTACAGCTTGGAGTTGTATTTCAGTGTGTGAAGCTGCATACACCAGAGCTACTACTGCTGCTCTGCAAGGCACAGATCCGACCATGTGTGGGGATGCGCCTCAAAGCACTCTCTAAAGCTTCTGGATGCTATCCTGAAGAGAGCAATTAGACTGATCGATACGCCTAACCTCATAAAGGACCTCCACAGCCTGGAACATCGAAGAAGGATGGATGACCTGTCCCTGTTGTACAGATTCTATCACGGAAGATGTTCGAGTGAGCTCTCCCGGATAATAATACAGAAAGCCGTCCAAACGAGGAACTCTAGAGAGGCTCTGCGAACTTAGCCTTACCAGATTGAGGTCCCTACTCCCCGAACCAGTCTCCTTCAGCATTCCTTCTTTTGGATAACTTCGACGCTGTGGAATGAACTGGGGAATTCGATTACCGACGCCTACAATCTGCAGCGTTTCAAATAAAACGTGCACATACTTTCGCAGCGCTTCTACAGATCCATAGGCTTTCAGCCTTTGCGAGAGTCTGACCATAAAAAAAACTCCGTATTATAACATGGACACTGGACCGTACATGGCATTTTTTGCTCGCCATCTGGTAGTTAGACTTAAACATCCAAAGGTGGAGGAAATACTGTCAAATTTGGTATGTCAGATTTTATTTAATTCGTACCAGAAGTTGCAGAAAATCGGCGGGACTGGAACCCGCAACCTCCAGATTCCGACTTTTCTAGTACAAATTTAAATTAAAAGATCCACATACAAATAAAAAACATGAAAATGAAAACAATGCCTGTGACACTTTTGAAGGGACAGATGATATGCGTACGTCTATGCTCACACTCTGGAACTTGTTTTCTAGTCGATTATTTCCTGCAAAGGATGGCTTTGAAGTATTTTCCGGAATAATTTACGCTCTACCGCTTCCAGAGAATAGAGGACGTTTATTGATGGAGCGAAATGAAATGAAAAGTAGGATAGCAAGATTAAAGGAGTTGTAGTACCTAATGGATTTCTTTTCATGGCTGCTCTTATGTGGTTGCAGACTTTTTATTTAAATATCATATCAAAATGGTCGGGTCTATACAGACTAGAGATACGATTTTGGGGGTCAGAAAAGGGGCACACCTTTGGTAAAAGAAATGGGATCTACTAGACTGACTGCATACTTCCATGGTTAGCATTATGCGATTCCAGATTTATAGACAGGGTGCCCCAGGACGATTAAGACAAGCAATATATGGGAACTGGGCAGTAGTAGCGAATTATAATTTTAGGGGGTAAATTAGAGCAAAGATAGTCTTTCCTTATTATTATGTCACCCAATGAGGTATTTGTTTTTGATCACGTGACGTCCGATTCAAAATGTTTAATGGGACACCCTGTATATTTCTGACTTTTTGTGTTTATCCCGATAAAACAATTCCAACAAACTAGCACACTTGGGGTCTAAAGTGATTAATTCAAGAGCTACAGGTATTTAAAGGACTGTACCACTACCATTATGAAACACTACCAAAGTAATTTAACTGTAGGGAGTGTACGGGTACATGTTATAATCAATGGTGGTGGTACCATCTTTTAAGTACTTGTAGCTCTTGAATTAATCACTTTAGACCCCAAATGTGCAGTTTGTTGGAATTGTTTTATCGGGATGAACATAAAAAGTCATAAATATACAGGGTGTCTAATTACACATTTTGAATCGGACGTCACGTGATCAAAAACAAATACCTCATTGGGTGGCATAATAATAAGAAAAGATACTATATTTGCTCTAATTTACATCCCCAAAATTATAATTCGCTACTACTGCTCAGTTCCGATATATTGCTTGTCTTAATCGTCATGGGACACCCTGTATATGTGTCACATCAACATATAGCCAGGTTGAACTTTATACAGACTGGTGATACGGTTTTGGGGCTCAGGAAAGAGGCACAAGTTAGTAAAAGAAATGATGTGAAATAGCACGCATTTTCAAGCTACGCGCACTGAATTCTGCGTATTGTAGTAATACTTTACTTTTTTATAGTCATCCTGAAGTTGCAGAGTATTGACATACAAGTACAGCTACATTTGGGTTGGGATGAGTTTGTTTTTGCTTTTCATACCTTGCCACATTATTTTGATGACATAAATTGCTTAAATAATGTACATTATAGTATATATCTTATTTATTTATATATTTTTTATACCTAGAATTTTTTTCAATACGCTGACAAAAGCAAAGGTGGGAGGCTAGACCCTATAACAATCCCTTATACAGGGTGTTCCACGACGATTAAGACAAGCAATATATCGGAACTGGGCAGTAGTAGCGTATTATAATCTTGGGGATGTAAATTAGAGCAAGTATAGTATCTTATCTTATTATTGTGTCACCCAATGAGGTATTTGTTTCTGATCAGGTGACGTCCGATTCAAAATTTTTAATGGGACACCCTATATATTAAAGATTTTCTGTGTTCCTCCCGATAAAACAGTACCAACAAACTAGCACACTTGGGGTCTTATGTGATCAATTCAAGAGCTATAGGTGCTTAAAGGATGGTACCACTACCAATGATTATAACATGTACCTCTACAGTTAAATTATTTTGGTAGTGAGCAGGCGACAGAAAGGTTCTGCCGGTGCGCCATCTGGTACCCGAAGGTAACGGCAAACCAAAGAAAATCGCTGCTAAATCGTATATCGGCTTTCATATGCAGCAGCATATAGAACCGCGCTCTCTGGTGGCTTAAGCGGTCGCACCGTGGCGTTCCACCAAGAAGTCTGCTGCTATTTAGCCGCGATTTTATTTGGTTTGCCGTTACCTTCGGGTACCAGATGGCGCACCGGCAGAACCTTTCTGTCGCCTTCTCTCACATGCTTCACATGTCTGGTAGACATGAAAAATCTGATGCTCTCTATTTCCGTCAATCGATCTGTGGCGCGCTGATGATCGCTAATAAGCGTGAAACAGCTGTCTGCGTACTGGTGGATTGACGGAGATATAGAGCAACCCTCGTATTTTGGTAGTGTTAGATAATGGTAGTGGTACAGTCCTTTAAGTCCCTGTAGCTCTTGATTTAATCACTTTAGAACCCAAGTGTGCTAGTTTGTTGGAATTGTTTTATCGGGAGGAACACAAAAAGTCGCAAATATACAGGGTGTCCCATTGAAAATTTTGAATCGAACGTCACGTGATCAAAAACAAAGCTCACTGGGTGACAAAATAATAAGAAAGATACTAAGTTTCCTCTGATTTACACCCCCAAAATTATCATTCGCTACTACTGCCCAGTTCCGATATATTGTTTGTCTTAATCGTCGTGGGATACCTGTGGGACCCTGTATAATGTCCCAGAATGGCGGCAACATCCAACTATATCTTTAAGAAAAATACATGTACTGAAAGGACTAAATTTCTGATCACATGAAGCTATCTTTAACTAAAACTTCATTATAAATTTCGTAACTGTATGGGTACCTATATTCGGTGTATCTACATATAAACGTTTTGACCTTTCAAAGTTATCTCCTACCGACCGTACGCAGATGTAGTCAGCTTGTTGTCGTTTTTTATCACTAAAACCCGCATTGTGCTACCTGATGTAACCAGATGCAACTCATGTATTTTTATGTCTACTAAAACTAACAGTTGAAACACCTTTGCCTCTCCTCATTAAGCTTGGTCTAGACTACACGAGCCTATGCTGGTTCTATCCTAGAAGTTGTCAGGTTATTTTCAGTAAAATAAAGTTATCTTTTGAAAGATAAAGTATCTATATGAAATGCCGGTATTATTTAAATATGTCTCAACGCAGATAACCAACCAGTAAATGCCACATAATCCAACTTACTTCTTGCCATAATTTTATTCACCAATATAATGCGAAAATACATGATTTGGCAATTATTCAATAATATTCTCTACATTGATAACAATTAATTCATGTCTAGATTAGGAGGCTGTAAAGACTAATTTAAATTTTTTATTCTGAATATCATATATAGTCCAATTTTATGCGCTCTAACATTTCCTGCTTCCATCGGTAGGTTTAAAAGACAACAGTTATAAGTAATTTTTTATAAACAAATACTGTGTAATTTGGAAATGATTATAAAAAAGCAAAACTAACATCGTAAGTTTTGTGAACGGAGTCATGTTTAGAAAAAAAGGCTATTGCAGTTTAGTTATTTATTTCATTTAGTTCATTAATTTTACTACTCATAAGTTGGGACTTTTTTTCGTACAGCGGATAGTACTTGCCAAAAGGAGCGTTTTTTCCCAGTAACATATAAACGAAGTATTTAGAGAAAACAAGGTACTGACCATTAAAGGAATCCTCAATTCTAAGTCCGTCCCTGGGCAATGGCTCACCGTGTCATAATATCACAGCAAACAAGGCAGCGCTAGCGGTGCCGATGCCGGTGAGAAAACACTAAAACAGGCAGTTCGTCATACGTCGCGTTGCTGTGGCATAGTGTACGAGAGTGCTTGACTTGCTAGATCTGACGATCGGACTTTAAACAAAACTACAATGGCGTACGCTTATAACAATAATGAACTGGTGGACATGATTTTAACATATGCTGAGTGTGGTCAAAATACCGCTGCGGCTTCGCGAGTGTATGTCGTTCGTATGCCTAACCGTACTCACCCTGCACCTCGTTGATTTGTCTCGCGCGTGCAAAGAGCTAGAGAGACAGGATGTCTGAATCCACATCGTGGTGGACACGCTGGAAGACCTAGACAACCTCGTTACATCCAAATTGAAGAAGACATCGTAAATCGTACTTTTACCTGTAAGACGCCTGCGACAGGACCGCACTTACAACTTCGTAGCAACCAAATAGTGAGTACTTGTTTGAAATTTTTTTTACTGTTTTGCTGCTGGTTCACCGTGCATTAGCTTTGCCATTTCAAGGGCCGTTGCTTCTAAAGAGGAAAGTCCCAACTTTTAGAACACCCTGTATTATTATACCTACCGTTGTATCAAAACTTACATGGTCCCAGGGAATTGAAGGGAACGAAAAAGCAGACACCTTAGCACGAAACGGATCGGCATCCAGCTTTACCGGCTCCGAACCGGCGATAGGCATTTCAAGGTCTTTGGGAAAAACTACGATAAACCAGTGGGTGCATTCACAGCACCTAAAATACTGGCAGTCACATCCAAAGCTCAGACACAGCAAGCTGATGGTGAAACAACCCACACCAAAACTAGCTGAAGAGATCCTAAAACTAAATAGGAAAGAAACTAGGCTAATAACCGGCCTCCTAACCGGACACTGCGGCCTAAGAAAACATCTACACACATTAGGGATCTTCAAAGAAAACCCAATATGCAGACTATGTGACGAGGACGACGAAACAGCCTCCCACATAATCTTTGAATGTGAGGCTCTACGCTGGTGGAGATTCAAACTGATAGGGCCAAACAACCCCAAATCACTCCCCAATCGAGATATCGTGAAGAGACTCTTGGATCTTATCAAGGTCACAAAACTCTTCACGGATTAACAAGCGCACAGGACAATACAATAAGCCAATGGCTGCAGTGTTGGGGCTACCTAACCCGGCCTGTACGTTTGACCCCCCTAACCTAACCTAACCTACATGGTCCCAGAATTTAAAAAAAGAGCCGAACCAACTTGGCCGTGATGTCTAGCCAATTACAACAGTTATGTAATACCACTACTAATCTACTTCACTGTGATCATCAACACCTTGCAGACACCTTATCAGCGAACAAATCTCATCAGTCGTCGCCGACTAATCAAAAATGACGAAAAGAATAATTCATAGTCAGATGGTATCATCGTCATCGAAAGACTAGGCTGGCACGTACCAAAAATAAAAGAGAACGGTGTGAGAGAGAACGTTCGACGACAATTTCAATCGAATTTATTTGTTTTGATATGGCTCACGGTTTAATATGCATACAGGTGCCCGAGACTGCTCGCTGAGCTTCACTGGAATTGGAATGGCATACGTTGACGTTAGACGGTGTTATCTAAAGTGCATCTCGCCGTGTTAATAACCGTCTAGATGACTAGATGGCTGCTGTTACATCCAACTGAAATTGGTTACGAAATATCCAATTGTCTACCCTGCTGATAGATCAAATTAATTTTTTGAGTTTTGATAAGTTTAATCGCATAGGTATCTAACCTCAAAAGTCAACACATTTTATCGATCATTTCATGAAGCTATTACCGTTTAAAAATTTAACATAGTATCATTTGTATTTAAAGGTAAAATAAACATATTTTAAGAGCACACCAGAGAATGTTGCTTTCAGTTGCTGCAGATTCTTCAGTACCTATTATACAGGGTGAGTCAAGCTCAACGCCTCGGGCTCTTGTGACCAAACGATACCACTTTTCGAAAAATCGACTTTGCGAGTGTATGTAGGTCGAGTTGGACTACATTTGAAAAATAATGACTTTTATACAGGGTGTCTAATAAAAGCGTGACATATCAAGGTTATGTTTTTTTAAATGGAAGACCCTATATATTATTGCATATTTTGATTCCCGGGTGCATTTTAGTGTGACTTTATGTCATACATGGGACTTTAAGCGAACCGTTTAGGTGCAAACCACAATTTTGGATATAGGTAGATGTCAGAAAAAAATTGAATATCGCAGCTATTATAAATCTTAGAGGGCTGTGACTTTGCCGTGTTACTAAGTATGACATGTGTCAGCTTACGTTAGACGGTCGAGTTCGAATTACATTTGTATTTGGAGAAATCGGTAGATCAATAAGTAAACTCCAATCAAAGGTAACTTGATTTTTTCAAATGGGAATGCATTTTTTTTTATACCATCAAATGTGCAATTTGATAAGCTTTCTAATGATATGCGGTTGTAAATATTAATCTCTGGTAGTTTTGATTTAATTTCAAATTTTCAGTAAAACCGGTGTTTTTCAATTTTCCTACCTATAAGCAACTTAGTTGGCCATGAAATATAAACAAAAAACTGTTCAGATGGAACAAAACAACTAACTTAGCAGATAGTTACGGACGAACTAAGGTAACAAAGTTATAAAAATGACTTACAACAAATCAATTCTAACCAGAAATAGCAGACATAACACATCTAAGGTCAAAAAGCATCTGGAGTACGACAGAAATGGGTATTTTCCACAGCATACCGGCTGCTACAATATTCTAAAGATTGACGATTCACAAAACCATTGTGAATTTTGAAATGAAAGGAAATCTACCACGTAATGTTGCTGGCAGTTAAATAGCTTCAGAATAAAATTTCACATTTCATGATTTACAAAAATAGTAACCGATACCTCTGACTGGAGTTCTGCAAATTTTTTAATACTCATAAGCAAGATCGCCGAAAATGAAGAATAAATTAAAAATCTGCTTAAATTATTAAACATAATTTACCTGGCAGAAAATTAAAATATGATTTGTCAGTAATTCTTTTTTTGCGATCTTGCTAATAGATACTGAAAAATTTAAAAGACGACATTACTTTTGACTTTGACGGAAATGACTACTGTTCTATACCATTAAATGTGAAATTATGAAGATATTAGATTGATGGCAACGATCGCTGAAAGTTTTGCTTTCATTTCAAAGTGTTTAGTGATTTTGGAAATTTTTAATCTCTAGTACATTGCAGTAGGGAATTTTTATTTTTACTCTAGTTCTGCTGGATCCTTTTGCTAAGTTAGTTGTTTTCTTCCGTCTGAATACGATTTTGTTTATATTTCATGGCCTGCTAGTTTGTTTATAGGTAGGGAAATTGAAAGACACTGATTTGATAGAAATCTCGAAATTTAATAAAAACTATCATAGATTGATATTCACAACCTGATATAATTAGAAAGCCTATCAAATTGCACATTTGATTGTATAAAGAAAATTATGCATTCCCGTTTGAAAAAATCAAGTTACCTTTGATTGAAGTTTCCTTAATTGATCTACCGATTTCTCCAAGTACAAACACGAACTCGACCGTCTAACGTTAGCTGACACATTTCATGCTTAGTAACACGGCACACTCACAGCCGTCTAAGTTTTATAATCGCTGCGATATTCAATTTTTTTCATCTACATCATCCGATACTCAAAATTGTGATTTGCACCTAAAGAGTTCGCTTAAAGTCGCCTATGTGACACATAAAGTTACACTGAAATTAACCAAGGAATGTGAATATGCATAAATGTATAAGGCCATTGAAAAAAACGATCACATAGCGTTTTATTGAAAACATACCGTTTGGTCACAAGAGTCCGAGGCGTTAGGCTTTACTCACCCTGTATGTCATCCTCTTGTTCCAAATCAACGAGCTGTCACTGGCGATAACCAAGTTAGAGAAAAAAAAATGTTACGCCTATGGTCAAATGTTCGCTACTCTTTTATTTGTGGTACGTGCCACTATGCAAAACGACGGCAATAAGAAGACTGACGATACTGTCTGATACCATCTCGGAATATAGATATTATGATTTTTATTTGGAAATTATAATTTCATAATGTGCTGGTGACAACTGCCGATTTTTTTTGTCGGTCGTTGAAATATACAGAAAGGTGTTCATAATGGTCTGAAAACAATAAAAAGGTTGAGATAGAAGATCTACCTTCATAAATATGTGTCTAGTTTTGTATCGCTGATTTTGAATTTAACAAATTATGCTAACACCTTAGCACCTGTATTTTTTTGGGCTAGAAAAAAGAGTATTATAGATATCGCACAGGATATCTAACAAGGGGTATGCATTAAAATGAAGTGTTAAGTGTATATGTGGTTTTCTATATTTATTTTTCTGATTGCAGCGTACGTTGTCGCTTGCTCATCCGCACCTGCGCAAAAACGCTTGTAAAAAGAAAAAGTGAGTCAGTCACACGATAGCAACTGAACACCCTCGTTTTCCGCTGATCTTCTACTGTGCCCTCGTGCTACAGGAGCGCTCCTTCGCCGCTGGACCAGATAGGCTAGAAGATCAAGATAAAGGTAGCCGACAACACAGTTTTTCATAACTCCGCAATCAGTTTTACCCGCAAACCACACCCTACAAAAAAACCTACAGTCCACTAAATTATCTAACATGAAGAAAATGTAGGAGTTTGCACTTTCTATTTAATACATACAAAACCCAGCAAAGGAAAAGCAAGCGACCCAGATGAAATATCCCATATACTCAGAACATCATGGGTTCAAGGAATAACGACTTGATGAAGTTTAATCGCATGAAGAAACAAAAAGAAGTCATGCTTACCATCAAGGAATGAAAAACAACTTATTATATATTTTTCTTTTATGGTCAACCTCCCGCAAAGGCTAAAAGCCTATGGCGCTGCAGGAGCGCTGCGAGAGGATAAGTGTCGGTGCACGTTGGATTTGAAACGCTGCAGGTTGTAGCCGGCGGGAAACAAATTCCCGGGCAGCTCGTTCCACAGCGTCGAAGTTCTCCAAAAGAAGGAATGCTGGAGGAGACTGGTTCGTGGAGTAGGGACCTCGACCTGGTGAGGATGAGCTCGCAGAGCCTCTCTAGTGTTCCTCGTTCGGACGGCCCTTGCTATTATTATCTGGGAGAGCTCACTGGAACTTCTCCGTAGAACAGGGACAGGTCAGCCACCCTTCTTCGATGTTCCAGGCTGTGGAGGTCCTTTTGTGAGGTTAGGCGTATCAATTAGTCTAATTGCTCTCTTCTGGATAGTGTCTAGAAGCTTTAGAGAGTGATTTGGAGCGCATCCCCACACATGTGAGCAATACTTCAGCGATGATCGAATCTGTGCCTTGTAGAGCAGCAGCAGTTGCTCTGGTGTGTACAGCTTCCTACAGCGGAACAAAACTCCAAGCTTCTGGGATGCCGTTTTAGCAATACTGACGATGTGGTCGTGTCAGGACATGTTGTTGTTGTTGATACTGATCCCCAAAAGCTTGACGGAAGGTGACTCGTCTATCGGGTGACCCTCCATTTCCACTGTTGGTAAGCCAACGTGAGACTTCTTTGTATATAGGTTAACTTTTGCTACTGGTTATAGAAGGACAAGTCCAAGGTAAAAGGTCTGTCAGTAGACGCCAAAATTCTTGGCTAAAGGACCATAAGCGGAGTTAAGTCCCTGGATTTGGGGGGGCTTAAGCCCTTGCCCTAAGTGCAATAAATTCAGTAGGTTTGAATTATCTTTGGGGGAGGTAATTCCATACCTGAGGGGACTTAGCCCCCCAAGCCCTCACGTAACTACGCCTATATGAAGGACACCCGAAGATGGTTTGGTTGCTCATCGATTGACATTGTCGAAAGAAGACGGCATCATAAGAAGAAGACTAGGAATAAGAGCAGGCGACAGAGAAGATCTACCTGTGCGCCATTTGGTACCCGAAGGTAACGGCAAACCAAAGAAAATCGCTGCTAAACAGCAGCAGACTTCTTCGTGGAACGTCTCGGTGCGTCTGCTTGGCCGTCAGAAGAGCGCGGTTTTATATGCTGCTGCATATGAGAGTCGATATACGAGGGTTGCTCTATATCTCCGTCAATCCACCAGTACGCAGACAGCAGACATTAATAAGCGTGAAACAGCTGTTTGCGTACTGGTGGATTGACGGAGATACAGAGCAACCCTCGTAAGACTAGGAATGTTTTGCAATATGACGCAACAACGAATGGCATGTTGCTACATGTTAAGACATGTGAGGAAAATGCTGGACGAGGACAGGGAGTGACCTAGCAACAGATAGAGGGTACTTTAGGCCTGAATCTACCAGCAATTTGATGGATTATGCAAGATCATTTATACGTGAAGAAACTTTGTTCATTCTAGGTGCCGCATCAACTGACTGAAGAGCAGATGACACGAGTGACTTGGTGCAAAGTGGCGAAGGATGCTGAATAAGTTTGATAATGGGCAATACCGGTATGTGAACAACATTGTGTCAAAAATGGACACCTAGCTTCTCCATCTCGATACTGCTCTACTGAGTCGTGCCAAAGCCTGCACCTTGACAAGATTGCAACTACTCGCGTAACCTCCCTACTTTTTTTTATAACTGAACAGACCGCGCAGGCAGAGCCTAAATACCAGAGTACCGCGGCTGCTGTGAAAGGGTTATGTTAGGGGAAGTTTGTTAACGCGGCATTTGAATGGGCCAATATACCCGCAGGCCCAATAAATACATCTTCTGGCAGCCCATTCCAAGCCTTGGACACCCTGGGAATAAATGTGCGGTTGTACCGCTCGGTTCTTGATGTATGAAGAACGACCGTCTTAGGATGAGATGCAGCGGTCGCACGGGTACACTTGATAGGTGCGGTGAGCGACCGATAGAGGATAGCTCAGAAGAGCAGATTTCGTTGGAATATCGGTAGAAGAGTGAGAGATCACCAACAACATGCCGGTGAGAAAGTGGCTGGAGGTGGCGCGTTAAGGCCGGGTCGCCAATTAGTCGAATTGCCCTACTCTGGACGGCTTCTAGTATAGACAGGGTAGTAGGGGCAGCAGCTCCCCAGACATGAGAGCAATACTCCAGGCAAGGTCTTATCTGGGCTTTATATAGCGTGAGGAGGTTACATGGTGAGAAATAGTTTCTGCCTCTAAATAGGTACCTAAGAATTTTACCAGCAGCTGTTGCAATTGACGCGACGTGTTCGTGCCAGATCAGATTTTCTGTAATGTTGGCTCCTAACAGCTTGAATAAGTGACTCCTTGGTAGAGCTCGGTTGTTCATTAAAACCTGGTGTTGACTTGGGCACTTCTTGTTTGATAGCGTACAATACTGGGTCTTGGAAGCATTAAATTTTACCATATTGTTGAGTCCCCAAGCGGTAATGGTATCGAGATCTTTTGAAAGTGTCTTCTGCGTTCCAGCTCGACCACAAAGATCGGTCTATTGCTCATGATTCCTGCATGTAGCGTACTGTCATCCGCAAAACTGTGGATTGGGTTTGTAGTGCTAGAGAGTAGATCATGAATGTGAAGCAGAAACAATGTCGGAGCCAATACCGATCCCTACGGAACCCCAGCATTGATGCCATGGAAAGAAGAGGAAAAGCCGTCTACCACGACAGAGATTTTCCGACCTGAGAGGAAGTCTGCGAGCCAACCGCAAAGCTTAACAGGGAGCCCATCTCTCCAGATCATGATTCCTACGACTTTGCACTGTTTTTGCATGTGAAAATAAAGCTGAAAGGGAGGTGGTTGGTAGTGATGAGGACCTTTTACAAGCTTGGGCCTACGAATAGTTAAAGAGTAGTTTCGGAGGATGAATTAATAGAGCTGTACCGTACTCTTATTGATTTACCTGTTTATACCTGCTTACCCTATAGTTGAGACGGGAAAACGTAGCCAGCAGCCATATTCTATGGGCTTCATACTTTCGATTGGTATGTGATTTGTCTATTAACCAAACCAGTGAAATGTTTAAAAAAATTAATTTTTCAATATTTAATTAATCATATCCTGGCCTAAAATTTTTCAGCCAACCCACTCGCGATATGTTTCTTAACATACTAAATTTGATATAAAATGCTTTTCATCCATTAACCAGTTCGGTGAATGTCGTCTTATATTGGTATCTTAGACTATTGTCTACGCTCGACCACCGGACACAGCAGCCGTACTGGATCCTGGATACTGCCGTATAGAGCCAGTTTAGGACCTTGGACTTGAGCCCCTAGATCCTACCAACTACCCGACGCATTTGTTTTTTTAATTCTGCCTAGCCCATTCTATCATGAATTTCCAACGACGAAGCAATGATTCACGTTTCCCCGGATAGGGTTGTATTCCGAACATAAAGATGACTCAGTGCGGCCCATTCGTATCGTAAGGGCAGGAAGGGCAGGTAGGCGGCAGCATCGCATCAGCTCTGCCGTCGGCGTCAGCGTCGGCGTCGCGACGCCAGCACGCGATCCGATGGGATGACGCGTCACGACGCCCCAGTTACCATGGCGCCACGACGGCGTGGCTGCGTCGTCCTAGAATACTCACTAACACAAAGCCTGCAGCGCAGCGCATGTTTGTCATTGCACAAACGGTACTAGGAAAAGATCTGGTTCGGACTCCCATTGTCAATATAATTTTGAGTACAACGTTTTGATTGATCTACTATCCTCAATCGTCTTCAAGTGAACTGTTCACTCTGAAATTGTATAAACAATGGGAGCCCAAAGCAGACCTTTTGAAACATGTACCTTCTACTACAACGTCTCTGTTATGTTCAAGCTCAAGGTTCATAGGCTTGCAGCCTGATGCCATGAGGACAACACTCACTGCTGCCCTAGAGGTACCCTTGGGCTTGCTGTCTATCTGGATAAAAAGAGAGGGGGTGTCGGGCTGCCTGAAAGTGCGGGAAAGGGGGACGTGGCCACACCAGAATAGAGCGTGCCGTGGAGAATAATATCCCGATATCGTCATTCAGGGTGGAAAAAGCCAAAGAAACCTTGAGTCTAGGTAATAGATTCTCGCTAATCGTCCCGCAAAGAAATACCTTTTTGCTCTTCACAATGATTCCTGCATTTCTTAAAATATTTCGTCCTCATCACACTCCTTTTACTTGCCACATCGATAGGTGAGGGGAGTATTGTGATCGCGAATATTTTCGATTTTGAGATAACACGCTTTTTGGGCGTTTTATGATGTCTACATAACGAAAATCCACGTCACTCATTTCCGTCGGTCTGTCTGTCGGTCTGTCTGTCGGTCTGTCTATCGGTCTGTCTGTCTGTTAGCGTTTTTCTAACGTCGTAATATCAGTAACCGCTGCATGGATTGTGATTAAATTTGGGAAGCGATATGTCGTGGGGTCGTAGTAGGTAATGTTCCTAGAATTTTGGAAATCGTTGTAAGGGGGAGGAGTCATTAGCAAAAAACAAAAAAATCTAATATTCCTCAAATTTCGTTTTTAGGCGTTTTAGGCGTTTCCTTCTTTTTTTGGGTGGGGGTGAAGTTAGGGTGGTTGGTGGGTGGGAGTTTGTAAAGCTGAAAAATTTGTCGTACTCATAATGGGCTGTCCATTGATCCTTGAATGAAAAACTTAGGGCATAATACACTTCTTTAGGCCCATCTGAACATTGCCTTACTTGTTATAGAAACCAAGGGACAATAGATCGTTCTATATTGCGTAACGCGAAAATTATTGAAATGATTTTAATGAAATTATGACACAGAATTTACTGCCGCGGTGAGAATGGGAAACGTGTCTGTTTTTAAAAAATCGTGTCAGTGGCGGCGCACCAATAATAAAAATACTAAACATCTAAGAACAGCTCAAACTTTGTTTTAAGACGGCTTGGAGGCTCCTAATCGTTTCGCGTCGTCCAGTTGAAGGATGCAGAAGAAAGCTGTAATGTTCTAGTTCCTAAGGAGGGAGACGCAAGAACCTATTTAAGAGAGATTTTGTTGGATATTTTTTTGTCGGTGAGTGGGCGATGATTTGGTTGCAAAGGGAAAGCAATGAAATGGTATCATCATTATGTGTGGGAAGCACTGGGTCAATTAGCTTGACTCCATTTTTTGCCTACGATCACAGAAGATGTTGCGATTCTTCTGCATTTGACAGATTTCATTAAGACCCGATAGGTATTACAAGATATCAAAGTACAACCTCCAATTTGATATTTCCGAAATTTTTCGCGACTGTTATATTCCTCTGCCTATCGTCATAGGAAGGCAAAAGGCAAGTAGAAGAGCCATCGCCTGCTACACAGAGCAAAGAAAGGGATGGCGAGAGAGTGAGCCTGGCCTTTATCGACTAGTGCTACTGGCAGCCAGCTAGCACTATATCGGTTTTCTGCTCACGAAAGCCTGTTTTTAGTCCAGACGATAACGGTCGGTGAGGCTATGTGCAATCTCTCTCACGTGGCTGTGGCACATACCGCCAAACTCTAAACCATATCAAGAGGGATTATCAACTACTCCTGTATTAGGGATTCCTCAAGGTACGGTTTGGGTGGCGCGTCTGGCTACGGCCAGTGCCTTCCTGTAACCATGTCGTCATGATTCTCGTTTAGGGGGTGACTGCTTAAAACCTTTTCTTCAAAATACCTACTGACCATCCTTTCCAACGTCTTCATTACAAAGTATGTCAGACTAATAGGCCTAAAGGATTTGGCAGCTGTGTAGTCTATATATATAGTATAAAGACTACCCCTGCCTCTCTCCAAATGCCTGGCACCTGTCTCAGCGCCAGACTGGCTGTAAATATCACCATTACCCCCACGGTAAAATGACGTTTAGGCCTTTCTGTAAAAGCCCCTGAAAAATGCCATCTTGTCCAGCTGCCTTACATAGCCCAAGTTATAGCGCCAGAACCTCTGTCATTTTCTGGAACGCCGGGTCAGCATATGGACCGGTGACGGTGTGTCCAGCACCCTCTCCGGAAACGTGACTTTCCAGCAGGAGTTTCAATGACTCCACGCTGGACTTTTCCAATTCCCGTCTTTCTTCTGAGAGGCCTAATTTTCTCTCTACCTTCGCCACTCAGGAATATTATCAACCTAGCTGACCTGGTTTTCCCATAGAATTCTTGACAACCAGTGTTTTTTCTTTGTCGCAATTCCTTCTTAAAACCCTTCCTGGCTTCCCTACATATATTCATTCCATGTAGCTTCCGTTCCACTTCTGGTTGTCTTGTTCAGAGCTTTCCGGGTTCTCCTTCGAAAGTCCTCAAGGGTCCCACCATGGAACTCTTTTTTTATGGTCAGCCTCCCGCAAAGGCTGAAAGCCTATGACGCTGTAGAAGCGCTGCGAGAGGATAAGTGTCGGTTCACGTTAGATTTGAAACGCTGCAGGTTGTAGCCGTCGGGAAACAAATTCCCCGACAGCTGATTCCACAGCATCGAAGTTCTCCAAAAGAAGGAATGCTGGAGGAGACTGGTTCGGGGAGTAAGGCCCTCGACCTGGTAAGGATGAGCTCGCAGAGCTTCTCTATTGTTCCTGGTTCGGACGGCCTTTGCTGTTATTATCTGGGAGAGCTCACTGGAAGATCTTCCGTGATAGAATCTATAAACAGGGATAGGTCAGCCACCCTCCTTCGATGTTCCAGACTGTGGAGGTCCTTTGTGAGGTTAGGCGTATCGATTAATCTAATTGCTGTTTTCTGGATACTGTCCAGAAGCTTTAGAGAGTGTTTCGGAGCACATCTCCACACATGGGAGCAATACTCCAGCGATAGTCGGATCTGTGCCTTGTACAGCAGCAGCAGTTGCTCTGGTGTATACAACTTCCTACAGCGGAACAAAACTCCAAGCTTCTGGGATGCCGTTTTAGCAATACTGACGACGTGGTCGAGCCAGGACATGTTATTGTTGATGTTGATCCCCAAAAGCTTGACGGGAGGTGATTCGACTATGGGGTGGCCCTCCATTTCCACGGTTGGTAAGCCATCGTGAGACTTCTTTGTAACTTAACTTTGGTCTCCTTAAACGACGACACTGGTGATCCATATAGTAAAGACAGCTTTATGATTGTGGTATAGAGCCAAGACACCACGGATCGCGCTATAGGTCCATTTAGGAAAACGCTTGTAGCGTATAAATGCGGTGAGAGTGCCCGGACTATTCCGGGTGTGCATCTCGGCCAGGGCTGCGGCCCTGCGACGGACGGCGACTGGCGTGGTTCGATTCCGGGAAGACGCAGGACACGCCGCACCGCCAGGACGAATTCCCCGGAGAACAGATCGATACTTTTCTCCGGAGCCGACATGCAACCCGCCACCGCCACATTTCTCTTCATTCTGAATGCGAGAAAGCCACCACGACGGGCCACGCCCAAATTCTGGCCCTCGTATCGGGCTGCTCGATATATCCTTCGACCTTCGACTATCCCTTTGAATTTTTTTAAAACTGAAAATATAGCGATTCATCGAATCAAGCAAATTGATGTTTTTAGAAATTACTTGACTTCTAGACCAAGTATTCTAAAAACTCGTTACTTGATTTCACTTGATTTTCAATTGTTACTACTTAAGTTGATCCCGTGTTGTTGTACTTGACATATCTAAGCCCTCGACAGAGTGTGGCATGAGGGACTTCTGCCAGTGGCTCAATAGCTTTTTGAACGACCGATCTCTGTTTGTTGTAGTCGAAGGCTGTTCATCAGACGTATTTTCAATAAACGCCGGTGTTCCCTGTTTCTGCTGTACATCAACGAGCTGCTAGAAATAACATCCAATCCAATCTACAGCTTCGTAGAAGAGAGTACATCAATATTGTGCATGGAATCAGTCAAGCCACTATCATCCCAAGAGACGGTACGTCGGCGACAGCAACATGCCTCACAGATCAACGTAGATATCAAAACATATCCTGGCATCTCAGAAGCTTGAAGTTTTGTTTCGCTGGAGGAAGCAATTACTGCTGCTCTATAAGGCACAGATCCGACCATCGTTGGAATACTGCTCCCATGTGTGGGAATGCTCTCCGAAGCATTTTCTATTCACTATGCAGAAGAGAGCAATTAGAATAATAATTGATACGCCTAACCTCAGAAAGGACCTCCACAGCCTGGAACATCGAAGAAGGGTGGATGACCTGTCGCTGTTTTACAGATTGTATTCTAGAAATAATATCCAATCCAATCTACAGCTTCGCAGATGACAGTACATTAGTGTCGTGCATGGAACCAGGCAAGCCACTATCATCCTAGGAGACGGTACGTCGGCGACAGCAGCACGCCTCGCAGATCAACGCAGTTATCAAAACAATTGTCGAGTGGGGATTAGCAAATAACGTACAGTTCAACGTACAAAAAACTCAGGCAACAACACTTACAAGGAAGTCTCACGATGGCTTACCAACCGTGGAAATGGAGGGCCACCCCATAGTCGAATCATCTTTTGTCAAGCTTTTGGGGATTAACATCAACAATAACATGTCCTGGCACGACCACGTCGTCACTATTGCTAAAACGGCATCCCAGAAACTTGGAGTTTTGTTCCACTGTAAGAAGTTGTATACACCAGAGCAACTACTGCTACTCTACAAGGCACAGATCCGACCATCGCTGGAGTATTGCTCCCATGTGTGAGGATGCGCTCCGAAACACTCTCTAAAGCTTCTGGACACTATCCAGAAAAAAGCAGTTAGATTAATCGATACGCCTAACCTCACAGAGGACCTCCACAGCCTGGAACATCGAAGAAGGGTGACTGACCTGTTCCTGTTTTACAGATTCTATTACGGAAAATGTTCGAATGAGTTCTCCCAGATAAAAACACCGAAAGTCGGTCCACGAGGAACAGTAGAGCGGCTCTACGAGCTCATCCTTACCAGGTCGAGGTCCCTACTTCCCGAACCAGTCTCCTCCAGCATTCCTTCTTTTAGAGAACTTCGACGCTGTGGAATGAGCTGCCGGGGAATTTGTTTCCAGATGGCTACACACATCTTTGACCATATAAGGGTTAGATTGAGAAAATATCTTCATTGCAAAACTGGGAAATTCTTGATAGTAAGAATACCAAAATCTTAAATCAAGCATATGGTAATCTTGACCGAAGTATTTCATAATCCTGACTGAAGCATTTCATAATCTTAACTGGGAGCATTTCATAAACTTGACGCAAGTAGCTCAACTTTATTCTAAAATTGTGATATTCTTGGATGAGGAATCTAATAGTATTAATTTGAGCATTCAAACTCTTCTATCAGCATGTAGAAGTTTTCCTGGAGAAATAGTTCTGCAAAATTTCTTAAATCACATTTAATATACTTAGTACTTATCTAGGAACAGCACCTGAGTCAGGTCTTCGCATCCCAATTTTTTTAATACTCATCCATGGTTGGATAGATCCAGTGATAAGGAAGCTGATGGGAACTGGGACGCGACTCAAATGGCGGTGGACCAGCACTACCGGCAGATTCGATGACTGATAGTTGACTGTGGTATTACGGATAATATGCAGGATCCAGGCCAGGGTGCAGGTTTTACGCTACGGTGCTAAAGACGGCGGCGAATACGACAATCCGCAAACCGATAATGGCGGCGCGGACACGGACGGGCAACAGGCTGTTAAGTTGAGAGGGTGGACACTGTGGAGCAGAACCCGTTTCAAGAACTTTTCAACACTAATCTCAGATGCCACCTTTCTTTAGTCCTTCATTGATCAGACTTCTTCTCCCTGGAACCAGCGCTTGTTATCGAAGATAAGTTGTAAACATAGTCACATAAAATTCTGTTGAACCAACCTCCTGCATTGAATTTCTCAACCACAACTGATCTTGGCACCGAATCACTCACCACCTAGAGTTGGTATCTAGCAAACACGCTGAGCAGCCGGTTGCTAGGTAACTTCTATGGAGTTGTTCTTCAATAGCAGTCTTTCAGCTTCGTTGAACGTTATAGGTATATTCAGAGCCAGAAAGTACTCCTCATCATTCAACCCTATCACGCTGTATAAAGTCTAGATAAGACCTGGGAAACTTCTGCTTCTACTACTCTGTCTATACTTGATGCAGTCTAGAGAGGAACCATTCGACTAATCGGTGACCCGGCCTTAACGCGCCACCTCCAGCCACTTGCTCACCGACGTGCGGTTGGTTGACTTCATAGAAAATTTGAACATTACTTCCATAAAATGTCATACGACCTATAGATTAGAATACTTTGAGTTTGTTGAACCTAACTAGCAACCCGCATGAACGCAGACAGTGTGTCTGATGCGTACACCCGCCACCGCCACCGCGCGGCGCGGCCTCAGAGGCTTCGCCTTACAGAAAAAAGTCGTTACAGCAACAGCAGCAGCACGTGCTGGTGGCTGGTGGTAAGGTTAGGCGGTTTCGGATCGCCGCGAAGCGAAGGTAAGACAACGAACGCAACGCGAGGCGGCGATACCAAACGGCAACGACTTCTCTGATGCTTTCAAGTGGAACGCGCGGGAGGCAGGACATGTCGCTATACTTCGTTCGTTTCCGATATCAACACGTTTGGAATGTTTGGATACAATAGCTAGCGGTAGTAGAAGTAGTAGTGATGGGGAGGCGAATTCAGGCTACTTTTAGCCTTTTTGTCAACCCCACTGAACCAACACTGAAAACACTGAAAGCCTACGTCATAGAAATCGCCTTGTTGAAGCCATGATGATGACCTTTCTGCAAGTCATTGTTACGTCACATTGCCAGACTTTTAGTATCCCATGTAGAAATCCAATCATCCCCCAGAATGGATTATGTGCAACGATGGATTGACAGGACATTCGGCAAATCAAAAAGTATCCTTTGTTCGGTGGCTTAGTGTAAAATTGGGCCCAGGCATGGCCGACTTTACTCACTAGGCCGGAGCATGAAATATGGCAACACTGAATCAGCGGGCCGAGTTTTTATTTGTGGTTATGTCATGTGTATTCTTCCAGAGCAGAAAATATGGTTGGAAGGTGATTATTAATGTGTTTCTAATTATTTACCTGCACAAACGAAACTATAAAGGTAAAAAGATGCCTGCAAAGTGTGTAGTACCAGGTTGCACTAGCCAATCAAGGACATACCAACAAAACCTTCCAGAGTAACAACGAAGAGTAGAAGGTGATTTTTAATGTGTTTCTAATTATTTACCTGCACAAACGAAACTATAAAGATAAAAAGATGCCTGCAAAGTGTGTAGTACCAGGTTGCACTAGCAATCAGTGCTTTCAATGGAGGACATAAACAGAAGTGGGTGAAAGGTATTCCTCATAAGGGCTGGTTATATTTATAAGAATAAAGACAATAATTACAAACATTTTAAAGGATAAGACCTATTATAAACCACAATGTGGTACCTACAATGTCTTCTGGACCTCCGAAATATCACAGAAAAAGACAGTTAATCGAACTCATCTGGGCATACCTACGAAAAGATTTGATAGTGAAAGGGAATACAAAACCAGCAAGAATGGCTTCAAAGTGACCTAATAGTGAATTTTTCTAGCTCAAGTTAAAATTTACAAAGTAAATTGAGTGTTCATTAGCAATTGTGCCTCCAATAAGGGACATAAACAGAAGTGGGTGAACGGTATTCCTCGTAAGGACTGGTTATATTTATAAGAATAAAGACAATACTTTACAAACATTTCAAAGGATAAGACCTATTTTAGAGCACAATGTGGTACCTACAATGTTTTTTGGACTTCCCAAATATCACAGAAAAAGACAGTTAATAGAACTCATCTGGGCATGCATCGGGGCATACCTACGAAAAGATTTGATATTGAAAGGGAATCAAGACCAGCAAGGATGGCTTCAAAGTGACCTAATAGTGAATTTTTCTAGCTCAAGTTAAAACTTACAAAGTAAATTGAGTGTTCATTAGCAATTGTGCCTCCAATAAGGGACATAAACAGAAGTGGGTGAACGGTATTCCTCGTAAGGACTGGTTATATTTATAAGAATAAAGACAATATTTTACAAACATTTCAAAGGATAAGACCTATTTTAGAGCACAATGTGGTACCTACAATGTTTTCTGGACCTCCCAAATATCACAGAAAAATACAGTTAATAGAACTCATCTGGGCAAGCCAACGAGGGCATGCATCTGGGCATACCTACGAAAAGATTTTATAGTGAAAGGGAATCAAGACCAGCAAGAATGGCTTCACAGTGACCTAATAGTGAATTTTTCTAGCTCAAGTGACAATTTACAAGGTAAATTGAGTGTCCATTTAAGTGGAAGTGAAAGTGGCAGCAGGAAACAGGTTGCGTTTATTGTTATTTTTTAGTGTCTGACTACGATGAACCAGACATCAGATGTAAGTGGTAGTAGTAGTAGTTCTAAAAAGTATTTTTCTTAATTTATTAACCGAGATGAACTCTAATACATATAAAATGTAATAATTATTCTGAAACTATAGGCCCACTATTTGACAGCTAAGCCACATCTAATGCTCCGGCCTAGTGTAGAGTCGGCCATGGCCCAGGTTGTTTCAGGTGGTGAAGAACTGAAGAGAGTATAGAAGAAGAAAGAGAAAAAGCCGGAGAGATGGACGCGTGCCGTCTGTCTCAAAAAACGAGGGAACATCTGCCGCACCGCGCACCAGTCTGCCCCAGCTTGGCTGGTGCTGCTTCTGATGCATCTTGGCCATCAGCTGTTCCTTACGCGGCAGCGGCGGCGGCCCAACAGCCACATATGTTCGTCTGCCGACACGAGCCCCTAAACTCCGACTTTATTACAGTCATTTCGACACGCAGATATCTCCTTTCACACCAAAATTCTTAGAAGCGAGGTGTTTGCACTGGAATTTGCTTGTATTTGGACTAATGGTACAGTGGGTCGCACAGCCTCAGGCTTGTTACTCAATAAGAAAGTATAACAGAAGGTACTGCTGCAAGTAATGGATGAGTAGGTAACTTGTCTTGAATAACATACAACAATGTATTTTTATGTGCGTTTTATTACTTACACACATAAGAAGAAATTCTCAAGTCAAGAATTGTGATATTCTTGTAAATACATACTCACAACAAGAATATCTGTTCTCACTCTAAGAAAGAATATTTGATGAGAAAATAATAGAAAATTTGTATCAAGGATAATATATTTTTGATTTATATATTTAATTTAAAGAAATATGCTCCGAAAGAAGGTATAATTTTCTTTGGAACCAAGACTATAATAATTTAATAACAAGTACTTCGTAATTTTATATTAAGATTATCATTTTATCCAGCGGTGTCCCGTTTACTTCTATCAAGAATATATACAGCTTGAAAATGCGAACCTTCATTTACAATATTATAATCTTGGTTCGAAAATGAACGTTGTTTTACAAGCACACCCTATATTTGTATCAAGTAAATCGTTTATTTGACGTCTACCAACGTCGGATTGCGCAGGCGCGCAGCGTGTCACGTGTCAACTCTAACCTCTCCACCCTCTCCACTCAACCGCTTGTTGCCCGTCCGTGTCCGCGCCGCCATTATCGGTTTTCGGATTGTCGCATTCGCCACCGTCTTTAGCACCGTAAAGTAATACCTGCATCCTGGATCCTGCATAATAGCACATAATAGTATCTATTCAAACTGTTAAATAAATTGCCATTGCCACGTGATACCCGTGATACCACCGTCAACCATCGGTCAACAAATCTGCCGGTAGTGCTGGTCCACCGCCATTTGAGTCGCGCCCCAGCTCCGATCAGTTTCCTTATAACTGAATCTATCCAACCACCATGAATGAGTTATTAAAAAAAATGGGGATGCGAAGATCTGACTCAGGTGTTCCTATATCAAGTATATTAAATGTGATTTACGAAATTTTGCAGAACTATTTCTCCAGTGTACTTACTCATCACTAAACAGGCACTGACTGATTTACAAATATTTGAAAACTTTGCACACATCTTCTAAGTCCAAAGTTCAATTGGCTTCTACTTCTACATGTGTATGTCTTGCAGATGATGACATAGACGAGAAAAATTTCTACATGCTCATAGGAGAGTTTGAATGCTTGCTTCAATACAATACATTTCTTGGAATGAAACAACAGTGGCTTTGGTAACAGCTCATCAAAGTTATCAAACGCTCAAATCAATACTACTAGATTCCTCATCCAAGAATATCACAATTTTAGAATAAAGTTGAGCTACTTGCGTCAAGTTTATGAAATGCTCCAGTTAAGATTATGAAATGCTTCAGTCAAGATTATGAAATGCTTCGGTCAAGATTACCATATGCGTGATTTAAGATTTTGGTTTCCTTACGTTCGAGAGTTTACCAGTTTTGCATTGAAGATATTTTCTCAATCTAACCCTTATATGGTCAAAGATATCGTATTCTCACTTCAAGATTAGCATAGCTTTGCGTGTATAGGAAGTTATGGTATACTTGAATTAAAGCATCTGTGCTCCATCTAAGAAATTATTTTTATGTGTGTATTTATAATAAATTATAGACCATCAAAATCAACATCCAACTTCTTCTTCTTCAAGTTCCATCTCCTGGCGGAGGTTGCATATTATCGTCGCAATCCCAGCTTTGTTTGCCGCTGTTCTAAATAGCACCCAACAACTTGACCTGAAATCAGGATTCAGTGTAAAATAGGATCGTTTAAAAAATCCGAAAGTTCAAAATAGCGCTGTCGTGGACTAGGGACATCGTGCCTGAGGCGATTCAGGATATGTTCCAAATAAGGACTGTAATATCCTAGAGCCCACTTTGGTTAAGTATGCTTGAAGGCTAAACATTCTGGCTCCAGGGAAAGGTGAGAAAGATCCATCCACATTTCAAAGGAAATCCACGAAAATGGTTCCGTGATAAAGCCGTCATCCAGAATTTCGTCAAGAACTCTTCATGGTCTCGCCTCGCTATGCGGATGAATCCTTCCTGACTCTCCCTGAAGCCAGAAAGTCTAACCTTGGAACAGTCGTTATTTGAAAACATATTCAGTCTGAAAAGAAAGTAATTTTTATAAAATTTTGCAGAACCAACCTCCGGCATTTCATTTTTCAACCACAACTGACACCTTGGTACCCGATCACTCACTACCTGAGTTAGCCTCTATCTAGCAAATACCGGATACTTGGTAGCTTCTATGGAGCTACATTGCAACAGCTGTGTTTCAGCTTGGTAGAAGGTTATACAATTGGCGCCCAATGTGGGGTGCAAAAATTGAATCAAGTTGCCCTTCCTCACTCAGCAAAGACGACAAAGGCAGCAGCGGTGGACCAAAAGCCACATATGTTCGTCTGCCGACACGAGCCCCTAAACCCCGACTTTATTACAGTCATTTCGACACGCAGATATCTCCTTTCACACCGAAATTCTTAGAAGAGAGGTGTTTGCACTGGAATTTGCTTGTATTTGGACTAATGGTACAGTGGGTCGCACAGCCTCAGGCTTGTTACTCAATAAGAAAGTATAACAGAAGGTACTGCTGCAAGTAATGGATGAGTAGGTAACTTGTCTTGAATAACATACAACAATGTATTTTGATGTGCGTTTTATTACTTGTTTATAACAAATTATAGACCATCAAAATCAGCATCCAACTTCTTCTTCTTCAAGTTCCATCTTCTAGCAGAGGTTGCATATTATCGTGGCAATCCCAACTTTGTTTGCCGCTGTTCTAATAGTTTTCCACTGGGCTGCACTCACCTGCACTGCGTTGAACTGAGTGCAATAGTTGTGTTCCACTGGTAAAGCTCTATTGCACTGCTTGATTTTTAGTATGTTCCACTACTAGCATTCTCCGAGTGTAGTGCGCACTCAGGGCAACTTTTTCGCATGAGCCTCGGGATCTCGTGCTGTAGTGCCAGTGCAAATATGGCGAATATGGCTTCAAAAATGTCAGATCTTCTAATTTTAAATGAATTGCTAGAAAGCGATGAAAGTAGTGATGAAGAAATTGCAATGTTATTGAAGGAAAAGCGAAAAATGCCGAAAGTTATAAAATTTGTGGAAACTGTAGTACACAAAATCAGCGATAAAGAGATATACACTTTTTTCTAATAAAAAAAATTTAAAACTTAATAAAATCATTTTTAGTTTAAAAGTAATTTTCGCGTGGAAAGGACTACATGCTACAAGTTAAAAGAAGAATTCAGGGACTCTCAATTCTTCCCTCGGAAGACCACATTTTGCCATCATAATTTTCATAATCCTCAGACATTTTATACCTTTCTAACTTAAATAAACAGCCCTATTAACCTTAGAAAAAACAAAAGTCAGCTGTCATTATAAATGCACTGTTCAGCTTGGGTACGTTCCACTCAGGAATTGCACTGATCCGCACAGATATGCACTTTGTCAGAGCAGATGATAGAATTGCACTTGTCAAGAGCGCAGTGAGTGCTGCTCAGTGGAAAACACTATAAATATCACCCAACGACTTGACCTGAAATCAGGATTCAGTGTAAAATATAATCAAGTTCCAAAATATGAAAGTTTGAAATAGCGCTGTCGTGGACTAGGGATATCGTACCTGATGCAATACAGGACATGCTCCAAATAAGGATTGTACTATCCTTGAGCTTACTTTGGTTAAGTATGCTTGAAGGCTAGACATTCTGGCTCCAGGGAAAGGTAAGATAGATCCATCCCCATTTCGAAAGAAGTCCACGGAAATGGTTCCGTAATGAAGTTATCACCCAGAATTTCATCAAGAACTCTTCGTGGTCTCGCTTCGCTATGCGGATGAATCCTTCCTGACTCTCCCTGAAGCCAGAAAGTCTAACCTTGGAACAGTCGTTATTTGAAAACATATTCAGTCTGAAAAGAAAGTAATTTTTATAAAATTTTGCAGAACCAACCTCCGGCATTTCATTTCTCAACCACAACTGACACCTTGGTACCCGATCACTCACTACCTGAGTTAGCCTCTATCTAGCAAATACCGGATACTTGGTAGCTTCTATGGAGCTACATTGCAACAGCTGTGTTTCAGCTTGGTAGAAGGTTATACAATTGGCGCCCAATGTGGGGTGCAAAAATTGAATCAAGTTGCCCTTCCTTACTCAGCAAAGACGACAAAGGCAGCAGCGGTGGACCAAAAGCCATGTTCGTCTGCCGACACGAGTCCCTAAACTCCGACTTTATTACAGTCATTTCGACACGCAGATATCTCCTTTCACACCGAAATTCTTAGAAGAGAGGTGCTTGCACCGGAATTTGCTTGTATTTGGACTAATGGTACAGTGGGTCGCACAGCCTCAGGCTTGTTACTCAATAAGAAAGTATAACAGAAGGCATCGCTGCACATAATGGCTTGAATGACAAAAGAAACAACAATGTATGTTGATGTGCTTTTTATTGTTTATAATAAATCGCACAGATAAAACTAAACGTCAAATTCAGCACCCTACGAACATGATTTGCAATCAAGATTCAGAATAAAATTGGATCAAGTTTAGTCTCTATACTATTAACGAAGATGACAATTATTTCGAGACAATAGTATCCTAGAGTGGCGCCGGGAAACAGTGACAAAGCCTACACAGAGCACAAGGCTAATGACCAGAGCAGTCGATGCCGATGACACAGAAGTAAAAAAAATGGAGTCATCGCCCGCCTGTCGTCAAAAAACATCCAACACAAAACCTCTTCGTAGGAACTAAAACGACACAATTTAGCTTCAACTGACCGAAACGAAACAACCAGGAACCCCCAAATTGCTTAAAAACGAAGTTTGAGCTATTTTTATATTTTTAGTTTTCTTTTTATTGCTGCGCCGCCACAGTATAATACTGTGTCTAAATTTCATTAAATTAATTCCATGTTACTAAATTCAGAACTATCTAAAGCAATACTCGTATGTATACATCGGACAATTCTAAGTTCCTTGATTTCTGTAATAGTCGAGGCAATGTTCGGATGGATCTAATAAACGTCTATTATTCCGCCAGGTCTTTCCTTCACAGGTCAATGGACAGCCTATTATGAATGAAATAGATTTTTGGGTTTTACAACCCCCACCCCCTAACCACCCCAATTTCACCATCACCCAAAAAAAATAAAAAATGATCAGGAACCCCTAAAATGCCTAAAAACAAAGTTTGAGCTATTTTTATATTTTTTGTTTTTTTATTATTGCTACGCCGCCACTGACACGATTTGTCCCTTGGTTTCTATTATAAGCAAAGCAATGTTCAGATGGACCTAAAAAAGTGTATTATGATCAGGAACCCTGAAAACGCCTAAAAATGAAGTTTGAGGAATATTTGAAATTTTTCGTTTTTTGCTAATTACCACCCCCCCGTATAACGATTTCCAGAATTATCGGAACATTACCTACTACGACACCATAGTATATCGCTGCCCAAATTTCATCACAATCCATGCAGCCGTTACTGAGATTACGACGTTAGAAAAACGCCAACAGACAGACCGACAGACAGACAAACAGACAGACAGACAGACAGACAGACAGACCGACAGACAGACCGACGGAAATGAGTGACGTTGATTTTCGTTATGTTGACATCATAACACGCCCAAAAAGTGCATTATCTCAAAATCGAAAATTTTCGCGATCACAATACTCCCCTCACCTATCGGTGTGGGAAGTAAAAAGAAATTGTCTACACAAAATTGGATGGATATACACCAAAAAAAGGAAGCTTCAAATCTGATTTGATTTGATGATTACAGTTATTATAAGCAAATCAAGTTACAATTGACCTTACGATATACTTCAACTACAACTACCTATACTTCACTTGAAAATACTTTAGTTTATAAAGACAGCATTAACTAAAATATTAAACTACTCATGTAAAGCCTTAGATAAGTTTATATCACATCAACCACATGATACGTCAATTAGTATCAGTATGATATAATTGATTTTCTTTTATGGTGAGCCTACCGCAAAGGCTGAAAGTCTATGGTGCTGTAGAAACGCTGCAAGCGGATGAGTGTCGGTGCACGTTAGATTTGAAATGCCGCAGGTTATAGCCATCTGGAAACAAATTCCTCTGCAGTTCATTCCACGGCGTCGAAGTTCTCCAAATAAGGAATGCTGGAGGAGACTGGTTCGGGGAGTAGGGACCTCGACCTGGTAAGGATGAGCTCGTAAAGCCGCTCTAGTGTTCCTCGTTCGGCCTACCTTCGGTGTTTTTATCTGGAAGAACTCATTCGAACATCTTCCGTAATAGAATCTGTAAAACAGGGACAGGTCAGTCACCCTTCTTCGATGTTCCAGGCTGTGAAGGTCCTTTGTGAGGTTAGGCGTATCGATTAGTCTAATTTATTGTTCTCTTCTGAATAGTGTCCAGGAGCTTTACATAGTGCTTCGGAGCGCACTTCCACACATGAAAGCAAATCAATACTCCAACGATGGTCGGATCTATGCTTTGTAGAGCAACAGTTGTTGCTCTGGTGTATACAGCGCAGCGGAACAAAACTCCCAACTTCTGAGATGTCATTTTAGCAATACGGACGACATGGTCGTGCCAGGACATATTTTAATATCTACGTTGGTCTGTGAGGCATACTTTCGTCGCCGATGTACCGTCTCCTGGGATAATAGTGGCTTGATTGTAAAATATTTCCAAAAGATCGTTGATGTACAGCAGAAACAGTGCAGGGAATAGGACTGATCCCTGAGGAACACCTGCGTTTATAGAAAATGCGTCTGATGAACAGCCGCCGACTACAACAAACAGATATATCGGTCGTTCAAAAAGCTATTCAGCCACTGGCGTGTTCCAGGTGGTAGTCCATAAGCAGCAAGCTTAACCAGAAGTCCCTCATGCCACACTCTGTCGATTGACACTACTCTCAAGCCTCAAATCGGTTTCCGCTAAAACGAAGTCTAGCCTCTCAAAATGCGTACCCCGTCGACTGGTAGATGTTGTCTAGGAAACAGACACACAAGCAAAACCACACTTGAGGGTCCTTTGAGTAACCCTCAAGTATCCCTTGAGTAATACTTAAGGGATACTTGAGAAACGACTATGGGTACGGCCTAAAGTATCCATTCCTTTGAACTAGCTAAGTACGAATGTTCAACCCGCGTCGTACTTCGAGAATGCGTTATCTGTTTCCATATCGCAGACATTAAAGATTTGAATTATTTTTTCCCGCCCTCGGATTATTTTCTCTCAAACACATCGAATGCTTTTGCCGCTAGATGTATATGAGATCAAGCAAAGCTTATGGTGTTCTCCAAAAAAATGCGTTGCGATTTCTCATTCTATTTGTGTATCTCCCTCTTAAAGGCAGCAACGCTGTCAAGCAAAGTAATGGATTTTTTCTGGTGGTTCTGTTGTCGGTAGCGTGACCAAGTTTCGTCTATCAGGCGATGGTAATTGAGCATTGCTTGCATGAAAGTGAAAATATAGTGGGAAAAACTGACTCGATCGATCCTATTTATACCGGTGCGTTACTGTTTTATCGTTTTATTTCTGCTCTTGGTTTGCACCGCTCGTAGTTTTACCAAAGTTTACGGAATACATATAAGTTGGATCACTCTCCGTCGGCACTTTGAAGATCTCACATCAAAGCGATGCCGCGGCCGCACGCGCCAATTGGTTTTTGCGTTGGTTTCTGCCCAAGTACGAGGGTCTTTTAGCGGGGACTTGCTAGCGCCTGGGTGTTACGTATATACGATGGTCATTGAAAGACTAGGTATTGACAGCCGATTTAGACATACAAATACAAATATAACGTTTATTTTGCTAATACACTAAGTTACATAAATGGATATCAAAAATAAAACCTAGTAAAACTATTACTAATGAATCTCAAATGATTTCGCATATTGTAGCTGTTTCGTAGATAAGTAAAAATTGGTTCACAGGTGCTGTAGTATTTTTACCTTAATGTTTTGTTTATTTGGCTTATTTTTGAGACCACAGCTTATAAAATTTATGGTATAGTATATACGAACTCGTATGTACAATTTTAAAAGATAATCATGTGGAAATACTTTACTTGGATGTGAATAAATTATTTTTGACATTTTGCTTTTCAGTGTCATTCCAATTGCTACCGTAGAAACTAAATTGTTAAAGTTATCAATAAAAATATTTTCGAGCTCTGAAATATAATTTAGGATGTCCCTGGGTGGTATGGTAAGACCACCGAATGAATATTTTGTCTCACTATACGCTTTTAGCGTGATACAATCCTTTAAGTACCTGTAGGTCTTGAATTAATCACTTTATACCCTGAGGTCTGCTAGTTTGTTGGAATTATTTTATCGGAAGGAACACAGAAAGGCACAAATGTACAGAGTGTCCCATTAATAATTTTAAATCGGATGTCACGTGACCAAAAACAAATACCTTATTGGGTAGTACAATGACAAAAAAAGACACAAGATCTGCTCTAATTTACATCCCCAAAATTACAATTCTCTACTATTACCCAGCTCCGACATATTGCTTGTCTTAATCGTCGTCAAACAACCTGTATTTATATCCTTCACATTTCAAGGTTTACCACAAAATAAGGATGGATCTGATTGGCATTTTCCATCCGTTAATAAATTTAATTGATAAAATCAAACTTCTAAAAATATTATCCATTTCCTGCACACAAATCCGAGATAACAATATCCGATATTTTTGAGACACTGTATACACTTCGCCGTTAAACACGTTCAACCTCTACTTTGCGCCACCCCGTATCTCCCGGCTGACGTCGGTACACTGCTACCGGTGTACACGGGAGACGGAGCAAGGGGCAGACCGTTTTGATATTTTTACGGAGTGATCCAACTTATATGTATTCCGTAAACTTTGGTTTTACTTATATTTCAACCTAAGAGCCATATTATGACACGATACTAAATTTGCTATCAAATTTCATATCAAATTTGCGAACAAATTTGTTGTGAAATCTTTTAACGTGTCATATGGGTTTTGAGGCAATATTTCAGATAAAATTATTAGGTGTTCTCAGGGCCGTATATAGGGGGTTCACCCCCCCCCCCCCCATGAGTATTCTCATGTATGAAATAACTACTAAACCAATACAAAATAAAAATAATCAAAATGCTTTCTTCAAGCTTAGTGATTCATTTGCTACTAACCAATCGCTCAGCGCTCATGACACATTAGCAGCGATACAATATATACAGTTTTTAAGCAAATTTAGGGTCGTATTCATAGTCAATACTTAAGGTTTTGTGTTTCGAAACCTAACTTGGGGGTCTCTTACGTAAGGCTCCCTTGAGTAATACTCAAGTAACGAAATGTCAACATGACGTTTCGTCGATTTTGTAGGTTAATTTTGGAGTACGGTGTTGTCAGTTTCTGTCATATCCGGAAAAATGTCCGCCACAGAACACGAAATACTGGTACAATACAAAAAGAGATAACAGAAAACGTCAAAATGCGTGGCATAGGCATAACAAATTGTTGACAACGTCGCCAAATGAATCCCACCGTCTGGTAGATGTTGTCTAGGGAACAGATACACAAGGAAAGCCATACTTGAGGGTCCCTTCTTCCTTGAGTAACCCTCAATTAACCCTCACGTATCCCTTGAATAATACTCAAGGGATACTTCAGGAACGACTATGAATACGAAGATATTACAAAGTAGTCTTTTCTGTTATACATAACCCCCCCCCCAAGGTCAACATGAACCCCCCCCCAAGGTCAACATGAACCCCCCCATGGTCACCGCCTAGCTACGGCCCTGGGTGTTCTAAATATTAGCAAATTTGATATCAAAACTGCGCGTAAAAGTGCGCAGAAGAAGAATAATGGAGTTGACATTAGTCGGATTGACATCTGTCAAAAACAACAAATCGTAACCTGTTTGGTGTCATCGCTGTCAAACGGCGCGTTCTTTTCACATGTGAGACAAATATCACTTCAAGTGTGATATCATTTTATATTTATTTTGCATTCTAAATTCAGCCCTCTCAATACCTCGGCAGGTGCTGAAAACTCTATAACGAACATCGTCTTCTGTTGGTGGTCCAGAAGGACTATGTCGGGCTTGTTGTTTGCCTGTACAAGCTCGAGCATGGAACGAGTAGTTCCAGTAAATCGCGCATCTCTCGTTCTCCACAACGGGCTCTGTATCATCTGGAGCGTATATGGCAGCACCGGTGTCTCATCGATACCGTATGATGAGTGCCTTGATTTTTTTTATGGTCAGCCTCCCGCAAAGGCTAAAAGCCTATGTCGCTGTAGAAGCGCTGCGAGAGGATATGTGTCGGTGCACGTTAAATTTGAAACGCTGCAGGTTGTAGCCGGCGGGAAACAAATTCTCCGGCAGCTCGTTCCACAGCGTCGAAGTTCTCCGAATGAAGGAATACTGGATGAGACTGGTTCGTGGAGTAGGGACCTCGACCTGGTAAAGATGAGCTCGCAGAGCATATCTAGTGGTCCTCGTTCGGACGGCCTTTGCTGTTATTACCTGGGAGAGCTCACTCGAACATCTTCCGTGATAAAATCTGTAGAACGGGGACAGGTCAGCCACCCTTCTTCGATGTTCCAGGCTATGGAGGTCCTTTGTGAGGTTAGGCGTATCAATTAGTCTATTTGCTTTCTTCTGGATAGTGTCCAGAAGCTTTAGAGAGTGCTTCGGAGCGCATCCCCACACATGGGAGTAATACTACAGCGATGGTCGGATCTGTGCCTTGTAGAGCAGCAGCAGTTGCTCTGTTGTGTACAGCTTCCTACAGCGGAATAAAACTCCAAGCTTCTGGGATGCCGTTTCAGCAATACTGACGACGTGGTCGTATCAGGACATGTTGTTGTTGATGTTGATCCCCAAAAGCTTGACGGAAGGTGACTCGTCTATGGGGTGACCCTCCATTTCCACTGTTGGTAAGCCAACGTGAGACTTCTTTGTAAGTGCTGTTGCCTGAGTTTTCTGTACGTTGAACTATACTTTATTTACTAATCCCCACTCAACAATTGTTTTGATGCCTGCGCTGATCTGTGAGGCATGCTGCTGTCGCCGACGTACCGTCTCCTGGGATGATAGTGGCTTGCCTGGTTCCATGCATGATATTAATGTACTGTCGCCTGTACAGCCTTCGACTACAACAAAAAGAGATCGGTCGTTCAGAAAGCTATTCAGCCACTGGCGCAGGCCAGGTGGTAGTCCATAAGCAGCTAGCTTGACTGGAAGTCCCTCATGCCACACTCTGTCGAAGGCTTTCGATATGTCAAGCGCAACAACACGGAATTCGCCATGGTTTTCAATTGCTCTGTTCCACAAGTGAGTGGCATAGGCTTACGGAAGCCATACTGGCGATCGTTCATGATGTTATTATTGTCCTCGTATTTCAGGATCGGTGTGTTAATGACAGTCTCCATAACCTTAGCCAATCTTCCATGAAGCGAGAAACACGCCTTGCTGATATGATTTGTTTGAAGAGCTTGCAAAGAATAGGTGCAAGCTCAGCGGCACAGCGTTTAAGGACAATGGCTGGAATTTGATCAGGACCAGTAGCTTTCTTCGTGTTTAGCTTTTGGAGGATGCTTTTTACATGTCGATGTTGAAATTTGACCTCTGCCATTCTCGAGTTTACGTTGATGGAGGTAGTCGGAGTACTTCCTTGGAAGTCTACAGTAGAATTGGCTGCCTCCCTAAGATGTCTGATTTTTCTATAGGACCAGAAGCGATGGACTCGTCCTCTCTGGCCAAGGATGGTATTGAGGAATAGGAAAAGTTCTGACTAACAGCCTTAGCTACAGACCAGAATGTTCTGGACGAACTAGGACATGAGAGGAGCTTGTTCTTAATTTTTTGGTTGTGTTCCTCCTTGCTGTTGTCAATCACGTGAATGATAGTAGAGCACTCGTAGAGTCGCGTTGTGCCGATGGACGTAAGCCGTCCCAGAGTACGTCTTACACGCCGACAAGAGATGCATAATCGTCTCTGACGCCTGTCGGCAAGCTCTACAACGGGTGTCGGGTAGATCTGCACCCCTAAATTTTTTACGGTAAACCAAGCTGTTGAAGGTACCATCTTCGCAAGTATTATTATTATTATTATCTTTGGGAAGGGCATCTCCAACTTTAGAGAAATTGTACACGTTTGAAATAAGAAAAGGTGCTAGACAGGGATGCATCTTATCCCCAATGTTATTCAACTTATATGTGGAAAGAATATTTACGGAGGCAGTTTCGAACAACTCAGTTGGCATAAGAATAAACGGAATTCCCATAAACAACATCCGGTATGCAGATGACACTGCCATAATAACAGATAATGCAGCTGATCTCCAGATCCTACTAAATCGAGTCACTGAGGCAAGTAGAAATCTAGGCCTTAAAATTAATATTGGCTAAACAAAGTTTATGGTGATCAGTAGAAACAACACAACAAACACCCAGATACAAATAAACGGAAAAAACATTGAAAGAGTTTCACAGTTTAAATATCTAGGATGCATGGTCAATGAAACATGGGATCCAGACCTAGAAATAAAGTGCAGAATAGAACAAGCACGAATAACCTTTCTAAAACTTAAAAAAATTCTCACTGACAAAAACTTAAACTTCAGCCTCAGATACAGAATGGTAAAATGTTATGTCTGGTCAGTTCTGCTCTGCGGAATGGAGGCGTGGACATTGAAAAATACCCTGGGTAGACCATGTAACAAATGAAGAAGTTCTCCGAAGAGCTGAACTAACAGACCTACAGCTATTCGACACAATTAAAAAAAGAAAAATAGCCTACCTGGGACACGCAATACGGGGAGAACGTTATCAGTTACAACGCCTGGTACTTCAAGGTAAAATCGAAGGAGGAAAAAGAGGAATAGGAAGAAAAAACTATCCTGGCTCAGAAACATTCGGCAGTGGACAGGAATGAGAAGCCTCGGTGAGATACAGCAAAATGCAGCTGTGAATAGAGAAATTTGATGGGAAAAGGTTGGACGCCTACGCAAGAATCTGCAGGGCACTCTAAGAAGAAGAAGTGCACCTTAAAAGAAGCAAGATACACGTGTGATTTTTTACAGTTTGCATCATACAACCGCAAAATTACGACGCTGTGGACAGTCAAACTTAGGCACTCAAAAACATGAAATACTTCTACAATAAAAAGACAAGTCCATTCTTCCAGCTCATACCCATGGATATAATTCTTTACTTAGGCCTTTTTACCTACTAACGGACACTGTCTTACCTGACCAAAAGAAAGAAAAAAATAGAGCGGGTCACACGGGTCACTCAACGGCTAGCCGGAGAACAAAAATTAGTTCACAGCCTATTTCCTTACTCCTTACCTACCGAACTTAGAAATTATTAAAATTAAAGGCAAAGGCAGGACCGCAGGAAGGGGTCACTACGATCAAAATTGGTTCACATGCGCTGTTCCTCTACCTGGACTATCCTTTGGCTATTTTCTCATGCTAGCCATCGGTCATCCAGGTAGATTTCGATTCGCGCTTAAAAAAATCGCTACGCATTACTCGATGGTGCGTGCTAGGTGGCTAAACGGTATGCAGTTCAGGCTTATAGGCCAGGAATTTTAGTCCTAAGGGGGGCCAAGATTTTTTTTAATTTTTTTTTAAAGAACACATATCAAAAAACAAAAACAAACCGCAAATAAAACAAATATTACACAAAGAGTTTCTTGGAAACTTGTAGTGTAGTACAAAATAAAATTGTTAAAAATTTTCGCTCAATACTCTAAGCTGTAACCACAATTTACTTTACATCTAAGTGAAATTGAAAGTATATAAGATCAGTACACGTACAAAACATCACATTATCTAAAACATATTTATTACAATAATTCAGGTAAATACTTAATTGAATAGTTTATATTCTATTATTATCTCCATAATTTATAAATTTACTTTCCTCTCCCGTCCTCTCTCTATTCGTTCTCCTCTACAGTTTTTCAACTTAACAATCTCTATAAACATTTTTAAAATCTATTATTGCATGAATTTGTTTTCTCGAAACATTGTGTATAAACTTTTTAGCTGCTATTTTTAATAATTTTAAGTTAACTATCTCTTTCATTTCAGGTAAAAAGTTGAATGATTTGTGAATCGTAAAAGTGTCTCCGGACATATCATCATCATTATCATAGTCAACAGACATGTTGTGAACTCGTAAAATGCATTAAGTCGGAGCTAGAGTATTGCCGACACGAATATCATCAATAGTTTTGAGAACTGTAGCTCGCCATCGTTCGCGATTTACTGTCAGTTCAGTGGCGCTCTTGATACTCATATCTAGCAACTGTTTCGTCGTGTCCACCCAGCGTGTAGGAGAACGGCCACGGCGCCGCCCACTCGGGGCGTGACCCTGAACTACAAGTTTCTCCATATTATCGCTTCTGTGAATATGTCCGAAGAATGTAAGCATTCTCATCGACACAATGGAGGATAGTCTCTTTGGATTACCGAGCTCATCCAATATGGAAACATTAGTTCGATGGGCGGCATAAGGAATTCTCAGCATTCTCCTCTACGTCCACATTTCAAAAGCATCTATGCGAGCTCGACCTGCCTTTTTAACAGTCCAAGTTTCCGAGGCATACAAAAATATGGAGAACACAAGAGACTGAACCAGTGACATTTTGGTAGCTTTAGTGATGTTATGGTCACGCCATATTTTAGTAAGCTTTGTCATGGCCACCCATGCCTGTTGAATGCGCCGTCGAATCTCATTCTCACAGCTACCTGAATTGTCGATCAAAGTACCGAGGTACGCAAAACTTTGAACTACCTCACAACGGCCTATTGACTTTATTTCTCGATGATTGTCATGCTCCCTATCTACGATAATAACCTTAGTCTTGTTGTAGTTAATACCCAGACCATATGCTGCACTGTGTTGTTCTAAAACGTTCAATAGAGCTATTAGTTCTTCCTGAGAAGCAGCAATAAGGGTTGTATCGTCAGCAAATCTTAAGTTAGATATTTTGCTTCCGCTATAGCTATACCGCCATTCCAGTTGTCCAATACCTGTCCCAAATTCAGAGTAAATGTTAAATAACATCGGAGATAATACGCATCCCTGACGAACTCCCTTTCTGGCTGCTGTTTGACCAGACAGGTCATAAGAGTACGTGATATTATTATAAAATGGAGTCAAGATGATTGACTTAGTATTTTCCATTACGGTGATATCATTTTATGATTTTTTCATTGCAAGAAGCTATAGTGTGAGATTCCCTTGCAACCAAATCATCGCCCACCTGCCCTCAAAAAACACCCAGTACACAAAAACTATAGTAAAGCCGAAACGTCATTGAACTATTTATTTTAACAGGCATTTTATTCATGGGTCACTTCAGCGTAGTGGCCTATGGTGTTATATTTAATAATCAATAACGATTTAGTTGAACCTACATCTTGTGTCCATGCTAACTGAACTATAATCAAACAAGGATGTATTTTCTACCTGCCTACACCGAGCGGTGCGTTGCTACCCTTTGACCTTCTGCAATTTGACCTAATTTAAATTATACAAGGATTATTTGGGTGAAAAAGGATAATGGTCAAGGAGGTAGCCGAAAGGTACAGCGGTGAGCGGACCCGAGACCCTTGTCCGTCGTTTTTTATGCGCTAAGGGCAGTCTGGAAGGGACACTGGTCATGCCGCGTGATGGACCATCTGAATTAGACCAACGAATTTTCGAAAGCAGTTTTGATATACTTTATGAAACGTGCGGCAGAACTACTTTCCTGAGAAAAAAGTGTATCAGAGTGATGTCAGACAATGAGCCAATTGGGTATTGTCAATCAATATTTACAATCAAACAACTGAATGGACCAGGGTATTTGTACTCCAAAAGAGAATTTTACGACTGATTTTCAACATCAAACCGATGGAGCCTTGTTATAAATTATTCGTGGATAATGGCCTTTTGACAGTTGCAGGCATATATTTATTCAAATTACTTATCTATGTAAAACACAATTTAAACAATTTGAAAAAACACTCAGATATTCACTCATATTCAACAAGATCTATAGTAAGCTATATATACAGAAGTACCATCACGTTTTTTATAAAAAATCCTCCGATTACACTGGCATCCACTACTACAATCTGTTACCTGATAGTTCAAAAAACATCCAATCAAATATTAAGTTCAAGAAAAATTTGAGAAATTATCTTGTGGAGAAATGTTTTTATAGCCTGAAGGAGTTTGTTGAAACGACGTTTAGTGATTTTGTTATTTACATTCGTAACGTATTTTCTACTGTTGTATGTATGTATTTTGTGCTTATTTTGTCACTTACACTATCTATGTTAATTTGTTTTTGTGTTTCACATTTATTGTGTTGTTTGACGAAACTTATCTGCTTCAATAGCAGCATGTAGTGAATAAATGATTCTATTCTATTCTATTCTTATGAAATTTTGCTACCATGGAGTGGTTAGAAATACATATCAGAAAGAAAAGAGGTCCTACAACAGAGCCTTGAGGCACACCTGAAAAAGTATGGTCGGGCTGAGATACGAACACCTAGAAAAAAAAAGGGATATTTGCATTGAAAATTAGTACACAGTTTGGCAGTACCATCTCTGGGACACATGTAACACTTTTTGTTCATTCAGACGCTTTTACCTACATGCCGTCTCTAAAAAACTAGACGTGTAAGAACAAAGCATGGCTTTTTGTGGATTCAAATATCTGTTGCGAATGTGGCGAGAGACTAATTGGTTATGTAAAGATGACAGCCCCAGTTTACGCAGTTAAGAACAGGGTCGGATTGTAGGCCAACGAGAACGTGGTACTTCTTCCAGAGCAATTGCAGCATGGCATGGATCGTAGACTAGTTTGTGATTGCTGTAAAAACAGACCTATTACCGCAAATCTTTTTTCTCTATCATTTGGTTTCTCTGTCCTAGTTTTTTGCTTCTTACCCGAAAATTTGTAATAATGGAAAAAAGTTTGAAAGCCCGCTCTTCATTTGTTCAAAGAATGGAACCAAATTTTGCTCAAGACATAGTAGGTACAGTCTAAAGCAGTCACTATTCCCAATCCAAAATATGCTTTTTTGTATGCCTTGTATTTTTGTATGCCTCGGAAACTTGGATTATTAAAAAGGCAGATCGAGCTCGCATAGATGCTTTTGAAATGTGGACGTGGAGGAGAATGCTGAGAGTTCCTTATACCGCCCATCGAACTAACGTTTCCATACTGGATGAGCTCGGTAATCCAAAGAGACTATCCTCCGTTGTGTCGACGTGAATGATTACTTTCTTCGGACATATAAACAGAAGCGATAATATGGAGAAACTTGTAGTTCAGGGTCATGCCCCGAGTGGGCGGCGCCGTGGCCGTTCCCCTACACGCTGGGTGGATACGACGAAACAGTTGCTGTTTATGAGTATCAAGAGCGCCACTAAACTGACAGTAAATCGCGAACGATGGTGGGCTACAATTCTCAAAACTATTAATAATATTCGTGTCGGCAATACCCTAGCTCCGACTTAATAATGCATTTTACTAGTTCAAAACATGTCTGTTAAGACATTGTGACTATGATGATGAAAATATGCTTTAACTACTGTTCAGAAGCGCAATCTAAATACAAATATATTATATTGTATAATAATTGCTACCGTAATCGCTTGTTAAATTTTTACCAACCGCACACGAGTCGTAGTAGAGAGGGGGGGGGGGGGAGAAAGAGAAACGAAACTCGCGATAAGACATACAGCAGAATAGCTCTGTTATCTTCGACCAATTGCGTTGGTTTTTTTCTGAGATACGCGCTCACCTCGGTACGCTCGTCACTCTGTATCATTACCTGTAAAACCTGCACTTAAATTACGTCTGAGAACAATTAACTGCTTTGTATTTCATATTGAAGTGGCGTACGTATGTCTGTATTTAGAAAAAAAGGTCTGCTACGCACACATCTCAGTCTTAAGGCGGCTCCTACGGAGAGCATAAACGGTCATTTTCAAGTGATTTCATCCCAATTCCTAACGCTCTAGTTTTCAATATTTTTGCATGAAATTTTTACATTAAGTTTAAAAGGAAATTACACAGGGAGCTATCGAAGCATTTTTTGAAGAAAATTGATTGAACATGAAATATGATCGCTTGAAGTTGCCTATTATCTTCGTCAACTTTGTAATTTTTTTAAGAAAAGCCCAGAAGCAAAAATGAAAAAGTGCTTCGATATCACTCTGGGCAATTTCCTTCTTAACATCATGTAAAAATTTCATGTAAAAATATTGGAAAATGAAGCGTCAGGAATTGGGATAAAAAACATCTGCAAATCGCCTTCCTCTTCGATTTTACAAATTTCGGGCGACGCGCTAACTTGACTGTTTCCATTTCTTTCTAATGTAGCGCGCACCTGTTTATTTATCATGCCCGTCGTCGGTTCCTTTTCAGCTCCCCGCATCTTCCGGAGAAACTATTCCGGATTGTAGGAGCCAGCGTTAAGTTCTAAAAACACAAACACAACCTTTCGATTGACCTACTATCTTCATCATCTTTAGGTCACATAATTATCTACATCAGTATGATTGATTTCAGGAACTATTTTTCTATAAGGTAGAGCAGCATTCAGAAAAAAAGCTGGAAAGTATAATGTATACTATGTCGTTCCATTAAAGGGCAATGAAGAGCCTACTATGGATACAAGAAATTTTGCAGTTTCAAAACCCCCTATCACCAAACTATCACAGTTTTACCCCACATAAAAATTTGCAAAACGATCAGGAACCCCCAGATCGCCTAAAAACAAGGTTTGGGCTGCCACTGACATGATTTCTAAAAACCATACGCGTTTTCTATCCTCGCCACCGTAATAATACTGTGTCAAAATTTCAATGAAACCAATTTATTAATTTCCAGGTTACACAATACAGAACGATCTATAGCAGTACTCGTTTGTATACATCAGAAAACTAAAATTCAAAGTGCAATCCCAAAACATAATACTCTGCTGCAATTAAAATCTTAGCTGCCAGTTAACCGCATAACTGACACTTTCAACTTCCAGTCACTTTAGCAGTTACTTCAGCTGGCAGTTAACGGTTAGCAGGAGAAAGATAAACTCTATAACTGCTAGTTAACAGATAACTGTCAGTTTAATTAACTTAACTGAGCTTGATAAACTGGCTCTTAGTCTAGAATGTGAGCTGATTAGCCACACTTGTGAGAAAATTTTAGGTTGTCGCCTAACATGTTATCACTTAGCTAAGTAATTTAAGCTTGCCTAAATATCACTGAATATGTATTAAAAAATGGGTTTAAACAATCTATGCAAATTATTTGTATACTATATAAACTATTTTCTAACACCAGCCACTTATTTCGTATTCAGATCATCGTTTCCGACGACTCTGTTCCTAAAGATAAAGCAACATGTTTTTCTCGAATAATGAGTTGATAAAAAGCCTCGTTTTTCCCATAACTTCAACGTTATCAGAAAATATGCAAAATTATGAAAGGGGAACTAAATGATAAGAATACGCGTACCGCTTAGGATAACAAACAGGACGATCATTTACATTTTTTTTAATTTGAAACCTATCTGTTTTTCTACACACGTGTCATTGCTATGGAAGTGAGTCACATAACCCATGATCACTGATAACATAACAGATATTGTGGTAAAATGTATGCTTGTATCTTCTAGAATGATCTACTATTCTGTCCGAAAAACAACATGGATACTCTTTTGATAAAGGTTGTGATTCTGCTTTATGTGAATTTAGTCATCTTGTTACTCACAATCTAGATAAGAGAAAATATGTGTTGAGTATGTTTATTGACTTTTCGAAAGCCTTCGACTTAATTAACCACGATTTATTATGTATTAAGCTTGAAAGGTATGGTATTCGCGGTGTGCCATTGAAACTAATTACATCTTATTTGAAAGATAGACAGCAAGTGATCAAAATCAATAATATACTGTATGAAGGAACAAAAGTGACTTTAGGTGTTCCTCAAGGATCTGTCCTGGGACCCCTACTGTTCAATTTATTTGCCAATGACTTGATACTTTTCTTGCAAAACAACAACAATACTCATGTCACGTGTTACGCAGATGATACAACTATCCTGATTATTGGAGATGATCTGTTAGGGCTAAAACAACAAGCTGAAAGTATATATCATAGGGTAACTTGCTGGTCATCAAAGAATAGCTTGAAAATAAATCATAAGAAAACTGAGTTAATGTTATTCAAACAACAGATACCATTTAGCATTGAATATAGAAACAGTGAGATTATAAGCACTAACAAAGTGAAGTTGTTGGGAGTAACTTTTGACGAGCATCTGCAATGGTCTGACCATGTAGATAACTTGTGTCTCAAACTACACAGTAGCTGCTATGGGTTGAAGTTCATGAAAACCCAATGTAGCGAAAGTATTCTACTTACTTTATACTATGCTAATTTTCACTCACACGCACGATATGGAATACTATTATGGGGAACTTCACGATATGCAAGCAGAGTGTTCATGTTACAGAAGTTTGCGGTACGCATAATTGCGGGTATTAATTCTAGGACTAGTTGCCGTATGTACTTTAAAAAATATAAAATTTTAACCTTATACTCAATTTACATATTGGAAGCTTGCACATATGCCTTCAAAAACAGGGCAAGAATGAGTAACAACGGAGCTACATACCACCACAACACACGAAATAAAGATATCTTACAACCAGATCAGCATAAGACCACATTATATCAGAAAGGTTTCTATTTTAATAGCTGTAAGCTGTATAATAGTCTCAGTGACGACTTACGAGCATGTTGTAATATATGGGTGTTCAAGAAGAAACTCAAAAGCCTTCTATTGGAAAAAAGTTGCTACAGTATTGGAGAGTTTTTTAACTAAGATTTCAAATTTTTTAAATTTATTTCATTACTTTTATGTATGTATCTGTCATCTAAGTATTTGTAATCTGTGTAAGTTAGGAGTTTGTCTATTTACATGTAATTATGTGTTATTGTTTGTATTTTTACATTTAACATTTACTTTATTTACTATTTATTTATGCTCCACTGTGACGTATTCCTGCATTTGATGTCGTTTTTTTGACAAAGTAGTGTGGAAATAAAGATACATCCTCATACATACATTATTATTATTATTATTATTATTATTATTATTCTATCTTTACTATTATTGAAAGGAGTGAATAGAGATTCACGACTTGACTTGATTTTCAAGCTACTTGGCCTGACTTGACTTGACTTGATATCAAGTTAAGTATTTGTTTTTGAAATTCAAGTCAAGTAGTTACACATCAAGCAACTTGAAAATCAAGTTTTTCAAGCTAACTACTTGATTCTTCTTGAAAAAATTATTCTTTTTTGATTCTGATTAACTGCCAAAACGCAATTACAATAAAATCTATGTATATAAAGATGTAACTTAGTTAAATAATGAATGTAATAATATAAAATAAAAATATGAAATATTCTGAATTTTGACAATAATACATAGAAAAACAATAAACTCAAATGGGGGTGGGTTGGCTCAGTTGGCTCAGTGGTTAAAGTCGATGGCTCATGACCGGAAAGTCCCGGGTTCGATTCTCGTTAGAGGCGGAAATTTATTTCTAGTTTTTTCAATCAATAATAAATATCCATAAAAAAAAGCTCAGCGAAGAATTTACACCCGAGCCTTCACTGTTGGCTTCTAATTAACAATGTCGTTCCTAGAGTGGCGCCGGGAAACAGTAACAAAGCCTATACGGAACACGAGGCTAATGACCAGAGCAATCGACGCCGATGCCACAAAAGTAAAAAAAAATTAATACCCTCAATTGCCATCCATGATTTGAGACACATAAGACTTCTAACGGAGTTATCACCTAATCGATTTCTTGTTTTGGTAAGAGTTAAAGCAGTTAGAGAACTGCCTTTAAACTGGAGCTGAAGAAGCTGGCGTTGCCAAAAAGTCTTTGGCCATTGCGGCAAGGTTGAAAAATACATTCGTGTCTTTTCCACCATTCTAAAATATCTTCAGTACTGTCCCTTGCCGCTTGAATACTATTTATAATCTGTTCATCGGTTTCATCTCGATCAGGTTTATTGTCAAGTACCATAGCCCACGAATCTAGTCTATCGAGCAGCATATTAATGCAAGAATGATGGAAATACTCTTAAAAACATTAAGGTACAGGCAAATTCGTTCAATTAACGAACATTCTGTGTCGGTTAGCTTTAAAGTTTTAAAGTCATCGGGTGCCTAGTTGCTGTCGTAACCTCGGTGATTCCCCTATTTTAACGCTTGGATTCGCATATTACAGATCGATATCAAGTAGTTTGATTTTACTTGATATCAAGTCAAGTAGTTCAGATCGAAAAACAAGTCAAGTCAAATATCAAATTTTCAAAAGCTTGAGCTTTCAAGTCAAATATTTAAGAAAAAACTCAAGCTACTTGGCTTGATGAAGCCCTAGAAGTGAACCAACAGAGAAAACTACTCCAAGGGCAAATATCCCTACCAGCATTGAATTACACTATTGAAGAAACCAGGAAACATGAGGAAAACGATTTCCATCCCCAGTCCACGACAGCTATGGTGTTATTATCTGGGAGAGCTCACTCGAACATCTTCTGTGATCGAATCTGTAAAACAGGACAGGTCAGCCACCCTTCTTCAATGCTGCAGGCTGGGAGGTCCTTTGTGAGGTTAGGCGTATCGACTAGTCTAATTGCTCTTTTCTGGATAGTGTCTTTAAAGAGTGTTTCGAATCGCATCCCCACACATGGGAGCAATACTCCAACGATGATCGGATCTGTGCCTTGTAGAGCAGTAGTAGTTGCTCTGGTGTGTACAGCTTCCTACAGCGGAACAAAACTCCCCAAGCTTCTGGGATGCCGTTTTAGCAATACTGACGACGTGGTCGTGCCAGGACACGTTATTGTCGATGTTGATCCCCAAAAGCTTGACAGATGAAGAATACTAGTATAGTATATTTTCATCCAAAGATCTAAATCCGTAGATATAGGACAAGTCAAAACACAAGTAAAGAATAAAACAAATAAATAAACGAGTACAACATTAAAAAATGGAGTCAAGTTGATTGACTCAGTACTTCCCACGGCAGCCTTCCCTCCCCTAAAATTGTCTTATTTCGCTAAGTATTTCCTTCAGAGGTCAATGGACAGCCTAAAACATCTAAAAACGAAGTTTGAGTTGTTTTCATACTTTTAGTTTTTTGATTATTGCTATATATGCTGTCACTGACACGATATTTAACAAACATACGCGTTTTCCATCCTCACCACGGTAATAATACTGTGTCAAAATTTAATTAGAATCAATGTAATAGTGTCCACGTTACAAAATACAAAAAGATCTAAAGCAATAAATACTCGTATGTATGAATACAGAAAATTCTAAGTCCCTTAGCTTCCGTAATACGCTAGGCAATGTTCGGATGGACCTAAAAAGTTGATTTATGTCGCTAGGTCTTCCTTCACAGCCCCTACCCTACACCCTATTATGAATACAAGAAATTTCTCAGTTTTTCAACCCCCCATCCCCTAACCACCCCAATTTCACCCCACCCAAAAAAAACGCAGAAAATGATCAGGAACCTCTAAAACGCTTAAAAACGAAGTTTGAGCTGTTTTTATATTTTTACTTTTTTTTATTATTTCTGCGCCGCCACTGGCACGATTTATAAAAACCATACGCGTTTTCCATCCTCGCTACGGTAGTAATACTGTGTCAAAATTTCATTAACATCAATTCAACAGTTTCCTTGTAACACAATATAGAAGGATCTAAAGCAATACTCTCGTATGTTTACACCAGAAAAAATTCTAAGTCCTTTGGTTTCTGTAATAGGCAAGGCAATGTTCGGATGGACCTAAAAAAGTTATTTATGTTGCTAGGTCTTCCTTCATGGGTCAGTGGGCAGTCTATTATGAAAGCAACACATTTTTCAATTTTACAACCCCCCACCCCCCAACCACCCCAATTTCACCCCCACCCAGAAAAAGTAAAAAATGATCAGGAACCTCTAAAACGCCTAAAAACGAAGTTTGAGGAATATTTAATTTTTTTTGTTTTTTGCTAATTACTCCGCCGGCCCTGCACCGATTTTCAAAATTATAAGAACATTACCTACTACGACCCCCCAGCATATCGCTGCCCAAATTTCATCACAATCCATGCAGCGGTTACTGAGATTACGAGGACAGAAAAACGCGTACAGACAGACCGACAGACAGACCGACAGACAGACAGACCGACGGAAATGAGTGACGTGGATTTTCGTTATGTAGACATCATGAAACGCCCAAAAAGTGTATTATCTCAAAATCGAAAATTTTCGCGATCACAATACTCCCCTCACCTATCGGTGTGGGAAGTAAAAATAGATAATATTACAATATCACAGTCAAATTTGTGAATCAAAAAATTCTTTTAAGGAATAAAAGGGATTTTCAGCCAGTAAGTATTTCAAGTCTGTTCTAAATTGCTTCTGGTCTTTGGTTTTAAGATGCGCGTTCTTTAAGTGGTTATAAACTTTAATTCCTATTATGGTAGGACCACCGCTCTTTAATTTTGACTTATGTTTGGGAAGCATTAATTGTTTTTGTCTGGTACCATACTTATGCGCACTGGGATTAATGTAAAGGTGCTTGTTTTGATGTACAAGACATGCCACTTCTAAAATATATAGGTTAATGACGGTTAAAATGTTTAGTTTTTTAAACAGCGGTTTACATTCTGCTATATATTTCGCCCCTAACATGTTACGAATAATTATCATTTTTTGGGAAGATCATTTGTATATATTGCAAATATAATAGGTCCCAGGATAGATCCCTGGGAATGAATAATGAATAAGGACCAGAGGCTATCCAGCACGGAATGTGGCTGGTGCATAGGCCACACGATGGGCCCGTTTGCGCCTCTATCCGCGCTAGTTCCTAAGACCTGCCCTTTTGGCAAAGGCAAGTACATTCTTAGGTCCTATCTCTATTGGTTTCAAGGTTCTTGAGCCCAGCATAGTCTGCCTGTGATAACCCAGGGTTTCACAGCGACACAAGATGTGTGCCGAGGATTCTTCCTCTTCACCACACCACGTGCACGTTGGGTCGTTGACCACCCTCATCACAAACAAGTGGCGCCTGAAGGTGTTGTGACCCGTTAATAAGCCTACTAGCAATCTCAAGTTACTCCTATCCAGAGAGAGACAAAATCGTCCTATTCTCTCTGCAGGCCCTACTAATAGCTCCCGAGCCTGACGGAGATGACCAGAGATGTTGTTCCATCTCAGAGAGTGTTGATTCTGGATCCACTCTCCAGTTGTTTTCCTAATCAAGTTTGCAGACAGTCCTAAGGCTGGTTCCGGGCCCATAAAACTGTTTCCGGATCCCATCCTAGCCAGATGATCCGCCATTTCATTACCCTTTACCCCAGCGTGCCCAGGTACCCACATCAGTGATACCTTGTGTTTAGCTGAGATGTCGTCAAGAGCCCTCCTGCACTCCAGGACCAGTCCCGACGTTATTTTCCAAGCACTCAGTGCTTTGATGGCTGCCTGACTGTCAGAGCAGATAGTAATCCGCCTCCTAGACCCGTCAATTTCCCGAATACGATTTACACAGGCAAGTATCGCATAGACCTCAGCCTGGAATACTGTGGTGTGCCCCCCAAGAGGGAATGAAAGCCTTGTATGGGGTCCGTAGACTCCCGAGCCCGAGCCCTTTCTAGCGAGTGAACCGTTTGTGCACCAGACCTGTCCTCCTCCTTCGATGAGCTGTCTTTCCCTAGACTCCCACTCTTCCCTTGACGCGAACACCACCGTAAATTTGCGATTGAAGCGATGCGTAGGAGAAACTATATCGCTCCTCGCCAACAAAATAGGACTATCCTCGTGCAACTCTGCTAGAATCGTCGAATGTCCTTTGCCTGGATTCGTAGAAGTCCAGCTACCCTGATTCCAGAGACAGAACCCAGTTTTTCTAGCTTCCCCTTGAATTACCAGATCCAAAGGAGGAAGATTCAATAGTGTTTCAATGGCACTCAAAGGTGTTGTGCGCACTGCACTGGTTATACTAAGACATGCCAAACGTTAAACCTTATTAAGTTTGGCTCTTATTGCCTCCGTCTGTATACAGGTCCACCACACTATGGAGCCATATATTAATGACAGTCTGACTATTGTAGTGTAGAGCCAGTGCACCACTTTTGGGCTCAGGCCCCAGCTACTACCGACAACTCTTCTGCAGGCCCATAATGAGTTTCGAGCCTTGCTTACCTTATAATCCACGTGCTGCCTCCAAGTCAGCTTGTGATCCAGTATGACTCCTAGATACTTTACTGACTGAGACAATTCAAGTGTCGTTCTGGAAAAGGTAGGCCTCACGAAGCCTTCTATCTTCCTTCTCCTAGTGAACATAACGAGCTCCGTCTTTTCAGCGTTCACTGACAGATCTACCTCATTACACCACGTTTCCACAACACGCAGCGCGCCTTGCATTACCTCGGAGACTGTATTAATGAATCTACCCCTGACCACTATGCTCAAATCATCGGCATAGGCCTGTACGTAGACCCCTGTGTTACTTAGTCTCACGAGTAGGTCATTCACCACTAAGCACTATAGTAGAGGTGAAAGAACACCGCCTTTGTGGGCAGCCTCGCGCCACTGCAACGCTATAGTTTATGTCATTAAGCGTTGCAGAAGCCACTCGGCACTCTAGAGTAGTAAGAATCCACTCCACTAGGATTGGAGCAATTCCATGTCTCTCTAGGGCGCGTTTTATCGAATTGGTAGTGGTACAGTTGAACGCATCCTCGATATCAAGAAATGCTACCATAGCCACTTCCCGTTGATCTAACGTTTTCTCCAGCCTGCTGACCAAATGATGAAGTGACGTGGTCATGCAAGGATATGTTATTGTTGATGTTGACCCCCAAAAGCTTGACGGATACGGAGACCCACTACTGGAGACAGAGAATATCGATGGATTTGTTCCAACCTGAAGATTTTCAGCTGACGCAAAATCTAATTTAACCATCGTTTCCAAGCTACTTAACTTCGTCGCACACTTTATTTACCAGCGACGTACGAATGTTGATCCGATGAAGGGTCAAGCGCTCGCTGTGACCCGAATTGTTCCACCAGCAAATTAGCATAACCGATTGACTAGATGATCAGTTGATAATTTTCCTTGGACGCAGATTTGAAAACAATGATCGCGTTGCATTCACTTTTTAATGTAGCTGTATTGTTTTCGGTTTTCCGTTTTGCTGGTTTTATTCAAATTGGATGTGTCTACGCAGACCACATTGTTCGTCATCAAAACGGTCATAAAGGGTTTTTCAATAAGGACGGGTTGACGTTAAAATGAAATAAAACAAGCTGTGTGTGAGATATCAAATAATTTTTGTTTTTATTTGGAAGGCCCATGTATGCCATTAGGTGTGGGATATCACATCATTCAAATATCTTTCGCAGCTTCTCACGGTGGCACAGAACCGAGTGGTCCAATTTTCAATCACTCTGCTGCATAAATCCGGCTGAATTCGAGCCATGGACTGGATTATGTTCACCTTAAGGGCAGCGGTACACTCCGGCTTATTGGCATAGACCTGTGACTTCAGAAAACCGCACAAGAAAAAGTCTAGTGAGGTTAAATCGCACGATCTTGGTGGCCAATTCACGTCACCTCTGCGAGAGATAACCATACCCCCAAATCGTTCGTGCAGAAGTGCCAACGTGGCGTCCGCTGTGTGGCAGGTAGCGCCATCCTGCTGGAACCACATGTCGTTCACCTCCATGTTGTTTAACTTGGGATAAAAGAAATCCATTAGCATCCTTCTGTAGCCCTTGCGGGTAATGGTAATGGCTTCACCAACGCCGTTTTCAAAAAAATACGGACCAACGGAGGAATTGACTTCCTTGGATTCTCTTGGACACTTTCACGGACAGCGGCAATGTTCTCGGCTGATTTGAAACTCCTTTGACGTAAGGGTGTTGGCTGATTGTTAACTGAACCAGTCGTCTCGAATTTCCACACCAAACGTTGCAAAGTCGACTTTGAAGGACCCCCGCGTCTTCCGCAAAATGGGGGTAACGCGCGCATGGTCTGCACTAGTGAACACTCATTTTGATAATAAAGTTTTATCATTTGTACTCGCTGCTCAATTGTGTAACCTGTCATAGTGATTTGGCATAAGTCACTAATCATAAATCACTAGATTAGACACACGCTGTCAAAACAACATGGCCGCCACAGACTGCCAACATCGACCCGTCCTTATTGAAAAACCCTTTATTATTAAATTTGCTATATTCTGCGACTGCGACAGATCTTAAACTTAAGACGAATTATTCAAAAAGCCAGAGAGCATTATTTTCCAGCTTTTATCTGCTTTGTAGACTATTCTAAGGCGTTTGATAACGTAAAGTGGCCTAAACTGTGGGAAATCCTCATCTCTATGGGAGTTCCTTATCACCTAGTGTTTCCCATACAGCAACTCTACGAGTCTAATTCGGCTCGTGTAAGGATTGACGGTAACCTGTCTGGTCAAACTGCAACCAGAAAAGGAGTTCGTCAGGGATGTGTATTATGTCCGATGTTATTTAACATTTACTCTGAATTTGTGATGAGACAGGTATTAGGCAACTGGAATGGCGGTGTAACTATTGGCGGAAGCAAAATATACAACTTAAGATTTGTTGACGATACAACCCTTATTGCTGCTTCTCAGGATGAACTAGTAGCTCTATTAAACATCTTAGAACAACATAGTGCAGCGTATGGTCTTGGTATTAACTACAATAAGACCAAGGTTATCATCGTAGATAAAGAGCATGATAATCATCGAGAAATAAAGTCAATAGGCCGTTGTGAAGTAGTTCTAAGTTTTGTGTACCTCTGTTTTTTGATCGACAATTCGGGTAGCTGTGGAAATGAGATTCGACGGCGCATTCAACAGGGACTTGTGGCCATGACAAAGCTTACAAAAATATGGCGTGACCATAACATCACTAAAGCTACAAAAATGTCGTTGGTTCAGTCTCTTGTGTTCTCCATATTTGTGTATGCCTCGGAAACTTGGATTGTTAAAAGGCAGATCGAGCTCGTATAGATGCTTCTGAAATGTGAACGTGGAGGAGAATGCTCAGAGTTCCTTATACCACCCATCGAACTAACGTTCCCAGACTGGATGAGCTCGGTAATCCAAAGAGACCATCCTCCATTGCGTCGACGAGAATGCTTACATTATTCGGACATATTCACAGAAGCGATAATATGGAGAAACTTGTAGTTCAGGGTCATGCCCCGAGTGGGCAGCGCCGTGGCCGTTCCCCCACACGCTGGGTGGATACGACGAAACAGTTGCTGGATATCAGTATCAATAGCGCCACTGAACTGGCAGTAGATCGCGAACGATGGCGGGCTGCAGTCACAACCATCAGTTCCAGGTCCAGTAGTATCATCTTCAAACCATAGTGGTGTCTGAAAGTTTCAAATAGATCTTCTTTATTTAATAGAAAACCTAAGACACGAATGTATTTTTCTAAACCTTACCGCAATGGCCAAAGACTTTTTGACAACGCCAGCTTCTTCAGCTCCAGTTGAAATGCAGTTTTCTAGAGCTGCCTCAACTCTTATCAAAACAAGAAATCGATTAGGTGATAACTTCGTTAGAAGTCTTATGTGTCTCAAATCATGAATGGCAAATGAGGATATTAAAGACTATTTTAGATATTCACTGTTTCCATGTTTGAGTTTGTTGTTTTTCTATGTATTATTGTCAGAACTCAGAATATTTCGTATTGTTATTTCATATTATTACATTCACTATTTAACTAAGTTTGTTGGAGTTTTCATTTTTGGATGTTTTTTTTTAAATAAAAGATTACATCTTTATTTAAATCGATTTTTATTGTTATTGCGTTTTGGCAGTTAATCAGATTAATATACAAAAAAGAACAATGTTTTCAACAAAAATCAAGTAGTTAGCTTGAAAAACTTGATTTTCAAGTGACTTGATGTCTAACTACTTGACTTTGCTTGAATTTCGAAAACAAATACTTGACTTGATCTTGACTTGATATCAAGTCAAGTCAAGTCAAGTGGCTTGAAAATCAAGTCAAGTCGTGAATCTCTACACCGATAGGTGAGAGGAGTATTCTTTTGTTGTTGTTATCTGTTTGATGTTTTTATTTATAAAGTTTCCAAAATATTCGGTGTAACCGAGTAAAGCTCTGCTTCCAAGGCTCAAGATTTCAATTCCTTGGGCTGTTTGGCCGGCGACGATACGCTCCGCCGCCTTGGCGGAACACGCCGATCAGGTGACACCAGCTTCTGAGGATGCCGACCACTCACGTTGGCGAAACTTTGAGGCGGCGGAGCGTATCGATGCCGGCCGAACAGCCCAAGAACCAACAGTTCAACTGATATGTAAACTTTGGTATTGAAGACCTATTACCACTGATTACCGTGTTACCAGAGGTCAAGTTCGAACTACTTATTACCGCATATCGCGTTCAACATAGGTGAAAAATGTTTTGAAACAAAATCTTGTAAAGTCACGACTGCAATTTCTGGAAACGTCTAATGTCAAACATGTCTGTTTACGCATATTTTCTAGTAGATCGCATACCTAGCAGGTTTTTCGCTATTGGCAGCATTTCCATTGAACTACATAGCACAATCACGCGCATTTCAGTGAAAATAGAAAATGTCAATATAGTTAATAAATTCATAGATTTCGTTCGAATATAATAGAGATACGCCAAACAGATCAAAATTTTTGAAAATGTAATCTTCCAAGTCAAGTTCATTGATTCAGTACTTCTCACACATTTTATTATTTTCCTTTAGCATGAAGCTATTGAAGCTGTATGTAGTGTGAGGGAGACCCACAGACAAACAGATGGAAATGAGTGACGTGGATTTTCGTTATGTAGACATCATAAAACTCCCAAAAAGCGTATTATCTCAAAATCGAATATTTTCGCGATAACAATACTCCCCTTACCTATCAGTGCAAGAAGTAAAACGAATGTTATAAAAAAAGAGCTGCATGCTTTTGTATATATTTTTATGATACAAGGTAAGCTTATGGCCAAAAAACTGAATTTAGATGAGAAAAATCTTGGGGTTGTGGCCAAAATTTTGAAAAAGAGGCTGGGTCACAGCATGGAGGAGACTCACGTCACAATTTTTGATAAAATCAAAAATTATTTAATTGCATTTAGAAGTCGTGTTGCACTCAATGCAATTGCTGTTTTCAAATTGGCAAACCTCAACGTTAAAGCCCTGAAGATGGCAATAAACATTGCCGAAAGCTTGGCTGTTAGCACCAGAGTCTCCTCCATGCTGTGACCCAGCCTCTTTTTCAAAATTTTGGCCACAACCCCAAGATTTTTCTCATCTATATATTTTTATGCCTATAGCAATATATTTAAGACTCTCTGCCACAAAAAATTCACTCATTTCTTTTGGTGTACCTGTCTGTAGCTATTTTTGATATCGCATAATCTCAGTATGCGTTGCACTCATTTGGATTAATGCCTTTGTTGACTCGCTCAAGAAAAGTAAAAATAAAAAAAACAATTTAATGACACAGAACAAAACATTAAATCATAAGGCATTAAATAAAGACGTAGCTTTACCGGTTTTCTGTCACGCTATACGGCGCATGCCATTTCAAAAGAGGACCTACCTTCTAACGGAAAATGCTCAAAAAATCCTCATACCATAAAAAAACAGTCCAGTACATATTTACCTGATACATAACCAACAAAATGTCCAACAAGTTTTTTATACGTTAGTGATTGAGTTACGCAAGTTAAAATAACTGATATTCAACGGTCTCTACATCCAGAAGCTTCTCAAAATCAACAAAAAATCTGTCAAAACCCGCCAAAAACCATCCACCAATCAGCTCACACCACACTCCCTAACAGTTCACACCCCACCAATTACAACTAGTCCACCACATCAAGAAACCAGGGGGTGATTTTTCGCAATTCCTTTTTGACGATTACATCCCTGTATAAGCAAGGTAGAGGCATCATTTTAAGATCTTCAAATAGAATTTTACAATGAGCACTATAGTGAGCAGCATATAAGATGCTAATCAAATGTTTCTGTAACCTAAAAACAGAAATAGCTTCCGTACTTTGAACCCATAAGGGATTCGCATATATGTGATCCTAGGATGAAACAGAGTAAAATATCAGTTTTTTAAATTATTCAAACTAACAAAAGAACGGAACCCTCTTATTAAAAATGTTACGCTGAACCCACAAAGGTTTGTCATCTATATAGTGAGCCCCAAGAAAAGTTTTACTGAGTTGCCCTGAGCTAATTTAGAGTTTTTAGGAATCATCAACCTTTAGGTTTTGTCTCTGTTTTGTAGCATATTATTGGCATAAAGTAATTTTTCTGCTAGTATCAGAGCAGCACAGAGTAGGTTTATGGGCTGTAAAATTGGTGTCGTCAGCAATTTTGACGCACTTAATATTGTACATGCGATAGTTTAGATCATTCACATAGATGACAAACAGAAGAGGACCCAATAATGAGCCTTGAGGGACTCCATAATTTAGATTTTTTTTGTTCTGGACAGTTGGACACTTTTTCCAAAAAGACTGCTTCACTTTCACTGGATCAGTTGAAAACACCCTTTGCGAAAGTTTCTAGAGAGTTTGAAATAGGAGTGAAGCTATGTACAAAAAGAAATGTTATAAAAAAAGAGCTGCATGCTTTTATATATATTTTTATGCTTACTCTCTATAGCAATATATTTCAGACTCTCTGCCAAAAAAGTTCACTCATTTGTTTTGGTGTATCTGTCTGTAGCTATTTTTGATATAACATAATCTCAGTATACGTTGCATTGATTTGGATTAATACCTTTGTTGACTCGCTCAAGAAAAGTAAAAATAAAAAAAAAACAATTTAATGACACAGAACAAAACATTAAATCATAAGGCATTAAATAAAGACGTAGATTTACCGGTTTTCTGTCACGCTATACGGCGCATGCCATTTCAAAAGAGGACCTACCTTCTAACGGAAAACTGCTGAAAAAATCGTCATACCATAAAAAAAACAGTCCAGTACATATTTACCTGTTATATAATCAACGACATGTCCAGCAGGCTTTTATACGTTACTGACTGAATTATCCAAGTAAAAAAACTGACATCAAACGGTCTTTACATCCAGAAGCTTCTCAAAATCAACAAAAAAATCTGTCAAAACGCGCCAAAAACCATCCACCAATCAGATCGCTCGACACTCCCTATCAGTTCACACCTTACCAATAACAACTAGTCCACCACATCAAGAAACCAGGGGGTGAATTTTCGCAATTCCTTTTTGACGATTACATCCCTGTATAAGCAAGGTAGAGGCATCATTTTAAGATCTTCAAATAGAACTTTACAATGAGCACTATAGTGAGCACCATATGAGATGCTAATCATATGTCTCTGTAACCTAAAAACAGAAATAGCTTCCGTACTTTGAACCCATAAGGGATTCGCATATATGTGATCCTAGAATGAAACAGAGTAAAATAGCAATTTTTTAAAATATTCAAACTAACAAAAGAACGGAACCCTGTTATTAAAAATGTTACGCTGAACCCACAAAGGTTTGTCATCTATAGTGAGCCTCAACAAAAGTTTTACTGAGTTGCCCTGAGCTAATTTAGAGTTTTTAGGAATCATCAACCTTTGGGTTTTGTCTCTGTTTTCTAGCATGTTATTGGCACAAAATAATTTTTCTGCTAGTGTCAGAGCAGCACAGAGTAGATTTATGGGCTGTAAAATTGGTGTCGTCAGCAATTTTGACGCACTTAATATAGAACATGCGATAGTTTAGATCATTCGCATAGATGACAAACAGAAGAGGACCCAATATTGAGCCTTGAGGGACTCCATAATTTATATTTTTTGTTCTGACAGTTGGAGGTAACAGGTCCACTTTTTCCAAAAAAGACTGCTTCACTTTCACTGGATCAGTTGAAAACACCATTTGCGAAAGTTTCTAGAGAGTTTGAAATAGGAGTGAAGCTATGTACAAAAAGAAATGTTATAAAAAACGGAGCTGCATGCTTTTATATATATTTTTATGCCTACTCTCTATAGCAATATATTTAAGCCTATCTGCCACAAAAAATTCACTCATTTGTTTTGGTGTATCTGTCTGTAGCTATTTTTGATATCGCATAATCTCAGTATGCGTTGCACCCATTTGGATTATTACCTTTGTTGACTTGCTCAAGAAAAGTAAAAATAAAAAAAAAACAATTTAATGACACAGGACAAAACATTAAATCATAAGGCATTGAATAAAGACGTAGATTTACCGGTTTTTTCTCACGCTATATGGCGCATGCCATTTCAAAAGACCTTCTAACGGAAAACTGCTGGAAAAAATCCTCATACCATAAAAAACAGCCCAGTACATATTTACCTGTTACATAACCAACAATATGTCCAGCAGGCTTTTATACGTTACTGATTGAATTATCCAAGTAAAAAACTGATATCCAACGGTCTCTAGATCCAGAAGCTTCTCAAAATCAACAAAAGATCTGTCAAAACGCGCCATAAACCAAGCACCAATCAGATCGCTCGACATTCCCTATCAGTTCACACCCTACCAATAACTAGTCCACCACATCAAGAAACCAGGGGGTGAGTTTTCGCAATTCTTTTTTGACGATTACATCCCTGTATAAGCAAGGTAGAGGCATCATTTTAAGGTCTTAAAATAGAATTTTCCAATGCGCACTATAGTAAACACCATATAAGATCCTAATCATGTATTTCTGTAACCTAAAAACAAAAATAGCTGCCGTACTTTGACCCCATAAGGGATTCGCATATATGATCCTAGAATGAAACAGAATAAAATAGCAGTTTTTTGAAATATTCAAACTAACAAAAGAACAGCACCCTCTTATCAAAGATGTTACGTTGAACCCACAAAGATCTATAGTGAGCCCCAACAAAAGTTTTACTGAGTTGCCCTGAGCTAATTTAGAGTTTTTAGGAATCACCAACCTTTGGGTTTTGTCTCTGTTTTGTAGCATATTATTGGCATAAAATAATTTTTCTGCTAGTGTCAGAGCAGCACAGAGTAGGTTTATGGGCTGTAAAATTGGTGTCGTCAGCAATTTTGACACACTTAATATTGAACATACGATAGTTTAGATCATTCACATAGATGACAAACAGAAGAGGACCCAAAGTTGAGCCTTGAGGGACTCCATAATTTAGATTTTCTTGTTCTGACAGTTGGAGGTAACAAGTCCACTTTTTCCAAAAAGACTGCTTCACTTTCACTGGATCAGTTGAAAACACCCTTTCCGAAAGTTTCTAGAGAGTTTGAAATAGGAGTGAAGCTATGTACAAAATATGTACAAAAAGAAATGTTATAAAAAAGGAGCTGCATGCTTTTATATATTATATATATTTTTATGCCTACTCTCTACAGCAATATATTTAAGACTCTCTGCCACAAAAAATTCACTCATTTGTTTTGCTCTAACTGTCTGTAGCTATTTTTGATATCGCATAATCTCAGTATGTGGTGCACTCATTTGGACTAATCTCCTTGTTGATTCGCTCAAAAAAAGTAGAAATAGAAAAAAAAACAATTTAATGACAGAGGACAAAGCATTAAATAACGTAGACGTAGCTTTACCGGTTTTCTGTCACGCTATACGGCGCATGCCATTTCAAAAGAGGACCTACCTTCTAACGGAAAATGCTCAAAAAATCCTCATACCATAAAAAAACAGTCCAGTACATATTTACCTGATACATAACCAACAAAATGTCCAACAAGTTTTTTATACGTTAGTGATTGAGTTACGCAAGTTAAAATAACTGATATTCAACGGTCTCTACATCCAGAAGCTTCTCAAAATCAACAAAAAATCTGTCAAAACCCGCCAAAAACCATCCACCAATCAGCTCACACCACACTCCCTAACAGTTCACACCCCACCAATTACAACTAGTCCACCACATCAAGAAACCAGGGGGTGATTTTTCGCAATTCCTTTTTGACGATTACATCCCTGTATAAGCAAGGTAGAGGCATCATTTTAAGATCTTCAAATAGAATTTTACAATGAGCACTATAGTGAGCAGCATATAAGATGCTAATCAAATGTTTCTGTAACCTAAAAACAGAAATAGCTTCCGTACTTTGAACCCATAAGGGATTCGCATATATGTGATCCTAGGATGAAACAGAGTAAAATATCAGTTTTTTAAATTATTCAAACTAACAAAAGAACGGAACCCTCTTATTAAAAATGTTACGCTGAACCCACAAAGGTTTGTCATCTATATAGTGAGCCCCAAGAAAAGTTTTACTGAGTTGCCCTGAGCTAATTTAGAGTTTTTAGGAATCATCAACCTTTAGGTTTTGTCTCTGTTTTGTAGCATATTATTGGCATAAAGTAATTTTTCTGCTAGTATCAGAGCAGCACAGAGTAGGTTTATGGGCTGTAAAATTGGTGTCGTCAGCAATTTTGACGCACTTAATATTGTACATGCGATAGTTTAGATCATTCACATAGATGACAAACAGAAGAGGACCCAATAATGAGCCTTGAGGGACTCCATAATTTAGATTTTTTTTGTTCTGGACAGTTGGACACTTTTTCCAAAAAGACTGCTTCACTTTCACTGGATCAGTTGAAAACACCCTTTGCGAAAGTTTCTAGAGAGTTTGAAATAGGAGTGAAGCTATGTACAAAAAGAAATGTTATAAAAAAAGAGCTGCATGCTTTTATATATATTTTTATGCTTACTCTCTATAGCAATATATTTCAGACTCTCTGCCAAAAAAGTTCACTCATTTGTTTTGGTGTATCTGTCTGTAGCTATTTTTGATATAACATAATCTCAGTATACGTTGCATTGATTTGGATTAATACCTTTGTTGACTCGCTCAAGAAAAGTAAAAATAAAAAAAAAACAATTTAATGACACAGAACAAAACATTAAATCATAAGGCATTAAATAAAGACGTAGATTTACCGGTTTTCTGTCACGCTATACGGCGCATGCCATTTCAAAAGAGGACCTACCTTCTAACGGAAAACTGCTGAAAAAATCGTCATACCATAAAAAAAACAGTCCAGTACATATTTACCTGTTATATAATCAACGACATGTCCAGCAGGCTTTTATACGTTACTGACTGAATTATCCAAGTAAAAAAACTGACATCAAACGGTCTTTACATCCAGAAGCTTCTCAAAATCAACAAAAAAATCTGTCAAAACGCGCCAAAAACCATCCACCAATCAGATCGCTCGACACTCCCTATCAGTTCACACCCTACCAATAACAACTAGTCCACCACATCAAGAAACCAGGGGGTGAATTTTCGCAATTCCTTTTTGACGATTACATCCCTGTATAAGCAAGGTAGAGGCATCATTTTAAGATCTTCAAATAGAACTTTACAATGAGCACTATAGTGAGCACCATATGAGATGCTAATCATATGTCTCTGTAACCTAAAAACAGAAATAGCTTCCGTACTTTGAACCCATAAGGGATTCGCATATATGTGATCCTAGAATGAAACAGAGTAAAATAGCAATTTTTTAAAATATTCAAACTAACAAAAGAACGGAACCCTGTTATTAAAAATGTTACGCTGAACCCACAAAGGTTTGTCATCTATAGTGAGCCTCAACAAAAGTTTTACTGAGTTGCCCTGAGCTAATTTAGAGTTTTTAGGAATCATCAACCTTTGGGTTTTGTCTCTGTTTTCTAGCATGTTATTGGCACAAAATAATTTTTCTGCTAGTGTCAGAGCAGCACAGAGTAGATTTATGGGCTGTAAAATTGGTGTCGTCAGCAATTTTGACGCACTTAATATAGAACATGCGATAGTTTAGATCATTCGCATAGATGACAAACAGAAGAGGACCCAATATTGAGCCTTGAGGGACTCCATAATTTATATTTTTTGTTCTGACAGTTGGAGGTAACAGGTCCACTTTTTCCAAAAAAGACTGCTTCACTTTCACTGGATCAGTTGAAAACACCATTTGCGAAAGTTTCTAGAGAGTTTGAAATAGGAGTGAAGCTATGTACAAAAAGAAATGTTATAAAAAACGGAGCTGCATGCTTTTATATATATTTTTATGCCTACTCTCTATAGCAATATATTTAAGCCTATCTGCCACAAAAAATTCACTCATTTGTTTTGGTGTATCTGTCTGTAGCTATTTTTGATATCGCATAATCTCAGTATGCGTTGCACCCATTTGGATTATTACCTTTGTTGACTTGCTCAAGAAAAGTAAAAATAAAAAAAAAACAATTTAATGACACAGGACAAAACATTAAATCATAAGGCATTGAATAAAGACGTAGATTTACCGGTTTTTTCTCACGCTATATGGCGCATGCCATTTCAAAAGACCTTCTAACGGAAAACTGCTGGAAAAAATCCTCATACCATAAAAAACAGCCCAGTACATATTTACCTGTTACATAACCAACAATATGTCCAGCAGGCTTTTATACGTTACTGATTGAATTATCCAAGTAAAAAACTGATATCCAACGGTCTCTAGATCCAGAAGCTTCTCAAAATCAACAAAAGATCTGTCAAAACGCGCCATAAACCAAGCACCAATCAGATCGCTCGACATTCCCTATCAGTTCACACCCTACCAATAACTAGTCCACCACATCAAGAAACCAGGGGGTGAGTTTTCGCAATTCTTTTTTGACGATTACATCCCTGTATAAGCAAGGTAGAGGCATCATTTTAAGGTCTTAAAATAGAATTTTCCAATGCGCACTATAGTAAACACCATATAAGATCCTAATCATGTATTTCTGTAACCTAAAAACAAAAATAGCTGCCGTACTTTGACCCCATAAGGGATTCGCATATATGATCCTAGAATGAAACAGAATAAAATAGCAGTTTTTTGAAATATTCAAACTAACAAAAGAACAGCACCCTCTTATCAAAGATGTTACGTTGAACCCACAAAGATCTATAGTGAGCCCCAACAAAAGTTTTACTGAGTTGCCCTGAGCTAATTTAGAGTTTTTAGGAATCACCAACCTTTGGGTTTTGTCTCTGTTTTGTAGCATATTATTGGCATAAAATAATTTTTCTGCTAGTGTCAGAGCAGCACAGAGTAGGTTTATGGGCTGTAAAATTGGTGTCGTCAGCAATTTTGACACACTTAATATTGAACATACGATAGTTTAGATCATTCACATAGATGACAAACAGAAGAGGACCCAAAATTGAGCCTTGAGGGACTCCATAATTTAGATTTTCTTGTTCTGACAGTTGGAGGTAACAAGTCCACTTTTTCCAAAAAGACTGCTTCACTTTCACTGGATCAGTTGAAAACACCCTTTCCGAAAGTTTCTAGAGAGTTTGAAATAGGAGTGAAGCTATGTACAAAATATGTACAAAAAGAAATGTTATAAAAAAGGAGCTGCATGCTTTTATATATTATATATATTTTTATGCCTACTCTCTACAGCAATATATTTAAGACTCTCTGCCACAAAAAATTCACTCATTTGTTTTGCTCTAACTGTCTGTAGCTATTTTTGATATCGCATAATCTCAGTATGTGGTGCACTCATTTGGACTAATCTCCTTGTTGATTCGCTCAAAAAAAGTAGAAATAGAAAAAAAAACAATTTAATGACAGAGGACAAAGCATTAAATAACGTAGACGTAGATTTACCGGTTTTCTGTCACGCTGTACGGCGCATGCCATTTCAAAAGAGGACCTACCTTCTAACGGAAAACTTCTGAAAAAATCATTACACTATAAAAAACAGTCCAGTACATATTTACCTGTTACATAACCAACGACATGTCCAGCAAGCTTTTATACGTTACTGATTGAATTATCAAAGTTTAAAAAAACTGATATCCAACGGTCTCTACATCCAGAAGCTTCTCAAAATCAACAAAAAATCTGTCAAAACGCGCCAAAAACCAAGCACTAATCAGCTCACTCGACACTCCCTACCAGTTCACACCCTACCAATAACAACTAGTCCACCACGTCAAGAAATCAGGGGGTGATTTTTCGCAACCCCTTTTTGACGATTGCATCCCTTTCGGTCTTAAGCGAATTTAGGTAGCTCTGTCCTTTTCTATGACAGAGGGTTAAAGGACGAAGGGTCATATCCCAGCCTCCCTGGATTCTTTTGATGTTGAAGGGATCAGTCTGCTTCAGACACTCAAACGAGATGCAGAGACTTTGCAAAGCGAGCAACAGTGAGATTAAAGTGCAACAATAATTTAAAAAAAACTAAAATAAGGATAAGTTGATATTTCTTCAAATTCGCGCAACGATTGTGATATTTCTTCGTGATTTTCGGTATTAGGTTATAAAAATTCAAATACGTGCTTTTAATTATTGTGATTTTCGGTGTAGGTTAAAAAGATTCAATACGTGATTTTATTTTTTGTGATTATCGGTGTTAGGGTTTAAAGTAACTAATTGTCATTTGATTTTTTGCAATTGATTTTTATTTCGGTTTCTTTATTTTTTTTTTAAACGTTATCGCGTGATAGTTTTTTCGCGTACGTGCTTTTTAGTTCCTTTGATGTCGATATATTAGATAGTATATTTTTTTAATCGTTTTTTACTCCTGTAAGATAGAAAAATTTTATATCGCGTTTTTTGGCGTTTTTTTTTTCGTTTCTTTTTTTTAATTTTGTGACCCGCGTTCGTCGGCGATAAACTTCAGATACTACCAGGAGGATCCCATAATGATGAAGGGTGAGTTTGTATATTGCTTTATTTTTAGTGCTAAGTGTAGGTATATGAAATATGAGCAAAACTAGTAGTCACTATACATATAAAATGTCCCAGTAAAATTCTACAACCTTCAGAAATACTGTGACAATTTGGATTGTTACAAGTATGACGTAAGAAAACAAATTACGTTAAATCCTGAATCTTGTTCACCTGCTTGTGATGCTCTTCAGAATATTATGAACAGGCAAAAATGATGTACAGAGTATTACAGTATTGATTTTGTTTTAGTAATCCATTTTATTCTATAAGATGATCTATTTATTTATTATAAAGGGTGTTCCATGACGATTAAGACAAGCAATATATCGGAACTGGGCAACAGTAGCGAATTATACCTTTGTGGGTTTAAATTAAAGCAAATATAGTATATTTTCTTATTACTGTGTCACCCAATGAGGTATTTGTTTTTGATCACGTGACGTCCGATTCAAAAATTTTAATGGGACACCCTGTATATTTGTTACTTTTTGTATTCCACCCGATAAAACAATTCCAAGAAACCAGCACACTTGTGGTCTAAGGTGATTAATTCAAGAGCTACAGGTACTTAAAGGATGGTACCACTACCATTGATTATAACATATACCCCTACAGTTAAATTATTTTGCTAGTGTTTCATAATGGTAGTGGTACCATCCTTTAAGTACCTGTAGCTCTTGAATTAATCACCTTAACAAGTGTGCTGGTTTCTTGGAATTGTTTTATCGGGTGGAATACAAAAAGTCACAAATATACAGGGTGTCCCATTAAAATTTTTGAATCGGACGTCACGTGATCAAAAACAAATACCTCATTGGGTGACACAGTAATAAGAAAATATACTATATTTGCTTTAATTTAAACCCCCAAAGGTATAATTCGCTACTGTTGCCCAGTTCCGACATATTGCTTGTCTTAATCGTCGTGGGACACCCTCTATATTTAAGTCATTGTTAGTTTTCCTTGTTGTATTGAATGCAAGCAAAATATTATTTTGTGATTTTTATTTTCCATTGTATTTGAATAGAATGGTTATACAGGATGGAATAACTTTGTCGAAATGATATTAATAATAGTAATATTCATTATAAAGAAAACATCATAGTTTTTATTAAATATACCCTTTTTTCCGTAACTATGCATAACACATTATTATTATAAGGATGTTCGATCTTCATATACAGTTTTGAAATATATTAATTTTCTCTTTCACCTTTCATCTGAAATATTAATTTCTTTCAAAAACAAGTTGCTTTCATTTAAATAAATATTTGTGAGGACATTTTTAACGTCCGAAGTTAATATATTTACACGCGAACTCACCCCAATGAAATAAGATTTAAACTCAAAATTTTTGATTCCAATAAATAATAAAAATTTAAATTATATAAAACTCTAAAAAATGCTTAATTAATCGATGTATTTGAGATGTTGGAGCATGCATATTTTATATCCAAACGGTTTTTGCAAACCAAAAACACATTTATACAAATGTTATAACTAATATCTTGAGGTCTTACATTTTTCCCATTCAAAGAACGTAAGAAGAGACTTGTTTTAACAATTTGCCATACTTAATTACCAATACCCCACCACATCAAGGCTTCTTAGAGGGTTAAAAGTCAAAGGGTCATGACCCAGCCTCTCTAGATCCTTTTGGTATTCAAGCTAAATCACAAAGCGACTAAAAAAACGAACAATGGTGAGAATACAGTGAAAGATTAATTTTACCTGCATAGCTAAATAAGAATAGGTTTATTTTGTTTTCAATTTCGCGTAACCATTATGATAATGAAATAATGATCTTTGGTTCATTAGGGGATACATATCTAATACGTGATTTTATTTTTTGTGATTATTTTTGTTAGATTTAAGAACAACTGGTCGTCATTTAATTATATAGATTTTTTGATTATTTTACGATTTTTACTTCTCACACCGATAGGTGAGGCGAGTATTATGACGGCGAAAATTGTGGTTTTTGAAAATTGTGTGGCGGTGAAACTAAACTAAAAAAGAGACAGTACAATATAAAAGCCGCTAAAACTCTGTTTCTGGGTACCCTAGGAGTATCTGATCATTTTCTATTTTTTTTTTTTTTGGATGGTTGGGGTCTCAGGTAGGCTGGTTGAGAAGCCTCGGCATTTTTTGTACACTCTTCATTGCCCTTTAAAGGTTGATACTGTTTTTAAATATCAGAAAATCGGCATGCCATGTGGTTAGGAATCGAAGGGTTAGGATATCAGCTAAGGATTGCGGAATAAAACTGTGTGGTCCTAGTTCCTACCGAGAGAGATTCAGGAAACTATTTCTGAGAATATTTCGGGCCGGCGAGCGATGATTTGGTTGCAAGGGGATCTCAAACTATACCTTCACGCTATGGTAAAATAATCAACTGATATCACCGTAATGTGTGGGATGTACTGAGTCAATCAACGTGACTTTTTTTCATTATTTTATTTCGTGACACGCGTTTGAATACAATAGGGCTCCGATGCAAGCAATAAAATCTTAGGGTGAGTTTTTATATGGCTTTATACTCTGTGCATCATTCAAGTACACAGAAAACCAGTTTAGTTTCATAGAGACTAGGCAGTTCCGGTATCTTGAGTAACAGCTTAATAAAAAAACCTGAACATTCTCTTATGGCTAGAAATTCAGACTAACAGAGTTATAAAACAATACCGTATAATTGAAATAATGCTGAATCAATGTTTTTGTAAAAAAAAATCATACTTAAAAGCAGTCAGACGTTCTACTGCATCAGTCGCCAAGTCAACAGTGAGGGTTGTACTTGGTGGAGTCTGACTGGTTACCACGTCATCAGTATAGCTAAAGTGGCATCCCAAAAGCTTGGGATTCTGTTCCGCTGTAGGAAGCTGTACACACCAGAGCAGCTACTGCTGCTCTACAAGACACAGATCCGACCATCGTTGGAGTATTGCCCCCATATGTGGCGATGCGCTCCGAAGCACTTTCTGAAGCTTTTGGCCACTATCCAGAAGAGAGCAATTAGACTAATCGATACGCCTAACCCCACAAAGGACCTCCACATCGAAGAAGGGTGGCTGACCTGACCCTGTTTTACAGATTCTATCACGGAAGATGTTCGAGTGAGCTCTCTCAGATAATAATACCAAAAGCCGTCCGAACGAGGAACACTAGAGAGGCTCTGCGAGCTCGTCCTTACCAGGTCGAGGTCCCTACTCCCCGAACCAGTCTCCTTCAGCATTCCTTCTTTTGGAAAACTTCGACCTTGTGGAGTGAGCTGCCGGGGGGAATTTGTTCCCCGATGGCTACAACCTGCAGCGTTTCAAATATAACGTCCACCGATACTTATCCTCTCGCAGCGCTTCTACAGCGCCATAGGCTAACTTTTGCGGGAGGTTGACCATAAAAAAAAGATATGACCCAAAAGACTTGTCAAAGGGTTGGATGAATGAGTGTCCTTCACCATGCCTTTTTTTGCTTATTTCCCCAAACTCTTCTTCTTCTTCTTGTTCTTCTTCACTCCAGGTTTTTCTCGGCATTCCAATATTTCTTCTTGCAGAGCATTGATAAAATCTGGCTCTGGCTGGTATCCTATTTTCATGCATTCGTTCTACATGTTCTTTCCGTTTAGCTTTATTTTCTTTTATTTTTTCGTTTATATCGAAGGTGTTCAATTTCGCTCATATATCTCTATTTGCTAATCTATCTAATTTTGTACAACCCTTCACTGTTCTTAGAAACCCCATGTCTTGTGTTTGTATCCTATTATCTTCTTTTTTGTTGTTGTTGTACATGCTCGCTACCGTATAAGAGGCTTGGAACAGCTATCGTCTCGTAAAATTTCATTCGAGTATCTTTCCTTGTTTTATTTTTTAATGCTTTGCTGATAGTTCCGCAAATATTCGAGAATTTCTTAACTTTTTCTTCTATATCTTTGCTTCTGTCATAAGATATATCGCAGCCTAAGTATTTGAAGTGTTTTACCTGTTCCAATACTTCACCGTTTACGACAATCTTTGTCCTTACCTGAGAAAGCCATGGCTTTAGCTTTGTTTGTCGATATTTTCATATCGTATTTCTGTAGGGTGTAGACTTTTCTCTGTGGGTCGTCTTCTGTTTCGGTTAAAAGTACTAGGGTATATAAAGTAGAGTTTAGGGTGGTATTTTGGTCAAGATGTATACCTTCAGGGCATTCCGTTTTCAAGTCTTTCCTTCTTCTTCTTTCAGTACCATCTCCTCAGTGGAGGTTGGCGACCATTATTTTGAACTCGTCTCTGTCTTGGGCTAAACAAATGATTGTGCAGGCCTCTCTGATATTAAACCACTGGCGTAAGTTCCGAAGCCAGTAGAACTTTTTTCGCCCGATCCCTCGTCGTCCTTCGATGTTCCCCTCAACGATTAGTTGTAACAACTCGTACTTACCATTTCTAAAAATATGCCCAAAATATACTGCTTTTCTTCGTTTTATTGTGGTTAAAAGTTCCTGTTCTTTATTAATTCTCTCTAGTAGCCTAGTGTTTGTCACCCGCTCGGTCCCTGATATCCTTAATATGCGTCTGTATAGCGTCATCTCAAAAGAGGCCAAATGTGACATGGTTCGAGCTTTTAATGTCCATCCCTCAACTCCCTATAATAATGTGGACAGTACATAGCATTTTGTTGCTAGCCATCGAGTAGTCAAACTTAAATCTCGGTTGCAGAGTATCGTTTTGGTTTTGAAAAAAGTATTTCTGGCTATTTCGATTCTGCTTCTAATCTCTTCATCAGGATCCTATTTATCATTTAGCCAGCATCCCAAATATTTGAATCGGTTTACTATTTCTACATCCTGATTGTCTATTTTTATTCTTACATTATTAATATGTAATCTAGTGATCAGCATGAATTTTGTTCTCTTTATGTTTATTTGGAGACCATAACATTGACTAACATTGTTGTCTCTGTTCACTATGTACTGTAATTCCTTCTCATTGCTAGCTAGGAGTACCGTATCGTCAGCATACCGGATGTTGTTAATGTATTTGCCATTCACTTCTATTTCCATTTCCACATCTTCCAAAGATTCTTGGAATAAGGATTCAGAGTATAAGTCTTCCCTAAACTATAATAATTAATCAAAACTGAAGAAACTGGTTGAACATATATCAAAAGTCACAGGTTACTAGCCGTTCGAAAACGGTGGTCCTGGCAGACTTTTTCTTCCGATAAACTAGTGGCACGCGTCTGATGCCAATGGAATTCAGTAGTAACACGGGCAGCCAACTGATAGCGACACCCATCGTCTGCCTCTTTTGTTTTCTCTTTCCATAATCGTAAATTAGGCAGCGGCGGTTGAGATAGTTGCATTTTTCCACACGGCCATTAACTTGAGATATCATGTTCCATACCCGTCAATGTATGGGATCGTTAGCATCCGTTGGCTTTGGCATCAGTGACGGGTGTTATATACCTATTTATTTAACTTATGACTACAAGAAAATACAAAGCAGAAACTGTTATATATGTTACGGTTAAAGTGTTTACTTTGATAGTTTATATACTAGCTGGATAGTATACAACCTATCCAAATGTCTCGTTATTTTGATGGAAAATCATATTTCAACTAAAATAGCTATGAATATTGGTTGGTTTGTATACTAGCCAGCTAGTTTATAAACTATACAAGATATGCCGCTAAAGTATATACCACAAAGATATCACACATATTAACCAGAGTTTCTGGTCAGTTTACAAACTATCCACATCATTTGGATAAGGTATGCACCTAATATCTCTAGTACTAATACATAATAACCAACTCGTTGGTTAGTATGAAAACTGACCAATTCTCTTTGGTTAGTATGTAAACTAACTAATTTCCTTGGGTCAGTTTAACGGAAAAGTGAGATTATGTTTATGGCAAGTGCAAGTGTGACGTGTTGGTATTGTTTATTGTCGTGCCTTGTAAAATTTGTTTAAGAACAGGTATCTAGTCACCAAAAATGGATCAGCAACAGCAATTTGAAAAGTTACTATTAGAATGTTACGAGAAAAAGTACCAAAATTCAAAATTAATGAACGACAGTGATTATAATGTACTTCTGCTACATATAAAGAGAATACGCGAACAAGGACCTAACACTAATAACAAGATTGATTATCATGAAATGAATACTTATGATTTACAGAGAATCGAATCATCTTATGTAATCTAATATAAAAGATCTGGAAAGATTTTTTTACGTTTGAGTGAAACCTATGCCATTAAAGCTGCCCAGGGTCTAGAGATTTATTTTATATGAATATTTTGTTACACAAATAGTATTTCCGTTTGTTTTACTTATTTTTAGGTAATTATAGCAATTATATGTTGTATCTATGGATAAACTTTACTTTTGATTAAAAATCGTTTTTTTAAATTAAAGTAACCAAAGAGGATTGGTTAGTTTAAATACTAACCAACGAGTTGGATATCATGTAATACTAGAGATATTAGGTGCATACTTTATCCAAATGATGTAGATAGTTTGTAAACTAACCAGAAACATTGGTTAATATGTGTGACATCTTTGTGGTATAATACTTTAGCGACATCTCCTGTATAGTTTATAAACTAGCTGGATAGTATATAAACCAACCTATATCCATAGCAATTTTAGTAGAAATATGATTTTCCATTAGAATGACGAGAGATTTGGATGGTTTATATACTAGCTGGATAGTATATAAACTATCAAATTAAACACTTTAACCGTAACATATATATAAACTAGGGGGAGGTCAATAGTGTAAAATATCAAATCATCATCATCATAGTCACAATGTATTAACAGACATGTTGTGAACTCGTAAAATGCATTAAGTCGGAGGAGCTAGAGTATTGCCGACACGAATATTATCAATAGTTTTGAGAACTGTAGCTCGCTATTGTTCGCGATTTACTGTCAGTTGATACTTGATACTCATATCTAGGAACTGTTCCGTCATATCCACCCAGCATATAGGGGAATGGCTACGGCGCCGCCCACTCGAGGCGTGACCCTGAACTACAAGTTTCTCCATATTATCGCTTCTATGAATATGTCTGAAGAATGTAAGGATTCTCGTCGACACAATGGAGGATAGTCTCTTTGGATTACCGAGCTCATCCAGTATGGAAACATTAGTTCGATGGGCGGTATAAGGAATTCTCAGCATTCTCCTCCACGTCCACATTTCAAAAGCATCTATGCGAGCTCGATCTGCCTTTTTAGCAGTCCAAGTTTCCGAGGCATACAAAAATATGGAGAACACAAGAGACTGAACCAGCGACATGTTGGTAGCTTTAGTGACGTTATGGTCATGCCATATTTTAGTAAGCTTTGTCATGACCACGCGTGCCTGTTGAATGCGCCGTCGAACCTCATTTTCACAGCTACCCGAATTGTCGATCAGAGAACCCAGGTACACAAGACTTTGAACTTCATCACAATGGCCTATACTGACTATTTATCAATGATTATCGTGCTCTCTATCTACGATCATAACCTTAGTCTTGTTGTAGTTAATACCAAGGCCATATGTTGTTCTAAGATGTTTAATAGAGCTACTAGTTCTTCCTATAAGAAGCAGCAATAACGATTGTGATAGGTTAGTTTTATACAGGGTGTTTACGATCTTAGTGCATTAATTTGGAGGAACGATAGATCATGATATTTGAATGCGCCATCGGATCTCATTTTCACAGCTACCCGAATTGTCGATCAAAGAACTGAGGTGCACAAAACTTTGAACTTCTTCACAACGGCCTATTGACTTTATTTCTCGATGATTATCATGCTCTCTATCTATTATCATAAAATATAAAACAGAGAATGGCAAAAAGACGACACTCATATACCTACCTCTTTTCCGTGGTGGTAGTTTCCAAAAACAATTTTCACTGGCATTTCTTGAATTAATATAAAGCTTTGTAGTATGCAACTCATGCATAATTATGCTTTATGGACTTGCCCAAATTATTGGCAACCTTTGAACTCGTCGAGAAATAAAGTCAATAGGCCGTTGTGAAGTTTTGTATATCTCGGTTCTTTGATCGACAATTCGGGTAGCTGTGAAAATGAGATTCGACGGCGCATTCAACAGGCACGGGTGGCCATGACAAAGCTTACTAAAATATGGCGTGTCCATAACATCACTACAGCTACCAAAATGTCGCTGGTGCAGTCTCTTGTGTTCACCATATTTTTGTATGCCTCTAAAACTTGGACTGTTAAAAAAGCAGATCGAGCTCGCATAGATGTTTTTGAAATGTGGACATCGGGGAGAATGCTGAGAGTTCCTTATACCGCCCATTGAACTAACGTTTCCATAATAGATGAGCTCGGTAATCTAAAGAGACTGTCCTCCATTGTGTCGACGAGAATGCTTACATTCTTCGGACATATACACAGAAGCGATAATATGGAGAAACTTGTAGTTCAGGGTCATGTCCCCAGTGGGCGGCGCCGTGGCCGGCCCGCTACACGCTGGGTGGATACGACGAAACAGTTGCTGGATATGAGTATCAAGAGCGCCACTAAACTGACAGTAAATCGCGAAAGATGGGGAGCTACAGTGCTCAAAACTATTGATAATATTCGTGTCGGCAATACTTTAGCTCCGACTTAAGTGCATTTTACGAGTCCACAACATGTCTGTTAACACATTGTGACTATGATGATGATGAGGATTGAACTCGTCCATAAAGATCTAATTTATGTACTTGTTACATAAATAGCTATTATCATAGTATCCTCAGATATGGAGTGAAATTGAAATCGTGTGCAGCTACTTACATACACTTCCTTTTTTGAAGATGAAAATTACGTTCCGGCATATTTAATAGCAAAAACCTAACCTAAATCGACCCGCATGGGTTATTCTACACAGTCACAAGAAGGATGAAAAACTTTCATTTAGTTTAACAAACAGGGCGCTATTATGTAATTCAAATTTACGACTTGCGGCTGGATGTAGGTCCATCAAAAACTTCCACATACAATACACGTGTTGTTGTGCATCCACTCTAACGACTTTCCTGTCCTAACGACCTTCCATTAAACGTCTTCCGACCACCTGTAACCCTCATAGATCAGACTATTTGTTGCGCACCTGTCTCCAGAGAAGGCAAAAACACGAAAACCCGCTGACGACGCGACGGTTACATTTACAGCATCAACTGCATCAAGTCTCGTGATGACTACTCGAACAAACATCCTCTTATCTTGTAACATAACCTCCTGCGATATGAGGAGCATCTTCGTCGTGCTTTTAGCCTGGTATCTTGTACAATATTGTCCGAGAATACTTGACAGTCGTTTATTATGTTTTTTAACTGTATTGACTTTGTTTTCAGCTGAAGACACAAGTGGATAAAGGTGTCATGTAAATTTTCTTCAGAAACGTGTATTTTTCATTCAATAAGCTTAAAATATGCTTCGATTTCATTATTAAGTCCCTTTGTTATGTTATTTTCATAAATAACATCGATATTTAGGCGATAAAGGTGTTATGTACAATACTTTTTGCTTTTCACAGTGGATAAAGGAGTCAAGGTAACATGACACATGAGTCTGAAGTTATGTCATACTGTCTTGTTATGCTTTAGTGTAAGGATGTTGTTGTTGGAACAATTTTTTTACTAAGATATAGTCAGTGATGTCTAGAGAAAAATACATTGGTTGAATTGAATTGGGTATTAAATAATCAGTGAAAACAGAAATGAATGTCATAACCTCTTAAGATTGGTAGAGCATCATTTTCATGCTTTTACCCTGCTTATGCAGAGGTTGAAAAATGTGGATTAAAAAAGTTGTTGGATGTGTGATAATCTGAAATGCGTGTTTTAAAAGTACTTAAGGGGCTTGGGTACACACATTTATACATTATTATGATAATAAATAAATTTTATTTGCCATGTAAAACACGGATTTGCAAGAAAGCTCACAACTCACTTGTTCTTCAAACTGCATACATAGTATTTCAGAAGGTGATAGTTGAGACCTTAATGAAATCGCAATGCAAAATCATACATTCTTCAAATGTCTGTAATTTAACAACCAAATACGATATCAAAAAAAGGCCACCACAGTGACAAAGCGCAAGCTTTCTTCTTCAATTTGCTTTTCGAATCATTACTGTAAGTTTAAAAGTAGAGCTTCTAAAGGCGAAATTCATTTTTATGGCTACTCTGAACCTTAACTTTGGACCCTTTGACCTTACCCTTGAACTTTTCGATTTATCTCCTCTCATTTTAGACACACGTACCAGAGAAAGGGAACAGGCGGCCACGCCTCCTCGCTAACACGGGAATACGTCTTTTCTTGGATTCTCAATTTCGCGCGCTATATCCTAGACACTTAAAAGCCTATCGGCTGCCTGCGTCCAGTGCGTTTATGTCGGCATTCTAGATCCCGGCTTGCCAATTGTATATATCACCGAATGTACTGGAACTACATTCCCATACGCTAGAATTACCAAAACATCCTATAAAGTCTTCAAACATCTTAATTGTACTATGATATACCGTTTAAACCACGTCTTCCCATGCATTAACCTGGCAAGCACATCCTAAAGACCATATACGGGCTATTTTTAAAACTGGTACCATTACATCCTAAATCCTCTCATTTTCTGCTTAAATGCAACTGTTTGGTGCACACACACCGGTTATTTAACGCTGAATTTCACAATAATGTACCTGTTAAGTGTCAGCTATTAAACACCGTAAGGTAGGGGATCAAGTGACCTGTGGTCAACGCACACTGCGTTTGTTCTGTCAACAAGACGCGTGTGACGAAACTGGGTTCGGAGGTCGAACAGGTTTGTGGTTTAAATGGTTACTCCGATATTTCTGCTTTTCCAAGCAGCAACAGTTGGTGTACGGTCCATTTCACGTAAGAAGATACGTGACGTCATAGTTGCATAGGTGCGCTGTGTACGCATAACCAGCTAACAGGCTACCGGCTACCATGCGGAGTATCGTTTTGTAATCGTTTGTGAACGAGTTGTTTTCTATTTTGCATGGTTTTACGATTTACCTAAGTCCAATGTCAGACCTTCAGATCATCAAGTTTACCCTAAAAATCTAGAATCGTTATCTGGCTTCCCATCAGGACGAAGACTCGTGTCGTGTATAGGTTGAGGATGCCAATTTCAAATCCGGCCGTTGTTTCGAGGTTCAGCCTCATCACACATCAAAAATTTTCAGGCCCTCAGATCTTCAAGTTTACCCTAAAAATCTAAAATCGTTATCTGGCTCCTATCAGGACGAAAACTCGTGTCGTGTATTGTTTGAGGGCGCTAATTACAAATCCGGTCATAGTTTTGAATTTCGGCCTCAGGTAACGAACATCAAAAATTGTCAGACCCTCAGATGTCCAAGTTTACCGTAAAAACCTAGAATCTTTATCTGGCTTTCTGTCAGAACAAAAACTCGCGTCATGTATGGTTTGAGGACGATAATTACAAATCCGGTCATACTTTTGAGTCTCGGCCTCAGGTAAGGAACACCAAAAATTGTCAGACCCTCAGATCTTTAAGTTTACCCTAAAAATCTAAAATCGTTATCTGGCTTCCTATCACGATGAAAACCCGCGTCATGTACGATTTGAGGGTGCTAATTACAAATCCGGTCGTAGTTTTGACTTTCGGTCTCAGGTAACGAACATAAAAAATGTTTAGGTCCTCAGATCTTCAAGTTTACCCTAAAAATCTAAAATCGTTATCCAGCTTCTTAACATAACGAAAACTCGCCTCATGTATGGTTTGAGGACGCTAATTACAAATCCAGTCGTAGTTTTGAGTTTCGGTCTCAGGTAATGAACATAAAAAATTTTCAGATCCTTAGATTTTCAAGTTTACCCTAAAAATCTAAAATCGTTATCTGGCTTCCTATCACGATGAAAACCCGTGTCATGTATGGTTTGAGGGTGCTAATTACAAATCCGGTCATAGTTTTGAGTTTCGGCCTCAGGTAACGAACATCAAAAATTGTCAGACCCTCAGATCTTCAAGTTTACCCCAAAATTCTAAAATCGTTATCTGGGTTCCTATCAGGACGACAACTTGTATCATGTATTGTTTGAAGGCGCTAATTACAAATATGGTCGTAGTTTTGACTTTCGGCCTCAGGTAACGTACATCAAAAGTTGTCAGGCCATCAAATTTTCAAGTTAACCCTAAAAATCTAGAATTTTTATCTGGCTTCCTATCACAACAAAAACTCACGTCATATATGGTTTGAGGACGCTAATTACAAATCCGATCATAGTTTTGAGTTTCGGCCTCAGGTAACAAACAGCAAAAATTGTCAGACCATCGGATCTTCAAGTTTACCCTAAAAATCTAGAATCATTATCTGGCTTCCTATCACCACGAAGACCTGCATCATGTATGGTTTGAGAATGCTAATTACAAATCCGGTCGTAGTTTTGAGTTTCGGCCTCAGGTAACGAACATCAAAAATTGTCAAACCCTCAGATCTTCAAGTTTACCCTAAAAATTTAGAATCTTTATCTGGCTTCGTATCACAACGAAAACTCGCGTCATGTATGGCTTGAGGACGCTAATTACAAATCTGGTCATAATTTTGAGTTTCGGCCTCAGGTAACGAACATCAAAAATTGTCAGACCCTCAGATCTTCAAGTTTACCCCAAAAATCCAAAATCGTTATCTGGCTTCTTATCAGGACGAAAACTCGTGTAATGTATTGTTTGAGGACGCTAATTACAAATCCGGTCGTAGTTTTGAGTTTCGGCCTCATTAAAAATTTTCAGACCCTCAGATCTTCAAGTTTACCCTAAAAATCTAGAATCGTTATCTGGCTTCTCAACAGGACGAAAACTCGTGTCGTGTATAGGTTGAGGATGCTAACTACAAATTCGACGGTTCCTTTTTAACGAACTTCAAACATTTTCAGAACCTCACATCACCGTATTCCTATTAGGACCAAAATATGGCTGTCAAACTTTTCAACAAGCTGCCCAATGACTTGAAAGTGCTCCCACTAGCACAATTTAAAAAAAGCATTAAGAGAATTTTATTAGAAGAAGCGTTCTATTCTATATCAGAATTTTTGATGTGTGATTGTTTTAAATAATTATTATAGTATATAAATACTTGTACTTGTTTCTAAGTTAGTGTCCTCTTGTACATGAGTACATGTATATATTTGTGTGCCTTATAATTTGATTTATGTAACTTTTCTGTGACTTGTCCTATATCATTTATTTATGATCAAAAGGATTAATATATAAAAAAAATATTTCACTAGTTGGTGGTCATATATCCACCACCTCACCAGCTTTATTTATTCAAATTTGAATACAAGTCGGATGTAACAAGCGAAGATGCGAAGAGGAAGAAGCAAAGAAGAACGTTCGTTTTCAACGTTATGCCCGTTGCTGTCGAAACAGACATTAAATCGCCTAGCGAGATTTCTTCTTTCACGTCAGATGAATAATTCGATTTCTCGAAGCATTTGTGCGTAAAAATTGAAGATTATATGATAATCGCTGCACTTTTCTAACGCGCGTTCAACCGCTTGGCAGCGTTGCGTATGCTCATCAGATAAGCACAACGCAGGCGGGGCTGGAGCTTTCATAACCTCACACTTAATTATACTCCAGCAATTTAAATAATTTTCTTCCAAAATTGGTGTTAAGGTATTTCTATTCTATACGTAAATTGAGCAATTTTAAATACCGCCTGGTCAATTTTTACATCATCCATTTTTTCTGGTATTAGTAGTTAATTACTTAATAATTAGTGTATGTATGCATTTTCAGATGTCTAGAAAAGGTATAAGTATTTAGAAGTATGATGAAAAACACAGGTGCATCATTTGACATGGTAACTAAAAAAATTAAGACAAGGTGATTGACTCAGTACTACCCACACATCATGGTGACACCAGTTTATTATTTCCACATAGCCTGAAGCTGAGCTGTTATTATATTTTTAGTTTTTTGATTATTGTTGCGTCGCCACTGACACGATTTCTAAAAACCACACGCATTTTCCATCCTCACCACGGTAATAATACTGTGTCGAAACTTAATTAAAATCAATTCAATAGCTTCCGCGTAACACAATACAGAACTATGTAAAGTAATATTGTATGTATACCGGGTGTCCCAGAATTTCCTTGACACGTGATATTTTCGTAACGAAAAACGGTTCAAGCAAGAACTGAGTGGTACTTTTGAAGGTACTATAGGGCCTATCATACTATGCATTCAAAACATTTTTTTTGTACGTCAACCCCTAAAACTCAGCCCCAACTATTTTTTTCAAATAGCACCCCATAGGTTTTCCTACATAAATGAAACCCCCATTTTATTTAAAATCTTGTGGTGCCTTTAATTTTATATGCAAACTTATTTTTTGCGTAAAATCATAAGCATAAAACAAATGAAATGATAATTTGTTTGGCCCCTGATATTTTTGTAACAAACACGGATAAAAAAGAAAAGTAAGTGGGTTTTTCAAGGGTATTGAATGATCTATCATTCCTTGCTTATGAACCATTTTTTTCTTACTTAAACCCCTGGAATCCACCCCTAGCTTGTTCTCTCAAATTTCAATCCACAATTTTGCCTGGAAAAATGAATTCTTTACTTGAATTTAATTATCGTAGTGCCTTACTTTTTATGCCCCTACTGCAATTTATCGTTAATTTTTTCCGTTTAATCCATGAAACCGTAAGCATAAATTAATTAAAACACATGTAGGGAAAATATTTTTTTATTATCATGAATCAACTAACAAAAAAATGTGACAACAAAACTAAGTGCAAAAACGTGAAAAAGTTTTATGGTTACATCGGGCTGCGCCAACCCCGTGTGCAGGGTGTGCCCCGCACACGGGCGCCAAAATTAACGATAAATTGCAGTAGGGGCATAAAAAGTAAGGCACTACGATAATTAAATTCAAGTAAAGGATTTATTTTTCCAAGCAAAATTGTGGATTGAAATTTGAAAGAACCAGCTAGGGGCGGATTCCAGGGGTTTAAATAAGAAAAAAATGATTCATAAGCAAGGCATGATAGGTCATTCGCTACCCTTGAAAAACCCACTTACATTTCTTTTTTATCTGTTTTTGTTACAAAAATATCAGGAGTCAAACAAATTATCATTTCATTTGTCTTATGCTTATGATTTTATGGAAAAAATAAGTTTTTATATAAAATTAAAGGCACCACAAGATTTTAAATAAAATGGGGATATCATTTATGTAGGAAAACCTATGGGGTGCTATTTGAAAAAAAAAGTTGGGGGTGAGTTTTAGGGGTTGACGTACAAAAAAAATGTTTTGAATGCATGCTATGATAGACCCTATAGTACCTTCAAAAGTACCACTCAGTTCTTGCTTGAACCGTTTTTCGTTACGAAAATACCACGTGTCAAGGAAATTCTGGGACACCCGGTAGATCAGAAAATTCTATGTCCTGTGGTTTCTCTACTAGACAAGGCAATGTTCGTATAAATCTAAAAAATTATGGTACTAGGTTTTTCTTTTACAGGTCAGTTTCAAATTATTCAGTTTTACAACTTCACACGCCCCCCCCCCCCTCCCGGCCACCCCAATTTCACCCCCGCTCAAACAAGGTAGAAAATGATCAGGAACCCCTAAGTGTCTAAAATGAAGTTTGAAGAATATTTTGATTTTTTTTATTTTTTGCTAATTGATTAAAACAATCCATGCAGCTCTTATTAAGATTACGAGGCTAGAAGAACGCCAACAGATGGACAGAGTGGCATAAAACACTCAAAGAGCGTATCATCTCAAATTCAAAAACATTAACGATCACAATACCGCTCACCTATCGATAATGTAAGTAAAAACATTTCGTAGTTAAAAATTGGGAACTGTGGACGTCAACTTTTTGGACATTAATATTATCAACCGGATATTGGAATATATCGGAAACTTATGAATGTAGATAAATGAAATGCTATACAAATATGATATATTAAATGCAGTTTTTTGGTATAATAAAATATGGGAGGTTATGTATAATGGGTATGCGCCGGCAACTTTTTTTAGAGCCTGTGTTGAAAACAGAGGATATTTTTCATCCTTACATCTAAAATAAACTGTTTTTGATTCGTTGATTTTCAATATACAGTACGTTGATTTGACAGCGATTCGGATATAAAAATTGTCATAACTTTTGAAATACCCTGTACAATGTTACAATACTTTATATTTTAAGAACGGGAATCATTAGTAGAATCAAAATATGGAAAAATATATAGAGTGTCTCATTTAAAAAAATGTATGTTTGCATCTTCATGTAGTTACGGATCACCCTGTATAAATTAAAATATTTTCTAAGCAAGGGGTATATCTTTGACTACAACTTTTATATACAACTTTTTTCGCTATCTTCTGAAGTAGTGGAGTTATCAGCCGATCCGTTACTTACTAAAAACTCACCCTGTATATCAGTATATACATATACAATATCCACATACTTACTTAGGCGTATTATATGATTGCAAACAATGATCTCCTGTACGAATTGGTAAAATCAGTGCCTTATAAAAACCTATACTTGTACTGTAAGATACTTGACACCAAATGCTATACATACTCTTTTGTCATACACAAACCTATCAAATTGTATTGGGCTTAGATGCTTCATTATCTGCTTCAAATGTTGATGATTTTCTTTATCAGTAGCAACTGAAGGATGCGAGCATGTCGATTTAGTGTATATATGTTGTCAGTGAAAGCTGAGCCTGAGCTCATCACTAATTGCCAAGTATAATGAGACTGTTAATTAGAAGTTGTAGAATGCACATACAAGGTCTTAGCTGGGTTATTTGAAAACGAATTCTTCTCATCTGGAATCTAGCGGAACTGATTTTACATTTCAGAAGAGTAGCTCGTGTTAAAGTACTAAAATACACCATGAAAGAAGAAAGGCGTTTAAATTGTTTATTTATAATAATATAATAAGAGGTACTATTTATTTGGCTCTACGGAATCACTTCACATCCACAATGGTTTGCAAAGCATGGCAGGTCAACCACAATGCGGAGTTCCGTTATGCTTTCAAACTAATGTTTTCCAAAATTTTCTGAACGAAAATTCGGAAAACCTGCTGGAAAATCTACCACTGGAGTTTATAAGAATAATGTGGTTACAGTTAGATGGAGCGAATGCACATTTCTGTATTAGAGGCCGAAACACTTTAAACGAAAGGTTTCTTGCCAATTTATTGTTTCGTCTGCGAGCCACGCCACCTACGATTTTTAAAAGCTTTTATTTAACTTGCAATGTATGTACGCTTGTTCGGATGGAATCTTGCAACTCAATTTTGAAGCAGATATCTTCAACAGATTGAGCTGAAATGTTGTGTACACGTTTAGTTTGGATAACAATGCACGATAAGCTATATAACGTCGTTCTAAATCCAATAGTGGAATAGTTATTTAATGCATTCCTACAATATAGGTATCCATATTGGTATGAGAACGCCCAGTAGATGCTAAGGGGAATGACAATCTAAATGAGAGGAATGTCATTACTGACGTGATTACTGACAATAGACACAATAGATCCACTGATGTCATTTTTAGTCAAACGATGAACTTTGTTGTGAGAGTTTGGGGAAAATACTATTCAAAGCTGGCAAGTTGTTTTATCACTGCTTGAACCTACCGACCTGAGAGCACAGAGTTTTTGAATTTGGCGCTCATAACTAGAGGCTTGCGGTGTGAGCAAGAATCTGGCAGCAGTCACAGGAGATTCTGGATCGAATTGTACGAGCTCCTTTATACAACCTACGCAGTGGTCATCACCACTGACAATGTCATCACCAGGTTATATCGACGACAGTGATGACATCGACATGAGGTTAGGGGGTAGCTAACGAACCGCTGGTGCACCGAGCAACCACGAAGGGTAGACCGGACGGCGGGTGTGTATGACTGTGACAGCGACGTAAGTGGTAAAGAAGATCCGCGGTAAGGATTTTCCAATAATAAGTTGTAAAGGAACATTTGGGGTGCTGGACTGACTTTGGGAAAGTAATAGGGATAAGCTCGTGTCATTAGTGGACTCTTATCACCAACACAGTTTTAAGGTTATGTTTGGAGTAGTTCTATATTTTTAGTTTAGTTTAAGGTTTTCATGATGTCTAATAAAAGAAAATCTACGAAAAAGAGCGGATATCAGGATAGCGCAAATCCTAAGTTAGAAACTGTCGTTCAAATGATGGCAAATATGTATTTTCAGATATAATACGATGATGTGTTTTGTTGTAAGAGTTTGGGGAAAATATACTATTTAAAGTCGGTGAGTTGTTTTATCACAGCATGAACCTTGTTTACGACCTGAGAGAAGAGAGTCTTTGCACAATGAAAGTGCTTGTTGAGAGTGACTCGAAAAATAATATGACGTCATCCTAAATCAACTATGGTGGATCATCCAAGATGGCGAAATAGTTCTTTTTAATGCACTTCTGCAATATAGGTATCAAGTAAAAGGGCTTGCCGAGAATAAATAATCATTTTGTTGCAAACGCAAGTTAATAACTAAAAAGTATAAAATAAATTAAAACAAAAAAACTTTTTTAAAAAAAGCTTTTATTTAAAGGTTCTAAAAAAAGAAAATAAAATGTTCCTTTAGAGTGTTAACTATCAACTTATAGCCTCATTATACACAATTCATATGATCATAAAAGCTTGTCGCGCGATAACTTGTGTAAATTAACTAGTACCTATTCAATTGGCTAACTTGGTCTGCTAAGTTTAAGTGTGCTAAAATTTCAGTTCAGTTGAATTCCTATAGGTACTTACGCGACAAGCTTTTATGATCATATAAATTGTGTATAATGAGGCTATAAGTTGATAGTTAACACTCTAAAGGAACATTTTAATTTCTTTTTTTTAGCACCTTTAAATAAAAGCATTTTTTAAAAAAGTTATTTGTTTTATTTCCAATTCCTACGCGCCATTACGGAATTATTACAAAGTCGTAAATACCTTGAAAACCACCAACGATAGAACCACATATGCCTAGATAAAGGTGAAAGAGAATTTGGTTGCGCATCTATTGATGTGAATCTTATACCATCCCACTTGAAAAAAATCGTTTCAAACTTTTCACATTTTGAAAATTTCTTGTCTACTGATTTAATGTGCGTTTGAAACAACTGAAACACAAGTATGTTTATTGCTCGTATCAAAACCGAAAACCGCATCTTTCTGTCGTACTTAGTTTTCGAGATATTCACATTTTTTGTAAAGTACCTACTACAAACGTCAAATTTTCTGAAGATTGCTGAATAACTTCGAAAATAGACTTTTTAGACATAAACTATGGTTAACACGCTGGACCTAAAAATCGATGCCAATTTCAAAAACGTAATAATATACAGGGTGTCCTATTTAAAATAAGGAAGTTGATACCTACTTCCAGTATATCCGGATGTCGCCACCTTTAAAATTATTTTCAGCAAGTAGACCATTCTAATTTAAAAGGTAAGGCCGCTAGAGAGCACTGCGCGCTTATTGGACCATCCTGTAGGTCCATAAAACTTTATTACGCCTAAAAAATAATCAAATTCCTATTTTTTGGATCGCCACAAATCAAATAGGTAATAATTCCCAGTTTCAGTAGGCCTCGTAGAAAGTGAGTCTCGGACAGTCAAGATGGCCCTGGAGATTAGAGCGAGAACATTAACAAAATATGCGTCGCCCAGCCACCTCGATTTCTGTCGCATCCGATAACAATTGACTAACTGCCTGTAGCCCGTCAGACTCATAGACCACTAGATTACTTCGTCTGATAACCAGAAACAATGTGGTTTTCATAGCATTTTAGGAAACCATTAGTCTGATACTGATTGTTCTTAGCTACTGACTTTTCTGTCTTGAGTTGATGAATGTATTATTGCGCTTGTAAATTCAAACAAATTGGAAGGTAAACTTGTCTTTAGTACAAGATATTCTGTCAACAGAGGCTTGCTTAGATAAGGGATTTGATATTCAGAAATATGAATGAGGAGGGTTTCCTATAGGAAAACTATATTATAATATAGTTTTTAATTTTATATACTAAGCGACGTAGATCCAGTGTTTATGAATTTATTGCAACAATTTTTTGTATGCATATTATGTTTTAAGGTATGGTAAGTAATCGATTAAAAATTGAGAAAAATTCAACCATTGGAAAAAAAGTGAAAAATTAATAATGAGTTGGACTTTCACGATATGTTATGCAACAAGAAACATATCAGGGCATGCTCCTATTACGATGATCCATTCTCTCTTGATGTATATCTGGGCTGAAAGCCGCATTTTCACACATGGGAGCCATACTTCAAAGATGGTAGGATATGTGCCTTGTAGAGCAGCAGTAGTTGCTCTGGTGTATACAGCTTCTTACAGTAGAACAGAACTCCAAGCTTTTGGGATGCCATTTCAGCAATACTGACGACGTGGTCGTGCCAGGACATGTTATTGTTGATGTTGATCCCCAAAAGCTTGACGTAATGTGTCTCGTCTGTGGGGTGACCCTCCATTTCCACTATTGGTACGCCAACGTGAGACTCCTTTTTGTCAGTGTTGTTGCCTGACTTTTCTGTACATTAAACTCTACTTTATCTACTAATCCCCACTCGACAATTATTCTTATATGTACGTTGATCTATGAGGTATGTTGCTGTCGCCGACGTAGTGTCTCTTGGAATGATATTAATGTGCTGTCGTTAACGAAGCTGTAGATTAGATTGGACGTTATTTCCAGCAGCTCGTTGATGTACAGCAGAAACAATGTAGGGAATAGGACAACTCCCTAAGAAACACCGGCGTTTATTGAAAATACGTCTGATGAATAGCCTTCGACTACAACAAACAGAGATTGGTCGTTCAAAGAGCTACTCAGCCACTGGCGCAGGCCAGGTGGCAGTCCGTAAGCAGCAAGCTTGACCAGAAGTCCCTCATGCCACACTCTATGTGATATGTCAGGTGCAACAACACGGGATTCGCCTTGATTTTGAATTACTGCTCTGTTTCACAAGTAAGTGACGTAAGCCAGGAGGTCATCCGTAGACCTGTGCTTACGGAAGCCATACCGTAAACATGGGCTACTTTGGCCCTAACGTCCTTCTTTGGCCCAAATCAAAACAAAACAAAATCTCTATAAACATATTTGTGACCGTATTTAAAATTCTTCCGGCTCATTCCGCTAGGTAACCGCACTATACAGGCTGTCTGATAAGTCCAGTGGTTCCTTTGCTGTCCACTAGAAAGCAGCACTTATAGTTGTTTGACTAGTGAAACCACGTGCAATCTTTACCTCCCAAACTTCCATTTACAAAAAACGTATTTCTCGTTCAACAAATCTGGTAAGTGCCCCCTATTAAACACTTTTCCTTTCTTTAAGCCGTACTGTAGTTACAACACTGTTAAACTCAACACGTTTTTTTATTTTCATGTTTTTTTAAATCAGACCCAATAATCTATAAAAAATGTCCTACTTTGGCCCAACGTTTTTTTGGGCCAAAACCCATAATATTAAATTATGAATTGCTATAAAATTTTATTTTCGTATTTATATTGCGTATTCTCGTTATAAACTTGTTCAGGATGCTGTAAAATACTTTCTGGAGGCCCAATATACACTGGTTATAGCAACAACTTCTAACTTGCCTAGAACCCATCAGATCTGGTGATATGACGCAGAGGCAGGCTGCTGATCATTTCAAGATACCCCTACAAAAAACAAGTTGAAAGATTTGTTTTCAAGTTCACCAGGCCATCCAACAGTTTTTTCGCAAGAAGAAGAACTAGCATTCTCGATGAACTAGGTTTAAGATTCATCATAAAATCTTATTTGACTAAGCAATGGAAGACTATGCAGTGTTTTGCAACCATGTTCCAGGACGTGACTGGGTCAAATCGTTTCTAAAGAGACACCCTCAATTGACTGTCAAGTTTTCGTCGAACATCAAAAGAAATAGTACTCAGATTCATGAACAAATCATCACAGACTACATTGAAAGTCTGAAAGAGGTGGTTAAAGATGTTTCACCTGATAACATTCATAATTATGACGAAACTTGATAACATTTCATAATGTAATCTTCGTTGAAGAACCTGTTCTAGTCAATGTCCAAGTCCTTCTTTGCCCATACCATTTGTATCATGCTTTTAACGCTAAAAATTGACTTGGGCCAAAGATACCCTAACCGCAAGATAAAATTGGCCCAAAATTTAAAAAAATATATTAATTCAAAAAACGTTTTGTAAGTAAAAAAAGGATTACTAATTAGAGTGTAAGATATTGTAGTTGTAAAATAGATTACCAGAACTTCTGGGCAGTGAAAACAACAGTTTCTAGAGAATCATTTGCATAATACCTAACGTCCGTGTGACAAGTAGGCGCACTCAATAATAACATTTGTAAGCAATATCATAATCCCTTCTTGTGCCCAAGATGAATGGTTGTAACGGACGTTCGCGACATTAAGACCCACTTACCAGCCCATTTGTGCCCTTCACACAAAGGGCGTCCAGTGTCCCTTCGAATGTCCGAAGGAGCTCCACAATGGCCACACACTATAAACACGTACTATAATGCTCGCCCTAAGGGCACTGAGACGCATAAAGGGCATGGAAGGTCCGGTCAGAGGTCACGTAGGGTCTAATTTTGAAGGGGTTGGTTGCAAAGGGCAAGTGCGACTTGTGACCCCCGCGGTGAGGGGTCGAAGTGTACCCTCGTAAATGGCAGGATTGATTCAAGAGTGGATTGAATAATATTCTCATTCCGAGGTTGCTACTACTATTTTTTGTTACTGAAAAATCTCAATCGCGACAATTTTCTGTTATAGGAAACTGCGATCAAAAATCATAGCACGGCATAGCAAATCAAAATTTACTCTTTTGTTATTCGTTAGAGGGACCGATTCAGCGATTCGACTGGAAAGTGGGAAATACAGGGTGTTCCTTAATGATATGCGAATATTCAAGGGAATAAATCTACATGAAAAATTAATGATAGTTTGCTTTATAAAGTATGGTCCAAAAATGTACCGTTACGAAAATACAGGGTGTTAAAATTTAAGGAAAAAATGGAAATTAATTAATATTTTTAAAACCGCTGAACATATTTTAATGATATTTGGTACATAGTAATAGTAAACAGAAGTGCACATTTTCCAGTACATAAATAATTTTCAGTTTCAGTAGTGGCGTGCGTACGGGCTACAACTTTGATATTTTTGAGGAAAAAAATGATACGTCAATGGTTTTTTCCGAAATAAAAGTTATCTTCGAATTTCCCATTTAATTCGGAAAGTAACAGCTCTCTTGAGTTAATTTCCTCCCATGCGCCGTTATTGAGTAAAAAAATAAAAACTCTTGTACGTTGTCCGAGAAAACTAAGGTAATTATTAAAGAATACAATATTTTTCCATAGATCTAGTTGCCATGAAATATTGTTTATTACACTTGCCATTTTCCTGTCGGTTTGTAATTGAGATCTGTTCGTTGCGATTTATCTTTTTCATTTCTTGTCTTTACAGTCTTATTTCATTTCTTATTTTCGTAATCTTGTTAATAATGGTGAATTATTCAAATGCAAAAATGGCGGATATGCATTACGTGTATGGCCTCGCTGACGGTAACGCAGAGGAGTCCGTGGTGATAATTTGCACTCAAGTGCAATTAAGCGGATAAGTCGAAAACAAAAAACCACACTAGTTTTGCACTCAAATCTAAGACGAACATAATTTTGACACTCAGTTCCTATGAGTGCAGTGATAGGGCAATAAGTCGAAAACGCTATAAGTTTCAATTAGGATTAGAAATTGAATTGAATTTGGAAACTGAAACCGTAATATCACAGCATAGAAAACAACCAGCACAATAACTCAAAATGGCGGAAATTACACGCGCATCCCCACTTTTGGAGGGGTTTTTTGTAGGGATGGTAACGGTACTTCGATACTTCCGCACTAATATCGAGTATTTTTGTCATCGATACTTTTTGAGGTATTCCAAATTGGTATCGATACTTTTGTATCGGTATCGAAAATAATTATATAATTATTGAGGGGTGTAATCAGTTGTACAAAATGCTCTGTACGAACCAAACGCGCCTATTTGGCTAGAAAATATCGAGTTGGTACCGGTATCGATATTTTCGTTTTCCCATCTCTACCCAAACTTGACAGCCGTAAAATCATTCACAAACCCTCCCAAGGTCAAATTTTGTGGGAACCATTTTTATATATAGGAAATCCTCAGAGATATTATGCTGGTTGTTTTCTATGCTGTGGTAATATCCTGTCAAGGAATCGCCATGTACATCCAAAACACATCCAATTTGACTGAATCTATCACGGGTTGCCTCTTCAAATCGCGACTAATTGATCGTAATGCAAATTGCAATCATTATCAGCACACGATATAAATATTTTATCTGTGTCACGTCTAAATTATAAATCCAATTATTGTAAACGGCGTTAATTGGTCAATTAACGGAGTCAGATTTGATATTGCGCAGGTAGTGGCGCTGCTGTCGCAACGTGTGTGTGTGTGTCTAAGACGTCCTCGGCCCAACTGGGTTATCTTACTTAAACACCCTGTAGATACGATGACACCGGCTGGACAACCTTCTCGTAATTTATTGCTTGACCTGCATTCAGCTGTTTCGCAGGAGAAGAAAACGCAGTCAAACGATTTCAATAGTTTTTACACACTTTCTAATATGATTTTCAAAGGTAATGCTACTTCACACTAGGTACATGCGGGAAACATTGCAATCGGAAGCCTTCAACGAGATATGGGTATTATTAGATCTTTCTCGGTAAAAAAATAATTTTGGAACACGACGACTTTTGAAAGCCTCTGATTGTATCAAGTCAAGTCAGCTGACCAAAAAATATAACACTAAAAAAAATTATTTTTTTTTATGGTCAACCTCCCACAAAGGCTAAGCTAAAAGCCTATGGCGCTGTAGGAGCGCTGCGAGAGGATAAGTATCAATGCACGTTAGATTCGAAACGCTGCAGGTTGTAACCGCCGGGAAACAAATTCCCCGGCAGCTTATTCCACAGCATCGAAGTTCCCCAAAAGAAGGAAGGATAAGGAGACTGGTTCGTGGAGTAGGGACCTCGACCTGGTAAGGATGAGCTTGCACAGCCCCTCTAGGGTTCCTCGTTCGGACGGCCTTTGGTGTTATTATCTAGGAGAGCTCACTCGAACACTTTCCGTGATAGAATCTGTAGAACAGGGACAGGTCACCCACCCTTCTCCGATGTTCTAGGCTGTGGAGGTCCTTTGTGAGGTTAGGCGTATCGATTAGTCTAATTGCTCTTTTCTGGGTAGTGTCCAGAAGCTTTGGAGTGCTTGGGAGCAATACTCCAGCGATGGTCGAATCTGTGCCTTGTAGAGCAGCAGTAGTTGCTCTGGTGTATACAGCTTCCTAGAGCCAAACAAATAAAGGTGACTTGCTATTGAATGCAATGGTACCCCAAACCATTAAACCAGTAGGACGGTGTAAACGGTACTCAACAGCAAACTGGAGATCACGTCGTTAACCCCGTCGTCGTCTTACGCGTTGGCGTCCGTCATGTGCCACCAGACAAAACCTGGACTCGTCGGAGAAGGCCGTCTAATGCCAATGCTAATGTCGGTGTTCTTGGCACCAATTTAACCGTTGGCGACGATGATTTGCACTGAGTGAAAGCACTAGATGCGCACGATATGATCCTAAGCCCATTTCACTCAATCTGTGGTACACCGTGCGGATTCGAATGGGCTGCATATCAAGCGTCAGCAACAGCTCGAGTGGATCGCCGTTTATCTCAAATGGCCAATAGTCGTAGATGACGATCTTGCCGGTCTATAATTCTTCTACGTGCTCCAGAACCTCTAGCTCGCTGCATTCGTGCTTCTGTGATCCACGAGCGCCATGCTACTACAACTGTAGCCACGTTGCCATGGTTACAGCAATTGCTCTGAATGAAGTACCACGCTCAAAAGGACTTAGCTACGTAAACTGGGGTTGTCGTCTTCTAGGGGGCATCTTCAGACAGCCAACTAGTCCCTCGCCACATTTGCAACAGACATCATCGTTTTTGAATCTTCAAATTCCAACATTGCACTACTTTTTAGGAGGACCCTGCTTACATTCCTTTCAAATTAATTAAGACAACTAGTTATCCTAATATAATCTACAAGCGTCAGGTTTTTAGTAACTCAACCAAAAGAAGCCCGTGTCGTTTTATGACCTACATATAAAATAAAACGAGCCCTTTGGTATAACCGCTCGTTCCTGTTATCTTTTCATATTTTCCTTGTTACCGTTTGGAGTGTTAAATTACTTTTATGAAAGTGAAGGAATGTACTCTGTGCGTCTAGAAAACGAGAGTACGATATTTCCGAGGAACGGCCAACATAAGCAATTAAACTGTTGTCTCCACAAGAAAACGGGCCGTGTTACACTCCAGAGAAGAATCTGTGTGTATAAATTATAGCTGCTGACGGAATCAGAGTAACTGCTGCTGTCTTGAGGATGCAGGGATGTATCAAGGTCGATTCAGGATACTGAGATCCCATACAGGGTCAACCTTCTTCTTCTCAAGCTTCTGCGTTCTGGTTCTGGGCTTCTATGATGGAATGCTCAGAGACACTTTCAAGGGACTCGCCTAACAGGTAACAGCTGAGGATACCATCCATTTGTGCTGGCGCAACGTGAAATAACCAGCGCCGAGGTCCCCTGTAAAGTTAGGTTAAGTGACAGATCGGAATGGGCTCTAGAAGAATCTCGACATATGTCGAAAGGTATCACCTGGTACAACGATGGTTCCAAAAATTCATCAGGTACAGAAGGAGGCATATACGGTGGTAGGCCTAGGGGGAAGGTAAGTATCCGTCTAGGGAAACTAGCTACCCTTTTCCAAGCAGAAATAGCCTCAACTCTGAAATGAGACAGAATATGCATAGTCTAAAGATCACATCCAAATTTTAAGTTTAAAACGACGACACCAATCACATTAAAGAAGAATGTATGCTGCAAGCTGAGATAGATCCATTGGAGGTCATGAAGTGGAATAGCAAGAGCTGGCAAAACATAGCTGTTTAAAAAGGGGCAGCAATGAAGATAGGTTAATTAAATTTTAATGCACTTATATTTCCGAAATTTCAATGCTAATACCTCATACAAGGCGTAGCCTTCGAGGTGGTAGTATTTGTATTGTATCACCATAATACAAATAAATGATCAACTTCATTGGATTAGAACCAGCATGTGGTATATCATACAACATGGTACAGACAACTGTGACCAGATGAATGTCAAATGAGCGGTGGGACAGAGTGAGTGGGGAATGTTTAGTCCAAAAGGATGCTGAGGGGACCCTACCACAGACTGAGCAGGAAGGAACTACGAAAGGTGGTGGGATTTGTAACTTGCCATTTGACGTTCAGTGCACACCTGCAAAAACTGGGAATTGGTGTGGAAAAGTCATAGTCCAATGCATCTCAAGGTTCGCAAAGAACTTAGGACGGAACTCCATCTGATCTCTTTGACTGAGGGTGCAGAATAGGCCTCAAGGCAACTGAATCCTAACCCCCTCACTACCAAAAAGAAGAAAAGATGGATTCCCATTGAAGCAGCATCAAACAGTGCGTCGTAGCACCAACAGCGTTTTTGAGATAGTAGCTATTCCCACTTGAGCAGCATTTGGCAGCAAAAAGAGCTAATAAGCAGCAAAAATACTCAGTTGTTGCTATATTCTGTAATGATGTTGACAGTAGAGGAGAGTCTACCACTTCATCATCAGGCGATATGATATTTTTGACAGCTTTATGCTATCAACATGAAGAAAATAAAATAAAAAAGAAAATAATATACTCTCATCCCTAATTTTGGGATGTTACTTCATGATTTTCTACTTTTTCTCCTAGAATATTAACCGCCGAATCCAATGGTGTACTCAGATTATTCTAATTTATTGTCAAACTATTAATTTACTTTAAATTCGGCAAAATTTGGAACAAAGACCAAATTCGTGCGATCAGTCTCCCCAAATGAACCAACACGAGTGTCTGTTTTAATTGAGAACCAAAAATTTCATTGAATCTGTCTTTTTCGAGCAAAAGCGGTTATCTTTGGATTTTTTTCGATTTAAGGTTGCCGACTCTCATCCCTAATTTTGGGACGTGTGTCTATTGTGGCCTACACCTATTTAGAGTTCACCGTGCAATCCACACCTCTTGACGAAGGCGACGGTCGTGTCAGGTGCAGCTTGCTTCAAGTCAGTAGGTGTCAGATGGGTGAATCCGAAAGTCTGTCATCTAGCTCTTTCTAGTACTGGACAGGAGCATATAATGATACGTGCTCCGCTGTTTCGTCCTCCACATAGCAGAAGCGTTTATTCTAGCCCTAGTGGTTTTCTCACTTTCTCAGATGACACTTTTGTCAACAGACCGACCAGAGATCATTCGTGCTCCATTCTTTTGATCGTCAGGAGGGGGGGGGGGCTGATTAGAACGGTATGGACACATTTGGGTGTAGTAGCCTTGGTGTATCTTGCCATTGCAGGATTGCCTTCCTCTTTACCCAACACAGATTCGGTTCCTCCTCTTGCAAGCGTGTCAGCCAATACATTGCCTTCCACTCCGCTGTGACCTGGATCCCAAACCAAATTTACGTTTTCCCTTGTTCCATATTAATTGAGGAGTTCCATAGGAGTCTATCTGGTAAGATTTTTATAGACTTGCTTGTCAGGGGTCTTTTGTTCAGCTCCCTGACTTCCAACTCTGAAGCTACATTTTCTTCTTAGAAGATTGTGGTATACCTCACAAGGTTTACTCCAACTCTTGGATTAATACCAACTACTCCCGCATCTGTCCCCAGTTCTGGCTTGGAGCCGAATAGCACAAGATTGAAGGGTAATATGAAACAGTCACTCCACTTCAATTCATTTCTTCTTGGGAAAAGGATTTGTACGCTCTTTCTGTATACGTTTGGGGAACCATAGAGTCCGAGACCATCCCGAATATATAATGGTTTGTAATTTCACTCATAAAAACCGTTGTCTCCAGTCCTAGTTCCTTTTTGTCCTGTTTGCCAGTTGATAGCAGTCTGTAGGCCTCGCTCTACCTCAATATGTAGAGGGGTTAAGCTTAGAAGGGTCTCCATGGCCAGTGTTGGTGGAGTTAGACATGGAACCAGTGATAGCCAAGAAGCGATGCGTTGTACGCTTATACATCTGCCAGCTTGGTTCTGGCTGTCCGTTATAAAAACTTCTGCTACCAGACAACAGCACCATGTACTACAAATACTACAATGGAAGATAAAATTTTGAATACGCCTCTGTACGATGCTTACCATCGTCGCTCTGTCCGCAAGCTAATTATGTAGTAATAAAAACGGCCACTGGAGATGACCGTCACAATGGACCTGTTCTACCGTCCCGTGTTGGATTCTCCCACGGTTAACAGATCTCGTGTCAAAAGGTCGAGGCAGGTAATCATAACAACAGAGTGAAACACATTCGGCGCAATCTGCGTTTCTTTGAAACCCGACGAATTAAGAGCAGGTTATGACGCGGACAGATGCACTACATGCAGATCAAAAGATGTTTGACAGTTAGTCAGAACAAGGTTCTCAGGAGATGAAGGCGTTGATAAACGATACGTGGAATGTACTGGCTAATTTTCGTTTCAGGTCAAATACTATACATCTTGATGATTATTATCACATTAGTACTTCACATTCATCAGAAAAAAAACATTTTACCAGCGCACACAGGGATATTTGTACCAAAAAGTTGGACAAATTTCGATTTTGTGGATTGGCTTCTATGGCAAACCTGATTTTCACCAGGAATTGACAAGAAAGGGCCTACACTATTTTTGCAATCATACTAGTATTTTTTGTCAATTATAGTAAAGTTTCAAGCTTATTTTAAAAATTATTTTTAACTTTTTAGACCGATGTTCCTTAAAAGCGTATTTTTGAGTTTTCTAAACTATATTTATTTTAAATTTTTTAGACAACTCTATCATTCAAGTGTGTGTTTTTTTTTTAGTTTTAAACTGTATTTATTAAGACGATAACTAAATTTGTCCACTTTAAACAAATTAAGACATTATAAAACCAAGTCTTTTCTTTTAGTCTATTTTTAGTCTTTTAGTCTTTTCTTGAGTAATACTTAAGGTTCCCTTAAGTAACACTAAAGGAATACTTGAAGGACCCTCAAATGTGGCTTTCCTTATCCATCTTAAAAATTGTGAAAAAATATATATAAGAACCACAGGAAGATACCTAAAGAGCAGGATATCTGAACATAAGAGAGACTGAAAAAACTACCATTTGAAAGAAGGACACACACAATTAGTTCAACATGTCATATCGGAGGGTCATATGTTTGATTTTGAAAATTATAAAATACTATGTTCAAATGATAACTACAAAAAAAGGATGTTCCAAGAAATGTTAGAAATAAAAAAACATAACAATACTGTAAATAAAAGAACTGATATTGCTGATTTGAGCATATCTTACTATAATATTATCAACCATATCAAAAAAATTCGTAATCCACTCCCTAGACGATAATATTTTTGAAACATCAAACTAAAAAGTACGTATAAAAAACAGAATGCCTTCACACCTATTAGATAATTTTTCCACCTTCCATACAGTCTGTTTGTAACGTTAAGAGAAGTAACTTCTCCTATAGTTAGTGTGTGCAAAAATCCCAATATCTAGGACACACGCATGTACTCAATTTTAAAGATCCTGGTGACTACCACAACTTTTAACACAAAGGGTATGTTTGTTTTGTTTTTTTTCTGATTATCCCCTTTTTTAGTCCTATATTTTTGCTCTGTTTCATCAATCCATTAATTAACTGCATAAATGACCAAATAATTAGATTATATGGTGGGGAATCTTTACTTTTAATTTATTGTAAAAGTTTTTGACTGTTCTCCTTTTTAATTCTGTGTTGTTTAACTTCTAATTTTTTTTTGTTTTTACATTTTAGCAATACTTTTAATATTTCGTTGTACCTATATGTATCATGTGATTGTTTACATTCATGCTTCTAATTAACAACAACAACTAATAATGTTTAAAAAAAATGTATATTTTGCCTTTTTTCTGTATTCTAGAGCCCTGAAGATGAAAATATAACTTTTCGAAACGTTGGAAAATTTGAGCTAAAGTTGTGTTTATTTTGGACCCTATCATCCAATAAAAAAAAGGCAGTAATAAATCTATAAGGGTCGTAAAATTATTACCAACTATAGACGTGTGTTAAAAAGTGCACACTTTTCATCGTAAAAAAACCAGTCGCTTAGCTGTTCCTAATTGGTTAAAATATATCTTTCGAGAACTAAAAATAATGGCAAACGTGCAATTTGAGGAGCTCGTTGCGATAACGAATAACGTAAATTGTAGCTGTAATAGAATGCTTCGATAAATGAGAGTCTTTTAAATAGGTCTTGCATTTTTACTATCCTGTTATCAGCAATAATATGTAGCAAGGTAGACGATACACAAACAGCAAGGCGGCGTGGATAGAAAATTATTTCGATGTCTTGCACAAATTGATGAAAACTGCATGCTCATTTCTATTTGTATGTATTTGTAAAAGGAAATGCGGTAAAGTAAACATTTCTGCTGATATCAGTTTCGAATATACATTAATCGGCATCTTTTAGATATTATACATCAGTTTGATGTAGCAATGCTTTGTGTCGGTGAACAACCAAACACATATTTCACTAATAATTGATAATTTTACTTTGAAAAACTGAAAAACGTGCATTTAAAAAGACTAAAAGTTGAAAAAGCACAAAGGCACAAAGCGTTTGTTATTATTTTAAACTTATTTTAAAAATTACTTACTTCTGTGTCATCAGTATCGGTATTTTAAAAATTAATTTTAGATTTTTGAGTCCGGCGTTATTCGAAAAGCGTTTTTTAGTTTTTTAAAATATACAGGGTGAGTTTTTAGTACCGGATCGGTCGATAACATCAATACTGCTTCTTGCTCGATTTATACAAGGTGATCCATAACTACGTGGTGATGCAAAAATACCTTTTCTTAAATGAGACACCCTATATATTATTTCATATTTAGATTCTAATAATAATTCCCGTTGTTAAAATATAGGTATTGTAACATTATACAGAGTATTTCAAAAGTTATGACCATTTTTATATCCAAATCGCTGCCAAATGACCGTACTGTATATTGAAAATCAACGAATCAACAATTAATTTTTTTACATAAAAATATGAAAAATGTCCTCTAGTTTTAACATAGGCGGTAAAAAAGTCGCCGATAGGGTGAGGCAGAGCACAAAAACTGGACTTTCCTTTTTCTTAAATGCAATCCCTCGTATTTTATTATACCAAAAAAATGCTTTTAATATTAAGATATTTGCGTAGCATCTCATACACCTACATTCACCAGTTTCCAAGATATTTCGATTTTTCTACAAATTTTAAATATGCTTCCTATTTGTGTACTGAATTTATTTATTTTAAGAAAGTACTATCAAATTTTATTTTTTTTATCCAACAAACAACAAAGTTATTTTGTAGACTTGATCCATAATTACCAAGCAGATTCATCAGGTAGGCTTTGAAATATTGAGCTTTCATAATCTGCTCAATAATTTCGTACTATGTGAAAACCGAGCTTTAAAAATGAATTTTTCCATTGAAAAACAAATAGAGGGTATTTAGGAGAATCTGACAAAATGCCTATTTGCCTCTAGAATATATCAACTATCAACAGCGATATCCATAATGGAGGCACTCTAAAACTAATGCATTTGAAACATTGAAGAATCGTTTCATTCGGACTGGGTCAGTTAATACTTCATGGCCTATCTGATACATCTGCTCGATAATTATGTATCACGTTAGCACAATTTTTAATAAGTATCATAGTAGTAATAGTAATAAATATAATATAGAAATATATTGAAAATATATTTAAAAAGTGGAGTTCAGCATCACCAAAATACAAGGATTTGGCTTACTGGTCTTCCACTCAATCTTAATAATAATGTACCTAATGATGAATAAACATCTACCAACATCAAAATCATTGTTAAAAAATACGAATACAAGAATTTTGCCATTTCAATACCTGGAAAGTGTAGGTATAATAATAATCTAATAATGAAACATCTACTAACATCAAAATTTGACTTTTCCTCTCATCCAATCGTCCCTTTCCGGGATGATTAGTAAAAATCTATTATCTAATCTTAAGGTATATGGCTCTTTCCACCGTGACTGTGTAAGTAATACCGAGTCAGACTACTTGACACAATTTTTCCCCAAAAACTGCTTTTCTCCGACATATTTTTTAACTAGTTCACAAAATCTGTCCCCCCCGCGTTTGGCAGGATAAGTGCAACTATAGCTTTCCATTTTTTAACGTTTCTGAATTCTATATCATTATAACCCTGTAACTTCGTACCTAGCATAATTATGAATTTTTTTGCAATACTTTCCTCAGCATACTTGACTTACAGTATTTCAATATTTCAGGATTTTGACTTCATGAAATACTAGTATGGCCTAAAATTTAGGTATATTTAAAAATTGCAGAAAATCGAAATGTGCACAACTCTTATACTTCAATTATAGCAGGCCATACTCCTGTCACTATGACAGATACTTTTTTCTCCAGAGTTAATACGGAAAAGCGGTGCGTCATTAGTAAGATAAAAATTCTGTTCTGGTTACAATATAGCCCATGTTCTTCAGTAAGCATGTTTTTTAGCTTTTTACTTCCCACACCGATAGGTGAGGGGAGTATTGTGATCGCGAAAATTTTCGATTTCGAGATAATTCGCTTTTTGGGCATGTTATGATGTCTACATAACGAAAATCCACGTCACTCATTTCCGTCGGTCTGTCTGTCTGTTGGCGTTTTTCTAGCCTCGTAATCTCAGTAACCGCTGCATGGATTGTGATGAAATTTGGGCAGCGGTATGCTGTGGGGTCGTAGTAGGTAATGTTCGTATAATTTTGAACATCGGTGCATAGGCGGCGGAGTAATTAGCAAAAAACAAAAAAAAACTAAATATTGCTGAACTTCGTTTTTAGGCGTTTTAGAGGTCCCTGATAATTTTCTAATTTTTTTTGGGTGGGGGTGAAATTGGGGTGGTTGGGGGGTGGGAGGTTGTAAAATTGAAAAATTTGTTGCTTTCATAATAGACTGTCCACTGACCTGTGAAGGAAGACCTGGCGACAGAAATAACTTTTTTTGGCTCATCCGAACATTGCCTTGCCTATTACAGAAAGCAAAAGACTTTTTTTCTGATGTAAACATACGAGAGTATTGCTTTGGATCGTTGTAACGAGGAAACTGTTGAATTGATTTTAATGAAATTTTGAACCAGTGTTACTACCATGGCGAAGATGGAAAACGCGTATGGTTTTGATAAATCGTGCCAGTGGCGGCACAGAAATAATAAAAAAACTAAAAATATAAAAACAGCTCAAACTTCGTTTTTAAGCGTTTTAGAGGTTCCTGATCATTTTCTGCGTTTTTTGGGTGGGGGTGAAATTGGGGTGGTTGGAGGGTTGGGGGTTGAAAAATTAAAAAATTTCTTGTACTCATAATAGGCTGTCCACTAACCTGTGAAGGAAGATCTAGCGACACAAATCACCTTTTTAGGTCCATCCGAACATTGCCTAGCCTATTACGGAAACCAAGGGACTTAGAATTTTCTGTATACTATACGAGAATTTATTGGTTTAAATCGTTTTGTATTTTGTAACGTGGACACTATTAAATTGATTCTAATGAAATTTTGACACAGTATATTGTTACCGTGGTGAGAATGGAAAACGCGCATGTTTGTTAAAAATCGTGTCAGTGGCAGCGTAGCAATAATCAAAGAACGAAAAGTATGAAAACAACTCAAATTCGGTTTTTAGATGTTTTAGGGGTTCCTGCTCATTTCCTACCAGTTTTTTGGGTGGGGGTGAAAGTGAGGTGGTTGAGGGGTGGGGGGTTGTAGAACTGAGAAGTTTGAAGTATCGATAGTAGGCTGTCCATTGACCTGTGAAGGAAAGCCCTAGCGGCATAAGACAAATTTAGGGGGGGGGGAGCTGGCGATTATTTGGTTGCAAAGCTTCATGCTATGGGAAAATAATAAACTGGTATCATCGGAATGTGTGGGAAGTACTGAGTCAATCAACTTGACTTCATTTTTTAAACTATATTTATTCTAGTTTTGTAAATTGTAAAACTGTATCTATTGGTAATCTGTGTAATGAAGATGAACATACGAGGGTTGCTCTATATCTCCGTCAATCCACCAGTACGCAGACAGCTGTTTCACGCTTATTAGCGATCATCAGTGCGCCATAGGTCGATTGACGGAGTCAGACTCTTATATGCAGTTGGCATATAAACGCGCTTATCTGGTTAAGTGAAGCGAATGCACCTTTGCGTTTCGCCAAGAAGTTTGCTGCTGTTCAGCGGGCGACTTTCTTTGGTTTGCCGTTACCTTCGGGTACCAGATGGCACACAGACAGAGCTTTTCTGCCGCCTACTCTGAAGATGAACAGTACATTGAATTTCGCGGTTCAATTTTAGGTCCGACCTTTTAATGCAAAAGAGTTACAAGCGCACAAACAAATAAACAAACATACAGGAAAATTTAATAGAAGCGTGTTAGAAAATGCAGTGACAATAGTAAGACTGTATGAAACTGTAATTTGTGCATTAAACTAACCACGTTACTCAAAAACTGTGAAGTGTTTTTTTTTCAAATTGTTCAATCTGTAGTACCTATCAAGTTAAGTTAATGAGCGACATTTTTTATCAATATACAATATTCGGCCCTATCTATCTATGCATAATTGATCATAACAAATCAACCACACAGACTACACAGTCAATGATGTGACGATCAACATCCCTAAACAGAGCAAATAGGGTGTAATGTAATCTCATAATCGAGAGTACAAAAGAGAGGGTGCGTGCATCCCACTTGTAGCATCAACAGACCCTTAAAGCCATCCCCAGGGGTGAATTACCGCAACAATGGCAGACATTTGTAAGGCAATTTGCTACAGACTCTCATCCCTCACTCGGTCTGGCGGTGGTAATTCGGCTTTGTAAACAGATTAGACAGGAGGATTGACTTGGATTTATTTGGGGGTATATAGTACTCGAGTAATGTTGTCACATTAGGTAGGAGTATATTGAAATTAACAATGTGACTTTTGGGCAGTGGCAGATCTATGATTTTTGGGAGTCTATAATTTTTTCGTAGTCCTTAATACTAATATAACCTATAAAACGCGTTGGTATCGAATGGGGTATTTTCCAACTTGCTAATATTGCCTGTTTAATGGCTGAAATGGATTGCTTGTATCTAATTTGTAATGATGGCAGTATTTGCTTAATTTTTTTCTGCCCACGTGGAGTAAACATAGACTTTGAAAATCATCCCTTTGAAAAGAGCTCATTTAAATCTCTTAAACCTCCCGCCTAAGAAAATCAACCAATCAAAAGTGATTTTTATGCCGGATGTAGATAGGATGTGACTATTTTAATTTGAATTGGGCGTAGATTCAAGGTTGTCACGTTGTTAATATTTTGCATAGTTTTTCTATAAAGGATGTAAACTTTATTTTATGTTTATTTAGTTTCCCTCTTTTTGTAGACTATAAATGTTATATTGCACAGCTATTCCATTTTTTGCATTGTTATATAATTAGCAGTTTACTCTGAGAATGTTTCATAGTTACTTTTCAAAATTTTACTCGTCATTCGGCAACACTCGTCTTTAACAGCCTGTCACTTGTGTCATGCATACATAACTTCCCCTGGTGTCACGACTGTCTCGGTATCTCACTTAACCAAGATAGATAACAAGTCTTTACGGAAACACTGATCTGGATCCGGATAGATCAGTTACATGTCAAACAGCTGTCAAGTGGGATTTATGATTCCATGAATTTAACGGACATCGAATAACGCAAAAGTTGACAATAAAAAAAACAGACCGTAAAGTAAAGCAGCTACTGATCTGAATCATCCGATCGCAATCACTTACTGTACAACGGTGAACTACCCTATTTCTGGCCGATCCCAGATCACTTTCCGAACGTCAGGATCAGTGATCCAACTGATCGGGTTAACCCGATCACAGTGTCCGTAAAGGCCTCATGAAATGATCCAAACAAACATCTGTCAATATTAATTCGAAGCGGAGGTTATGTCTGTAGATGGAGAAAAGTAGGTCAGATGACAAGGTACAGTCACATTCTAAGGATAGCTCCACGAAAGACTTATTACGTCACGCTTAGATGTATTACGTCACAGCTTTGGCGCGAAATTTTATGTTTGAATTTTGAAGGCGCTTTTAAGCCACTTCGCGTTCGCAGTAAAAAGTAAAAAAATGCTATAGTTACATGGTTTTTGGGGACGTAACATCAAAATTCAGTCATTAAATTTTGTTCGGAAAATACCCCATTGTCAATTGTGGACTTCCAGCTGATATCTGTCAATAGTGTCAACCCAGTATTTGCAACTGTCCTAAAAATTGTGTCAAAAATGTGCAGAGAATTTGAAATTGTATGATACGTGTACCTAGTGGTAATCACAGAGCAAAAGGGACAGGAGAAACAAGAAATACAGGCAAGGATTATCAAAAGCAACCAGAAGTATGGAGCCCTGAAAAATCTTATGAAATCCAAATATGTGTCCAGAAAGAGCAGAGAGAGAATTTACTTAACTGTTATAAGACAAACAGCGACATATGCTTGTGAGACGTGGACTATGAACAAAGAGGAGGAAGAAAAAATTATAAGATGGGAAAGAAAAATGTTGAGAGCTATCTATGGAGGCGTAAGGACAATGGCAAAACTAGTTCTCAACCGGAGAACAATAGGAAAAAGAAGGGTAGACCAAGAGAGAGATGGCTGAAGAAGGCAGAAAATGATTTAAAGAAAATCAATACTAAACACTGGAAAGAGAAGACGGCAGACAGAAATAGGTGGCGTGGAATAGTGGATATACACAGAAATAGGTGGTGAAACAACGGAAAGATGTATCCAAAGACAATTTTAAGTTACATAAATTTTAGCGGTATAAGATCAGACTGTAGTCATTTCTGCTCTAGGCCTTCATGGCCTATGGTGGTGCAAACTAATAATAATAATAATTTGCGTGCCCTTCATATCTTTGGATCAGTCTAGTTTTCAGCAGAGGCAGCGAATACATAGGTGCAAAGGTGCACTTGCACCCAAAGAAAAATGTTATGGAATACGTAGAAGTGAGGTGTGACCGCCGCAATATGTAATATTATAACTTTACGAGTGACGCTTTAGAAATGTAATTTGATCCTAGAAAATAATCTCCAACTGTTTTTCTTCAGTTAGGACATTTTTCGCCGGTTTCTACCTTTATTACTACTACTATTACTACTATTACTACTATTACTATTTGGAAAAAAGAACATTTTTGAACCACTTATTCATATATCATCCTAGAAAAACACTTATACGAATAAACCTACTTCCGTAGGTGATATGAGATTGGATTTTCTAATATAATTGGGTTTTGCTCATTGCCATAATAAAACATAATGTTACCTACAGCCTAATTATTATCGCAACTAAAATATTTATGACTGCCACAACTGTCCACTGCAGCAACTTTCTAAACATCCTAATCACCTTCTGTAACTGCCGTCCGTCATAGCTCCCGCCATCTTCTAAAGCTGTGTACACACCCAGCTACTATTGAGATTTCAAACGCGAGTACAAAGTGACCAGAAAGATTGGGAATTTGCGTTTTCAGTTTGAAGATCTCGAAGTTTAGTACAAGATTGTTTCATACCGGTCATGTATTTGGCATCAATGAACTATATAAACTATCTATCATGACTATCTCTAAAGGCCCATTTTCTTGTGACATACAGTTGCACCTTTAGTGACATGCCTCTTTGGCTCGATTTTATCAACATGTGCATTTTAATAAAGGCTGTGACCAATTAGAGCAACCCGTTCATGAACATGGATCTGTCAAAGTTCTCTGAAAATTATTGATTTCTCTTGAAGTTTACCTCAAGAAGGTGAAAAATGAAATTCTTTATATATACAATCGATTATTATGAACTATCTAGTATCTTTTCCGGTCCGATTTTACATCCCAAATGGGTGGACAATTGCATTTTCTTGTTTAACGGAGACTTTAGCAATTGCTAATCTTTGTAAAGTGCAACAAAATGCTATTTTTACTTCTTTTACTTCCCACACCGATAGGTGAGGGGAGTATTGTGATCGCGAAAATTTTCGATTTTGAAATAATACACTTTTTGGGCGTTTCATGATGTCTACATAACGAAAATCCACGTCACTCATTTCCGTCGGTCTGTCTCTACGCGTTTTTCTGTCCTCGTAATCTCAGTAACCGCTGCATGGATTGTGATGAAACTTGGGCAGCGATATGCTGGGGGGGTCGTAGTAGGTAATGTTCTTATAATTTTGAAAATCGGTGCAGGGGCGGCGGAATAACTAGCAAAAAACAAAAAAATTAAACATTCCTCAAACTTCGTTTTTAGGCGTTTTAGAGGTTCCTGATCATTTTTTACTTTTCTTTGGGTGGGGGTGAAATTGGGGTGGTTGGGGGGTGGGGGGTTGTAAAATTGAAAAATATGTTGCTTTCATAATAGACTGTCCACTGACCCATGAAGGAAGACCTAGCAACATAAATAACTTTTTAGGTCCATCCGAACATTGCCTTGCCTATTACAGAAACCAAAGGACAATTTTTTTTGGTGTAAACATACGAGAGTATTGCTTTAGATCCTTCTATATTGTGTTACAAGGAAACTGTTGAAGTGATGTTAATGAAATTTTGACACAGTATTACTGCCGTGGCGAGGATGGAAAGCGCGTATGGTTTTTATAAATCGTGCCAGTGGCGGCGCAGAAATAATAAAAAAAATTAAAAATATAAAAAGAGCTCAAACTTCATTTCAAGCGTTTTAGAGGTTCCTGATCATTTGGGGTGGGGGGGTTGAAAAACTGAGAAATTTCTTGTATTCATAATAGGCTGACCACTAACCTGTGAAGGAAGACCTAGCGACATAAATCAACTTTTTAGGTCCATCCGAACATTGCCTAGCGTATTACGGAAACTAAGGGACTTAGAATTTTCTGTATACATACATACGAGTATTTATTGCTTTAGATCTTTTTGTATTTTGTAACGTGGACACTATTAAATTGATTCTAATTAAATTTTGACACAGTATTATTACCGTGGTGAGGATGGAAAACGCGTATGTTTGTTAAATATCGTGTCTGTGGCAGCGTATATAGCAATAATCAGAAAACTAAAAGTACGAAAACAACTCAAACTTCGTTTTTAGATGTTTTAGGCTGTCCATTGACCTCTGAAGGAATGACTTAGCGGCATAAGACAATGTTAGGGGAGGGAAGGCTGCCGATGATTTGGTTGCAAGGGGATCTCAGACTAAAGCTTCATGCTATGTGTAAATAATAAACTGATATCACAGTAATGTGTGGGAAGTACTGAGTCAATCAACTTGACTCCATTTTTTACTATAATACAAGGGTATATTTTAGGTATTTATAATTATCATCGATAGTAAATTATTGTTTTATCAAAATAATGCACTAATTAGAATTTCTTGTCATCATTATAGTGATTAAATGTACTGCTTTTGTGAAGTCTGATTGGTTCAGATTAGTAATTGCTAAAGTATGTGTTAAACAATAAAATGCAAATTTCCACCTCTTTAGGTTGGAAAATCAGACTGGAAAAGATACTAGATGGTTTATAATGGTCGATTGTATATAAAACATTTTTAACCTTTTTATGGTACACTTCAAGAGAAATCAATAATTTTCAGAGAACTTTGACAGATGCATGTTTTTGAATGAGCTGCTCTGATTGGTCAAAGCCTTTGTTAAAATGCGCAAAAAGGCAATCAATTTAAATTCTATTTTTTTCTTATTGACATGAGAAGTAAAATATTAATTTGTTAATTAATTAATATTAATTAAATATTAAAAATAAATAATATTCAAATCGATGCCGCGACAATGTGACTCTGAAGTTTGCATGTGTTAAAACGTCGCAACTTTTAATGTCATAGCAAAAGTCGCGACATTTATTGTCGTTCAGATTTTTTTTCGTAATTTCAAAAATCAAACTAGCCGAACGCATTTTTGTCTGAATTTTGCATATTTGCTATACTGCTTTCGAGAGCAAGTTTGTGTGAAGGCGGCTTAAAGAGTGTACTAGCGATCCGTAATTCTGTGTAATTTCCGATTTCTCGTCTAATATGCATACGTAACGACTGCCTAATGGAGGCAGCAGGAAAAGGAGGTCTACACTAATTTAGGACTGACTCGACATCACGAGAGATGAAACGCTGTACTCGTCTCTCTCTGTGCTAGCTGACGACTCCACGCACCGGCTTGCGAGACTAATACGTCAATTTGGGTAATTGCCGCTAATAGGCTGCTGCCATTCCGAGGAAAACGAGATTTTTACTTTCCAGATTTGTTTCTCCACGAGGAAAAGTTTATTTGATTGGCTCACTCTACAGAGAGATCCATTTATTTTTATTTATCGTATGGCTCAAAAACATGACAATAGTAAATATAGATTAAAAGAAAAACCATTATAACCTATACTAAAATAAAATATATACAGCTACAAACTAAGATACATAGTCTTTGGTATTTACAGGTTGATGTCAAGTTCTTTCAACCACTTCAGCGCCAACGGTGTGGCTGTATGGAACTCTTCTCGCGATCCCTGAAACGCACGCAGTTCACATTCGCTCGTAATATGGTTTATAGTTTAGCGGGGCGCGCCACAGTCACATAAGGGAGATTGCACATAGCCCCACTTGTAAAGGGAGTCGGCACATCTGCCGTGGCCTGTTCGGACTCTATTAAGTTTTACCCACTCTTTCCGGGGTAGTTCTGATCCTGGAAGTAAGGCTGCCCATAAATGCGCATCGCGAGTGGTGTTCCGCAAAACCTTCCCAGAGAGAGATCCATGTTCATCTACTACGAGCTTTGGTCGCCGAATATAGACCCTCTTAGGTTATACTCTTACTTTTGTCTGAAGTGGAACATGCCCTCAACAAGTTAAAAACTAATAAAGCTACAGGCATTGATGCTATTTCTGCCGAAACAATAAAATGCTTGGGTGACGACGGCATCTCTCTTTTACATAATATTTGTAAGAGTGTCTGGTCCTCCGGTGTTTCGCCAGATGAATGGTGCACATCAATTTTTGTTCCACTTCATAAAAAGGGATCTCCAACAAATCCAGACAATTATCGCCTACTTTCGTTAATCTCTCCTGCAAGGAAGGTTCTACTATATGTTTTACAATCTCGTTTGGAGGGTTTTATTGGCTGGCAAATTTCTCAGGCGCAGGCCGGTTTCGTGAAAGGACGCGGTACGCGTGAACAGATCTTAAACTTAAGGCAAATTATTGAAAAAGCCAGAGAGCATTATTTACCAGTTTTTATCTGCTTTGTGGACTATTCTAAGGCGTTTGATAACGTAACGTGACCTAAACTGTGGGAAATCCTCATCTCTATGGGAGTTCCTTATCACCTAGTCTTTCTCATACAGCAACTCTACGAGTCTAATTCGGCTCGTGTAAGAATTGATGGTAACCTGTCTAGTCAAACTGCAACCAGGAAAGGAGTTCGTCAGGGATGTGTATTATCTCCGATGTTGTTCAACATTTACTCTGAATTTGTGATGAGACAGGTATTAGACAACTGGAATGGCGGTGTAACTATTGGCAGAAGCAAAATATCTAACTTAAGTTTTGCTGACGATACAACCCTTATTGCAGCTTCTCAAGAAGAACTAGTAGCTCTATTAAACATCTTAGAACAACATAGTGCAGCGTATGGTTTTGGTATTAACTACAATAATACCAAGGTTAGAGAGCATGATAATCATCGAGAAATAAAGTCAATAGAGCTACAAAAATGTCGCTGGTTCAGTCTCTTATGTTCTCCATATTTTTGTATGCCTCGGAAACTTCGACTGTTAGATCGAGCTCGCATAGATGCTTTTGAAATGTGGACATGGAGGAGAATCCGTTCCTTATACCTCCCATCGAACTAACGTTTCCATACTGGATGAGCTCGGTAATCCAAAGAGACTATCCTCCATTGTGTCGACGAGAATGCTTACATTCTTCGGACATATACACAGAAGCGATAATATGGAGAAACTTGTAGTTCAGGGACATGCCCCTACACGCTGAGTGGATACAACGAAACAGTTGCTGGATATGAGTATCAAAAGCGCCACTAAAATGACAGTAAATCGCGAACGATGGCGAGCTACAGTGCTCAAAACTATTGATAATATTCGTGTCGGCAATACTCTAGCTCCGACTTAATGCATTTTACGAGTTCACAACACGTCTGCTAAGACATTGTGACTATGATGATGATGTGGGTTACTCTAAGCTTCATCCCAAATGTGTTGTGCGCGAACTTCGTACAATAGATATGATGTCTATATTTTTATTAAATTTTTAATTTTATTACGGAAAAACGAATGAAAATTATGCAAGTTCCTTCTGAAAAAAAAGCACCCAGTGACAGTTTGCTCATTATCATTATCATGATTAAAATTAGGAAACTGATAAATGCAACCCTGATGCTCCGTCCAGTGAGGATGGTCGGTAGACCCTAAAATATCAGTTTACAGATCCACCCATTAACAATTCAATCATCGTTTTGTTTATATATTTAGCAGCCACTTTATTATTGTCACCTCATACGTGATGCCCCGAGTAACTGTTATGTCTCTATTGTCTTCCATTATGATTCAAGAGATAGGATTGTAGAGATATACCGGCGACTGTCCAACACTCAAATATGGTTAGATTGTTATTAATCTTTAATGGTCGCATACCTCCTTTTGGAGTGAGACGCGACGATTGGTGCCATTTTTATTCAACTGCGGTATGTGGGGTCTGGCAATTGTTCTGGATGGGTTTATCTGATATTAATTCTGTATTCAAGGACGATTGCGATGCACATTATCATCAATTTGCCCCTCGATGGCTTTAAGGTGAGACGAGTGTCAGTTCATATGTCATCATGGGCTATACTCAGAGTAACAACTGAACAGAGAGGTAGTAAACAACTAATTCTAATAAGCCATCTTTTCTTATGTTGTCATATTGACCACCAGATACGGCAATCATAATTATTTACTATCGTCTTAATTGTATAGTGTCCAGAAGTATTCCATTTTACGTTAAAAAAGACGGTATTTTGATGGTTCAGCAATGATTAGAGCAAAATCAATAGATATGTTGACCTCTACTGCGTTACTGCATATTTCTTCATCATAAACGCAAATTCTGAAGTCTTACATAAATTTTGAGGAGCTGGCAATGCCGACATAATTTTCATGCGACTTATTGACGGTTGAAGCTCGACTCTCAAACGTTTTTGTTTTGTTGTGCGTCTTCTGTGCTTGGTCAGTAAAATCGATTTCGTGATTTGTTGGTAACTGTAGTGAAGCTTTACGGACCTGCTATGCTATATTCGAGTGTAGTTAAACAGTTTTTCGAGATGGAACTCAAAAAATGGAGTCAAGTTGATTGACTCAGTACTTCCCACACATTACTGTGATATCAGTTTATTATTTTCCCATAGCATGAAGCTTTAGTCTGAGATCTCCTTGCAACCAAATCATCGGCAGCCTTCCCTCCCCTAAAATTGTCTTATGCCGCTAAGTATTTCCTTCAGAGGTCAATGGACAGCCTAAAACATCTAAAAACGAAGTTTGAGTTGTTTTCATACTTTTAGTTTTTTGATTATTGCTATATACGCTGCCACTGACACGATATTTAACAAACACACGCGTTTTCCATCCTCACCACGGTAATAATACTGTGTCAAAATTTAATTAGAATCAATGTAATAGTGTCCACGTTACAAAATACAAAAAGATCTAAAGCAATAAATACTCGTATGTATGTATACAGAAAATTCTAAGTCCCTTAGTTTCCGTAATACGCTAGGCAATCTTCGGATGGACCTAAAAAGTTGATTTATGTCGCTAGGTCTTCCTTCAAAGCCCCTACCCTACACCCTATTATGAATACAAGAAATTTCTCAGTTTTTCAACCCCCCACCCCCTAACCACCCCAATTTCACCCCACCCAAAAAAAACGCAGAAAATGATCAGGAACCTCTAAAACGCTTAAAAACGAAGTTTGAGCTGTTTTTATATTTTTACTTTTTTTTATTATGTGTGCGCCGCCACTGGCACGATTTATAAAAACCATACGCGTTTTCCATCCTCGCCACGGTAGTAATACTGTGTCAAAATTTCATTAACATCAATTCAACAGTTTCCTTGTAACACAATATAGAAGGATCTAAAGCAATACTCTCGTATGTTTACACCAGAAAAAATTCTAAGTCCTTTGGTTTCTGTAATAGGCAAGGCAATGTTCGGATGGACCTAAAAAAGTTATTTATGTTGCTAGGTCTTCCTTCATGGGTCAGTGGGCAGTCTATTATGAAAGCAACAAATTTTTCAATTTTACAACCCCCCACCCCCCAACCACCCCAATTTCACCCCCACCCAAAAAAAAGTAAAAAATGATCAGGAACCTCTAAAACGCCTAAAAACGAAGTTTGAGGAATATTTAATTTTTTTTTGTTTTTTGCTAATTACTCCGCCGCCCCTGCACCGATTTTCAAAATTATAAGAACATTACCTACTACGACCCCCCAGCATATCGCTGCCCAAATTTCATCACAATCCATGCAGCGGTTACTGAGATTACGAGGACACAAAAACGCGTACAGACAGACCGACAGACAGACCGACAGACCGACAGACCGACAGACAGACAGACCGACGGAAATGAGTGACATGGATTTTCGTTATGTAGACATCATGAAACGCCCAAAAAGTGTATTATCTCAAAATCGAAAATTTTCGCGATCACAATACTCCCCTCACCTATCGGTGTGGGAAGTAAAAGTGCAGTGTTTGTAACATGGGCTGCATTGGAAGAATTTTCAGGTTAGTTGGCGTTACACAGCATTGTTTAAATTTGAACTGTCACTGCGAGGTCACATCTGATCAATGTTTGGAGGCTGAAGTGTCAAAGATGCTGGCTTTGAGCATGCCATACTAAAGTGGTTTGTTTACTACCTCTACGTCCAGTTGTTACTCTGAGGGGTCATACGACAACAAAAAGTCCTCATCCTCATAAAAAAAGTACAGAATGATCAGAGACCTTTGAAACATTGAAAAACAAGCACACACAGTCAGGCGTAGTTTCCGTAGTTATAAGATCATAATACGTTTGTATCTATGTATGTATCAAATTATTCGTATAACATTTAAAGGCAGCATTCAGATAGGTCTAAAAAGCACACGATATCACCAAAATCAATGTTTTCAGCGCAATGTAGAGTATTCTATGATTACGATAAATTATTGAGTTTTCAAAAGGGGCCTGGATACACACATTTATACATGCGTATTTCCCATGTAAAACATGGACACAGAATTTCCCGCAAAACTCACTTTATCTTCAAATTATATATTTAATATTTCAGAAGGCGATAGTTAGGACCTTAATAAATGACAACTATTTTCGATTTTCTCAAAAAAGTTTTTAAATGTGCAAAAAAACTCGCAGTGCAAAATCATACATTCTATAAATTCCTGTAATTTAACAACCAAACCCGATATCAAAAAAAGGCTAAATAGTTGCACAATCGCAAGCTTTCTTCTTCAATTTGCTTTTTGAATCATTACTGTAAGTTTGAAGGTAACGTCAGGAGCTTGGAAAGTCGAAATTCATTTTTATAGTGATCTTTAGACCTTACCTTTGGACCTTTTGACATTACCTTTGGATTTTTGGACTTATCTCCCCTCATTTTAGACACACACACTGGAGAAAGGGAACAGGCGGCCACGCCTCCTCGCTAACATGGAAATACGTCTTATCTTGGATTCTCAATTTGGCGCGCTATACCCTAGACCCTTAAGTGATAGTAGAGTACCCGTAGAACAGTTATTTATTCATAGCAGAGGTGAGATTAATCTGATAATATTTACATTAAGCACTTACTCCAACGCAGCATATGGGTCTGGTTTGTATTCCTATCATGTGGACTATTTGCCACAGGTTATTGAGTATAAATTAAATTCTCATTTTCATTCACCACATCGTCAATATTGCTGAAACGGCATCCCAGAAGCTTGGTGTTTTGTTCCGCTATAGGAAGCTGTATACACCATCAGAGCAACCACTGCTGCTCTACAAGGCACAGATCCGACCATCGCTGGAGTATTGATCCCATGTGTGGGGATGCGCTCCAAAGCAAAGTCTTAGCTTCTCGACACTATGCAGAAGAGAACAATTAGACTAATCGATACACCTAACCTCACAAAGGACCTCCACCGCCTGGAACATCGAAGAAGGGTGGCTGCCCTGTCCCTATTTTATAGATTCTATCACGGAAGATGTTAGAGTGAGCTCTTCTAGATAATAACACCAAAGGTCGGCCTAAGAGGAACACTAGAGAAGCTCTGCGAGCTCATCCTTACCAGGTCGATGGCCCTACTCCCCGAATCAGTCTCTCCAGCATTCCTTCTTTTGGAGAACTTCGACTCTGTGTAATGAGCTGCGGAGGAATTTGTTTCCCGACGGCTACAACCTGCAGCGTTTCAAATCTAACGTCCACCGACACTTATCATCTCGCAGCGCTTCTACAACGGCATATGTTTCAGCCTAGCGGGAAGCAGACCATAAAAAGATTTAGGCTCTACCGACGCGGTCTGATCAGTTGTAAAAAAAATACTCGTAAATAACGCAGATATCAATATTTTCTCATCTCCAAATCAACCCCCATGACCCCCCCCCCCCCACTTATAACCCTTTTCATGAGTGTTGCTACTTTGTTGGTTTGATGTGGACTCAGCATTGAATGAAAATGAGAAATGTTTTTTTCGATTTTCCGTAGGGGACTACCCCCTTTTGCGTTGAATGAATGAATAAGGACCAGAGGCTATCCAGCACGGAATGTGGCTGGTGCATAGGCCACACGATGGGCCCTTTTGCGCCTCTATCCGCGCTAGTTCCTAAGACCTGCCCTTTTGGCAAAGGCAAGTACATTCTCAGGTCCTATCCGTTTTATCTCTATTGGTTCCAAGGCTCTTGAGCCCAGCATAGTCTGCCTGTGATAACCCAGGGTTTCACAGCGACACAAGATGTGTGCCGAGGATTCTTCCTCTTCACCACACCACGTGCACGTTGGGTCGTTGACCACCCTCATCACAAACAAGTGACGCCTGAAGGTGTTGTGACCCGTTAATAGGCCTACTAGCAATCTCAAGTTACTCCTATCCAGAGAGAGACAAAATCGTCCTATTCTCTCTGCAGGCCCTGCTAATAGTTCCCGAGCTTGACGGAGATGACCAGAGATGTTGTTCCATCTCAGAGAGTGTTGATTCTAGATCCACTCTCCAGTTGTTTTCCTGATCAAGTTTGCAGATAGTCCTAAGGCTGGTTCCGGGCCCACAAAACTGTTGCGGGGTCCCATCCTAGCCAGATGATCCGCCATGTCGTTACCCTTTACCCCAGCGTGCCCAGGTACCCACATCAGTGATACCTTGTGTTTAGCTGAGATGTCGTCAAGAGCCCTCCTGCACTCCAGGACCAGTCCCGACGTTATTTTCCAAGCACTCAGTGCTTTGATGGCTGCCTGACTGTCAGAGCAGATAACAATCCGCCTCTCAGACCCGTCAGTTTCCCGAATACGATTTACACAAACAAGTATCGCATAGACCTCAGCCTGGAGTACTGTGGTGTGCCCCCCAAGAGGGAGTGAAAGTCGTGTATGGGGTCCGTAAACTCCCGAGCCCGAGTCCTCTCTAGCGAGTGAACCGTCTGTGTACCAGACCTGTCCTCCTCCTTCGATGAGCTGTCTTTCCCTAGACTCCCACTCTTCCCTTGACGGAAACACCACCGTAAATTTGCTATTGAAGCGATGCGTAGGAGAAACTATATCGCTCCTCGCCAACAAAATAGGACTATCCTCATGCAACTCTGCTAGAATCGTCGAATGTCCTTTGCCTGGATTCATAAAAGTCCAGCTACACTGACTCCAGAGACGGAACCCAGTTTTTCTAGCTTCCCCTTGAATTACCAGATCCAAAGGAGGAAGATTCAATAGTGTTTCAATGGCACTCAAAGGTGTTGTGCCCACTGCACTGGTTATACTAAGACATGCCAAACGTTGAACCTTATTAAGTTTGGCTCTTATTGCCTCCGTCTTTATACAGGTCCACCACACTATGGAGCAATATATTAATGACGGTCTGACTATTGTAGTATAGAGCCAGTGCACCACTTTTGGGCTCAGGCCCCAACTACTACCGACAACGCTTCTCCCTTTTGCGTTACCCATGTGTCTCCATCCCCAGACCGACCCCCTCCCTTTTCCCCCTAACTATATTACTATAACCCCTCTTATGAGAAATGTCTCAGAGTAACTTCCACGAAGACACCTCGAGCCTCCAGTCGAACGACCGCATCCGACTCCCAAATCCCCAGCCGACTCCGCGGCTTCGTCTCGCTTCTCCGTCTCTGTCTCCCTCCCCCGTCGCCACCTGTCTCTCACCTGCCACCCCACCCCCACCCCCCCACCGATCGACCAATCCGCGGCTCGACTGGCCTCTCGCGGCCAACGCAGACTTGATCTCCACAATTCGTCGCACTCCGCATCTAGTCATCCACGATCGTTCACTTGTTTCGGGGAGCGCGAAGCACGCGACCACGATCTTCAGTTGTCACGGCGTCCGAACGCGAGTCGTAGTGTGCTCTGAGTGACACTTGACGATCGTCATCATATATGTTCGTTCGTTGTCAGTGGTGACCGCTTTCTGGATGGTATGGATTATTCTGGCCGACATTTGAGGTATGTTCTTTTAGAAGATATTTTATCTGTATATAAGAACCTTCATATTTGAAGTGTCCCATTCTTAAGTTGATTTGAGGATTTATTTATTTAGCGTATGGCTACATGGATTAATTGGTAATAAGTCTTAAACAATATAATAAAATACAAATATTAAATTTAAAACAAACAAAAATAAATAGTTTTTAGATTTTAAAATTAAGACCATTTATCCAGTCCACTATAGACTTCGAGGCTTCGAAGAAATCCGACTGTTGTCCAGCATATATGCGGTAATCGGGCATTCGGTGACAATATGCTGAACAGTCTGCCGGGGCTCTCCACAGTCACAGGACGGTGATTCAGATATCCCCCATTTAAAGAACGAGTCACGACAGATGCCATGCGACGTTCTGACTCGATTAAGGGTTTTCCATGTATGGCGAGGCAATTCCATTCCTGGCAGGGTTAAAGTGGGGTCCATAGTTGGTGGAGCCTGTACCGGCTTCTGGACTTCCCAATCCCTCCTCCAGTGCTCATCAACTTGGAAGCCATCACGCAAGAGCCGATCTGCAAATGGTAATGGGGGATTTCTAGATTTCAACCTCCGAAGATCTGCATCATCTAGGTCAGTATGCAGTGGAAGTTGGGGATTGGATAGTATTTTGTTGTATTCCTTCACCAGTTTATCCTGTCTACGAATATGAGGAGGAGTGATATGGCACAGAACGGGCAGCCACGGTAGGGGGGTAGTTTTTAGACAGCCACTAATTATTCTCATTGTCTCATTCAATTTGGTGTCAATCATTTTTGCATGAGGGCTGTTTAACCATACTGGGGCGCAGTATTCAGCAGTAGAATAAACAAGACTGAGGGCAGATATTCTGAGGGTGGTTGCGCTTGCCCCCCAAGTGGTACCGCACAATTTATGAATAATATTGTTTCTGGTGCTAAGCTTTGCTGCTGTGTTTTCAAGATGTTTTCTAAATGATAATGTTCGGTCCATTGTTATCCCCAAGTATTTTGGGTGAGGATTGTAGCGCACTAAGTTGTCATTGAAGTATACCTGAGGTTCAGTTCTAGCTTGCTTGTTATTGAGGTGAAAGCATAACACTTCAGTTTTCATCATATTTGGAATCAGCCTCCAGTCTGCAAAATATCTTCCCATCACACTAAGGTCTTCCGATAAGATACTACTGCCCTCCTCTATTGTATTACTACGAGCGGCTAGAGCAATATCGTCGGCATACATGAACTTCTTTGAAATGGTGTTGAGTATATCAGAAATGTATAGGTTGAATAAGACTGGAGCAAGAACTGAGCCCATTATTTAGGTGCCTCATTTTACTTCTGCTCACCCGTTACTACTTGGAAGGGCCTATCGCAAAGCATGTTGTTTAATAGCGACGTTATTCGGCCACACGGTACTACTTTCAGGAGTTTGAAAAGAAGGCCTTCCCTCCAAACTGTGTCGTATGCTGAAGTCAAGTCGACGTATACTACTGTAGTTTTCAGCCGTTTCTGAAACCCAGCCTCAATGTGGGTTGTTAGGCTGAGTACCTGATCCGTGCAGCTACGGTGTGGCCTAAAGCCAGCCTGTTCAATGGGAATATCTTCCAGTATTGTTGGACCTATCCGATTTAGTATCATCCTTTCAAGAAGTTTATAACATGAACTCAGTAGGGATATAGGCCGATAGCTCTCAGGTAGATTCTTTGGTTTGTATGGTTTCAGCACTGCAATAACTTTTGATTTTTTAAGCTTCGTTGGTATGTTTCCTGTTTGTAAGATGTCACTGAAAAATTTGCTCAGCCACATTCTGGTATGTTTCCCAGAGTGTTTGAGAAACTCAGGGTGAATTCCATCAAATCCAGGGGCTTTGCCAGGCTTAGTGTTTTCCAAGGCGTTATTTACTTCTTCAACAGTGAATGGTGTGGAGTATACAGGGTGAGCTAATGTTGCTTGACGACGTTCTTTCAGTTGTTTCTTAACATCTTTACAGTGCTGTCTATTAGTTGGGACCTTAGAGAGCGCTACAACTCGTGCTGCGATTTGGTCAGCCGATATTTCATTATTTTGGCGTGTGGGTGGGTTAGAGCTAGAGAGGAGGATATTGAAGAACAGTACTAAGTTTCAAGAGGGAGCCCATATCTTAATCTTCAATTATTGGAAGATATTTTATCTGTATATAAGAACCTTCGTATTTGAAGGGTCCCATTCTTAAGTTGATTTGATGATAATATTGAAGAAGAGTACTAAGTTTCAAGAGGGAGCCCATATCTTAATCTCCAATTATTGTTTCAATATTTCTGTTAACTTCTGACCGACATTTGAGGTATGTCTCTTTAATGTTCCATTTCTTTTATGGGGAAAGGAAGATGAACCTACTTAGTTTCACGAAGCCCACAATACGTACTCTTTCACTTTTTAATCTTCAATTATTGTTTCAATACTTCTTTCAACTTCTGATCAATATTTGAGGTATGTATGTCTCTCTAATGTTTCATTTCTTTTATGCAGACTAACAGAAGAATAAGACAGTACCGTATTTGAAGTGTCACATTCTTAAGTTGATCTGATGATAATATGGAAGAAGAGTAAGTTTCAAGAAAGGGATCACATCTCAGTCTTCAATTATTGTATTGATATTGTTGTTAGCTTCTGGACAATAGTGAGACAGTTTGGTATTTGCAGTGTCTTTCAATCTTCAATTATTGTTTCAATAGTTTTGTTAATTTCTGACCAACAATTGAAGTAACAGAAGAATGAGACAGTTCTGTATTTGAGGTGTCCCATTGTTGAGTTGATCTGATGATGATATTAAAGAATCGTACTGTTTCAAGAAGAAGCCCACATTCTTCAGTTATCGTATCAATATTGTTGTGAACCTCTGGCTACCATTTTGGAGAATAGTGGTACAGTTTAGTATACGAAGTGTCCTTAAGTGGAAAATGAGTAATGAGTTTCAAGGAGGAGCCTACATCTTAGTCTTCAATTATTGTTTCAATATTGTTCTTAACTTCTAGCTAGCATTTTGGGATAGCATAGTGCGACAGTTTAGTATTTGAAGTGTCCTGAAGAGGAAAATGATTACTTAGTTTTAAGAAGGAACCCAAAATACGTATTTTTTGACCTCTTAATCTTCAATTATTGTTTCAATACTTCTGTTAACATCTGACCAACACTTAAGGAATGTCTCTTTAATGTTTCATTTTTTTATGGGGACTAACAGAAGTATGGGACAATTCCGTATTTGAAGTGTCCCATTCTTCAGTTGATTTGAGGATGATATTGAAGAACAGTACTAAGTTTCAAGAGGGAGCCCATATCTTAATCTTCAATTATTGTTTCAATATTTCTGTTAACTTCTGACCGATATTTGAGGTATGTTCTTTTGGAAAATACTTTATCTGTACATAAGAACCTTCATATTTGAAGTGTCCCATTCTTAAGTTGATTTGAGGATGATATTGAAGAAGAGTACTAAGTTTCAAGAGGGAGCCCATATCTTAATCTTCAATTATTGTTTCAATATTTCTGTTAACTTCTGGCCGACGTTTGAGGTATGTTCTTTTGGAAGATATTTTATCTGTATATAAGAACCTTCATATTTGAAGTGTCCCATTCTTAAGTTGATTTGATGATGATATTGAAGAAGAGTACTAAGTTTCAAGAGGGAGCCCATATCTTAATCTTCAATTATTGTTTCAATATTTCTGTTAACTTCTGACCAACATTTGAGGTATGTCTCTTTAATGTTCCATTTCCTTTATGGGGGGAGGAAGGTGAACCTACTTAGTTTCACGAAGGAGCCCACAATACGAACTCTTTCACTTTTTAATCTTCAATTATTGTTTCAATACTTCTTTTAACTTCTGAGTCTTCTGACCAATGTTTGAAGTATGTATGTCTCTCTAATGTTTCATTTATTTTATGCAGACTAACAGAAGAATGAGACAGTACCGTATTTGAAGTGTCACATTCTTTAGTTGATCTGATTATAATATGGAAGAAGAGTAAGTTCCAAGAAAGGGATCACATCTCAGTCTTCAATTATTGTATTGATATTGGTGTTAGCTTCTGGACAATAGTGAGACAGTTTGGTATTTGCAGTGTCTTTCAATCTTCAATTATCGTTTCAATAGTTTTGTTAATTTCTGACCAACATTTGAAGTAACAGAAGAATGAGACAGTTCTGTATTTGAGGTGTCCCATTCTTAAGTTGATATGATTATGATATTGAAGAAGCGTACCAAGTTTCAAGAAGGAGCCCACAATCAGCGTACTTTTTCACTTCTTAATCTTCAGTTATAATTTCAACACTCCTTTTAATTTCTAACCAAAATTTGAGGTGGCTCTTTGGCGAAGTGGACAGCTTGGTATTTGAAGTGTCCCGTGCCCTACTCTTGAATTGATCTGATTTTTGGGATGCGTCTTGAAGAAGAAGAAGAAGAAGAAGAAGAAAAGTACCTACTTAGTTTCAAGAAAGACTCCACAAAGTTCCAAGAAGAAGTCCACAATAATCATATTTTTTCACGGCTTAACCTTCGATGATTGTTTCTTGTAACTTCTGACCAATATTTGAGGTATGTCTCTTTGAAGAAGTGCACAGTTGATATTTGAAGTGTCCCATGTCCCATTCTTAAATTGATCTGATTTTTGGGGTGCATCTTGAAGAGGAAGAAGGATACTTAGTTTCAAGAAGGAGCCCACAATAAGAATATTTGTCAATTATTGTATCAATATTTCTGTTAAACTCTGGTCAACATTTTGGAGAATAGCGAAAAAGTTTGGGATTTGAACTGTCCCAAGTCTCATTCTTAAATTGATCTAGGCTTACTGTCTTGAAGAGGAAGAAGAGTTACTAAGTTCCAGGAAGAAGTTTTTTTATGGTCAGCCTCCCGCAAAGGCTGAAAGCCTATGGCGCTGTAGAAGCGCTGCGAGAGGATAAGTGACTGTGCACGTTAGATTTGAAACGCTGCAGGTTGTAGCCGTCGGGAAACAAATTCCGGGCAGCTCACTCCACAGCGTCGAAGTTCTCCAAAAAAATGAATGCCGGAGGAGACTGGTTTGGGGAAGGGGCCTCTCTAGTGTTCCTCGTTCGGATGGCCTTCGGTGTTATTATCTGGGAGAGCTCACTCGAACATCTTCCGTGATGGAATTTGTAAAACAGGGACAGGTCAGCCACCCTTCTTCGATGTTCTAGGCTGTGTAGGTCCTTTGTGAGGTTATGCGTATCGATTAGTCTAATTGCTCTCTTCTGGATAGTGTCCAGAAGTATTAGATAGTGCTTTGGAGCGCATCCCTACACATGGGAGAATACTCCAACGATTGTTGGATCTGTGCCTTGTAGAGCAGCAGTAGTTGCTCTGGTGTATACAGCTTCCTACAGCAGAACAAAACTCCATCTATGTTGGTTTTGGGCTTTACTTTTTTAGCTATAATGGTACGTATTTAAGGATGGGTTACTCACTCAGGGAACACTGAACCATTCCTATGTTGCCTATGCTCAAAGAAGATGATTACTAGGACACAATAAGGAGTATAGAAGAAACATATATTTCTTCATTCACCCCTCAGTAGGCAATTGTTATTTCAATACTTGCGTTAGCTTCATCTTTCAAAGCTTATTCATTTTAATATGATTATAGTTGTCCTGAATTATGAGTTTTATATACATGGTGTTCATTTGAAAACTTCCAACCACGTATTTATTGAAAACCGCTGATTAAAGAAAAAAACGCCGAGACATATCAAAAAAGTTGTCAGGATGGACAACTTTTTAACTAAAAACTACCTTCGCCCTTGTACCCTCTGCCTCCCAGGGTCATCCCGTAAAAAATTTTAAATGACAATGGGTATCAAGTTATAGCTTGTTTCAAAGGGATGTCGAAGTCCTTTATTTTGACGTTTGATTTTTCAAAATTGGTTGATTCGTTTTTGAGAAAATTAGAAAAATCTGTATCTTAATTGTTCAGATAATCATCATCATCATAGTCACAATGTCTTGACAGACATGTTGTGAACTCATGAAATGCACTTACACATTTTACGAGTTTCTCTTGGGATATCTAAGATCTTTAATACAGTAGTTTCCCATTTGCTTTCTGCATCCTCATGCCGTTGACCAGATGGTATCTACCGGTTCACCCGCCTTTAGGGGCAATTTCTCACCCCAAGGACAAGAAGGTGTCCTGACTCTTCTCAACTCGTCCACCCAAAGCTGTTGGTTGAGAAGAGGTTACTGCTTATACCAACAGTAGTTCGGTGTTCCTTTTAGTCGCCTTTTACGACACGCAGGATATACGATGGGAGATATTCTAACCCGCCCCCACACGGGTAAATTGTTCAGATAGGAAACAAAAAAGTAGGAAATAATTTACTCAGTAAATTCAAACGGCGCTCTCACTGTGGAAACGATATTGAAAAAACCGGATTTTTCTCGGACTAGGTTCTTCACGCTGATCCTGAATCTGTATTTAGTTTTTCTCTAGCATCTGTAGTTTTGGCTATCTTTTGTATACAGACAGACGGGCGAATGGACAGACAGAGGCTCTGCATAAGCTCTTTTCAGTTAGAGCTAAAACACACGAAAATATCATTTCTTATTGTAATAAGTATTCAAAATGTTACCCGTTATTGGCCAACTTTGTTAAATTCAGGTAGAATTGCCGGTTTTCTAGATCTCTTCTCCCTTTCCTAGATACAATGTTAATTTTTCAAACCTTCCCACCAGTGGCGCTTCTAGGAAGTTTGTCTAGGGGGGGGGGGTAGTTACTTTATGGATAATGTAGTGGGCATCGCCAAGGTGAGGGGGGGTACAATAAACATCTTGTCAAATGAAGATATAATACGTTAAGAGATGAATATTTATGAAATTAAAATTTTTCAGCCGCAAAGATCAAATTAAACGTTACACAGGTATTTTCCATTTTACTTCCCACACCGATAGGTGAGGGGAGTATTGTGATCGCGAAAATTTTCGATTTTGAGATAATACGTTTTTTTGGCGTTTTATGATGTGTACATAACGAAAATCCACGTCACTCATTTCCGTCGGTCTGTCTGTCGGTCTGTCTGTCTGTCGGTCTGTCGGTCTGTCGGTCTGTCGGTCTGTCGGTCTGTCGGTCTGTCGGTCTGTCGGTCTGTCGGTCTGTCGGTCTGTCGGTCTGTCGGTCTGTCGGTCTGTCGGTCTGTCGGTCTGTCGGTCTGTCGGTCTGTCGGTCTGTCGGTCTGTCGGTCTGTCGGTCTGTCTGTCTGTCTGTCTGTCGCGTTTTTTTACCCTCGTAATATCAGTAACCGCTGCATGGATTGTGATGAAATTTGGGCAGCGGTATGCTGTGGGTTCGTAGTAGGTAATGCTCCTATAATTTTGAAAATCGGTGCATAGGCGGCGGAGTAATTAGCAAAAAACAAAAAAATAAATATTGCTGTAACTTCGTTTTTAGGCGTTTTAGGGGTCCCTGATCATTTTCTACTTTTTTTTGGGTGGGGGTGAAATTGGGGTGGTTGGAGGGTGGGGGGTTGTAAAATTGAAAAATTTGTTGCTTTCACAATAGACTGTCCACTGACCTGTGAAGGAAGACCTGGCGACATAAATAACTTTTTTAGGTCCATCCGAACTATTACAGAAAGCAAAGGACTTAGAATTTTTTTGATGTAAACATACGAGAGTATTGCGTCAGATCGTTGTAACGAGGAAACTGTTGAATTGATTTTAATGAAATGTTGAAACGGCATTACTACCATGGCGAAGATCGAAAACGCGTATGGTTTTGATAAATCGTGCCAGTGGCGGCGCAGAAATAATAAAAAAACTAAAAATATGAAAACAGCTCAAAGTTCGTTTTTAAGCGTTTTAGAGGTTCCTGATCATTTTCTGCGTTTTTTTTTTGGATGGGGGTGAAATTGGGGTGGTTGGGGGGTTGGGGGTTGAAAAATTTAAAAAATTCTTGTACTCATAATAAGCTGTCCACTAACCTGTGAAGGAAGATCTAGCGACACAAATCACCTTTTTAGGTGCATCCGAACATTGCCTAGCCTATTACAGAAACTAAGGGACTTCGAACTTTCTGTATACTATACGAGAATTTATTGGTCTAAATCGTTTTGTACTTTGTAACGTGGACACTATTAAATTGATTCTAATGAAATTATGACACAGTATATTGTTACCGTGGTGAGAATGGAAAACGCGTATGTTTGTTAAAAATCTTGTCAGTGGCAGCGTAGCAATAATCAAAGAACGCGACAAGTATGAAAGCAACTCAAATTCGGTTTTTAGATGTTTTAAGGGTTCCTGATCATTTCCTACCAGTTTTTTGGGTGGGGGTGAAAGTGAGGTGGTAGGGGGGGGGCGGGGTGGGGGTTGTAAAACTGAGAAGTTTATAGTATCGATAATAGGCTGTCCATTGACCTGTGAAGGAAAGACCTAGCGGCATAAGACAATTTTAGGGGGGGGGGGGGGGGTTGGCAATTATTTGGTTGCAAGGGATCTTAGACTAAAGCTTCATGCTATTGGAAAATAATAAACTGGTATCAGCGTAATGTGTGGGAAGTACTGAGTCAATCAACTTGACTTCATTTTTTTATTATAAGGAAAATTAATAAAACAAAACGCTTATAACAAAACCAGACTTATTATAAGCAATAAACAGAAAAATATATTTAAAGCAATAAACATAAACAGTTAAATGTTCAATTCGTCTTATTTTTAATTAATCAGTGTCTTATTTTTAATTAATCAGTTTTATTCCGTGTTCTGGGGGGGTAATTGCCCCCTCTACCCCCCCCCCTTGGAAGCGCCCAAGCTCTCCACAATGGTAGCTATAAAAAACTCGAACTATTTCCACAATATATTTATCTGTTTCTCCCAGGATAAAAGATCGATTCATAAAAGGGGGGTGATAATCAGACAGCCCCCTGTTTGTTTTATACACCTGGAAAGGCCATACTGAGATCATTCGGTACATCTGCTAATTCGAACAACGCCAACGTGATAAATTGGCCCTACCTTTGATACACACACAAAAACAGATTTCCTGAATAGATAACAGTCCCTCACCACAGCATATTGTCTACGGCGAGCGACAGTATGTTTTTTTTTTTTCTATAAAAAACAAGAGATGCTCGAACAACCGTTGAGAGGAACAGAATAATAGTTATATTATTATACTCTCATAGCATATTATGAATAAATAAGAAAGTATCAACCCAGAGGGGTAAAAAGTGTAGCATATTATTTCGGTATAATTATTCCTAGGTAATATTTGTGCTCAACTATACAAGGTTATAAGCATCTTGATATCTGACACGATATTAAAAATTTGGTTGAAAGCTGCTAAAAATAACGATTTACTATTAGGTAAAAGCGTTTTACAATGTCTGACTAGACAATTGATGTCTACAACCATCCTAAGAATGAACTTCTCTACCAAACGTAAGTTGTCATATTCTAGGTCGGTCACAACCTTTGTCATGAATACTTAAAGTGTATTTTTTAATAGTATAACTGGAAAAATAAAATATACAGGGTGATCCATAACTACGTGGTGATGCAAACATGTATTTTTTTAAATCAGACACCCTATATATAATCTCATTTTTAGATTCTACTACTACTTACTCTTCTCACAATATAAGGTATTATAATATTATACATCATGTAGGCGTAGAAAAATTTTGCCTTTTGCCTACCTTTTACTTCCCACACCGATAGGTATTGTGATCGCGAAATTTTTCGATTTTCAGATAATACGATTTTTGGTCGTTTTATGATGTCTACATAACGAAAATCCACGTCACTCATTTCCGTCGGTCTGTCTGTCTGTTTGTCGCTTCTTCTACACTCGTAATCTCAGTAACCGTTGCATGGATTGTGATGAAATTTGGGTACCGATATGCTGTGGGGTCCTAGTAGGTAATGCTGTTAATATTTTGAAAATCAGTGCATTGGTGACGGAGAAATTAGCAAAAACCCAAAAAAATTAAATATTTCTCAAACTTAGTTTTTAGGCGTTTTAGGAGGATCATTTTCTACTTTCTCTTGGTGAGTGTAAAGCTAAAAAATTTATTGTGTTCTAAATAGGCTGTCCATTGACCTGCAAAAAAAGGATCTAGCGACATAATACGCTTTTTTAGGTCCATCCCAAGTTCCAGACATTGCCTTGCTTATTACAGAAACTAACGATTTTTTTCTGTTGTATGTTACATAGGAGTATTATATCGTTCTGTATAATGCAACCTGAAATTGATTTTAATGAAATTTCGACACAGTATTTATTGCTGTGGCGAGGATAAAAAATCCGTATGGTTTTCAGAAATCGTGTCATTGGCGGCGCAGCAACAATAAAAAAATTAAAAATACAAAACAGCTCAAAATTTGTTTTTAGGCGTTTTGGGGGTTCCTGATAGTTTCGTTTCATCCAGTTGAAGCTCGCAGAATACACATTGTGTCGTTCTAGTCCATACGGAGAGATTTAAGAAACTATTTACCAAAGTTTTTGTCTTGATCTGAGACTATAAGATTCATGCAAAGGGAAGATAATAAAATGATATCACTGTTATGTGTGGGAAGTACTAAGTCAATCAACTTGACTCCATTTTTTTTTGTTTCATCCACAACACTGAAAAACTTAACTGAACTGTATTCATTATTTGAAGCAAAAATTGCTGTTAATGTAAATTATCTATAATTTAGCTTAAACATGTCTATAATTGTAGGATAATTTATTATTTTATCTAGTGCCATTAACCAAATGACTTTTGAAGGAGCAATATAACCTATAAACAAACAGCGTCAGTCATTTTTCATAGCTACGATCCAGCCGTGAGCTATGAACAACACCTACTAGATACCAGTACTGACTTCTTGAAACTGCGATCAAATACACGCTATGATAACTGCAAAGGTGTCTATGAGGCGTCAAACACTAATTCGAATGGTGCACATATATATTTTAGTGACAGAAGTGAAGTTAACTTGTCAATAGTGTAATTATTATGTATTTAAATCGTGCTATTAATTGCTTCGATCGTACATAAAATATAATGTTTAACTTTAAAAATACGAAAAGAAATTCTGTTTAAAAAATGAAATATGACACTACCTCAATTTTTTGAGTTTCCAGATGAACTAGTTGGCCCAGTTTTTTCACTTTTTCACTCATTCTGTATAATGCCTGGTATAATGCATGACCCAACATGGTTTGTAAAAGTGGTAAATCTGACAACATTACTGTTAGCATATTTGAACTCTGCGTGTTCAAAAACCCCAAAGTATTGAATTTTATTGTTCCAGATTTGGCACTTTTGGAGATATTTGAGCATTCTGGTGTTTTTTACCAACCCCCGGTAAACCAAGAGTAAACCAATAATCTCCTTAAATATTGTCATAGCATTTCTATACAGATTATTCTCGTGCCAATGCTTCGAATGCTTCACAACATTCACAGATCAATGCGTCATGATTGATTCATATCGCTGCACCTCACGTTCATATTTGCAATAGAACTGAACAAATCATCTGATGCTGCGTTCCAATAAATGTATCATCGTCTGGCAAACACACGCCTTACAACTGCTGATAAGGATTAGAAGTCAAGAAAATTACAGCTTTACGAAAGATCTTAAATATTCGAGATTAGGCACTTATATGCTTGGTGTTATTTAACAATTAAAGATGACTTTATATTTTAATAAATATAGCTTACATAGTAATGTTGGTTGCACCGAGTACGAAATTCGTACTCTGAATGTTATGAGTCCCACCAAATTTCATTTCATTTCGACCTTTTGCTGTCAATTTTTTTTTTACGACGATTGGACTAATAATATTCGAGACTGCGTGATGTTAAACAAGTTTGGTTTTAGATTTCTTTTTTTTTTTAAAGAAATGTTTTTTTAATTGTGGTCTGAGAAAGTTATGGTTATATGACTGCATGCATATATGTATACATACAGTTCTTTTCACCGTGGGCTTTTTTTTAATATTAAATGTTTAATTTAGGGTATATTATAAGTTTTCTTTCACGCAAAAGGTTTTCACCTTCAATGGGTTCTACTATTTATTTACTTTATTGTACAATGTATGTTTTTTATACAGATTCAGCAAATAAATTATTATTATTATTTATTATTATCCTGTTTCTTCAAGCTTCTCTTACATGACTGCGATAGCAACAAATGTTGACGGGCTATGCCAAGTCATCACCTGAACTATTACTGATCGGAATTTAGGAAAGATCGTACAATATTACAGGTCTTCTGGATTACAGATTTTTGGAATATATTGAGTAACCTTTCGTCCAGGCCTAACTGTTGTTGGTGTGATGTAAATGTGTTCGGTGTGAGGTCTGAGACCGACATAATAGGGGGACAATAGTAACTTTCTTTTGCCTCCAGGGTCGTTTTATTTCTATCGCAAGGTTGGTGTATTTAGATATCTTCCCAGCATAGGTGTTTTGTATCGTTGAGAATAGCGATATCTATCAAATAGGTACCTTTGTCTGCCTTTGACTGAAAAACTATATCTGGTCTATTGGCTGGGATAGTCTTGTCTGTATGTATTTCAATGTCTCAGTATAGTTTGTATCGATCGTTTATTATTATTATTATTATAAATTCTGGTACTTTGGGAATGTTGTTTTCAGATACCCTGTATATCATACTTAAAGCTAGCTTTAAACTTCAACCCATCAAATGCAGGTTGAGCAACGTTTTCTAAATCTAAAATTCGAGTCTTAATTACGGAATCATTTTTTAAACAGAAAATTATTATAGTGTTCAAAGTATTACAAAAGTATATATTTCAGTGCATATTTACAACATCCCGTAAAATTACTGCTGGTTGGATTTCAAGTAATTTCTTGAAATTTTCGTATTTCCCAAGTGATGTACCACGGGCGGTCATTAACTGGTACGATTGCGTTTTCCGATTTGCGCTTCATATAAGAAAGCTGATAATTTTCTACTATTTTGCATAACTTCTGCAATAACCAACCAACCAACTGATGTTTATAGAATGTAACGTATAGATCAAATTAAACATTTTTTTTAATTACTAAACATCATATCTGCATGGAATGCACAATGTTTCATTTACTTAAACACTGTAAAATTCGGACCAGATGCCGAATTCCTGATCAATCTCCCCAAATTAGCCAACGATTTTTTGTCCTGATTAAGGACCAAAATTTTGTTTGCAAATTTTTACCGAAATCAACGTGCGAGGTGTCATTTCCAAGGTAAAATCACCCACCATCATTAAATCATATGTTTGCACCAAATGCGGACCAAAAGCTAGAGAACAAAAATCTCTTTATGACAGTAAAGTTTGAAAGTATTTGGATAATTTTTGTGACAGTTACGGCTATTTTAAAGTTCGAAAATTTGAAGCTTCTTATGAATCTCTATTCCGCCATTTTGAAAATTTTGCGGCATGCGCGGTAGCGTTTTCGACATAAGAAAATATTCTCTTTATTGTGGTAGCATTACAATTTCATGTTATGACATTATTTTTTGAGTTACCCCCACTCCCACCCCTTTTACTTCCCACACCGATAGGTGAGGGGAATATTGTGATCGCGAAAATTTTCGATTTTGAGATACCTAATACGCTTTTTGGGCGTTTTATGACGAAAATCCACGTCACTCATTTCCGTCGGTCTGTCTGTCTGTCTGTCTGTCTGTCTGTCTGTCTGTCTGTCTGTCTGTCTGTCTGTCTGTCTGTCTGTCTGTCTGTCTGTCTGTCTGTCTGTCTGTCTGTCTGTCTGTCTGTCTGTCTGTCTGTCTGTCTGTCTGTCTGTCTGTCTGTCTGTCTGTCTGTCTGTCTGTCTGTCTGTCTGTCTGTCTGTCTGTCTGTCTGTCTGTCTGTCTGTCTGTCTGTCTGTCTGTCTGTCTGTCTGTCTGTCTGTCTGTCTGTCTGTCTGTCTGTCTGTCTGTCTGTCTGTCTGTCTGTCTGTCTGTCTGTCTGTCTGTCTGTCTGTCTGTCTGTCTGTCTGTCTGTCTGTCTGTCTGTCTGTCTGTCTGTCTGTCTGTCTGTCTGTCTGTCTGTCTGTCTGTCTGTCTGTCTGTCTGTCTGTCTGTCTGTCTGTCTGTCTGTCTGTCTGTCTGTCTGTCTGTCTGTCTGTCTGTCTGTCTGTCTGTCTGTCTGTCTGTCTGTCTGTCTGTCTGTCTGTCTGTCTGTCTGTCTGTCTGTCTGTCTGTCTGTCTGTCTGTCTGTCTGTCTGTCTGTCTGTCTGTCTGTCTGTCTGTCTGTCTGTCTGTCTGTCTGTCTGTCTGTCTGTCTGTCTGTCTGTCTGTCTGTCTGTCTGTCTGTCTGTCTGTCTGTCTGTCTGTCTGTCTGTCTGTCTGTCTGTCTGTCTGTCTGTCTGTCTGTCTGTCTGTCTGTCTGTCTGTCTGTCTGTCTGTCTGTCTGTCTGTCTGTCTGTCTGTCTGTCTGTCTGTCTGTCTGTCTGTCTGTCTGTCTGTCTGTCTGTCTGTCTGTCTGTCTGTCTGTCTGTCTGTCTGTCTGTCTGTCTGTCTGTCTGTCTGTCTGTCTGTCTGTCTGTCTGTCTGTCTGTCTGTCTGTCTGTCTGTCTGTCGCGTTTTTCTACCCTTGTAATCTCAGTAACCGCTGCATGGATTGTGATGAAATTTGGGCAGCGTTATGCTGGGGGGCGTAGTAGGTAATGTTCCTATAATTTTGAAAATCGCTATACGGGGGGCGGAGTAATTAGCAAAAAACGAAAAATTTCAAATATGCCTCAAACTTCGTTTTTAGGCGTTTTAGGGGTTCCTGGTCATTTTCTACTTTTTCTTGGGTGGGGGTGAATTTGGGGTGGTTGGGGGTTGTAATACTGAAAAATTTGTTGTATTCGTAATGGGCTGTCCATTGATATGTGAATGAAAAACCTAGCGGCATAATACACTTTTTTAGGTCCATCCGAACGTTGCATGCTTATTATAGAAACCACGGGATTTAGAATTTGTGATTTATACATACGAGTATTGTTTTAGATCGTTCGATATCGCGTAACGCGAAAATTGTTCAATATATTTTAATGACATAGTATTACTCCCAAGGCGAGGATGGAAAACGCGTATGTTTTGGAAAAATCGGGTCAGTGGCGGCGCGGCAACAATAAAAAAATTAAAAATATAAAAACAGCTCAAACTTTGTTTTTAGGGGTTTTACGGGTTCCTGATCATTTTCAATTTTTTTTTTTGGGTGGGGTGAAATCGGGGCGGTTGGAGGGTAGGGGATAGTAAAACTGAAAAAGTTGTTGTACTCATAATTCTATGTATATTGCGTAAAGCGAAAATTATTGAATTGATGTTAATAAAATTTTGACACAGAATTTATTACCGCTGCGAGAATGGGAAACGACTCTGTTTTTGTAAAACCGTATCAGCGGCGGCGCAGCAATAATAAAAAAACCAAAAACATAAAATCAGCTCAAACTTTGCTTTTAGACGGGTTGGAGGCTCTTGATCGTTTCGTATCGTCCAGTTCAAGCATGCAGAAGAAAACACGATTTCCGAACAGGTTTATGAAATGTTTATTCTGTTTTTTACAAATTAAAATGTCGTGCTGTCTACTTAATTCTTTGTAGTAGCTATATGGGATTTGTTTAAACAGAAAGTATACTGTTGTCCACTTTGATAAACTAAAAAGTGTCCCGTTTTTCAAGTGGTTTCAACCTCCATATGGGAATGTTTTATTTTTCTCAAGATCTGAGTTAACTGATTCAAGATAATCATACCTAAATCTTTAAACATCGTGTAATGACGTTGGCTAATTTTTCGTGGAATTTGTTATGTAAGTGTCATTCCGAAGAAATCCCTGATAGCGACATTTAGCAGACGTGACTGACATTGATTATACATACATATACCGCTAGATTTGGTATCAGAATGTTGATTTCAAAGAACTCATCTTCTAGAGAGCTATTGACAGACTTACGGTATTGACAGACTTACGGTATTTTAAGATTAGTAATGATTTTACGACCCTTCTTGTAGATTTATTACTGCCTTTTTTTATTGGGTGATAGGGTCCAAATAAACACAACTTTAGCTCAAATTTGCCAACGTTTCGAAAATTTTATTTTCATCTTCAGGGCGCTAGAATACAGAAAAAAGGCAAATATATACTTTTTTTAACATTATTTGTTGTTGTTAATAAGAAGCATCAATGTAAACAATCACATTATACATATACAACGAAATATTAAAAGCAATGCTAAAATGTAAAAACAAAAAATTTTTAAAAGTTAAACAACACAGAATTAGAAAGGAGAACAGTCAAAAACGTACAATAAATTACAATAAATTAAAAGTGAAGATTCCCCACCATATAATCTAATTATTGGTCATTTATGCAGTTAATTAATGGATTGATGAAACAAAACATAAATAATATAGAACTAAAAAAGGGAGATAATCACAAAACAAAAAAAAAAACAAAACAAACATACCCTTTGTTTTAAAACTTGTGGTAGTCACAAAGTTGTTTAAAATTAAGTACATGGGTGTGTCCTAGATATTGGGATTTTGGTCTTTATATTTGCACACACTAACTACAGAAGAAGTTACTTCTCTTAACGTTACAAACAGACTGTAATGAAGGTGGAAAAATTATCTAATAGGTGTGATAGCATTGTGTTTTTTTTATACGTACTTTTTAGTTTGATGTTTCAAAAATATTATAGTCTAGGGAGTGGATTACGAATTTTTTTGATATGGTTGATAATATTATAGTAAGATATGCTCAAATCTGCAACATCAGTTCTTTTACTTACAGTATTGTTGTTTTTTTATTTCTAACATCTCTTGGAAAATCTTTTTTTGTAGCTTTCATTTGAACATAATATTTTATAATTTTCAAAATCAAATATAATTATATGACCCTCCGATATGACATGTTGAACTAATTGTGTGTGTCCTTCTTTCAAATGGTAGCTTTTGCAGTCTCTCTTATGTTCAGATATCCTGCACTTTAGGTATCTTCCTGTGGTTCCTATATATATTTTTTCACAATTTTTACATGGGATTTTATAAATTACGTTGTATTTTTATTCAGCTGGTATTTTGTCTTTGAGTTGACTGAAAAAAAATTTCCGTATCGTTTTTTGGCTTCTACATGTTATTGTTACAGTTTTAGAGCTAAGAATGTTCACTAGTTTTTCTGACAAGTTGTTTACATATGGGATTTTGAAATATTTTTTATTTACATTGCCATCACTATTAGGTTAATTATTGATTTTATTTGTATGTATTATTTTATTGACGAGGGTGTAGGGGTAGTTGTTTTGTTTTGTTTTGTTTGTATGTTTTTTATATAATTTATGTTTTTATTATGAAATTGGGGGTCTGACAAATAAAGGGCTCTATGTTTGAGATTGTTTATAATGTTAATGTTATAAAGGTATTTTAAGGTTTTAAGAAACTTCATAATTATATTGATGCTAGACACAATATTACACCTGCCCTAGGGAAATGGGGAATTATTGACCGTTTAACCACACTTCTGTCACTAAAGCAAACAATTTATACCGTTAGAATTAGAATTTGACGTCTCATATCCACCATTGCAGTTTTCTGGCGTGTATTTAATCCTATGCATTTCCAAGAGATCAGTACTGGTATCTAGTAGGTGTTTTCATAGCCCACGGCTAGACCGTGGGTTATGAAAAATAACTCACACTGTTTGACTATAGGTAGCATAACCTGTTCAAAAGTAGTTTAGTAATAGCTATATAACTGAATGGGAGTAGATAAGCTATTTATTTCACACATAGAGATATCTACTTATACATGAGCAAATCCTGATTGCATGTAAGTCGAACTATTTAAGGAGCTGATTTGTCACATCTGTCAAATAAAGCAGATAAGCTAACGGAAAACTGCGGTTTTTTTCTCTGGATATCTTTATCTGTGTTGACATTAATACTTTTGGATGCAGAGATCGGCGTCAGTTCAAGTGCAGCCAAATGACGATGGATTTTTAGAACGATCCTGATCTAATATTTGCTCTGGGATAGTGCAGATTAGATACCGTATAGATTTAGATGAAATTCGGCAGTATTTTATTGCATAATATGTATGTGTGCGGTATATTTAAAACAGAATATCACACTGGCACAGCTACTGTTATGTCCGCTTACAGACTTTTAAATTGTACTAGTCTTGAACAATAATCATAGCGATAAACAGTTTTATGTTCGACTGCATCACAAACACTTGACTTATGAGTTCGCTTAGCGTCCATAATTGACTACTTTATTGGACCCAACTGTCACTGTCATTCTATCGTCTGTCAAGTAGATATCATATACGCACTTCTTGATTTAAGGCCTTTACGGAAACAGTGATCTGGATCCCAATCGGGATCACTTACCGGACAAGAGAGAACTGACCATATTATTATGACTGATCCTAGATCACTTTCCGAACGTCAGGATCCGTGATCAACTGATCGGGTTAATCCGATCATAGTTTCCGTAAAGGCCTTTAGTGGGTAAGAAAGATTAATTTTTTGGGTTATTAGGACGTTTTTCACAATATTAACGAAGTAACTTTTTTTACTAAGGTTGCTAAGGTCGCTGGTTACTAAAGTAAGACAAGCAAAAGCACACTTAATGTTTTTTAGTAATAAGACAACGAATATAATAATTGCCATTTTAGAAACTAAAACTTCTGCATTGTAGTCGAACATAAAGGTTCGTATGTAATTCGAACATAATTAGACTTTATGGACTTACCCAAACTTTTGGACTTGACTAGACAACCACAAAATTAATCTAGCATGTAGAATCAAGCCTCCAGTTATTGATTTTTTAACATACAGGGTGATGAATTCATTAAGATTTTCACATAAAAGTGGCCATACCATATAAATACCCTGTATACAGGGTGTCTAAAACAGATGCGGCAATATTCAAGGGGGTGACTCCTCAGGTCATTCCATGAAAAAAAGTTCATATAAACATATGTCCAAAAATGTATGGTTTCTAAGATACAGGATGTTATTTTTTTAAATAACGTTTTTTTTAATATTTCTAATGGTATACCGTTTGCAAAATTCTTAGAGAAAATAATTATGTTATATCCATACCATATCCAACGCGTTCAGGCGCTTCTTCCTACTGATTTTCTTCCACGTATTGAATTCTGTCAATGGCTTCTACAAAAAATGGTTGAACTCCCTCAACTACTGATGCTGATTCTGTTTACAGATGAAGAGAGTTTTTCAAGGAATGCGATAAGGAATTACCATAATAATCATTTATGGTGTGATGAGAATCCACACGCAATATTTGAAGACCGTTTTCAGCATCAGTTCTCGTTGAACGTTTGGATCGGAATTGTGGGTGACTGCCTCATTGGACCGGTATTTCTACCTGCAAGACTTACCGGAGAGATATATCGCTACTTTTTGGAACATACTCTCCCTGGATTCCTGGAAAACGTACCTTTGGCACTAAGACATGCAATGTGGTTTATGCACGATGGCGCACCAGCGCATTTTAGTCGGGTTGCTCGTGAGTTTTTAACTCAAACTTACGGAAACCGCTGGATTGGCCGAGGTGGACCTCACTTATGGCCTGCACGATCCCCGGACTTAAACCCCCTAGATTTTTTTCTGTGGGGCCACCTGAAGTCAATAGTGTACGCTACTCCTGTGGAAAATGTGGAGGTGGAGGACCTGAGAAATCGAATCATTGCTGGCTGTAACTCAATTAGAAATGACCCCGGTATTTTTGAGAGAGTTCGCCAATCAATGAGGAGAAAACTGGATTCCTGCATCCGAGCTGGGGGAGGTCACTTCCAACAGTTTTTGTAACTTTTCTTATGATAAATGGATATGCAATAGAATAGTTTTTATTTTTTATTCCGCAAACAAAGCAAGATACGAGAAAACGTCAGGAGACAAAAAAGTTGTAGTTGTAGTTGGTTTACCTCAAAGAAATATTAACATTAAATGTGTCAGTGGCGTACATTTTTCCGCTTATAATTGTTATTAAATTGCCACCTCTAACGCCACTGCAGAATCGCTTAGAAGATGATAGAATTATTTTAAAAAAACGTTATTTAAAAAAAATTAACATCCTGTATCTTAGAAACCATACATTTTTGGACATATGTTTATAAGAACTTTTTTTCATGGAATGACCTGAGGAGTTACCCCCTTGAATATTGCCGCATCTTTTTTAAACACCCTGTATATATAACCTGAAAAAACCCTATAGTCCCGGAATAGGGAGAGCGAGCACAATTCATATTCGGGATAATATATAGGGTGTTCCATTTGAAAAGACACAACTTTGGTATGCTTTATCAATAACCCTGTATATTATAAAGCAGTCCTTACAGTATACCGACTTCCTACCTACATGTGATTCTGTGCCTGAGCGATGTTATGATTCAGTGGACTAATTGCTATCGATTTAGGGTGGCATGCACCGGTAGAAAATCGGCCCTTACCATTAACTCCCCCCCCCCCTTCCTACCTCCCACCCCTCCCGTACCTCCCTTGTCTGTCTACCGCGGCAAACAAGCGCGCAATTTCCCGTGTCCTGGCGAGCTGAAGTCCGTTAATATTTAAAAAAGCAATCAGGATACACGTTTTAGAGATATCCACGAACCTCCACCCGACAAGGGCGTACCCTTACGCTTTCAAAGCGGGGACATGGAGGACACGATATAATGTACTACTAACAGCTTCTGGGGGTGTCACAAAGAGCACGTGTTCATTCAGGAGTAGAAGAAGGGTGATATGTCAAGATCACAGCACCTAGGCGCCTTTGCATCACTTGTACATCCTCCCAATGATCCCCCAAGGGGCACCACTGTGCCATGTTGAACAGTCGGTCGTACTATATGAAGATCCTGTGTGATGTAAAGCAACGGAAAGAAAAAAAGTATCAGAAGGCTCTAGACAGCTTGCAAAGCAAGTCTCACGTCCCTAAAGTCAGCCGAACAAATTGTACAATTAAAGACTAATTAAATGCCCTAATAAGAATTTTAGTGCTCCACGTTTTTTAGTAATGCATGTTCTGCTAACTTGAGATAAAGCTGAGCAACCCTGTATATAATGGTCATAATCAAAAAATGATAATGCCATACTGGAGAGCTAATTAAAGGCTAATTAAATGCCCTAATAAGGATTTTAGTGCTCCATTTCGTTTAGTAAAAATCGCTCGGTATCTTGTAAGATAAGTATCGGTGCACGTTAGATTTGAAATGCTGCAGGTTGTAACCGTCCGAAAACAAACTCCCCGGCAACTCATTCCACAGCGTCGAAGTTCTCCAAAAGAAAGAATATAGAAGGAGATTGGTTCGGGCAGTGGGGATCTCGTCCTGGTAAGAATGAGCTCACAGAGACTCTCTAGTGTTCCTAGTTTGGACAGCCTTCAGTGTTATTATCTGGGAGAGTTCACTCGAAGATCTTCCGTGATAGAATCTTTAAAACAGGGACAGGTCAGCCACCCTTCTGGTTCATCCTTCTCTTCTTTATGGACACTTGCTTATTTGTGCGACATGTTTCAGCAACAAGAAACATAGATGGACAATGAACAAAGTCATTAGAGGATGTTTGGGCTAGAGTTCTTTTTAGCGAAACTCGAAACGGGCGTTGAGATTGGTGTCAATCGACGCGGATTGATGCCCTGAGTCGAACGACATCACTCCTAGACTGAGGAAACGCCCCGGTAAAATTCTATAACACTTTAAAGTTTCAGTACCTAACCTCACTTATGCCAAACAGTCAACTTATTAAAGTCAATTTCGGTTTAATTGGTCGTCAAGTAAGTGTTAATCGATTCTGCTTGATGTCCTGAGTCGAATTAGGCCTCTCCAAGGCTGAGGAAACGCTCCGATGAAAATCTGCGGCACAATTTCACATCTAACCTCAAAATTACTTCTATATTTCGATGTTTTTTTATGAAATATGTGGTCAAACTATATATCGTGCGAAAGCACTAGATGAGTACAACACAACGCCACCAGTCGCAACATCCTAAAATGGAAAATAAAAAAGTTATGATACTTTAAATGTTTAATGTTAAAACTATTGAGGAAATATGAATAACCGAAAACCAGGTTAGTTTATGTTGAATTAGGTTTGTGTAAATGTATATCGGGGCTGGCCCCCCCAGACGTTGCCTTCTTTGCATATTTTGAATAGTCTAAGCAACACAAGTTTCCCAAGTAGGATTCTCACCTGTTCGTTTTTTTCCATAGCATGCGGGGGTAGGACCCAGAGGAACGTATTTTGATTAATTTCCAATTGAGAATCAAAATAAACGGTTGTACAGTCTAGATTTGGTACAATTTAAGTCAAGATATCGGGTTGAGTCGCTAGACACACCTTCTTACCTCAACCGATTTGCTTACTTTATATTAGGTAAGCTATTGGAATTTGTGAATTTCAAAGTAGCGTAGACTTTCACCAAAACGTTTTCTCGCGCTGGTAATGGTCTAGTTCGTCTCAGAACTTCAATCCGAGTCGATTAGAACCCTTTTCAGCTTCAATAATTCAACTAGTTTGGTTAAGTTAGGTTAGGTTTGGAATCTTTAAAGTGCTGTAGTTTCTCACCGGACCGTTTCCTCGGTCTGTGAGTGGTCTCGTTCGACTCAGGGCGTCAATTCGCGTCAATTGACACCAATCTCAACGCCCGTTTCGGGTTTCGAACCCTTACCTTCCTTTGCTACTTATGTGGACAAGTCTTAACACCTTCTAAAGCCGGCGCCATATATGCGGTACTCGGCGAGTAACGAGCCCCGATTAATTGCTATTCGGCTATGTGGCTGCAGGATTTTACCCGAGTACTCGCCATATGCCGAGCACCGAGCATTCAGCCGGCGCCATAGCCGGCGCTACACATGCGGCATTTAGGGAACAACGAACAGCGAATATTCGCAATTCGGCAAACGCCTACTAGTGTGGCTGGAGCAGTTTGTGCGAATGGTCGGAATTTGCCGAACACAAAATAAGTACCCGAATAGTGACACAGAAACAGGAACAGGGCCGGACTAGAGAATTAAAAACTTTATTCGCATTGTTTATTTGTTAGCATGTTAGCATTTTTGAATTCTGTGTGTTCAAAAAGCTGTGGCAGTTTTGGAAATATTTAAGCCTTCCGGTACTGTTTACTGAAAAGGCGGTGAGGAACACCAGTTGAAACTTGTTCATGCTGTAAACCATTATTAGGGAATACTTCTATATTAAATAAAGTATGCAGTGTGTTCTATTAATAAAAATCGGAGATATTTGTTTGTAAATTTAGAAAAATAATTTATAACTTGGCAATGTCGCAAACGCGAAAAAAATTACAAGGCGAGATAGGGTATTAGTAGATATTTCGATTTAAAATAAAACGTACAGGGCGTTACATTTAGAAAAAACAAAGTAAAATGACCTTCAAATTACCGTAATTTAAAATTCTACCAATAACACCCTGCACATTGCTGAGTAGATATTCAAAATCTTCGGAAGACATTCTGCAAAAATTTTCAAAAAACTCCAGACGGTTCTTTTAATAAATCGGCAACTAGATGTGGTCCGCCATACCTGAAAATGTGTTTAACATTGTGGTTTGATGTTATTGCTAATTATTTTATTATCTCTCTCGGCTTCTATTTAATGAGACCATCCACCATCGCCTCCTTCTTGGTTGATTTTTTCTTTTCCTTATTAACATATAAGCACTACACATAACAAAAACGGCACTTGCTGCCACGACTATATCATTATTATTTTCCATTGATGATGACGTTGATTCTACTGTCGATAAATTTTAATAATAAATAAGTTTCAATTTGCTATGAATATTCGGGCTTTCCCATTCCCTTTCTTCTCGAAACTAAACATAGCCAACTACGCACATGTAGGGCGATACGTGCTCGCTACTCGGCGAGTAAGGTTGAAAAACGGCGAGTATTGATACTCGGCAAGTACCCGCATATGTGGCGCCGGCTTAAGACGTAAACATGCTGGTACTAGTTGCCCCTTTCCATTTCCCCCCCTAACCTCCGCCTCTGTATACATCCGGCGACATGACAATCGAATAAAGAGGACATGGCTGTATGCGCGCGGGGGTCGACGTCGGGGTTGCCATGGCAACCCTATGGACGTACACACACACGCTCCCGCTCTGCCGCTGCCCGAGATGGGAGGCTTGGGGGTAGCGAGGGGGGGTGGCGGCAGAGAAAGGGGTGGCCGGTGTTTGGTTTAGGGGTGGTGGCGAGGCGGCGAGGCGGCGGCGGCGTTATCACCTGCATGCAGGTGCTATTGCTGCTGCTACCATGGGTTACTAATCGTCGGTACGTTTTTCGATCTGGATCAGTCCATATGTGGCAACGTGGCTTAGCTGTCAAATAGTGGCCCTATAGTTTCAGAATAATTATTACATTTTATATGTATTAGAGTTCATCTCGGTTAATAAATTAAGAAAAATACTTTTTAGAACCACTACTACTAATACCACTTACATTTGATGTCTGTTTCATCACAGTCAGACACTACAAAATAAAAATAAACGCAACCTGTTTCCTGCTGCCACTTCCAATTCCACTTAAATGAACACTCAATTTACTTTGTAAATTGTCACTTGAGCTAGAAAAATTCACTATTAGGTCACTGTGAAGCCATTCTTGCTGGTCTTGATTTCCCTTTCACTATCAAATCCTTTCGTAGGTATGCCCCAGGCCATGCCCAGATGAGTTCTATTAACTGTATTTTTCTGTGATATTTGGGAGGTCCAGAAAACATTATAGGTACCACATTGTGCTTTAAAATAGGTCTTATCCTTTGAAATGTTTGTCAATTATTGTCTTTATCCTTATAAATATAACCAGCCCTTCCGAGGAATACCTTTCACCCACTTCTGTTTATGTCCCCTATTGGACGCACAGTTGCTAGTGCAACCTGGTACTACACACTTTGCAGGCATCCTTTTATCTTTATAGTTTCATTTGTGCAGGTAAATAAGTAGAAACCCATTCAAAATCACCTTGCAACGTTCTTTTTAATCTGGAATAAGGTTATGTTGGGCCATGGTTTGGTAGTCCTCTACCCATGCCTCTACTGGGCTGCAACCTGGTACTACGCGCTTTGCAGGCATCTTGTTATCTTTATAGTTTCGTTTGTGCAGGTAAATAAGTAGAAACCCGTTAAAAATCACCTTGCAACGTTCTTTTTAATCTGGAATAAGGTGATGTTGGGCCTTGGTTTGGTAGTCCTCTACTGGGCTGCAACCTGGTACTACGCGCTTTGCAGGCATCTTGTTATCTTTATAGTTTCGTTTGTGCAGGTAAATAATTAGAAACACATTAATAATTACCTTCCAACCATATTTTCTGCACCTGGGAGAATACACATGACATAACAACAAATGCAAACTCGGCCCCCAGATTCAGTGTTGCCATATTTCATGCTTCGGCCTAGTGAGTACAGTCGGCCATGATCAGTCACATAATAGATATTGCATCAAATGCGTCAATCAAGGGTGCATGAAATACCTTTTTTTTATGGTCTACCTCCCGCAAAGGTTGAAAGCCTATGGCGCTGTAGAAGCGCTGCGAGAGGATAAGTATCAGTGCATGTTAAATTTGAAGCGCTGCAGGTTGTCGCCGTCGGGAAACAAATTCCCGGCAGCTCATTCCACAGCGTCGAAGTTCTCCAAAAGAAGGAATGCTGGAGGAGCCGGCTATGAGGCTGGCAGCAGGTACCATTAGAAAGAAAACAGAAGTGTGGTTGCAAAATCAGCATCTTATGAGATGAAAAGGAATCTGTGGATATCTCCATCAAGCTAGAGAACTTATTTTAAGACCTCTGACCAATGTGAGGCGGTTCTGTCTCTCGCTGGACAGAAGCCGACTAAGGCTACTTGTTGGCCTGCTATCTGGCCATAACACATCCAGGGACAGAGTACAATTATTAGATTAGATTTATTTGTCAAATAGATCAAAAGACAGACAATATTGGGTTCAGCGGTAAATTTTCTATGAGAAGGAATAGAAAATCCTGAGGTAACATCCCAAAATTAGGCATGAGAGTTGGCATTCTAAAATCGATCAAATACAAAGGTTCAGTTTTTTATGGCCAGTAAAGGATGAGAGCCTATGGCACTGTAGAAGCGCTGCGGGAGGATAAGTATCGGTGCACGGGAAACAAATTCCCCAGCAGCTCATTCCACAGTGTCGAAGTTCTCCAAAACAAGGAATGCTGGAGGAGACTGGCTCGGAGAGCAGGGACCTCGACCTGGTAAGGATGAGCTCGCAGAGCCTCTCTAGTGTTCCTCGCTCAAACGGCCCTCGGTGTTATTATCTGAGAGAGCTCACTCGAACATATTCCGTGATAGAATCTGTAAAACAGGGACAGGTCAGTCACACTTCTTCGATGTTCCAGGCTTTGGAGGTCCTTTGTGAGGTTAGGCGTATCGATAGTGTCCAGAAACTTTAGAGAGTGCTTCGAAGCGGATCCCTACACATAGGAGCAATACTTCAACGATGGTCGGATCTGTGCCTTGTAGAGCAGCAGTAGTTGCTCCGGTGTATATAGCTTTCTGCAGCGGAACAAGCTTCTAGGATTCCGTTTTAACAATACTGACGACGTGGTCATGCCAGAACAAGTTATTGTTGATGTTGATCCCCAAAAGCTTGACAGATTTGGATGGCATTACGGTGATGATTACCAAAGTTCCCCCTTGACGTGAAATCATATTTTAAAGAATTAAATTCAATTAGAGCAGAAAGCAGTGACTGCGACACTAGTCCAATTATAATAAATAACAACAAAATAGTGGACAGCAACAATGAATTGTGTCGTACGAGGTGCGGTGTTGAAACCAAAAAACCGTTGATGTTCCTTCTGCGTAGACATCTCCAGTTCCGCTGACTGAAGATGAAGTATTCTTCGAGGGAGAAGATTTCATTAATGAGAGTCGTTTCTTCGTCACGCACTTTGACCAACGCTGTGTGTGTCTTTCATAACAAAGCTTCGTTTTTGAATTTTATTGTGACTGCTGTTTTATCCGAATACAGGGTGATACAATGGACTAGTACCATGGATTTGAAAACATTAAAATCTATAATATAACCTCTTGTATACAAAACTACAAAAAGACCAAGGTTATGTTCGTCGATAGAGAGCATGATAATCATTGAGAAATAAAGTCAATAGGCCGTTGTGAAGTAGTTCAAATTTTTGTGTGCCTCGGTTCTTTGATCGACAATTCGGGTGGCTGTGAAAATGAACTTCGACGGCGCATTCAACAGGCACGTGTGGCCATGAAAAAGCTTACTAAGATATGGCATGACCAATGTCGCTGGTTCAGTCTCTTGTGTTCTCCATATTTTTTTATGCCTCGGAAAGTTGGACTGTTAAAAAGCCAGATCGAGCTCGCGTAGATGCTTTTGAAATGTGGTCATGAAGGAGAATGCTGAGAGTTCCTTATATCGCCCATCGAACTAACGTTTCCATACTGGATGAACTCGGTAATCTAAAGAGACTGTCCTCCATTGGGTCGACGATAATGCTTACATTCTTCGGACATATTTACAGAAGCGATCATTTTTTTATAACTGAGCAGACCGCGTAGGCAGAGCCTAAATACCAGAGTACCGCGGCTGCTGTGAAACGGTTATGTTAGGGGAAGTTTGTTAACGCGGGAATTGTATGGGCCAATACCCGTAGGCCCAATAAATACATCTCCTAGCATCCCATTCCAGCCTTGGATACCCTGAGAATGAATGTGCGGTTGTACTGATCGGTTCTTGATGTATGAAGAACGACCGCCTTAGGATGAGATGCAGCGGTCGCGCGGGTGCATCTGATAGGAGTGGTGAGCGACGGAACGATAGAGGATAGCTCAGAGGAACAGATTCCGTTTGAATATCGGTAGAAGAGCGAGAGGTCACCAACAAGACGCCGGTGAGAAAGTGTCTGGGGATGGCGCGTTAAGGCCGGGTCGCCAATTAGTCCAATTTCCCTTCTCTGGACGGCATCAAGTATAGACAGGGTAGTAGGGGCAGCAGCTCCCCAGACATGAGAGTAAACTCCAGGCCAGGCCTTATCTGAGCTTTATATAGAGTGAGAAGGTTACATGGTGAGAAGTACTTTCTGGCTCTAAATAGGTACCCAAGCTTTTTACCAGCAGCTGTTGCAATTGAGGCGACGTGTTCGTGCCAGATCAGATTTTCTGTAATGTTAACAACTTGAAGGAGTGACTCCTTGGCAGGGCCCGGTTGTTCATTAGAACCTGGTGTTGGCCTGGGTATTTCCTGTTTGATAGCGTACAGTGCTGGGTCTTGGAAGCGTCGAATTTTACCATATTCTTGAGCCCCCAAGCTGTAATGGTATCGAGATCCTTTGAAAGTGAATCTGCCACTGCCAGTCTTCTGCATTGCAGCTCGACCACAGAGAATGGTCTATTGCTCATGATGCCAGCATACTGTCATCCGCAAAACTGTGAATTGGATTCGTAGTGCTAGCGAGTAGATCGTTAATGTGAAGCAGAAACAATGTCGGAGCCAATACCGATCCCTGGGGACCCCCAACATTGATGTTATGGAAAGAAGAAGAAAAGCCGTCTACCACGACAGAATATGGAGGAACTTGTAGTTCAGGGTCATGTCCCGAGTGGGCGGCGCCGTGGCCATTCCCCTACATGCTGGGTGGATACGACGAAACAGTTGCTGGATATTAGTATCAAGAGCGCCACAGAACTGACAGTAAATCGCGAACGATGGCGAGCTACAGTTCTCAAAACTATTGATAATATTCGTATCGGCAATACTCTAGCTCCGACTTAATGCATTTTATGAGTTCCCAACATATCTGTTGAGACATTGTGACTATGATGATGATGACGATACGACTCAATCCTGCCCATCTCAGCTCACGAGGCTCTGTGACTAAAATGCATGGATGTCATACTTGTTTCCTGTTCTCTTCTTTTGCAAATAGTATCGCCTTGTAGAAGATCGTACACATGTTCATATAAAATGATTTAGTTAGGCAACGCGTATCACTTTTGATTTTTTAATTGAGCTTAATGGAGATCGCAATCGCAGCATGCGTTACGTAAAATATATATCTAATTAGGAGTAAAAGCGAGATCAGCGGCTGTGGAAGGAGAACGCCGGGCGGGCATTAGTTATAGTTTTCTGAGTTGATGAGGTGATTTTCAGCCACGGTTGTCGCATTTCTGCGGATTATATAAAATAAATTGGTCTCTAGATGAAAACCTACTTCCTGCTCTCTTTGTTATACCTAAACAACTATATATAAAGGCCCGGTCAAACGCCGCATTCTAGAATGCCCTCTGTTTGACCGGGCCTTGAGTTCACCTTTGTTCCAATCACTAGACATCTTGACAAAAATTGGCGTAATGCTTTTGCTCAACCCGTCAAGCAACGGAATGCTGTAACACGGCGTTAGAGAACGCCGTAACGCCGCGTTCTAGAGCACCCTCTATTTGACCGGGCCTTAAGGGCTTAATGATAATCAATTTTTATTTCAAGTGTTATATCACACATGCACATCTGTCCATTTACTAATTTTGAAAGCAATATTGTTAATATGTGGAGTCTAAGTTACACTTGCATCTATCTAGCCGGACCGTGCAACTTTCCAACCTGCAGTCCCGAATACCGCCGAAGGTTTCCGACTATTATCCGATGATGCCGCAACGGCGCCAAATTTAAATCTAACGTAACGTTATTGTTTGTCTTCTACATGAATGATCCAAGGCTTTATTAGATGAAGATGAGTTCAGAATGTAAAAAATTAAAGTAGAGCACTTTAGTAAATAATGCAAAAGTTTTCTATCTTTGTGTAACACTGGGGATATATGTGGAAGATTATTTGTGGCTAAAAAATAATACATTTCGTGAAAAAATTTTAAAAGAAACGTCCGAGTCATCCAGTAAATAGTAAAATTTGTCATCTTATACAAAATTGGAGGGAAATTAAAACAACAATTCTTCCTTAACCTTAAAAGTAATAAAATCTTTGATCCCTTTGGATTACTGTATAAAAAACAAATGTGGTACATTATTATACCGATCACTATGTTTTAAATTAGTTGTAAAGGATTATTAGTGGAGAAGTATACAGTAAATATATAAGAAAGTTCGACCCAGTTCTGAAAAAATAACTCTCATCGTTACCTTTTGCACCAACTTTCCCTTATATTAGATATACTAATGTAAAAAAATGAATGCCAAAAAAAAAACTCAATTTCAATTAAACATATGAGACAGAAATGATACCCCTCACTAAGGCCCAGTTTTGCAATCATTGGTAACCCCTTGTAATCCTTTAACCGACAGATGGAAGTTAACCAGTAGTTATCGGAGAGCTCTGTTTCACAAAGAAAACCAATGGTTGAACTTATTCATTTTTAAGTTGGCACCACGGATTGATCTCAGAGCACTGCCATAATGGTGTTCCGTGAATAAAAGCTAACCCTTTGATAAAGAAACCTAACCTTTCTTTTCATATTTTTGATTTATGTCATTACAGAGTATTATATAATCAAAATCCATCGACGCCTTAGACGTCAGTATCAAAATCCATGTTTGTATAACCTCCAAAGCTGTCATCGATTGATCACAATAAACGTCAAGATAACCCATACCGCATCCTTGGGTTAACATAGCTACTGGTTGACCAGAGCTTTTGATGTATACCGTCGATTATGAAATGGATTATTTTCGCTAACCACTAGTTTTCTTTTGACCACTAGTTAACCAACGATTGTGAAACTGGGCCTAAATAAGCTAAATTTTCTGGGTTCAATACTGGTCAAGTAATGCCAATAAGAAGGAAATTTTTGGATAAATGACTTTCTAGACTTTTCTACACATAGCATAAATGTAGAGAACATTTTTCAAAACACTTTATTATACATTGCGGTAGATACAGAAAATAAAAACAGCACGAAAACAGATAAATTCTTCCAAAACAACACACATTTTTGAATTCTGCAAATGGCACACAGAACTGTCACTGTCACTGTCAACCTCGTAAGTCAAGTCATGACAAATGCGCATGTGGAACTGCGGGTTGGAAAGTTGCACGGTCCGGCTAGACGCAAGTCATAGTTACGGCTTCCCCAACACTTGAGGGCCACTTAAATACTGTTTTGTGCTTCACAGTCGTTCTTCTTCTTCTTCTTCTTCTTCTTCTTCTATCCTTATGGTTTTTGCGCATGAAAATAATTTGAGGAACACTCTCAAGTAACGAAATGTCAATATGACATGAACATGACGTTACTTGAGTGTTCCTCAAGTAAGATAGTAGGCTAGCTTATACGTGAGTGTCCCTTCGAAACAGAAAACAAGCAAATTATCAGACTGACTTATATTTGACATAGGTCAAAGTCGTCAAATGTTTTACCTCCCTCCCATAAGCTACTGATATTTCATGAATATGAAACAGTTGCAACTGTTACTTACGTGAGATACCCTCAGGTGCATACTTGAGAAACGGCTATGGATACGGCCTCATACGCACCTATGTCTAGTGTATGACATCATTATTGTAGTAAATAGTAGAAAATCATCCCCTGACATCGTGCGACAAAGAGCATCTGATGCCACCCCTCAGAAAAAGGGAGCGCCAAGCTGTTGAAAGGGCTTTTTGGATTATTTGGATTGTTATTTGGGTAATTTGATGGCTGGTTAGGAGATTTATTGCCCTATGATAGATAGAGAGCTCAGTTTAATCACCAGGGGCAACAATCTCACTAGAATGGTTACGTAAGCTATAGTGATAGGTATGTACTGTTAGTAGTATCAGGGTCATCCTCACCAAATTTAGAATATTATGGTGAGCGAATTATAAAGATTTTTTTGTGTTATACCTTTTGGTGAGCTGATTTGGCTTAATACAATTCATACGATTTCAAAATTCGTCGAGCTCTAACATAATTTTTTTTTAAAAATACTGGTTCTCCATTGTGTGGAACAACAAAGGGGGATAGCTAACTGAGGGGATATTTTACACCCTTTACTGTTTTTTTTTCAATATATTTTTCTTTTCTTTTTTTATAGATAAAAAGCATGAATTATTTTTCATAACTCACACCCCAGCTATGAGTTATGAACTCAGAGTAAAAACTGAACATAGAGGTAATAAACAACCCACTTCAGCATGGCGTGCTCAAAGCCATAATCTTTTGACACTTCAGCCTCCAAACATTGATCAGCTGTGACCTCGCAGTGACAGTTCAAATTGTAAACAATGCTGTGTACCCATGTTACATACACTGCACTTTTTGAGTTCCATCTAGAAAAACTACACTCAAATATAGCTATATAGCACAGCAAGTCCGTAAAGCTTCACTACAGTTACCAACAAATAGCTAATTCGATTTTACTGACCAAGCATAAAACACTCACAAACAAAACAAACGTTTGACAGTCGAGCTTCTACCGTAAATGAGTCGCATGCGAGTTGCCAGCTCCTCAAAATTATGCAAGAATTCAGAATTTGCGTTTATGATGAAGAAATATGCAGTAACGCAGTAGAGGTCAACATATCTATTGATTTTGCTGTAATCACTCCTGAACCATCAAAATACCGCCTTTTTTAACGTAGAATGGAATATTTCTGGATAATATATAATTAAGACGATAGTAAACAATTATGATTGCCGTATCTGGTGGTCAATATGACAACGTAAGAAAAGATGCCGGCCTACTAGAATAAGTTGTTTACTACCTCTTTGTTCAGTTGTTACTCTGAGGTTCTGAATAACACCTACTAGATGCAATACTGTAGTATTGATTACTCTATGTATATAACCATCTTCCTCGCGAGTATCTAACAACGATTAGTACATAGCACTCATCATATTCCCCTGATTTCTTAGGTGTATAATTATATAAACAAGTCGTTTGGCGTGGCGTGTTGTTTATGGTTATAATAAGAAAAGAGAGAGAGACAGAAGAGAATGATAGCGTCAATAGTTGCACCGTGTTATGCACGCTTTCTGATTTGGAGATGAAACATCACGGGAGGCGGTGAGCTTACCAGACCGAGAACTTTGTTTAAAAGAAATAATAGAAAATATCGAAACCGATTTGCGATATCCAGCGGTAATTGTAGCCTTGCCATATTGTGAATTGATGGGTACGGATCAGCGACCATATTGGAGAGTGTCGTATGCATATCTATGTACAGGGTGTCCAGTTAGTGGGTAATTCTTCGATATCTCGCAAGTTATATCTGATAAAAGAAAATGTCAAATACAAAAGATATTTGGTTACTTAAGACGCATATTTTAAAAATATTTTGAAATATACAGGGTGTTACGGGAAAGTAGGATAGTGACCAACATAATTTTTTTATATGGAACTATAAATTAAATTCTTTTAGTTTTCGTCATTGATCTCTATTTAACCCTAAAACATTTTTGGGATCGGTTGCAACGTTGCCAAGTTATAATTTATTTTCTATTAATTTCCGGATTTGCAAGGTCGCAACTAATACGTCCAAATTGATATATTCTTTCAACTTTTCTCAATAATATTATACAGCGAGTTACCCGAACATTAGGTAGATATTATTTTGGCTGTTACAAGCAATTTGTATCTACAGGGTGTTTTTAGCACAATTTTAAATTATGGCAAATTGAAGGTCATTTTACTTTGTTTTTTTAAATATAACACCCTGTATTTTTTATTTTAAATCGAAATATCTACTAATACCCTATCTCGCCTTGTAATATTTCTTTTCGCGTTTGCCACATTGCCAAGTTATAAATATTTTTCCAAAATGTTTAAACAAATATCCCCGATTTTAATTTATTTTAAATAGAATCCTCTACTTATTTTTCTTGCAATGAATTGCACATGTCGAACTTGTGAGTGAGATCTCACAATTTCAAAATTTTGTTTCTAATAATTACTGAGATACGGCAACACCGCTTTTTCAGTAAACGGTACCGGAACGCTTAAATATTTCCAAAACCGCCACAGCTGGAGAGGTGAAATTCAGTACTTGTGGGTTTTTGAACCTACAGAATTCAAAAACGCTAACAGCAGTGTTGTCAGATTTACCACTTTTACGTTAGACTTCATAAATTGGACATTCCATTCAAAATTATGACGTAAAATTGAGTACATTTTACGAGTTCACAACATCTGTCTATTAAGACATTGTGACTGTGATGATCCAGATAACTCACCCATAATGGCATCAAGGTCACGTTCTGTAGGAACCATTTTTATAGAGGAAATTCTCAGTGGTTGTTTAGTATTCTGTGCTATTAGTGCTTATATGAGGCACTCAAGAATTACCCATACAAAATACGTTTTACTAATGTACACAGGGCATTCAGTTTCGACCGTGTTGGTGTCGTCCACACGAGCGCTGAGCAGAGCATCTTACGCGTCCGGCACTTTGGATGATCGACCGGAAGGCCCGGACGGGGGACCCCCGTCGGACCGTCCGGGATGATGGTGTAATCATTCCAACGGTGCTGGCCGTGCACCGTCCCCCCCTCTGGGAAGTTATAGTACAACAGGCCTTAAATGCTTAAGTCCTGACGGCTCCCAGAGGAAAAAAACTCTCTTAAGCTGAAATGAGTTTATCCGAAAATTCAGCGTCTTTCCACTCAACAAGCAATCGATAGCGGATATTTTTATTCTTCCCATTTTCTCCGTGCCCCGACTCTGATTGAACCCGCCCTAACACAGGCAATCACCTTGCCCGGCAATCCAATTTCGGTGATGAATAGGCCCTTTCACACTTTGAAGATCATCCCCCGTACAAAGGGCTCGCTTGGTACAGTTTGTTACCCGGTGCACAATAAAGGAGTCGATCGACTTCCTGATGGAAAATCATCCCCTAGCGGCGCGGCGACGTGCGAAAAAGAGCATCTGACGCTCACGTCAGCCCCATTGAAAACGCCGCCGGCTTTGTGGAGTGTTAAAACGCCCATGTTGGATCGGAGGAAGGTTTCGTCGAACTGAACTTCGTGTCCAGCATTTTTTATGGTCATCCTCCCGCAAAGGCTGAAAGCCTATGGCGCTGTAGAAGCGCTGCGAGAGGATAAGTGTCGGTGCACGTTAGATTTTTAAAACGCTGCAGGTTGTAGATGTCGGGAAACAAATTCCCCGGCAACTCATTCCACACCGTCGAAGTTCTCCAAAAGAAGGAATGCTGGAGGAGACTGGTTTGGGGAGTAGAGACCTCGACCTGGTAAGGATGAGGTCGCAGAGCCTTTCTAGTGTTCCTCGTTCGAACTCGAACATCTTCCGTGATAGAATCTGTAAAACAGGGACAGTTGAGCCATCCTTCGTCGATGTTCCAGGCTGTGGAGGTCCTTTATGAGGTTAGGCGTATCGATTAGTCTAATTCCTTTCTTCTGGATAGTGCCTCCCCACACATGGGAGCATTACCCCAACGATGGTCGGATCTGTGCCTTGTAGAGCAGCAGCAGTTGCTCTGGTGTATACAGCTTCCTACAGCGAAACAAAAATTCCAAGCTTCTGGGATAGCGTTTTAGCAATACTGTCGGCGTGGTCGTGCCAAGACATGTTATTGTTGATGTTAATCCCCAAAAGCTTTGCGGAAGGTGACTCAACTATTTGGGTGATCCTCCATTCCCACAGTTGGTAGAGACTTCTGAGACTTCTTTGTCAGTGTTGTTGACTGAGTTTCCTGTACGCTAAACTGTACTTTATTTACGAATCTCCACTTGACAATTATTGCTTTGATATCTATCGTTGATCTGTGAGGCATGTTGATTCTTCAATGCTGTTTCAATTCTTGAGTGGACCGAATCAACCTCCATATGCGTGTGACCTCTGAGTAGATATTTCTGTTCAATCCGGTTAAGGGTCTGATTCACCTATATTATTAAGAAATAACATATCATCTGTAGATTTCTGTTTTGTAATGGACAATTCTCACTCCATACGACAATATGATCAACTCCATTAGGCAGACTTGAGGCATATTTCAGTAAACAAGATGACATTTCATTACCACCAGCAGTTGCCAGCAATGGATTCATCCCACATGAAACAAGAAGCGGAAGAAATACAGTTCTTCACAAAAAACACAATTAATGTGCAATGTGGTTGCAGTTCAACGAGGTATTGACAATATTAAGTCCTATACCTCAAACATAACATATGGACTTAACACACAAACACCCATAATGTATTATCTTCGAACCAAACAGTATCAAAGGATTTTAAAACAGTCTGGTTCATTTTTAAATCGGGCATAATATCTTTTATAACAGATTATATTGTAATCGGTGCCTCATAGGACTTAATACTCATCGCCATTAGAAAGAGCGGGAAAAAGTATCTTAAAATCGTACATAACCAGAAAATACTAAAAAACTGGACTTAGTACTGTATGACCCTGAGGTCCAGAGGTTGGATTGGATGTTATTTACAGCGGCTCGTTGATGTACAGCAGAAACAGTGTAGGGGATAGGACAGATCCCTGAGGAACGCCGGCGTTTTTTGAAAATACGTCTGACGAACAGCCTTCAACTACAAGAAACTGAGACCGGTCGTTCAAGAAGCTATTCAACCACTGGCGCAGGCCAAGTGACAGTCCATAAGAAGCAAGCTTGACCAGAAGTCGCTCATGCCACACTCTATCGAAGGCTTTCGATATGTCAAGTGCAACAATACGAGATTCGCCATGATTTTCAATTGCTCTGTTTCACAAGTAATGGGTCACCCGTAGTCCTGTGCTTACGGAAGCCATACTGGCTATTGTTGTCCAGGTATTTCAGGATCTGTGTGTTAATGACAGTCTCCATAACCTTAGACCTCTGGCCTGACTACACTTAAGTCTGCTGGTTATGGTCTTTGGACCCCTAGGTAGAATGAGGAATAGAGTGCTCTCTGCACTGCGCGCAATGCCGGTATGCCGTGCGGCGGCGCACATCTTAGCCACCGGAATGCGGAAGGCAGGTTGAACCATGAGTTATGAAAAACGGTTCACGCTTTTTGTTTATAGGTAGTATAACCTGTCTAGAAGTAGTTTGGTAATGGCTGTTTAGAATAGAGTAGAATTTATTGTCTTGTGATCATTATACAATGATATAAGTATAGTCATATAAATAAAAAATAAAAAAGTGTATAGAGATAATATAGAAAAATCGACGGAAAATAAATATAAAGGAACAATACTCGAAAACTGGTACAATTCACAGCAAACTAACAAAAACAAAAATACAAAACAAGTCATTACAGGCATTTAATAGGTCAGCACGCATATTCAGACATAGCCTAAACAGTAAATTTTCAATAATTGAAAAAATTAAAATATAAAATATAACACGAAGTTATAAGCTCAGGTTGAAAAAAATTCACTTAGCGAATATGGGCGCATATTTACGAGATATCTTCTCAGGTGGTTTTTTAGAGTGTTTTTGTTGGTTGACCTTCTAAGTTCCGCTGGCAGGTGATTATACAGGGTGAAAAATAGAAAGAAAATGTCATACGAACATGGGTCCGGAAATGCTTCCTAAGGGAACTACGCTCCTTTGCATGGGGCATAACAAAATTACGAAATTAGGTACGATGGGTAAACTTTTGACGCTGAATCTGATTCTGAATTCAGAATTTCATAATTTTAATCAGACGCGTATCATACGGGAGGAGTTAAGGGTAAAAATAACCATATTTTCTAAATGGTAATTTTTTTGACATTTTGGTTTTAGAATATGGTATTTCAGAGATTTCTACGTAAAAATGGTCTCTTGGTACATCTCGATAGGGCTAACCATTTTCGAGAAAAATGCAAATTATTGAATCGATGCAGGCTATTGTAAATAAATGCATTTTTCTCGAAAACGGTTAGCCCTATCGAGATGTACCAAGAGACCATTTTTACGTAGAAATCTCTAAAATACCATATTCTTAAATCAAAATGTCAAAAAAATTACCATTTAGAACATAGGGTTATTTTTACCCTTAACTTCTCCCGTATGATACGCCTCTGATTAAAATTATGAAATTCAGAATCAGATTCAGCGTCAAAAGTTTACCCATCGTACCTAATTTCGTAATTTTGTTATCAATGGTTTCGAGAATATCGAGGGAAAACCGTCTTCAGGGTGCCCCACGCAAAGGAGCGTAACTCCCTTAGGAAGCATTTCCGGACCCACGTTCATATGACATTTTCTTTCTATTTTTCAGAGTACTATTCGTGGTTAAAGTTTGTTAACATACTTAATTAACACCCTGTATAATAACTTAAAGAGAGTAGATAAAAGAGTAGATAAAGTAATATACAAGCGAACTCCCTGTCTTCTGGAGAACTCCTTGAGTTGTATAGCATACAAAAGAGGTAAGGCAAGTGTAGGAGCACTCCACCATCTGACTACATGTCATTCTTCAAGTAATACTTACTAGAAAAGGCAATTAAAGTGGCAAGATTGAGAGTGTGCAAAACGTTAAAATTGTATAACATGCACATAATCATTCCACTGACAACCTGCAATTATCAGTTATAAAACGTGGGAGATTTTTTGCCGCTAATTTATGATTGAACTAGGTACATCTAAAGCATTTTAACAGTTTACTGATAATGATAAAGGTCTTAGTTTTTTTGATTGTTTAATGCTCAATAAAGTTGATGCTGTGCAATTTATTTTTACGTCTACGGAACTATTTTTTGCGGAATTATTACGTTGGCCTTACATATCACAGGCAACGTGGTTTTTTTTATGAATTATAATCGATTGAAGTCATTATTAGATTATTGGCATATTTTTAAAGCTATTCAGTATCGTTACAGAATACAGGGTGTTAACGAATTGGGGAATTATCAAAATGATAAGAATTTTCTCAGACTCTCAAACATCGAATACAAGAACGTCGCACAGTTTTTTCCAGATTAATTCGCTATTTACTTAATCCGCATGACAAAAATGTCGATCAGATTTTCACAATACCTGACAAGGATACAATGGTGTATGAGATGGGAGACAATTAACAATTTTATATGATAGTACCGGTTTGGAGTGTTCAGATATGGATTTATTTAATGAGAATGCTGATATTCCATTTGCTGAACTTGTACAACAGTCTACCAAAATTTCACATTGCTCAACATTAAAACAAAGTTCACCAGAATTGTTCTGAAAACGATGAATCCCCCTACTCAGCTGCCAAAAAAGGATCTTTAACAACTATTCATCAGGTGATGAACAAGGTAGAAATAAAGGAAGAAATGTACAGTTGCTGCATAACTTCTTTCTGACTATTTCACTTTCAAGTAAGGAACCAAGGAGAGGTTTTTCAAAGCAAGAACCGTCTGCACAAAAATTGAGATCAAAGTTATCAGATAGTGCTCTTGATGAACTAACCTTCTTGCGTTCTTATTTCAAAAACTCTTTAGTGTTTCTCATACAGCAACTCTACGAGTCCAATTCGGCTCGTGTAAGAATTGATGGTAACCTGTCTAGTCAAACTGCAACCAGAAAAGGAGTTCGTCAGGGATGTGTATTATCTCCGATGTTGTTTAACATTTACTCTGAATTTATGATGAGACAGGTATTAGACAACTGGAATGGCGGTGTAACTATTGGCGGAAGCAAAATATCCAACTTAAGATTTGCTGACGATACAACCCTTATTGCAGCTTCTCGGGAAGAACTAGTAGCTCTATTAAATATGTTGGAACAACATAGTGCAGCGTATGGTCTTGGTATTAACTACAATAAGACCAAGGTTATGATCGTAGAAAGAGGGCATGATAATTATCGAGAAATAAAGTCAATAGGCCGTTGTGAAGTAGTTCAAAGTATCGTATACCTCGGTTCTTTGATCGACAATTCGGGTAGCTGTGAAAATGAGATTCGACGGCGCATTCAACAGGCACGTGTGGCCATGACAAAGCTTACTAAAATATGGCGTGACCATAACATCACTAAAGCTACAAAAATGTCGCTGGTTCAGTCTCTTGTGTTCTCCATATTTTTGTATGCCTCGGAAACTTGGACTGTAAAAAAGGCAGAGCCAGTTCGCATAGATGCTTTTCAAATGAGGACATGAAGGAGAATGCTGAGAGTTTCTTATAATGCCCATCGAACTAACGTTTCCATACTGGATGAGATCGGTAATCCAAAGAGACTATCCTCCATTGTGTCGACGAGAATGCTTACATTCTTCGGACATATACACAGAAGCGGTAATATGGGGTGGATACGACGAAACAGTTGCTGGATATGAGTGTCAATAGCGCCACTAAACTGACAACAAATCGCGAACGATGGCGAGCTACAGTGCTCAAAACTATTAAATATAAACATAAACATAAACATAATATGATAATATTCGTGTCGGCAATACTCTACCTCCGACTTAATGCATTTTACGAGTTGACAACATGTCTGTTAAGACATTGTGACTATGATGATGATTATGTTGAATTAGGTTTGTGCAGACGTATAACGGGGGCCTGGGGGGGCCGACGCCCCCCCAGACGTCACTGTCTTCGAATATTTTGAATAGTCCAAGCAACAGGCTCCCCAGGTCGGGTTCGCACCTGTTCGGTTTTTTCCGTAGCATGCGGGGGTAGGCTCCAGAAGACCTTTTTTGATTAATTTACAATTAGTAGTCAAAATAAACGGTTGTACAGTCTATATTTGATACAATTCGAGTCGAGACATCAAGCTGAGTCGCTTGACACACCTTTTTACCTCGCCCAATTTGCCTAGTTTATGTTAGGTAAGGTATTGGAATTTGGGAATTTCAATGCAGCGTAGATTTTCACCAAACTGTCTCCTCATGCTGGTAATGATCTAGTTCGACTCAGGAGTTCAAGCCGAGTCAATTAGGACCCATTTCGGCTTCAATAATTGAACTAGTTTGGTTAAGTTAGGTTAGGTTTGGAATCTTCAAAATGCTGTAACTTTTCAGAGGAGCATTTCCTCAATCTGGGAGTGGTATCGTTCGACTTAGGACGTCAATCCGCGTCGATTGACCAATCTGAGCACCCATTTCGAGTTTCGCTAAAACGAACCCTTACCTCAACTATTAGCAGTGCAAACCACTGCATCGTGTCTATAGTGATATGATAAATGAATGTTACTGCAACATCAGAGAGAAGGCATAATACCGTAGGCCGCAGGATTCCTGCAGGACGCGACGCTAAGCGTCGCCGTCGTGGCGTCAGTGGGTGTGCCGCCGCAGGATCTCCTGAGAGCAGGCGGGAGCCAAAATGGCGTCCGTTGACGCTGGCGCCGCGTCGTATTGATCTGCTGGGAGCTGCTCTGCTCTGCTGTACTCTGTACCTACCGGCTTGCCTGCCAGCCTGTCGCCTTGGCAACATATCACATACAGACACCTCACTCACCTGGTGTGCTGGCCCACGAACCACCCATAGGCGTAGTTAGGTGGGGGCTTGGAGGGGCTAAACCCCCCTAAGAATGAAATTAGCCCCCCTAAAAATAATTCAAATCAGTAACGTTCTGCTGAATTTATTGTACCTAGGACAGGGGGCTTAAGCCCTCCCAGATCCAGGGACTCAATTACGCCTATGGAACCACTGTTTCTGTGTTGCTGACACAGGCGTCGACGATAGGGTCGTATGTTTGGATCCAAGGGATTTCGTCCGTCTATACCATTTCCAGCAGTATTTTCAAAAGGATCGAATTACATTGGATATACGACACCAAAGATCAACTGCAGTTCTCCTGGCTTACGTCACACATGTGTGGAGCAAACTCATCCAATCATTTGGCGATGCTCACGTCGTTGCTCTCGATATTTCAAAGGCCTTCGATCAACTGTGGCATGCAGCTCTGCTAAACAAGCTCCCATCTTACGGGCTCTCTGCTAAGCTTTGCGGTTGGCTCGCAAACTTCCTCTCAGGTCAGAAAATCTCTGTCGTGGTAGACGGCTTTTCCTCTTTTTTCCATACCATCAATGCTGGGGTTCCGCAGAGATCGGTAGTGGCTCCGACATTGATTCTGCTTCATATCAATGATCCACTCTCTAGCACTACAAAATCAATCCACAGTTTTGCGGATGACAGTACGCTGCATGCACGCATCATGAGCAATAGAGCGATCTCTGTGGTCGAGCTGGAACGCAGAAGACTGGCAGAGGCAGCTTGATTTTCAATGAATCTCGGTACCATTACCGCTTGGGGCTCAAGAACATGGTAAAATTTAATGCTTCCAAGACCCAGTATATTGTGCGCTACCAAACAAGAAGTGCCCAAGCCAACATCCGGTTCTAATGAACACCCAGGTTCTGCCAGAGTCACTCATTCAAGCTGTTAGGAGTCAACATTACAGAAAATCTGAACTGGCACGAACACGTTGCGTCAATTGCAACAGCTGCTGGTGAAAAAGCTTTGTTACCTATTTAGAGCTAGAAAGTACTTCTCACCATGTAACCTCCTCACGCTATATAAAGCTCAGGTAAGACCGGGCCTGGAGTATTGCTCTCATGTCTGGGGAGCTGCTGCCCCTACTACCCTGTATATACTAGATGCCGTCCAGAAAAGGGCAACTGGACTAATTGGCGACCCAGCCTTAATGCGCCATCTCCAGACACTTTCTCACAGGCGTGTTGTTGGTGATCTCTCACTCTTCCACCGATATTCAAACGGAATCTGCTCCTCTGAGCTATCCCCTATCGTTCCACCGCTCACCGCTCCTATCAGATGCACCCCCATACATCAAGAACCGAGTGGTACAACGGCACATTTATTCCCAGGGTGTCCAAGGCTTGGAATGGACTGCCAGGAGATGTATTTATTGGGCCTGCGGGTGTTGGCCCATTGAAATTCCTCATTAACAAACTTCCCCTAACATAACCCTTTTACAGCAGCCGCGATACTCTGGTATTTAGGCTCTGTCTACGCGGCCTGCTCAATTATATAAGAAAAATCGACAAAATCATTCAAAATACCCGTTAGCGTAATCCGACCTTCTCCATTTTTGCAAGGAATTCCCGAAGGTGAAAGTGAAATAAGTTAGACCAAACTCGTTTCAGTTATCTTTACAACCAAACTTCAAACGTTAATTTCTCTGTAACAAATGCGAATTTCGGAATAATTCCTTTTGATATCGGCTTCATATTCCGAAACCTAAATGCTATTTTCTTTTTTCGTCCTGGGAAACGGTATATAAAAAAATGTAGTCAAGTTGGTTGACTCAGTATTTCCCACGCATTCCGATGATACCAGTTTTATTCTTTTCCCATAGCATGAAGCTAAAGTCTAGATGCCCTTGCAACCAAATCATCGCTCGCTCGACCGCAAAAAAAGTGGTTCAGGTACTTCTTTCACAGGTTAATGGACACTCTATCATGAATACAACAAATTTTTGAATTTTACAACCCCCACCCCCGAACCACCCCAACCTCACCCCCACCCAAAAAAAAGTAGGAAATGATCAGGAACCCCTAAAATGCCTAAAAACGAAGTTTGAGCTGTTTTCATTTTTTTGTTTTTTAAAATACAAAATAAAAAAATACAGAACGATCTAAAGCAATTCATCGGAAAATTCTCTAAGTTCCTTGGTTCCTATAATAGACAAGCCAATGTTCGGATGGACCTAAAAAAATGTATTATACCGCTAGGTATTTCCCTCCCAGGTCAGTAGACAGCCTATTATGAGTACAACAAATTTTTCAGCTTTACAACCCCCTACTCCCCAACCACCCCAATTTCACCCTCCACCCAAAAAAAAGTAGAAAATGATCAGGAACCCCTAAAACGCCTAAAAACGAAGTTTGAGGCATATTTGAAATTTTTCATTTTTTGCTAATTACTCCGTGGCCCATGCATCGATTTTCAAAATTGTAGCAACATTACCTACTACGACCCTACATCATATCACTACCCAAATTTCATCAAAATCCATGCAGCGGTTACTGAGATTACGAATCTAGAAAAACGCCAACAGACAGACAGACAGACCGACAGACCGACAAATAGACCGACGGAAATGAGTGACGTGGATGTTCGTTATGTAGGCATCATAAAACGCCCAAAAAGTAGATTATCTCAAAATCGAAAATTTTCGCTATCACAATACTCCCCTCACCTATCGGTGTGGGAAGTAAAAACGGCAAATAATTTATATTAATTCCCAGTTCTCTGTTTCATAAAACTTACATAAGTAAATTATTACAACTTACAATTGCAGATTCTATTCCCCACCTTAAAGACGGTCCAGTATCGGGATTGGATAATCGCAACAGGCGATATTCATTAATGTCTCTGTTATACTTATGTTTTCTATCCCTTTTTAGACTCGACATCGTAATAACTATCACTACCTCATGCCGCGCTGATCAACTTACGATAGATTACCGTTCACCCCTCAATTGCTCCGCCGCTGTTTCGCTGTTCCACCCCCCCCCCCCCTCCCCAATCGGATAAAGGCCTGCTGGATTTTCGTCCTGGCACGAGTGACCCTCGGTCTGCTAATGGCAGGAAATTCGTGGCAGATACGAACGTTGGGCGGGGGGGGGAGAGGGTAGGGGGATGTTTCCTGCGCTATAGCAGGAAATTACGTGAAAAGGCGTTTTTTACAGCTTTGGGGATGACACCGCCAACGCACCGCCGGTGTGTAGGGAGAGAAAACGTAAAAATGTTGCTAGGTCGGATCACGTGACTGTTTGATTAAATGTAGTGCCCTAGTAAACGATCTTGGTCATCTAGCGAAAAAAAATCCCTTGGAAATGATATTATTGAGCGTGTTTTCTCTCTTTTAGATATACCTATGTAGGTATTTGAACGAATAATGACACATTAGGATTTGGACGTATAAAGTCATGTTTCTGGACACTTTTTAATGTTTTCCTTTTTTAACACGATTTTTTATTAACTTCACCTGTATATTTGTTTGTTTTTTGTTTCTGAGTTTTGTAACTATGTTTGGAAGTTGATATTTTTGTGAAATTTATGCAGGAAAGTCGACAGTTTTAATTTCGTTCATACTGTAATGGTAATGATTATGCTATCCGTGTTTCCAAAACAGCTGATAAAAATTATATTAAAGATATATCAATCACCTTTCTACAAAATACGATAAATTCACTAAAGACAAATTAAAAGCAGTGCATTATGATTGAAGCCATCATATCATCATAGTCACAATGTCTTAACAGACATGTTGTGAACTCGTAAAATGCATTAAGTCGGAGCTAGAGTACTGCCGACACGAATATTATCAATAGTTTTGAGAACTGTAGCTTGCCATCGTTCGCGATTTACTGTCAGTTTAGTGGCGCTCTTGATACTCATATCCAGCAACTGTTTCGTCGTATCCACCCAGCGTGTAGGGGGACGGCCACGGCGCCGCCCACTCGGGGCATCACCCTGAACTACAAGTTTCTCCATATTATCGCTTCTGTGTATATGTCCGAAGAATGTAAGCATTCTCGTCGACACAATGGAGGATAGTCTCTTTGGATTACCGAGCTCATCCAGTATGGAAACGTTAGTTTGATGGGCGATATAAGGAACTCTCAGCATTCTCCTCCATGTCCATATTTCAAAAGCATCGATGCGAGCTCGATCTGCCCTTTTAACAGTCCAAGTTTCCGAGGCATACAAAAATTTGGAGGACACAAGAGACTGAACCAGCGACATTTTTGTAGCTTTAGTGATGTTATGGTCACGCCATATTTTAGTAAGCTTTGTCATGGCCACACGTGCCTGTTGAATGCGCCATCGAATCTCATTTTCACAGCTACCCGAATTGTCGATCAAAGAACCGAGGTATACAAAACTTTGAACTACTTCACAACGGCGTATTGACTTTATTTCTCGATGATTATCATGCTCTCTATCTACGATCATAGCCTTCGTCTTATTGTAGGTACAGCCCCTTAAAGGGAGTACATAAAATTTGCTTAACAAGTTTTTCACAAGCACTAAAACAATGTTGAAATTAACCTGACATTATCTACTACCAAAAAGACACTTAGCCAGTAGTTTATTTGGTTTACCCCATGATTGTAAGGGGTGAAAAACGCAACCGCTAAAATTTATTTCCATTGCAACTTTTTGTCTAATTATTTGCTTACCATTTAAACATTTATTTCCGATAGCCTGTTTCATTCTAAACAAAAATGTCTCTTGAATTTTTTAACAAGTTCGCAGCAAAAAAATATTTATTAGGATGTATCTCTGTAGTTGTTCGTAAAATATTTTTTTGCTGCGAACTGGTTTATTGAACTTCTGTTTTGAACTAAAATCGGTCAAGTATGAATTTTGTAGGGTAGCTTATCATTCCTCTCGCTATTAGAATTGCATCTTCACTTTATTTCCACATTACTTTATTTACAATCCTGTTAGTGTAATGACTGCATAGCATCAGATTTCTTAAAAGACTTCTGATTTCTATTTATTGCGTGAATACGAAGTTAATCATCTCTACACACGATATCAAAACGTATTTCTTCAACTTCTGAAACTGCAATGCACTGGTTACCAGATAGTATCAGAAAAATACTTTTCTGCATTAATAATATTATCATCCAAGTCTGTTGATATAATATGGACATGTGAGATTTGCATAATTGAGTTATTACCTGTTTAAACTTTCTCTTTTAAGGCAGATGGTGATGGATGGTACGACCATCTAATTGCCGTTTAATTTAAAACTAATTGACAGACTAGTTAACGAACAGACACTAAAATTCTAGAAATGAGTGAGACAAACTTATTAACATTTTAGACTACTCAGTTTGCGAGCAGAATTTATATCTCAAGAAGGTTCATTCAGTGCCCTAGTGTCAAATGAGTGTACTAACTTTCTGTGAAATTTATCCATGACTAGAAAGGTTACAAAGTGTAATAACAAAATAGAAAAATCATCATTTTTTCAGACTGTATAGCTTTAAGGCTTTAAGCAACATATGGGATAAACCTTTTGACTCGCAGTGACCTGGTACTATAATCTTTTCAATGCTATACCAAGACCCCAGTACTATGCCCTTTAAAGATGTTTATCTATTTCTCAATGAAGGAGTTTTATTTTTTTCTTTTTACAATAAAGTGTGGAGCCAGTGACTACTCCTCACACCGTTAGGTGAGCAATCACTGGGTCCGCGGATCTGCACCCTAAGTAGATGTGCGTCGCCGTACGGCACACCGGCTTTTTGCGCAGTGCAGAGAGTAGCGTATTCCTCATTCCACCTAGGGATCTAATGACCACAACCAGCAGACCTACAGTGTAGTCTGGCCAGAGCCTGTGAAGTTGTCCGAGCAACTCTTGATATTTAGTCCGCTTTTCCTCCTCCTTAGAGACGATGTTCACCTCGGCAGCTGCCGAAAACTCTATAACGAACATCGTCTTCTGTTGGTGGTCGAGAAGGACTATGTCTGGCTTGTTTGCCTGTGAAAGATCGAGCGTGGGGAACGAGTAGTTCCAGTAAATTCGGCATCTCTCGTTCTCCACAACGGACTCAATATCCCCTGAAGTGTATGGTGGCACTGGTATCTCATCGATATCGTATGAGTTTCTTAAATGATAGTTGAACACTCGTAGATCCGCGTTGAGCCGATGACGTAAGCTGTCCCAGCGTACGTCTTACTCACCGACAAGAGATGCATAAGCGTCTCTGGCGCCTGTCAGCAAGCTCTACAACTGGTGTCGGGTACATCTGCACCCATAACCCTTTTATGGTATACCAAGGTGTTGAAGGCACCGTCTTGGCAAGCCATTATAAAGCCCTCAGTCTCCGACTTCAACCCATTACCCCTTAGGAAAGAGAAGGTCAACTGCGGGACTTTAGTTGTGCAGAAGCAAGTTCCGTAGTGGACTGCTGACACCTCCTCTTGAAGTCGAGTTTGAGGCTGAGCTCATCGACTGCTCGTTTCGCTGCGTTAAAGAAAGGCTCCTTTACCTTCATTCTCGTGCTCTCGCACAAAGCGGATAAGACTATCGGTGCTGTTCGTCACATAGCAGACAGTGGCCCTACTATGCAGACGCTCCAATCTCAATAGTCCACGCCCTCCCAGGTATCGCGGAAGGTATATTCGCGGGACAGAGGCCTTAGGATGTGGGCTTCTCTCCATATTCATCCTTTTGCAGGTCTTCGTGTCTATTTCCTTCAGCTCGTTCACTTTCCAGTGGACAGCACCAAAGGTGTATAGTAACAATGGGACCGCAAGCATGTTTGTGCTGGCGACTTTGTTCTTACCGGACAGTTCTGATGACCAGATCTGCCGGAGTCGGTGCAAGTACTTATTATTATTATTTTTGTTTTCCTTTTCTAATTTTCTCTTGCATGGTTGTGGCTAGCTCTCAGAGTAACAACTGAACATAGAGGTAGTAAACAACTAAATCTAATAGGCCGACTTCTTACGTTGTCATATTGACCACCAGATACGGCAATCATAATTGTTTACTATCGTCTTAATTGTATAGTATTCAGAAATATTCCATTCTACGTTAAAAAAGATGGTATTTTGATGATTCAGGAATGATTACAGCAAAATCAATAGATATGTTGACCTCTACTGCGGTACTGCATGTTTCTTCATCATAAACGCAAATTCTGAAGTCTTGCATAATTTTGAGGAGCTGGCAATGCCGCATGCGCTCGACTGTCAAACGTTTGCTTTGTTTATTGTTTGTGCGTTTATTATGCTTGGTCAGTAAAATCTAATTTGCTATTTGTTAGTAACTGTAGTGAAGCTTTACGGACTTGCTGTGCTATATTCGAGTGTAGTTTAATAGTTTTTCGAGAAAAAACTCAAAAAGTGCAGTGTTTGTAACATTGGTTGCATTGGAAGAATTTTCAGATTAGTTGGCATTACACAGCATTGTTTACAATTTGAACTGTCACTGCGAGGTCACAGCTGATCAATGTTTGGATGCTGAAGTGTCAAAGATGATGGCTTTGAGCACGCCGTGCTGAAGTGGTTTGTTTATTACCTTTATGTTCAGTTGTTACTCTGAGGGCTAGCTACCTTCTGGCAATTATCAGAGCAATTTATCTAGTTTTCTCGTTTATATTGTTTTAGTTTTTTTTTTTTAAATTTGACTTTACGAGTGCTATGAGCTTTAAAATGAGTACATTATTATTTCTGCTTATCTTGTCACATACGTAAAAGAGACGCATATAGGTAGGTATCGATCGCCCACAGTCTTTCGATACACACAAAAAAAAGGCAATTTTCACACTTCCGACCGTTAACAATGCGAGAGATAGGAAGGCAGAGAGAGCGGGGCTTTTTATGCGTACCGCATGGTAATTGTAACAAGGAAAAGGGGGTCCAGAGGGGCCCGAGCACGAGCCAGGCCGACAGCGGTGTCGAGGCAGGTGTTTCGGGGCAGCAGGTGGACCTGGTCTGGTCGGAACATATGCTGCGCCCAGACGTGCCCACAGATACAGATACGGGCCTCCGCGTCCGCGGTGAACGCAAGAAAGTCATCTCCCCTGTCTCCGACCGATTTTTTATTACCCGCCGGTGAATAACATACATTGTATCTATATTGAAAGCAGCACTGTTACAAAGTAACCTCAATAAGTTACTGCATGCTGGCAATAGCTATAAAGTCACGCTTGATCCGCTAAAATTCTTTATTCATCATATAAAACAAGGAATAATTAATCTATTTTTCATCAATTTGTTAAGTTTTTTTCTAGTGTCATGCCTACTACACCAACACTGGCCATGAAGACGCTCCTAGACTTAACCCCTCTACACATTGAGGTAGAGTCATCATCATCATCATAGTCACAATGTCTTAACAGACATGTTGTGGACTCGTAAAATGCAGTAAGTCGGAGCTAGAGTATTGCCGACACGAATATTATCAATAGTTTTGAGAACTGTAGCTCGCCATCGTTCGCGATTTACTGTCAGTTCGGTGGCCTCTTGATACTCATATCCAGTAACTGTTTCGTCGTATGCACCCAGCGTATATGGGGACGGCTTCTGTGTATATGTCCAAATAATGTAAGCATTCTCGTCGATACAATGGAGGACAGTCTCTTTGGATTACGGAGCTCATCCAGTATGGAAACGTTAGTTCGATGGGCGGTATAAGGAACTTTCAGGATTCTCCTCCACGTCCACATTTCAAAAGCATCTATGCGAGCTCGATCTGCCTTTTTAACAGTTCAACCTTCCGAGGCTTACAAAAATATGGAGAACACAAGAGACTGAACCAGCGACATTTTTGTGGCTTCAGTGATGTTATGGTCACGCAATACTTTAGTAAGCTTTGTCATGGCCACACTTGCCTGTTGAATGCGTCGTCCAATCTCAGTTTCACAGCTACCCGAATTGTCGATCAAAGAACCGAGGTACACAAAACTTTGAACTACTTCACAATGGCCTATTGACTTTATTTCTCGATGATGATCATGCTCTCTATCTATGATCGCAGCCTTGGTCTTATTGTAGTTAATACCAAGACCATACGCTGCACTATGTTGTTCTAAGATATTTAATAGAGCTACTAGTTCTTCCTGAGAAGCAGCAATAAGGGTTGTACCATCAGCAAATCTTAAGTTGGATATTTTCCTTCCGCCAATAGTTATACCGTCATTCCAGTTGTCCAATACCTGTCTCATCACAAATTCAGAGTAAATGTTAAATAACATCGGAGATAATACACAGGCCTGACGAACTCCTTTTCTGGTTGCAGTTTGATCAGGTAGAGAGAAGTGTCAGAATGGTGGCCTACAGACTGATATCAACTGGCAGACAGGGCAAGAAGGAGCTAGGTCCAGACACAGTGTAACCTATACTAACCTTCCTTGTTCTGTAAGATATACAGAAATATTCCCTTCAAAAATAACGTACAACCTATCAGAATTAGAATGCATTCGAATGATCCACGAATCATGCTACTTCTGCAGAAACTGACGCGCGACGTAGGACAGTTGGCTTCCTTAGCAATGTTTGGCAATCTACGTACATGTACTCAATCAGAACCAAATTGCGCATTTTCAATGGTAACGTGTGCAATGAGCAAAAACTCCAAGTTTTCATTAATAGATGTCTACGGAGAGTCTTACGAATTTTTTGGCGAAAGACAATATCGATTGAGGAACTGTGAAAAATATCAGGGTTGAAGAAAGTAGGGACCGAGATCATACAGAGGAAGTGGAATTGGATAGGTCACATTCTGCAAAGAGGAACATAAGAATCGATAGCTAGAACGGCATTAATCTGCAACTCGCCAGGAAGCAGAGACACATAAAAAGGTCCAAAGTGACCTGGAGAAGAACGGTTGCAGTCGAAGCAACAAAAAAAATTCAAAAAATTAATTTCAAAATTTTCAAATTTGGCGAATTTTGCCTTGCCAATACCAATCTCAATCCTCACCCTAACCCCAACCCCAAAAAATTTTCAAAATTTTCAAAATATCTGCAAAAATTTTCAAAATTTTAAATTAAAACTTCTTAGGTAAATTATTATCTGTTATTTCTGTTTTTTCATCGGTGATGGAAAAGGTGGTTAACTGCGTTTACTAACCCTCTTTACCGCCATAATGTGAGGGGTTTGGACAGGGTAGGCAACGGCACTGTTGTCATTTTGAAGACGTCTTTTCATGACAAATCGGTTACCTGCGTGGTTTCAAAAATGTGGGTGGCTCAAAGTAGAAAAAAGTAACGGGCTCTTAGACTATGTGAAATATACAAAACATTCCCTTCAGAAATAACCTACAACTTGCCAGGATCAACATGACTTGGAATGATCCACGTATCACTCAGTTTCTGCAGAAACCGATGCAGGGCTCGTTGAACCAGCTCCGTTAAAAAATGCGACATGCATCAATTGTTTACGATTGTCGTACATTTCGAACATAGATCCTCACTTAACGTACACATCTTAATTTATATTTGCCGCCTGATAATTCGAGATTTATCTATAAATACACCTTGGATACTAAACGACATTTAAGCACGTAGTCGGCCATGAAACGACTCGCGGCCATCTATGTTTTATATTGTTTTTTTCGTAGCTGGATGGTGATTGGTCGGTGGTCTTAGTGGAACAGATTTTATGCGATTCTCAGAATCAATCTTTTCGTTCCGTAAACGCTGTGCATTTTGCTTAATACGCACTTAATGGTCAACGTAAATACTCTCAAATTGTGGAATGGTCCGGTGAAATCTACCGTCAACCGTTTTTTTTTTCAGAAGCCGTCCGACCTTACTGTCCCCGTCAATACTTAAGCCTTAAGGCCTATTCTATTATTACTCCTCTCATTTACAGTATCCACTCCAACAATCTAGATCCCTGCATAAGTTTATACAGTTTTCCTAGTGGTCCTGGTGCTGAGCTGTACTCCATTGGTTCTAGCTTGGTCTTCCCAAGGAGCTGTTGTCTCTTGTGATCTAGCCCTTCGCACTCACAGAGCACATGTAGGGCTGACTCAGTTCCTCTTCCACACAGTGTGCAGTTGAGGTCTCCATTGTAGAGTCCCATTTCATTCAAGTGTTCCTTCAGGCCACAATGTCCTGTGAGGAGACCCGTCGTTATTCGGAGCTGGTTCCTACTCAAGGAGAGCAGTGTTTGAGCTGTTTTCTGGTATGGAGCTTTAATGAATGTTTTTCCATGAATGCATCCTGGCAACAAGTTCCACTGCTCCTTGTGCTGATGTTTCATCCATTCTCCGACCTGGTGTCTGATTGTGCTTTCAGGCACCCCCAGGGCGGGTTCTGCTCCAAAGTATAGAGCAGGCGAGCCTAGTCTTGCTAGCTCGTCCGCCCATTCATTGCCCCTTATGTTTGAGTGTCCTGGCACCCACTCCAAAGCTACTTTGTTGTGTTCTGCCAGCTTTCCCAGTCTTTGTAGGCATTCCCAGACTAGAGCAGACGTAATTTTGGGCCCTTCTAGTGCCGTAAGTGTAGCCTGACTGTCTGTAAGTATTGCGACCCTCTTGTTTCTGTAGGATCGCTCATTATTTATCCTTGCACAGTGCAGGATGGCGTACACCTCTGACTGAAATACCGAAGCGTATTTTCCTAGCGGAATGCTCTGTCTAGTTCCTCTTCCAAGGATCCCCGCTCCTGTGCCTTGCTCGGTCTTTGATCCACCTGTGTACCAGACTACTTCCCGATGCACCGTCAACCGTTACTACAAATCAAAATTTTGTTGTCAATATTTTGGGTGAAAATATCGGCCTAATGCCTTATTGCAATTGTTTTTCACAGCACACTTACTAAATAGATGAACATTTATTTATTTACAATAACCTGCATAGGTTCAATAATTTGCATTTTTCTCGAAAACGGTTAGCTCTATCGAGATGTGCCAAGAGACCATTTTTACGTAGAAACTTCTGAAATACCATATTCTAAAATCAAAATGTCAAAAAATTACCATTTTGAAAATGGGGTTATCTTTACCCTTAACTCCTCCCGTATGATACACCTCTGATTAAAATTATGAAATTCTGCATTCAGAATCAGGACCAGCGTCAAAAGTTTACCCATCGTACCGAATTTCGTAATTTTGTTATGAGTGGTTTCGAGAATATCGAGGAATAACCGTCTTCAGGGTGCCCCATGCAAAGGAGCGTAGCTCCCTTAGGAAGCATTTCCGGACCCATGTTCATATGACATTTTCTTACTATTTTTCGGAGTACTATTCGTGGTAAAAGTTTGTTAACATACTTAATTAACACCCTGTATATATTAAAAAACTTCACACAATCAGCAACGTTTTTCTTTTATATCGTCATCGTCATGTGAATCCACATCCACATATTATCCGGATGTATTTGCTTCTTTTTCATGCCTTCATTTTCATCGAAATTGCTACTCCTACGATGTTTTCTGCAATGATATTTGTTCAATGATAAGTCGATCAAAAATGTCGGAGAGAAATAGGTATCTAAGGCTAGATTTATCCCACAGCGATATCTCAAGTACAGGTAAATTTTAGCTAAAGTAAACACTAATGTTTACACAAAAACGGATATGCACTTAGAGTTTCTATATCATCGATCGACCTCTAAAACCTTATCTATTGATTTCTCTTACATAACTGAATTGCACAATGTGGCCAAAAAAAGCATCCAATCTACACAGGGTAGTAGTAGCTGGAAGTATTGTGCAGCTTGGATTTTGTACCACTATTTGTTTCGTAAAGTGGCCTAAACTGTGGGAAATCCTCATCTCTATGGGAGTTCCCTATCACCTAGTGTTTCTCATACAGCAACTCTATGAGTCTAATTCGGCTCGCGTAAGGATTGATGGTAACCTGTCTAGTCAAACTGCAACCAGAAAAGGAGTTCGTCAGGGATGTGTATTATCTCCGATGTTGTTTAACATTTACTCTGAATTTGTGATGAGACAGGTACTAGACAACTGGAATGGCGGTGTAACTATTGGCGGAAGCAAAATATCCAACTTAAGATTTGCTGACGATACAACCCTTATTGCAGCTTCTCAGGAAGAACTAGTAGCTCTATTAAACATCTTAGAACAACGTAGTGCAGAGTATGGTCTTGGTATTAACTACAATAAGACCAAGGTTATGATCGTAGATAGAGAGCATGATAATTATCGAGAAATAAAGTCAATAGGCCGTTGTGAAGTAGTTCAAAGTTTTATATACCTCGGTTCTTTGATCGATAATTCGGGTAGCTGTGAAAATGAGATTCGACGGCGCATTCAACAGGCACGTGTGGCCATGACAAAGCTTACTAAAATATGGCGTGACCATAACATCACTAAAGCTACAAAAATGTCGCTGGTTCAGGCTCTTGTGTTCTCCATATTTTTGTATGCCTCGGAAACTTGGACTGTTAAAAAGGCAGATCGAGCTCGCATAGACGCGTTTGAAATGTGGACATGGAGGAGAATGCTGAGAGTTCCTTATACCGCCCATCGAACTAACGTCTCCATACTAGATGAGGTCGATAATCCAAAGAGACTATCCTCCATTGTGTCGACGAGAATGCTTACATTCTTCGGACATATTCACAGAAGCGATAGTATGGAGAAACTTGTAGTTCAGGGTCATGCCCCGAGAGGGCGGCGCCGTGGCCGTTCCCCTACACGCTGGGTGGATACGACGAAACAGTTGCTGGATATGAGTATCAAGAGCGCCAATGAACTGTCAGTAAATCGCGAATGATAGCGAGCTACAGTTCTCAAAACTAATGATAATATTCGTGTCGGCAATACTGTAGCTCCGACTTAATGCATTTTACGAGTTCACAACATGTCTGTTAAGACATTGCGACTATGATGATGATGTAAAGTTCTGAATGAATCGAATCCGTTCTGATGGAAAGAATAAAAATAAACGGTACAAAAATTAAAGTTGTTCGTTCCAGAATTCTCAAAGTAGAGTAGAGTAGAGTAATTTATTGGTCATATAGTACATAAATAAATACTTATGACAAGCCATACAACTGGACAGTAGAACGATTAAAGAAAAATGGTACATGGAAAATGGAAATGGAAAATGGAACAATAGCTACATATATGTGTATAGAACGAGGACATAAGCATACACAAAGTATTAAAACTGAAAATTTAAAAATTCGTCGTAAAAACAATGGTTGAGGAGGAAGTTCTTAATGTGCTGTTTACATTTTATATAGTTTAGCTGTCTGATTGTTCTAGGAAGTGTGTTGTAGAGCTTTAAGTTTAATGAATTGCGTGCAGAGGCTGCTAATCTAAATCGTGGAGGTCTTATAGCAGATGCTCCTCTGGTTGGATATTTGTGTATATCTGAGTGGCAAGTATACGTATTGGAGTTTTCGTGAATATGTAGAAGCGTATATGAATGAATGAATAAGGACCAGAGGCTATCCAGCACGGAATGTGGCTGGTGCATAGGCCACACGATGGGACCTTTTGCGCCTCTATCCGCGCCAGTTCCTAAGACCTGCCCTTTTGGCAAAGGCAAGTACATTCTTAGGTCCTATCCGTTTTATCTCTATTGGTTCCAAGGTTCTTGAGCACAGCATAGTCTGCCTGTGATAACCCAGGGTTTCATAGCGACACAGGATGTGTGCCGAGGATTCTTCCTCTTCACCACACCACGTGCACGTTGGGTCGTTGACCACCCTCATCACAAACAAGTGACGCCTGAAGGTATTGTGACCCGTTAATAAGCCTACTAACAATCTCAAGTTACCCCTATCCAGAGAGAGACAAAATCGTCCTATTCTCTCTGCAGCCCCTGCTAATAGCTCCCGAGCCTGACGGAGATGACCAGAGATGTTGTTCCATCTCAGAGAGTGTTGATTCCGGGCCCACAAAACTGTTTCCGGATCCCATCCTGGCTAGATGATCCGCCATTTCATTACCCTTTACCCCAGCGTGCCCAGGTACCCACATCAGTGATACCTTGTGTTTAGCTGAGATGTCGTCAAGAGCCCTCCTGCACTCCAGGACCAGTCCCGACGTTATTTTCCAAGCACTCAGTGCTTTGATGGCTGCCTGACTGTCATAGCAGATAGTAATCCGCCTCCTAGACCCGCCAATTTCCCGAATACGATTTACACAGGCAAGTATCGCATAGACCTCAGCCTGGAATACTGTGGTGTGCCCCCCAAGAGGGAATGAAAGTCTTGTAGAAGCGTATAAGTACGATCCTGGATGAGGGCGTCTCTACGCTATTGACACTGAAAATATTCCCCTTATCAGTTCCTATTCGGATAAGTGTTGCTAAAATACAACAGAGATAAAACTGCACATAGAGATAAATCTTATATAAACTACCTGCATTACAGCTCTGGTTTTATTAGACTATCTTTTTAATAGCATTGATAGGACGCTATGATACTTTCATGCACGTCAATGCTATCTACAGCAGTTGCATCTTCAATGCACAGAGTGTGCCATGAAACAAATGACAGCGTAGTAGCCTTCTTTATTCCATGTGAGCTAAAGAAGTGAAAATAATATAGAGGAGGGAGACGCAGCTGTGAAAGGTTTTGGGGTTGTATTCATAGTCGATACTTCCCTTAACCTTAATACTTGAGAGTCCCTTAAGCAAGGTTTTGTGTTTTGACAGCTCCTTGAGAGTCCCTTACGTAAAGCCTCGTGTCCACTAGCAAATAAAATTGCTAGAGTTACTCTCACAAGTCACTTGCGTAGCGTGTGCACGACGTCATTAGAGAAATATTGCAGCAAAATTACTTGCGCTTAAAGGACTTGCAACTTGCTGAGAGCTTGTAGTGTACACGGTTACTTTCAGGAAATTGGTTTGCCACAAAAATTTCGAGGCTGTTTCGAAAGTCTTGCACAAGAAGTTATTGTAAATCAAATATGGAGAAAGTTCAACTGGACGAGAGAAGAAGACACGTGTCTTTTAAATTAATGAAAATTTTGAATTATATCCTGAATTATGGATTGTACATACTACAGAATTAAGGACAGAATCAAAAAGCAGGATGAATTACAAAAATTGGCCTACTTATTTAGTACTTCTACAGCGGAAATTCAAAGAAAGCTACATAATTTGAGAACGCAAGTTAACCAACAGTGGAGAAAAGTGCAAAGAAAGAAAATTGGACTAATGAAATGTATAAGAGTATTTGGGAGTTCTTTGCCTCATTAAAGTTCATGTATCCCTAGAGTAGTTCTACGCTGAATCCACTTTCTCACCTAATATTTTCTCCACCTTTTACTATCTTTCTCTTGTTTTTTTTTTAATTAAATATATCACAACTACCGCAGCAGCTACAGATTTTGCGTACGACATCTTATCTATAGTGTATACGGAATCAGAACAATCAAGCCCAAGTGAAATTGCGAGAGCAATTTCCTAGATTAAATTTGCGAGCAATTAAAAGATAGTGTAGACAAACAAGCAAGTACTTGCTGCAAAAACTATCACAAGTTACTTGCAAGTGGACACGAGGCTTAAGGCTCCCTTAAGTAATACTCAAGTAACGAAATGTCAACATGACATGTCAACATGACATTTCGCTGGATTCCAGGGTGATTTTGTATAAGTTAATTTTGGAGTACGGTGTTGTCAGTTTCTGTCACATCCGGAAAAATGACCGGCATAAAACACGAAATATGAGGTATAGCGTCCACTTTTTTTTAATATAATATTGTCAGTAACTCAGGATTTTATTACCAAATGTTTGTAATATACTCTACAGGGTGAGTCAAGCTCAACTTTAAGCGAACCGTTTAGGTGCAAATCACAATTTTAGGTATAGGTAGATGTCAGAAAAAAATTGAATATCGCAGCTATTATAAATCTTGCTGTGACTTTTCCGTGTTACTAAGCATGAAATGTGTCAGCTTACGTTAGACGGTAGAATTCGAATTACATTTGTACTTGGAGAAATCGGTAGATCAATTAAGGAAACTTCAATCAAAGGTAACTTGATTTTTTCAAATGGGAATGCATAATTTTTTTTATACGATCAAATGTGCAATTTGATAGGCTTTGTAATGATATGCGGTTGTAGATATCAATCTCTGGTAGTTTTGATTTAATTTCAAATTTTCAGTAAAACCGGTATTTTTCAATTTTCCTACCTATAAGCTACTTAGCAGGTCATGAAATATAAACAAAAAACTGTTCATATGGAACAAAACAACTAACTTAGCAGATAGTTACGGACGAACTAGAGTAAAGGGAAAAAGTTATAAAAATGTCTTAAAACAAATCAATTCTAAACAGAAATAGCAGACATAACACATCTAAGGTCAAAAAGCAGCTGGAGTACGACAGAAATTGGTATTTTTCACAGCATACCGGCTACTAAAATATTCTAACGATTGACGATTCACAAAACCATTGTGAATTTTGAAATGAAAGGAAATCTACCACGTAATGTTGCTGGCAGTTTAATAGCTTCAGAATAACATTTCACATTTCATGATTTAAAAAAATAGTAACCAATACCTCTGACTGGAGTTCTGCAAATTTTTCAATACTCATAAGCAAGATCGCCGAAAATGAAGAATAAATTAAAAATCTGCTCAAATTATTAAACATAATTTACCTCGCAGAAAATTAAAATATGATTTGTCAGTATTACTTTTTGCGATCTTGCAAATAGATACTGAAAAATTCAAAGGACGACAGTGAGAGGTATCATTACTTTTGACTTTGATGGAAATGACTACTGTAAATACTGCAATAATATACAGGGTATTCCATTTCAAAAACATAACTTTGATTAGGCACGCTTTTATTAGACACCCTGTATAAAAGTAATTATTTTTAAAAAGTAGTCCAACTCGACCTACATACACTCGCAAAGTCGATTTTTCGAGAAGTGGTATCGTTTGGTCACAAAAGTTTGAGGCGTTGAGCTTGACTCACCCTGTATAGTGTATGATACGGTCTGTACCAATAAAAAGTGACTAATACTGTATCATCGTTATCCTGTGTGGCAATCATTTTGTCCCCTATGTACTCAGTGCTAGCGCAAGATTGTTTCCCAGAACAGGAAGCATCTAACAATGTATTCTTTCACGAACATTATAGTTCTGAGAACAGGTGAAATATTTGTAATGTGCCTAGAATTACAATGGTCGATAAACACTATCTTCTCGTGCTAGACATTGATTCGTTGAAAATTGATACATCGTATTATTGTACGTATCTGCAGATTTAACATTTGTCTCTATAATAACGTAACATAATATGCTTGAGTCGCTTAGACATCAATTGAATAAATGCTATAAAAATTACGTAGGGAAAACTGGAGCAACTGTGATCGTCACATATCTAAATGTTTTTTAATTATTGATTATATAATACGAGTATAAATAAAAAGTAAACAAAATATTATGTATGTAAGAATCTGTTTTGTATTTTGAATGTGTAGTGCCAGATGTCAGTTGCCTCGTCGTTCTGTGTTCGAATTGGCAACACTTCGGGTTGGCAACATTGTTTCAGTCACCTGTCAGTTGTCACTAGACAGACTTGTCACTTGTCAATAACGTTTAAAGGGCCCCACAGACATCGTTCTTTTTCATCAGGTTTGCACGACGTGCCAACCGATCACACTCATTTCGGTCCGTGTGTGCCGAAAAACCGTCGTGTTGACCGTCGTTCCAAAAAATCTGTCCGAGCTTGATTTTACCCGTCGGTTTCGAACGCCATCGTGCAACTCGGTACATGTGTGGCCGTTCATCGTGCAATCACGACGGGATTTTGCAGTGTCGTTCTGGTTGCCTTCGAGTAAGCGTATCTAGGGTTAGCGACACCTATCAAAAATGTGCGATACACGGCAAAATAACAAACAATTTATGATGGAATTCATACACATGTATAGGAGTTTTCCGTGTCTCTGGAAAGTCAAATCCGCTGAGTATGCAGACAGAGACAAGAAAAATAAGGTCTACGGAGAACTGTTGAAAAAATGGAAAGATATAGATCCCTCTGCAAATACAGATTCAGTGAAAAGGAAGATTGACTTCATTCGCAGATCGTTCAGGAAGTAGTTAAAAAAACGTTTTTTCTTGCTGTATTTCACTTCAATAGCTAAAGCCGCCGCCAATGCTAAAGTATTATCCATGTTAACGGACCAAAAATTTGCGAGAAACTGAGAGAAAACCGAACAGTGTGTGGAGGTATCGTTCCATCGGTTTAACCGACATCGGTTGGCACGTCGTGCAAACCTGATGAAAAAGAACGATGTCTGTGGGGCCCTTAAGAAAACGGAAAGGAAATCGAGTTTTATTGAAACCATCCTGGCCCCCCTGACTTACATGTAAAACTATTCCGTTAATACACGTTTTTAAACAAGTATAGTTCAGATAGGATTAAATAAATTGAATAAACTTACTTTACACAAAAAACAGATGCAGATCATTTTTTAGAATAATTTAGTTGTTGCAGCAGTTGTTTTTAAGTCAGATTTTTATAGCTAACCCTAAATACCAGGGTGTCATGACTGCTTTGAACAGCTACGAGCTATGGACACCATCGGACGAAATGTACGATCGTACCGCTCGCATCCTTGGTATATCAGTAGAAAGTGAAAGGTCACCAACTACACGCCAGGGCGAAAGAATCTGGAGGTGACGCGTCAAGGCGGTCAATAGATAGTCTACTGTGATCTGCAAAAGTGTGGGTCGAGTTGGTGTTATGTATGAATTTTGAATATTGAATAAAAAGAAATAAATTTGAAGTATTTTTCGTTGATGGAGTCTTCTTAGATACCACATGTAAATTGTAACACTAATTTCTGCTACCTGTAGTAAGATGACGGAATGCTGTGCCATTTATTTTGTAAACTTTAGTCAAATATGCAATGGTTTATATCACAGCCAATATTTATAAACAATAATTGCCTTATTTATAAATATTAAAAGTCACTATAGCGTAATCGGTCTACTATTTTCGTACTATTGTTTGTATCTTCTAGTCGTTAGGTGGTCTCTGATATTTACGTTACTTGTAGTATTTTTGATAGTTTGTGTCAAGGTTCCAAGGTAAGGAAGTTGATATATTTAGTGTAACGTAACCTTAGCAGATTGTGTTACACAAAAAAATCTGAAGTTTCAGTTGGTTGAAGCAAGAATATATAGGTATAAGGGTATCTATAAATCAATTACAAAATATAAAGGTTTTATCAAAGTATCCTTTCTTCAAAAGTCTATATAATGATCATAATCAAAGTAGTAGCTTCCATGTTGTCTACTAGATAGTAATAATGATCTTTTGTGCAGTATTTACAATTTATAAAATGTTTATTAATTATTCATTAAAACGATTAAGATAAATTGTTTAAATTTATATGATAATTATTTATTAAGTTTTATTTTATTAAATTAATAATAATATAAATTTTTACAAAATAATGATTTATTAATTCATTAAAACTTAATGAATAATTAATGTATTATAAATAAAATAAGGATTATAAACTTATATAATAAAATCTATAAATTTTATAATTTTTATTCGAATCTTCAGTGAAAAAGTGTGGTTATGTTGCCAATATTATGTTATTATTATTTATTTAAATAGAGTAGTCAACTCCCAGTTATGGTAATAACTCGCTTTTTGACTTATACGAGCTTCAACTGCGTGGTCTATTACAGTTATTGGCTTTGATCAATTTATAAAAAAATTTAGTAACTTATGGTGATAATTTTGATAAATTTTGATAGCTATCTGTATATTCATTTAATTAGATTTTCTTTTTGTTACAGATCCACGTAGCATCGACATGCAAGGGGCTATTTTTATGCCTCAAAACCCCCAACAAGGTTTTCCACCTCCAAGCAGTACTATAGGTAAGAAAGCTTATTTTTATGTACAGTTTGATTTTGCCTTCAGTAATTGCAAAGAAATTCCTCCAATGATCGCATCAAAGCTTAGAAATTCTCATTTTTTATAATGTAAAACCTTGTGTGTTTTAGGGCTATGCCCATACGCTAAATAAATAAGCTTTTCTAAGGTCCGATTTTATCAACATGCGCATTTTAACAAAGACTTCGACCAATCAGAGCAGCCCTTTCAAGAACATGCATCTGTCAAAGTGCTCTGAAAATTGTTGATTTCTCTTGAAGGTGACCTCATAAAGCTCAAAAATGACATACTTTATATACAATCGCCCATTGTGAACCATCTAGTGTCTTTTTAAGTCTGATTTTCCATCCTAAATGGGTGAAAAATTGCATTTTCTTGTTTAACAAAAAGATTAGCAATTGCTAATCTCAATCAGGTTCCACAGAAGCGATACATTTGATCACTGGTTTCTTGGTGTATCAAATGATATATACTCACTGCATTATTTGGATAAAACAATAATTTACTATCGATAATAATTATAAATACATGCAATATATCTTTGTTTTATAGTAAGAAGGGGTAAAAATAGCATCTTGTTACATTTAAAAAGTTAAACACACGGTTTAACTGTTAGCCAAGTTGTTTCCCAAAGTGTGCATGCGCATTACTGGTTGCCTATCCTCAACGGTAAGGTTCGCCAGCTGGCGTGTAACCTTATTTTAATATGTAAACAAGAAAGAAGATTTTTATTCCTATGTATGCCTTACAATGTGTACGCTGCACCTTTACATCCTCTGTGAATGTTTCTGTAAGTAAGTATTTGTCTATAATTCATCTGATTGACGGATGTGGGATTTGTGATTATTAAATGAAGTAGTCGCTGTGATTGGTACTACTTTTATGATTCTGTCACAAATTATCGCAGTTTGCAATTAGTAATTATAGTTCCTATTGCCCTGTCGATACTCGATACAGTCCAGAGAGGAGCAATGTGAATTATGGGTGACACCTTCTCAACGCGCCATCTCCAGACACTTACAGATCGCCGTGCGGTTAGTGACCCTTTGTTAAATATCCCAACGCAACCAGCTTTTTGCCTTTAAAAAATGGCTTTACTGACTGGTCTATATATGCATCTAACATGTCCGGACACCTGATAACTCGTCGAGAGTCGTCAGGGTATCGGATGTGAGACGATCTTTAGAATTCCGCGAAAAATCGACGGCATTCAGCGGATGTGATGTTGAAACGGAAATAGGGAGATTGTATGGACCACAACCAGATATATCGAGTGTGTAAACCGCATCATTACAGGTTTCGTTTCCTCTGCTCACCGACTGTTAACCTTTGAGAAGATAAATTTTGTTGTGAGAACCCTGTTTTTCTCGACCAGGACCGTCCTCGGATTGCGGTTGATAATGTATTTTGATATATCATGTGAGAAATTAGTTGTTTTGGTGCAGACAGGCTAACGAAAATATTTTTGTGGTAAGATAACACTGATTGCTGCAGCTTTTTGGCTCAGGTTTGTCCATATTGGTTATACAGGGTGGCCAATCGGGTGACGATAATAATTTTTTTTAGATAGCCCGTACCTAGACCTATCGAAAACACCCCCATATATGTGTACCGATTATTGATAGTTTTCGAGTTATGATTTCTTTTTTTTGAAAACTTAGAGATTTTCCAGTTTTTCCAAGAAATCGTCAAAAACAACAACAAGAATGCTTTTTAACTTTTATTTCTTTCAGCAATTATACTCAGTATTAAGCCTATTTTAATATCCAATAAAGAGAACCTGTACATCCGAACAATAATTAAGTACATTTTGGGCCCAAAGTTTGAAGTCTCTGTTTTTAGTCAGGAGACCAAATCCTTCAAAATAAAATTAAAAATACTCATGCCTGGTTCTGAAGCTCCAATCTAATCTTAAAAACTCTGTAAGACATTGCACTTTCGAAATAATAATGAAAAAATAGCACTTATGGGGGCATTTTGCGCCGGACGTGACTGTTAAAGGTAAAAAGGTGATAATTCACGAAATTCCAAAATGATGACACAGTCGAAATAAAACGATTCTTCAATCTTTCAAACGAAATTGGTTTTAGAGTGCCTCCGTTCTGGATATTGCTGTTCATAGTTGATATATTCTAGAGGCAAGTAGGCAATTTCTCAAAGATTCTCCTAAATACCCTCAATGGAAAAATCAATTTTCAAAGCTCCTTTTTCACACAGTACGGAATTATTGAGTAGGTTATAAAAACTGCCAATTTTTCAAAGTCTACCTGATAAATCTGCTTGATAATTATGCATCACGCATACAAAATTGTTTCCTCAGCATACTTGACTTTGTGATCTCGACGATTCAGGGTTTTGACTTCATCAAATACTATCATGACCTTATAATTTAGTTGTTCGTTAAATAAAAAACAAATTCGATAGTACTTTCTCAAAATAAATAAATTTCGGTACACAGTTAGAAGCTATATTTTAAATTTACCGAAAAATCGAAATATCTCTGAAACTGATGGACGTAGGTACAACAAGTGCTTTACAAAGATGAAAGAGCATACTAAAATCAATTCTTTGGCATAATAAAATATTAGGGGTTACATTTAAAAAAAGAGAGAAAATCTGGATTTTGCATTCTACATCACCCTGTAAACGAGTATGCGTCGCGGGCTCTTTTTATAGCCGATTTTAAAACTAGAGGATATTTTTAATCATTCCATGTAAAAAAAAATTTTTGATTGATTACTTTTTGATATACAGTACGTTCGTTTGACAGCGATTTGAGTATAAAAATGGTTATAACTTTTGAAGTACCCTGTATAATGTTATAATACGTTATATCGTGAGACAGAAATTATTAGTAGAATCTCCACCTAGTTATGGATCACCCTGTATAAATCAAAATATTTTCTGAGCAAGGACTGCAAGGGACATATCTTCTACAGTAATGGAATTATCGACCGAGCCGGTACTAAAAACTCACCCTGTATAATTATTTTCGTTAATATTAGTACATTGTTATTTTATATTGATTAGGATTATAATACGCCAGTATTATAACGTATGAGATAAACTTTAATTTTTCCAATGCCCCCCCCCCCCCCCCCGAAATCGATTTCTATATACGCCACTGTCCATAGCTCACTTTGTTCTTAGGTTTAGGGACCTGGAGTACACACCACACCTTCTCTTGTTTTGGAGCCATCTCATAAAGATTATTGAGCCGTTTTTTTTAATTTGGCAGTGTTGTTCAGTGCAGTACATGCTAGGTCAGCACTGACTAGAAAATAACCATTATTTGCAGTGGCGTGTTGGTAGCAGTCCTACGAGTAATATTAGTAAAGGAAGGTACACCACTCACTTTAAAAAAAATAAAAAAACCTTTTTGTCTTTTCATTTCGTATCTCACTGTGTTTCGAGTAAAAAAATCAAATCATCTCCATAGCACCATTATGTCGCCAGGCTTCGGGCTCTAGCGATTTTGATGTATCCTTGGGAGGATGGCAAAAAACAGAATTCAAAGTTTTTATGAATCCAATGTTTGTTCAAATAGTGATATATTTGCTATAGTGGCCTTCACACACTTCCTTCGATTTAAAGTAAATACAGCCAACTTAAAGAAAGTAAGGTGACCTACATTAAAAATTCCAAATATTTGCCCGGTATTGGAAGAAAGGCGGACGACAGAACAAATTATCTGAAAAACAACAGAATGATGTATGTTACATTTAGGTAAACATTTGGTGATGATACGGAAACTGGGGCTAGTGAAAAACAAATACAAATCGTTTATGTGCGTATATGTGAGCTGATTGATTATACAAATAACATGAGAGGACGTCTGTCTATTCACTTTCATCTCAGTTTTTTTATAGGAAAAACCTTAATGTGATCTAGGGGCAAATGACTTTATCTACTCCCATCAAGTTATACAACGCTTAGCAAATTATATTTAAACAGAAAATGCAACCTATAAACAAACAACGTGAATTATTTTCGTCTATTAAAAAAACCGCCGAGACACGACAAAAGATTTGTCAAGGGGTACACGTTTTTAACCAAAAAATACTTCCTCCCACTTATTGGAATAAAAAGTGATATTTTCGCATGTTTCTGTATTCTATTTGAACAAGTTGAGATACATAGGATTCCAATTTTCTCGGAAACGAATCTAAAGATTCATACGTCAAAATAAAGGACCTCGACATAGCTTTTAAACAAGATACAGAGTGTCCCACGACGATTAAGACAAGCAATATATCGGAACTACGAAGTAGTAGCGAATTATAATTTGGGGGGGGGGGGGGTTGCAAATTAGAGCAAATATAGTATCTTTTCTTATTATTTATTGGTACTTGTTTTTGGTCACGTGACGACGTGACGTCTGATTCAAAGTTTCTAATGGGGCACCCTGTATATTTGTGACTTTTTGTGTTCCACCCAATAAAGCAATTCCAACGAACCGCACACTTGGGGTCTAAAGTGATTAATTCAAGAGGTACAGGTACCATTGATTATAACATGTACCCCTAACCCCTACAGTTAAATTACTTTGGTAGTTTCATAATGGTAGTGGTACAGTCCTTTAAGTACCTGTACCTCTTGAATCAATCACTTTAGACCCCAAGTGTGCTAGTTTGTTCAAATTGTTTTATCAGTAGGAACACAAAATTCACAAATATATAGGGTGTCCCCTTAAAAATTTTGAATCGGACGTCACGTGACCAAAAACAAGAATCTCATAGGGTGACACAATAATAAGAAAAGATACTGTATTTGCTCTAATTTATACCCCCAACAGTATAATTGTCTACTACTGCCCACTTCCGATATATTGCTTGTCTTAATCGTCGTGGGACACCCTGTATTACTCGTACCCCTTGTCATTTAAACTTTTTAAGGGGATGATCCTGGGGAGAGATCGGGTTACAAGGGGATGAAGTAGTTTTTGGTTAAAAAGTTGTCTCCTTTGACAAATCCTTTTGACGTGTATCTCGGCGGTTCTTCTTTTAATCATCGGTTTTCAAAAAATCCTGTTTTGGAAGTTTTCAAATGAACATCCTGTATAAAATTATGTATTTTTTCGAAAGTGTAGAGGATCACATAAAGGTATGCATGAAATATTGGGGCCTCAAGCTAGAACTGCAACACGGCACACATTGGCACTTCTGATTGGCTGTTCCCATATAGGACCATGACGTCACGGTCTCGGCTGCTCAAAGAAATCGCGAAAAAATATGAGAAGATGCTTATGTACTAATCCATTCGATATGTATCATCATCATAGTCACAATGTTTTAACAGACATGTTGTGAACTCGTAAAATGCATTAAGTCAGACCTAGAGTATTGCCGACACGAATATTATCAATAGTTTTGAGACCTGTAGCTCGCCATTGTTCGCGATTTACTGTCATTCCAGTGGCGCTCTTGATACCCATATCCAGCAACTGTTTCGTCGTATGTAGGGGACGGCCACGGCGCCGCCCACTCGGGGCATGACCCTGAACTACAAGTTTCTCCATATTATCACTTCTGTGTATATGACCGAAGAATGTAAGCATTCTCGTCGACACAATGGAGGATAGTCTCTTTGGATTACCGAGCTCATCCAGTATGGAAACGTTAGTTCGATGGGCGGTATAAGCAACTCTCAGCATTCTTCTCCATGTTCACATTTCAAAAGTATCTATGCGAGCTCGATCTGCCTTTTTAACAGTCCAAGTTTCCGAGGCATACAAAAATATGGAGAACACAAGAGACTGAACCAGCGACATTTTTGTAGCTTTTGTAATGTTATGGTCACGCCATATTTTAGTAAGCTTTGTCATCGCCACACGTGCCTGTTGAATGCGCCGTCGAATCTCATTTTCACAGCTACCCGAATTGTCGATCAAAGAACCGAGGTATACAAAACTTTGAACTACTTCACAACGGCCTATTGACTTTATTTCTCGATGATTATCATGCTCTCTATCTACAATCATAACCTTGGTCTTATTGTAGTTAGTACCAAGACCATACGCTGCACTATGTTGTTCGAAGATGTTTAATAGAGCTACTAGTTCTTCCTGAGAAGCTGCAATAAGGGTTGTATCGTCAGCAAATCTTAAGTTGGATATTTTGCTTCCGCCAATAGTTATACCGCCATTCCAGTTGTCTAATACCTGTCTCATCACAAATTCAGAGTAAATGTTAAATAACATCGGAGATAATACTGATCCCTGACGAACTCCTTTTCTGGTTGCAGTTTGACCAGACAGGTTACCATAAATTCCTACGCGAGCCGAATTAGACTCGTAGAGTTGCTGTATGAGAAACATTAGGTGATAAGGAACTCCCATAGAGATGAGCATTGCCCACAGTTTAGGCCACTTTACGTCATTCGATATCTATAATCACGAATAAACATGTTGATAATGCCACACAAGGCTACGGTGTATGCCCTGATCAGGACTGAATACATACACTGATTGGTAATCATGAGGCGAATGTTCACTTGACCCCGTTGCAGCATTGTCTTGGAAAGGTCTTACGCAAAACTATGACACGAGAAGCGCTGCACGTACCAACGGACGTCTGCATTCCATACGGGAAAATCTCGTCGTTTTCGAGTTCCGAGATTATGACACTTGCCCGCATTAATATTAATGCCGCCAACTGCGACTCTCCGAATAAGTGAGATTCCCAATTCTGTTTCGGTTGTGGTGTCTTCGCGGTATGCTAGGAGTCTAGATTGCGTACGCGTTAAACGAAAAATGTGTGCTTTCGTTTAAGTATACTACCTTATCCTATATGCGCAAACTTATAATTTCAAACCAACAATATATTTTGGCCGCATTCGTTTTACACAAAATCTCATATAATCTCGGCTCACTTATAGTTTGGCAAGGAAAAGATTGCGAGGCAAAAGAATGTGGAGAAAAAATAGGGCACCTATAATGCTACTGAACGATGATAAAAATACTCTACATCACGTACTTTCATAACATGTACTGCTGTATAATATTATATGTACTGCAATATTTTCAATTAAAATATATATTTATTAAAGAATAACAATATAAATATTCATAGTCATAGTCCTTCTAGACCACCAACAGAAGACGATGTTCGTTATAGAGTTTTCAGCACCTGCTGAGGTGAACATCGTCTCTAAGGAGGAGGAAGAGCAGACCAAATATCAGGAGTTGCTCGGTCAACTTCGCAGGCTCTAGCCAGGCTACACTGTAAGTCTGCTGGTTATGGTCATTGGATCCCTACATGGAATGAGAAATACGCTGCTCTCTGCACTGCGCAAAATACCAGTGGACCGTGCGGCGGCGCACATCTTAGCCGCCATAATTCAGAAAGCATTTATCCTTGGATCCCTTCGTCTACTTAGGGCGCAGAATTCGCGGATCCAGTGATTGCTCACCTCACGGTGTGAGGAGTAGTTACTGGGCAATGGAACAGTAGCTCGGTGTGTCGGAGCCCGGGCTGCACTTTGTTGTTCTTTTAAGTATAATAATAATAATATCCCATGTAAAAATCTTTGCGTTCCGGTACTGTTTACTGAAAAAGCGGTGTTGCCGTATCTCAGTAATCAATAGAAACAAAATTTTGAAATTGTGAGATCTCACTAAATTCTAGATGCGCAAATCACTGCAATAAAAATAAGTAGAGGATTCTATTTAAAATAAATTAAAATCAGGGATATTTGTTTAAAAATTTGGAAAAATAATTTATAACTTGGCAACGTCGCAAATGCGAAAAAAATATTAAAAGGCGAGATAGGGTATTAGTAGGTATTTCAATTTGAAATAAAAAATATACGATGTTATATTTAAAAAAACAAAGTAAAATGACCTCCAACTTGCCGTAATTTAAAATTCTGCCAAAAACACCCTGTAGATACAAATTGCTGGTAGTATCCAAAATAATATTCACTTAATATTCAAGTAACCCGCTGTATAATATTATTGAGAAAAGTTAAGAGAATATATCAATTTGGGCGTATTACTTGCGACCTTGCAAATCCGGAAATTAATAGGAAATAACTTATAACTTGGCAACGTCGCAATTGATCCCAAAAATATTTTAGGGTTGAATAGAGATCAATGACAGAAACTAGAAGAATTTGAGAAAAAGTTATAGTTCTATATAAAAAATCAAGTTAATCATTATCCTACTTTCCCGCAACACCCTGTATATTTCAAAATATTTTTGGAATATGCGTCCTAAGTAACCAAATAACTTTTGTATTTAACATTTCCTTCTATCAGGTATACCTTGCGCGATATCGAAGAATTACACACTGACTGGACACCCTGTATAGAAATCGATTTCGGGGGGGGGGGGGGGTCATCGGAAAAATTTTCATACGTTATAATATTGGCGTATCATAATCCTAACTTCAGCCTCTTCCAGACGTCAAAACTGAATGCGTGGTTGGCTTATATACGCCTCTGGCGATGTTGTCCATACCATAATATTTTAACTTAGTACATAACAATCGATGATATGCCACGCAAAAATGTAGTTCGAAGCTGATCCGTATTTTCTCATCATTCTGTCTGCAAATATAATTTACCGAGTGAATGAATAAGGACCAGAGGCTATTCAGCACGGAATGTGGCTGGTGCATAGGCCACACGATGGGCCCTTTTGCGCCTCTATCCGCGCTAGTTCCTAAGACCTGCCCTTTTGGCAAAGGCAAGTACATTCTTAGGTCCTATACGTTTTATCTCTATTGGGTCCAAGGTTCTTGAGCCCAGCATAGTCTGCCTGTGATAACTCAGGGTTTCACAGCGACACAAGATGTGTGCCGAGGATTCTTCCTCTTCACCACACCACGTCCACGTTGGGTCGTTGACCACCCTCATCACAAACAAGTGACGCCTGAAAATGTTGTGACCCGTTAATAGGCCTACTAGCAATCTCAAGTTACTCCTATCCAGAGAGAGACATAATCGTCATATTCTCTCTGCAGGCCCTGCTAATAGTTCCCGAGCCTGATGGAGATGACCAGAAATGTTGTTCCATCTCAGAGAGTGTTGATTCTGGATCCACTCTCCAGTTGTTTTCCTAATCAAGTTTGCAGATAGTCCTAAGGCTGGTTCCGGGCCCACAAAACTGTTGCCGGATCCCATCCTGGCCAGATGATCCACCATTTCGTTACCCTTTACCCCAGCGTGCCCAGGTACCCACATCAGTGATACCTTGTGTTTAGCTGAGATGTCGTTCAGGACCAGTCCCGACGTTATTTTCCAAGCACTCAGTGCTTTGATGGCTGCCTGACTGTCAGAGCAGATAGTAATCCGCCTTCTAGACCCGTCAATTTCCCGAATATGATTTACACAAGCAAGTATCGCATAGACTTTAGCCTGGAATGCTGTGGTGTGCCCCCCAAGAGGGAATGAAAGTCTTGCATGGAGTCCGTAGACTCCCGAGCCCGACCCCTCTCTACCGAGTGAACCTTCTGTGTACCAGACCTGTCCTCCTCCTTCGATGAGCTGTCTTTCCCTAGATTCCCACTCTTCCCTTGACGGAAACACCACCGTAAATTTGCGATTGAAGCGATGCGTAGGAGAAACTATATTGCTCCTCGCCAACAAAATAGGACTATCCTCATGCAACTCTGCTAGAATCGTCGAATGTCCTTTGTCTGGATTCATAAAAGTCCAGCTACCCTGACTCCAGAGACGGAACCCAGTTTTTCTAGCTTCCCCTTGGATTATCAGATCCAAAGGAGGAAGATTCAATAGTGTTTCAATGGCACTCAAAGGTGTTGTGCGCACTGCACTGGTTATACTAAGACATGCCAAACGTTGAACCTTATTATTATTAACTATTGTAGTATAGAGCCAGTGCACCACTTTTGAGCTCAGGCCCCAGCTACTACCGACAACTCTTCTGCAGGCCCATAATGAGTTTCGAGCCTTGCTTACCTTATAATCCACGTGCTGCCTCCAAGTCAGCTTGTGATCCAGTATGACTCCTAGATACTTTACTGACTGAGACAATTCAAGTGTCGTTCTGAAAAAGGTAGGCCTCACGAGGCCTTCCATCTTCCTTCTCCTAGTGAACATAACGAGCTCCGACTTTTAGCGTTGACTGACAGATCTACCTCATTACACCACGTTTCCACAACGCGCAGCGCGCCTTGCATTTACCGAGTACTGAATCTGTCGATGTTTCCAGCGACCGAAATGGACGCGGGCAGCTCCCCCGCATCCGCCTGCCCCCATTCGGGCACCCCCCCGCCCTCCCTGGAGCGCAGCAGCGGCGACTCGGGGGTGTTCTCCACCACCGTCAACACCACCGCCACCGACGAGGGGGAGGGGGACCCCCACAGCGACTGTTCCTCCCCGGACGGGGGCTGCAAGTACCTGTGCCCCATCTGCGACACGATGCTCACCTCCCAGCACGAGTTCACCCTCCACATCCGGTCGCACAACAACGAGGAGGAGAAGACGGCAGGGTACGTGTGCCGGATATGCGCCAAGGTGCTCAGCTCCAGCAGCAGTCTCGACAGGTAGGGGAGGTTTTTTAATGCGCTTTTATTCGCTTCACATGTACGTTTGTTTGTAGTTTATTACTGTTGATACACAAAAATGCTTACATAGGTGATTGTAAGAAAATAGTATCAGAAAATACAGAAAATGAAGTCAAGTTGATTCACTCAGTACGTCCCACACATTACTGTGATAGTAGTTTATTATTTTCCCATAGCAGCTAAACCCAACCACCCCTCCCCCCCCCCCCCCCCAAAAAATTGTGTTATGCCGCCAGGTCTTTCCTTCATAGGGCAATGGACAGCCTTTTATGCATACAACACATTTTTCACTTTTAAACCCCCTACCCCCCAACAACCAGTGCAGTGCGCACAACACCTTTGAGTGCCATTGAAACACTATTGAATCTTCCTCCTTTGGATCTGGTAATTCAAGGAGAAGCTAGAAAAACTGGGTTCCGTCTCTGGAGTCAGGGTAGCTGGACTTTTATGAATCCAGGCAAAGGACATTCGACGATTCTAGCAGAGTTGCATGAGGATAGTCCTATTTTGTTGGCGAGGAGCGATATAGTTTTTCCTACGCATCGCTTCAATAGCAAATTTACGGTGGTGTTTCCGTCAAGGGAAGAGTGGGAGTCTAGGGAAAGACAGTTCATCGAAGGAGGAGGACAGGTCTGGTACACAGACGGTTCACTCGCTAGAAAGGGCTCGGGAGTCTACGGACCCCATACAAGACTTTCACTCCCTCTTGGGGGGCACACCACAGTATTCCAGGCTGAGATCTATGCGATACTTGCTTGTGTAAATCGTATTCGGGAAATTGACGGGTCTAGGAGGCGGATTACTATCTGCTCTGACAGTCAGGCAGCCATCAAAGCACTAAGTGCTTGGAAAATAACGTCGGGACACATCTTGTGTCGCTGGAGTGCAGGACGGCTCTTGACGACATCTCAGCTAAACACAAGGTATCACTGATTTGGGTACCTGGGCACGCTGGGGTAAAGGGTAACGAAATGGCGGATCATCTGGCCAGGATGGGATCCGGCAAGAGTTTTGTGGGCCCGGAACCAGCCTTAGGACTATCTGCAAACTTGATTAGGAAAACAACTGGAGAGTGGATCCAGAATCAACACTCTCTGAGATGGAACAACATCTCTGGTCATCTCCGTCAAGCTCGGGAACTATTAGCAGGGCCTGCAGAGAGAATAGGACGATTTTGTCTCTCTCTGGATAGAAGTAACTTGAGATTGTTAGTAGGCCTACTAACGGGTCACAACACCTTCAGGCGTCACTTGTTCGTGATGAGAGTGGTCAACGACCCAACGTGCACGTGGTGTGGTGAAGAGGAAGAATCCTCGGCACACATCTTGTGTCGCTGTGAAACCCTGGGTTATCACAGGCAGACTATGCTGGGCTCAAGAACCTTCCAACCAATAGATATAAAACGGATAGGACCTAAGAATGTACTTGCCTTTGCCAAAAGGGCAGGTCTTAGGAATTAGCGCGGATAGAGGCGCAAAAGCGCCCATCGTGTGGCCTATGCACCAGCCACATTCCGTGCTGGATAGCCTCCGGACCTTACTCATTCACCCCCCAACAATCCCAATTTCACCCTCAAAAGAAGGTAGAAAATGATCGGGAACCCCTAAAAGACCTAAAAACGAAGTTTGAACTGTTTTAATATTTTTAGTTTTTTTATTATTGCTGCGCTGCCTCTGACACAATTTCTAAAAACGATACGCGTTCTTAATCCTCACCACGGTAATACTGGTGTGTCAAAATTACATTAGAGCAATTTAATAGTTTCCACGTTAAAAAATCCAGAACGACCAAAAGCAACAAATGCTCGTAAGTTTAAGCTGTTTTTATTTATTTTTTATTATATCTGCGCCGCCACTGACACAATCTGTAAAAACCATACGCTTTTTTCATCCTCGCCACGGTAGTAATACTGTGACAAAATTTTATTGAAATCAATTCAATAGTTTCCTTGTTACACAATACAGAACAATCTAAGGCAATACTCGTATGTTTGCATCACAAAAAATTCTTTGTCGTTTGGTTTCTGTATCAGGCAAGGCAATGTTCGGCTGGACCTAAAAAAGTTATTTGTGTCGCTAGGTCCTCCTTCACAGGCCAATCGACAGTCTATGATTACGACAAATTTTTCAATTTTATAACCCCCACACCCCAACCACCCCAAATTTCACTTCCACCCAAAGTAGAAAATGATCAGGAACACCTAAAACGCCTAAAAACGAAGCTTGGAGACTATTTAAAATTATTGTTTTTTTGCTAATTACTCCGCCGCTCATGCACCGATTTTCAAAATCATAGCAGCATTACCCACAACGACCCTACAGCATATCGCTCCCCAGATTTCATCATAATCCATCCAGCGGTTATTGAAATTACGAGGCTAGAAGAAACGCGACAGAAACAGACAGACCGAAGGAGATGAGTGACGTGGAATTTCGTTATGTAGACATAAAACGCCCAAAAAGTGTATTACTTATCTCAAAATCGAAACTTTTCGCGACCACAATACTCCCCCCACCTATCTTTGTAGGCAGTAAAAGTCACAAACTTTCCAAACCACCCTCGTACTTATCAAATTCTCTTCCTGTTCCAGACACGTCCTGGTCCACAGCGGAGAACGACCGTTCCACTGCAAATACTGCGGCGACACCTTCACCACAAACGGAAACATGCACAGACACATGAGGACCCACTCACAGAAAGCAGAAAACTACGAATCGGACGGTAGTACCGACAGCGGCAGCTCCAAAAGCACAGAATTCAACAACAACAAAGTCGACAAGCTCACCGTCAAGCGCAAACTGGAACCCACAGACGCTCCTGTCATCAAGAGGCCCAGAGACTCCTTCGAGGAGGATGAAGACCCCAGCTTCAAATGCCCGGTCTGCGAGAGAACCGACTTCAATTCGGCCGCCATTTTGCAAACGCACCTCGAGGACAACCATCCTGAGTACCCTGCCAGGTGCAACCTCTGCCATCAAGTGTTCTTGAACAACAAGCAACTGTCCACGCACAAGGCCACGGTCCATGAGAACAGCCCTACCAAACATCCTGTTGTGGGGTTCAAGAACCTGACTTTTGTGGATTTCTCGAGTGAGAAGTTTCCTCACATTGCTCGAAAAGAGTGCGAAATGAATCTACATAAAGTCTCCGGTGGCTTGAAGTTCCAGTGCAAGAAGTGTGCAAGAGCGTTCCCGTGCTCAAACTCGTTGGAGATCCATGAGAAGAGCTGCGTCTCTGTGGACCACCAGAACGGGCTGGATTTGACCGCCATTTCTCAACCTCAGATCAGACGTATGGAGTTCTTCTCGAGGCTCAACTTGGTGGATAACTCTCCTGAGAAACCTGTACCTCCTCCACAGATTCCTCCGCAAATACCTAACAAACTACGGGAGCAGCTAGTGAAGACCATAGACAGCAACAAAGACTTAGCTGATATCCAGTCTATCTTGACTAACATCAACCTGCAACAACTTCAAACCAAACCTGCGTACATTCCACCAAAGCAAGAGACGTCTCAAGACTCCCACAAGAACGAGGAAGAAGAGTCCCAAGACCTGTTCGCTGTTGAGTTCAGGAAGATGAAACTTCGTGGGGAATTCCCTTGCAGACTTTGCACAGCTGTGTTCCCCAACCTAAGAGCTTTGAAAGGTCACAATCGGGCTCATCTGAACGGAACCACTAATGGCACATACCACTGCAACATGTGCCCACACTCTTCCATAGACAAGGCTGCTCTGATTCGACATATGAGGACACATAACGGAGATAGACCTTACGAATGTTCTCTGTGTAACTATGCTTTTACCACTAAAGCTAACTGCGAGAGACATTTGAGGAATAGACATGCCAAGACCACAAGGGAAGAAGTAAAGAAGGCGATTATCTACCATCCTTCTGAAGACCCTACCAACGAAGATTTGAATAAGCTTGCTGCAAAGGATGATGTCAAAAAACTGCACTTAGAAACGCACGATATTACTCCTGAGAAGATCCACTGTTCTACTCCGAAAATGTCAGATATGGTTCCAGAGTCCAAGCTGCATCTGATACCAGACCTACAAGCTCTAAAACCCACGAAGATATTCGCTAACATCAACGACATCATTCGCAACGAGAATCTGAAGTCATTGAAGGAACAGAAGCTGTTTCCAAATGGAGTTTCACCTTTGTTTCCGCCAAGCTATCACTTTCCTCACCAAACTCTTCCCACCAAGATTCAAGTGAAGAACATCGACGCTATGAAGGAAAATTCCAATACGTACAACGAAGAGTCTGAAGAAGAGTATATTGAGGAGGAGGAAGAACAGCCCCTAGACTTAGTTCTCGATCTCAGCAAGAAGAAACCAATTCCTGAAGAGGATATCGAGGAAGAGGAAGAGGAAAACGTAGAGGATGACGTACCTCAAGACTTAACGAAGAAGGCTTCTCCTCCAACACCATCTAGTCCTGTAACATCTCAGGTTCCCAACATGGGACACCTCTTTGCTCAACAATTGCTTAAGACTCCACCAAAGATTGATCCTGCGGCTCTTTACGCTCAACTGGCTCTATATAGAAGCGGGTTTCCTGCTTTGCCCAATTGGCCAATTGGCTTTCCTGTAAACCCACTTCTGTTCCCCACATTACCGCCTTCTTTACCTCAGAACCCTCAGGATATCAAGGAACGAATGCAACGCTTCCAATTATGTGGAGGCTCAATGATCTCAGAGGAGATGAAGAAGCTGCAGCAGTTGAGATCTCCTCCAGTACCAAATCCCGTACCACCACCGCCCCCATACAATGGGGTGAAGATAGAAGCACCGCAACCTGAAGTGAAGATAGAAGCACCCATACCAAAGATGGAGGAGATGAAACCTCTCAGCTTGAACGTGGACAGCAACTTCAATGAGAACCTGTCCAAGTTGCAAAGTCCTATACCACCTAATAAGCCTGATATGATGCAGTCTCCAAACTCTGTCAAGATGGTGATCAAGAATGGAGTGTTGATGCCCAAACAGAAGCAGAGGAGGTATAGGACTGAGAGACCCTTCACTTGTGAGCATTGCTCTGCTAGGTTCACTTTGAGGTCTAATATGGAGAGGCACATCAAGCAGCAACATCCCCAGTATTGGTCGCAGAGGCAAAGGACCAACATTGGAAATCCAGGTAAATTTAATTTTGTTGTGGATCAGTCTTCTTTAGTAATCCCTACTGGTTTGCTTGTCTATGACTCATGATCATGTTGTGCCTTCAGAAAATTTTTTTTGGTCAGCCTCCCGCAAAGGCTGAAAGCCTGTGGCGCTGTAGAGGTGATGCGAGAGGATAAGTGCCGGTTCACATTAGATTTGAATCGCTGCGGGTTGTAGCCGTCGGGAAACAAATTCCCCGGCAGCTGATTCTACAGCGTCGAAGTTCTCCAAAAGAAGGAATGCTGGAGGAGACTGGTTCGGGGAGTAAGGACCTCGATCTGGTAAGGATGAGCTCGCAGAGCTTCTCTAGTGTTCCTGGTTCGGACGACCTTTGATGTTATTATCTGGGAGAGCTCACTCGAACATTTTCCGTGATAGAATCTGTAAAACAGGGATAGTTCAGCCACCCTCCTTTGATGTTCCAGGCTGTGGAGGTCCTTTGTGAGGTTAGGTGTATCTATTAATCTAATTCCTCTCTTCTGGATAGTGTCCAGAAGCATACATGGGAGCAATACGCCAACGATGGTCGGATCTGTGCCTTGTAGAGCAGCAGTAGTTGCTCTGGTGTATACAGCTTGTTACAACGGAACAAAACTCCAAGCTTCTGGGATGCCGTTATTGTTGATGTTGGTCCCCAGAAGCTTGACAGAAGGAGACTCGACTACTGGGTGACCCTTCATTTCCTCAGTTGGTAAACCAACGTGAGACTTCTTTGTAAGTGTTGTTGCATGTGTTTTCTGTACGTTGAACCTTACTAGTCCCCACTCCACAATTCTTTTGATATAATGTCCAAAACTACTTTTATAGAAATTGTTCCTTGCGAAGTTACTGATATGCTACTGTGCCTCTTCCAGGTAGGAAACCCCAAACCATCCCGCTGAAACCAAACTACTGCGATCTGAGCGTCCCAAACTACGAACCGCCTAAGATCCAAGACTACCACGACACCAAAGACCTGCTCAACGAGAAGCTGAAGTACGCGATCCTGGCCCAACAGCTGAGGACCTCCCAGAACATGCACCAGGACTACAGACAGGACGAAGAGGATGACGAAGACGACTGTGACCTTGTGATAGACGAAAACGACGACAAAAAGACTGAAGACTTCGTACAACGACAACCCGATGAGGACGATGAGGAACAGAGAGAGGGCAAGGGGGTCAGGAACGAGGAGAGTCAGGACCTGGTGCCGGTTTCCAGGCTTCTGGACAACGCCTCCCAACAGCAGTTCAAGGAGTTCTTCAAGAGGGAGGGTGAAGAGCATGAGGTCGGATTGGTCAGTGAGGAGGATGAGGAAGGACTGGTGGCCAGTGGGAGTACTAGCGAGGGGAATGTCTCGGGCACTGATGAAAATAGGTGAGTGACTAGGCATTTTCGTGCGATCCAATAGGGTACTTGCAGAAAAAAATATTGTCGTTGACGCGTTCCTTAGAGCCTAGTAAACATGAAAATCACTTGTTTGGTTTTTTGGAATCGGCTGTGAGAGATATTCTACAAATTATTTCAAATGCCGGAAAATGCCGCGCAAACAACCTCTGACGTCAGTGATATCGTATAGTGATGGGATGTAAAGTATTGATATTCGATATCGATAGTCAGTGCTAACCTAACATTTTGACATTGATCATTATGACCACAAAACCCAGTCATAAGTCATAAGATTATAACCATTAAAATTTACTCTCAAACTCAAACATGTGCACAACGTACACAACAAAAGTACAAAAGTCAAAAGAATAAAAGTTAGGTTAGATTACTAATTCATTTTGTAGGGATGGGCTTGAATTAGATCCTGTCTTTGGATTCATTCATAATGGGATGCGCCGAAATAAAATGATGGCTTCGAGTAGTTGCGAATCTCGGTCACAAACAGGATGAACTGTGATACCTATCAGAATCAGATATAAAACTGTATTGCAACGAAAATGCTAGTGGGTTAATTGCCTGTTTCAAATATATTTAAGTATCAATAAATTGAGTCGCATTGTTAAAGAATTCAGATCATCTCTAGTGGAATGCGCAGTTGGCAAACCACAAAGAAAATATGGTTGCATTCGAACAGCTAATATGATTTCGTTTTGCATTTTGCATCTCGCAGCATTACTCAATGAGGAACTACGGCTGTAGTAGGATAAAAGAGAAGTCTCATTTCATTTGGGAATATGTATACCCATATAACAAAACACGCTCGCAAAATAAATTATTGATATATGGCTAACGTAAATATTTAAAAAGAAGTTTGGCAACATCAGAAATAGTTTGCAGTTGAATATCACTGGCCTGCGCTGTAGCAGTATCGATTGTCGATATCGATAAGATACCTGCGACGTCAGCCCTTATTTTAAGTCACGTGGAAAAATATTGAATCTATCCTTATTTTATTTTGCAAATATCTTTTTTTGGCCGTCAGTAAAATCATGTTTTTTGTTTCCTACTGCTTCTTGATGTGGTTTTCTTTACGCTATGTCTACTCCCGAGGCGATTTCACGACCTCTGCAAGTACCATTGCTATTTAAAAAAATGGTGGAGGAGCAGGATAATGTGGATACATAAAATGGTGAAAGCACGATAGTGCAGGCAGTAGGGGTTTTTTGTCAGCAACATGTCGAAAAGAAAGGAAATTTGGTCGGATGGTAAACATTGGTCCCCTGAAAGTACACCTAAGTTTGCGACCTCGAGGGGTTGCCGCTCGAGGGGTGGGGGGCTATCAAACATTGACAAGATAGACAGCCGCCATCTTACTTCAGCTGCAGACATATTGCGGTTACTTGTCAGAAAACATCGATTTAAAAAATATATAAATTATCATTAATGATATTGTTTAAAAATATGCTTTGCACCAAGATGAAATTGAAAATATAGTAGCATATACGAGGGGACCTTATAATAAATTGTATATCGATTCCTGCATGGACTTTTTTGACTGACCTTTCTTCCATCTTCTCCCTGAATACCAATCATCTGCGTAGCCACAACCTTAAACTGAAGAAAGAGAAGTTCAAAACTACTCCTCGTCAGTTCTTCTTATCAAACAGGACTCATGGAATGGACTCCCCTTGGAAATAGTGAAGGCATCTTCAGCCAACAACTTCAAGAACCAGTACGACAGTTGGTTAGAAGAAAACGCCCCATAGTTTAGTGCTTAGTACTGTCAATGTCACTTATATTATGTTCGAGTTTATAGCTGTTAGCTCAACTCATATTTTATTCTAATAATAATAATAATAACAACAACAACAAACAAGCTAATTGAAAACACAGATCCATATTATAACTACACACCGACCTCAGTACTCGAGAACAATCAATTCAAACTATACTGTCCTATATCCCAGCAAATAGGCCAAATATAGTTTTCCAGTCAAAGACAGACAAAGTGACCTACTTAATAGATATTGCGATTCCCAATGATATGAACATCCAAAACGCCTACGTTCGGAAGATATCTAAATACACCGATCTCGCCATAGAAATAAAACGACTATGGAAACAAAACAAAGTTGTCATTGTCCCCGTCATTATGTCGGTCTCAGGCCTTACTCGAAATACATTTACAACACACCTGCAACAATTGGGCATGGATGAAAAGTTACATAAAACCTTCCAAAAGTCTGTAATCCTCAAGACCTGCAGCATTGTACGGTCCTTTTTATATTCAGGATCATAATAGGTCAGGTGTTGACTTGGCACAGCCCGTCAATACTTGTTACTACCGCAACCATGTGAGAAAAAATAAGAAATAATAATAATAATATTTTTGTTTACAGATCAGAATCAGATACAACCCATCAGCCAGTGAAAAAGAAATCAGCCTATTCGCTAGCCCCAAATCGCGTCAGTTGTCCCTACTGCAGTCGCAAGTTTCCTTGGACATCGTCTTTGCGTCGCCATATACTCACTCATACTGGCCAGAAGCCCTTCAAGTGCAGCCATTGTCCTCTGCTGTTCACCACCAAGTCAAACTGCGACCGTCATTTGTTGAGGAAACATGGCAACGTTGCCAGCACAGTGCCTAATGATTCACAGGTAAGTTTAACCACACTCCTCACTCAAAAGTATTCACTTCTATGAGAACTATTCCGGGATGCATCAAATCCACCCCAACTTACAGGCGGCTTAATAATGCATATTTGAGTTTTGGATTCGATGTCTTCAGATTTATTTATGAAGTGGATACAGCTATCTTCCATAAGCGTGGTTAAGTCCCTGGATCTGGGGGGGGGGGGGGTTGGGCCCCCGCCCTAGGTATAATGAATTCAGCAGAACGTTACTGATTTGATTTATTGTTGGGGGGCTAATTTCATTCTTGGGGGGGGGGTTTAGCCCCCCAAGCCCCCACCTAACTACGCGTATGCTATCTACATGTAGGTACATCACATATTTTACAGTGAGAATGAACACAGAATAATGTTCGTTATCTGTCATACATCACTGAGATGGTATGTCGATGGATGTCTTTTCAAAATGTGTCATTGCATAGGTTGCTTTCGTTAACTTCATTCAGTCGTCTGTCATTGCGGCAATAAAATGATACGCTCTTGTTTGGTGAATTATTTTGACAATTGGGCTTTTTTTACGGACTATTGAGTGCACGCAGATTCGAAATTTGGCATGACCTATGGACTCTGAGTGCTATAGGTTTGGATTGGAGTTGTTCCCGTTGTCTACTTGGCAATTCGTACGGAACTTGGGCGCACGACAACTGGCTTTAACGATGCTGTTTTCTGCAAGAGACTATGCAACAAATGGATAGGTCATGCTGGACCCACTGAATGGCCGCCAGGGTCACCTGACTTAAATCCAATAGAGTTTTTTATTTGGGGCTACTACAAAGAACTAGTTTAAGCTAAAGAGTGTCGAAACATCAGCGAATTACGCAAGAAATTGACACAGGTTTAAGAAACAATAAAAAACAATCGAAGAGCTTTTGTTAATTTAAAAAACAATTTTTTCAGACAATGTAGATTATGCATCGAACAAGAAGGTAGACATTTTGAAAATTTCTTGTGGAATTTAATAAACTTAGTGGAGACATCTGATAATTTCGTTTCATTTTACAATTTCCCACTTACAAAAAAGAAGTCGGTCATGTAAAAAAAAAATCTTAGCAAAGTGACACAGGTGGTCATCTATCGATCTTCTGATCGCACTGAATGTTTTTTATTGCGGCACTGACAATCATTCTGCCATTACCGCCTTAAAATTAGTTATTGTTTCATTTAAAGTCCTATCGCTAATTTCAAGAAATCTCCGCCTCTTGTCTTTGAAGGTCGATTGGAGTGAAAGCAGCCCCATTAAGTATTACTTTTTTTCAATGACTGTGACAGCCGAGCGTATGAAGAAGTTTTTAGACCTACTTAGAAATCATGAAATCACCTCTTTAGATTTTTAATTGCGAGTCGAAGATTTATGTTATAGTTATCAGATCGTAAATTTTTCACTTTATACTAAAATTTTGATGACTTTCATCAAAGTTACGAAGCCGATTATTTTATGTATAAACAGTAAACTTTTGGAGATTAATTAGTAAAAAAGAGAATTTGGAAAAGTCATTTAATTTTTCTTTTGGAACGGTTTTAAGTTGTCGAGGTAGAGAATTCTCTGAAATTCAGAAAAAAATTCATAACTCGAAAACTACAAAAAATTGCATAACATATGTGGGGGTGATTCAGATACTTCTAGGCGTGCTCTATCTCTGGACTTCCGCTTGACACTATTTTTTGGGACACCCTGTATTAGATGCCGAGATCCTTCGCGGCGCTATCGTCGTTCTGGAAAGCTTCTCCAACGTTCTCGGCCGCTTTTCTAGAAAGGACAGGGCCGGGCCGGCACAATATGATGCGATGTTTTCATTTTACCCTTGTTTATAATACAGCAAATATCTAAAGACAGTCTCCTCCTTCCAGCCCAACAACTACATGATGAGGAACGTTCCAGAGCGCCCCTTCAAGTGCTCCAGCTGTCCCAGTAGCACTTTCTCCACCTATTCCAACCTGAAGAAGCACATCAGCTGCAAGCACGCTACCAACGCTCAAGGCGACGACATCAAAGCTCAAGGCTACGAAGCAGGCAGCTCGGAAGACGAGAAGATTTCCAACACCGAAAACGAACAGATCCACTACGCCAAGATCCAGGAACCCCCGGTCGTGGCCAACTCTGATCTGCCCTTCAAGTGCCATCTGTGCGAAGGGTCCTTCTCTGAGCGCCAGGACGCGTTGGACCACATCAAGGTATATATTGATCCTCTTCTTGGTTTTCTTAGGAAGTGAGATTATCACTTACGGAGTAGTTCTTGGTTATTCCTTCCTCTGGTTGAAATAAAACACAGATTTGCTTTTCCTATTTTCCTAGGACGTTTCGTCTAGGTACCTTAACTTTATCAGCAATTATATTTGTAATAAAAAATATTTTTTTTTAAATCCACCAACCCCCCCCCCCCCCCCCAAAAAAAAAAGCAACCTATGTACATTTGGGGGTGGATTTAAAAAATATTTTTTATTACAAATATAATTGCTGATGAAGTCTAGGTACCTAGACGAAACTCCTTAGGAAAAGCAAATTTGTGTTTTATTTGACAATTTCAACCACAGTAAGGAATAACCAAAAAACAACCCGTAGGTATGTATTGAGAGATCTGCTATGTTTTGAGGCATTCTGGCCAAATTCTGATGAAAAAAGGGTTGTGGTTGATGAAATGTGGTAGGACTAAGTACAATAATAAAGAACTCACTTGCCATAATTAGTTTATAAAAAATACAACAGATCAATCATGGGTGGTCCCTCCATGTTGACGAATGCACTCCTCTAGCCTACGCGGCATGCTGGTAATCTGGTTGTTGATAAACTCTAGAGGTACAGCCTCCCAAGCTGCCACCACAGCATGTTCCAGTTCGTCCAGCGTGGTCGGAGGATTGGGTAAATCGCCTATGTATCGACCCATCCAATCCCATACTTTTTCAATTGGCGATAAATCGGGCGATCGTGGAAGCCAAGGGAGTATCCTAACCTCAGCTTCCTGTAGGAACCTCATCGGTACCTTGTAATATGAGGACGTGCAGTATCTTGCTGCAAGAAACCCTCTTCGAGGCCTCAAACATATGGAACGGCAATTGGTTCTAACACTTCATTCACATAACGTTGCTCAGTCATTCACAAGTAATGGTGACTTGCTGTTGAATGCGAGGGCACCCCAAACCATCAAACCAATAGGACGGCGTACATGGTGCTCAACAGCAAACTGGAGATCACGTCGTTCACCCCGTCGTTGTCTTACGCGTTGGCGTCCGTCATATGCCTCCAGACAAAACCTGGACTTGTCGGAGAAGGCCGTCTGATGCCACTCAGCATGCGATTGTCGGTGTTCTTGGCACCAATCTAACTGATGGCAACGATGAGTTGCAGTGAGTGGAAGCACTAGATGCGGACGATATGATCCTAAGCCCATTCGACTCAATCTTTGGTACACTGTGAGGATTCGAATGGACCTTCCTATAGCTGCATACCAAGCGTCAGCAACAGCTCGAGTGGATCGCATTCTGTGTCGAAGGGCTAGCAGCCGTAGATGACGATCTTGCCGATCTGTAGTTCTTCTACATGCTCCATAACCTCTAGCTCGCTGCATTCGCCCTTCTGCGATCCATGCGCGCCATGCTGCTACAACTGTAGCCACTCTACGCCCCATGGTTACAGCAATTGCTCTGAAAGAAGCACCACGTTCTCGTTGGCCTACAATCCAACCCTGTTCAAAGGGGCTAACTGCGTAAACTGGAGCTGTCTTCTTCTAGGGAGCATCTTCACACAGCCAACTAGTCTCTCGCCACATTTGCAACAGATATCATCGTTTTTGAATCGACAAAAGGTCATGCTTTATTTTTGCACGTCTAGAATGTTTTAGAGGTGCCATGTAGGTAAATAGCGTTTGAATGAACAAAAAGTGTACTAGAGATGGTACTACCAAGCTGTGTACAAATTTTCAATGCAAATAGGTATCCTTTTCTGTATAGGTGTTCGAATCGACTTGCGAGTACCATAGTAAATACTGCTTCAGACTACAATACTTTTTTAACAAAATTTCGTTTAATTTCTTAGAACGTATAAATTGAGGGGGCTGATTACGTTGTTTCTAACTTCATCCCCATTTGACAAAAATCAAAAACGTTTTTACTCACTGTAGTTGACTGTTTTGAACATTGACAAATGACGTGTCGTACCTAAAAGCTGAAAACAAAAAAAATTCATTGTTTGTTTTTTGCCTCCAGTAGGCTATGTTATTTTAAGACTTTAAGGGCCGGTTGTACAATGCAAGCTTAAGCTTCGGCTTAAGGTAAGCCGACGTTAAACCACGTCAGTTGCAAAACGTCCATTGTACAATGCTGGCTTAGCCCCCACTCTAAGCTTAAGACGAGCTTACGTAAGCCAAAACTCAACACAAGCTTAGCTGAGGTTTAAACCTAACCTGATACAAGTGACGTGATATGTCAAGAATGAACCTTCAAATTGCTTGTCACTTTATTAGGTCCAATTTTTTGAAAGATTTGTGTCTAATTTAACAAAAAGAGCAATTGAAAGAACAGAGACAGAAACGGCCGTTGCCGAAATTTGACAAAAACTGTCATAAGTGCCTAACCAAAAAAGGTAATTTTTCATAATACGTATTGCTTCATTGATGCCAACTGTAGTGAACTTCATTATCAACCAGGTTTAACTAAGCCGACGATTGTACAACGGGTGTCGACTTTAAGTCTGAGCTTAGCTAAGCTTAGGTTTAACAAAGCTCGTGTTAAATCCGCATTTGCACAACCGGCCCTTAGACATTCTCTGATAGAGGGATAGAGTGATATGAAATTGAAACATTATGTTGAAAGTTTAGGTTAAGCTATAGTAGGAAATGCTATAAAAGAATAACTATGTTGCTCTGTAAATGGTTATGTTACTGTTGAGCAATAAAAGCTCATCATTATTATCCTTATGTTTTTTCCAGGACAAACATGTCTCTGAATACGACCTGCTGATGTCAAAGAACGCTTTGGACCCTAACGCTACCACCCCGGATGAAAATCCGCATCAGGAGGACGAAGAGCATGAGCAAAGGGGGAAGTTTCCCGACTACTCGAATCGCAAAGTGATCTGCGCATTCTGCATGCGCAGGTTCTGGTCTGCAGAAGACCTGCGCAGGCACATGCGGACCCATACTGGTGAGCGTCCTTTCAGGTAAGCTTATGGGATTCTGGAACCGTTGCATTGGAAATCATTTCCCTTACTTCATTAATTGTGGCTTATAATATATCACTACTTCATGTTCATTTTTCGTTGCCACTAGTTCGATGTTGCCTATAAGCTTTAACTTAGCATTATGTGCAGCGTTTACTGAGATAAGGAGTTGAGAGTGACTTCAACCGAGGATAGACCGTCAGACCAATGGTTATATAGTTGTTTTTTACTTCTCACACCGATAGGTGTTATGATATCTACATAACGAAAATCCGTCACTCAATTCTGTTGGTCTGTCTGTGTGTTATTTTGAACTGTTTTCTATTGTATTCGGTTGTGTTTTGTTGTCTTGTGTCATTTTCTATTGTTTTAAGTTGTTACCTTCTATTTTGGGCTGTTCTCTGTGGTCTTCGGTTGTTTTCTGTCGTTTTTGATTGTTTTCTGTCTTTTTAGATAGTTTTCTATTTTTTCTATTGTTGTGTATTCTGTTGTTTTGTGTCCTTTTCTGTTGTTTTTGGTTGTTGTCTGTTGTTTTGAGCTGCTTTCTGTTGTTTTCTGTTGTATTCGACGTTTTCCTAGACACGTAACCTCAGTCACCGCTACATGGATTATGATGAAATTTGGGTAGCACTGTGCTGTGGGCTCGTAGTAGATAATGGATTTCAAATGCCGGAAAATGCCGCGCAAACAACCTCTGACGTCAGTGATATCGTATAATGACGGGGTGTAAAGTATTGATATTCGATATCGATAACCAGTGCTAACCTAACATTTTGACATTGATCATTATAACCACAAAACACAGTCACACACAAAAGTACAAAAGTCAAAAGAATAAAAGGCTAGATTACTAATTCACTTTGTAGGGATGGACTTGAATTAGATTCTATCTTTGAATTCATTCATAATGGAATGCGCCGAAATAAAATGATGGCTTCGATTAGTTGCGAATCTCGGTCACAAACAGGATGAACTGTGATACCTATCAGTTATAAAAATGTATTGCAACGAAAATGCTAGTGGGTTAATTGCCTGTTTCAAATATGTTGGAGTATCAATAAAAATTGAGTCGCATTGTTAAAGAATTCAGATCATCTCTAGTCGAATGCGCAGTTGGCAAACCTGTAGCAGTATCAATTGTCGATATCGATAAGATATCTGTGACGTCAGCCCTTGTTTTAAGTCACGTGGAAAAATTTGAATATATCCTTATTTTATTTTGCAAATATCTTTTTTTGGCCGTCAGTAAAATCATGTTTTTTGTTTCCTACTGCTTCTTGATATGGTTTTCTTTACGCTATGTATACTCCCGAGGCGATTTCACGACCTGTGCAAGTACCCTATTCCAACTTGTGATTTATAACCCCAAAATCCTAACAAACGCTTTTTCTTTCCAGCTGCGACATCTGTCGACGCCGCTTCACGCTAAAGCACAGCATGCTGCGTCATCGGAAGAAGCACAACCTAAGCAACCACAGCAACTTCGAAAACGACACCAACAACAGCGACGAAGACGTCAACAACGTCCCGTCAGCTTCCCCCACTTATCCCAAACAAAAGACGGACGAAAGTGACGGCAACGAAGGCGCCAGCGACTTGATCAGCAACCTGTTAGGGCTCAGAGATCGCACTATCATCGACAAAGTGCTCACAGCCTCGGCTGATGACGCCGCCAAGATGTTGGGCGTCAAAAATGGGGTTAAGGAATAAGATCCAGGTTTTGGTGAGAATGTTTTAGCTGGTAATGACGCTAGTGAGAAACCGAATGATAAAATTTCTCATCCTAAATATTGGACAACACATTTTTCTGTAATGAACATAATACGAGTTTAGTTATTCAATAGCAAGTTAGGTTCAAAACCATGTTTGCCTCCTAATTCAAGTTACAGTTCTGAAGTTCCTCTTCCTAATCATATCGAACCATATCATGTGTGTCGAAACATGTTTCGTCCAAATATTTATATTATAGGTCTTTTTTGGAATCGAAACTCTTTTATTTTGCCTAAAAAATCATGTCTAAATTTCACTATGCGTCTTGATTCAATTGTTGTCATTCAGTTGTCGATTTTTTCTATATTTAAACTAGCAGCTTCCAAGGACTGATGATATGGTAATCAGTATAATCGTTCAACTTTGTCTAGTTCATTTCCAGCGTACTTACTTTTTTCTATTAGTTCAGTACGATAGTTTGAAGAGCTTGCAAAGGAATAGGTGCAAGCTCAGCGGCACAGCGTTTAAGGACAATGGCTGGAATTTGGTCAGGACCAGTAGCTTCCTTCGTAACTAGTTTTTGGAGGATGCTTTTTTTATTTCGATGTTGAAATTTGACCTCTGCCATTCTCGAGTTCACGTGATGGTCGGAGTACTTCCTTGGAAGTCTACAGTAGAATTGGCCGCGAAAAGCCTCCTTAAGATGTCTGCATTTTTTAGAAGCTATGAACTTGTCCTCTCTGGTCAAGGGTGGTGTTGACGAATAGGAAAAGTTCTGACAACAGCCTTAGCTACAGATCAGAATGTTCTGGACGAACTAGAACATGAGAGAAGCTTGTTCTTAATTTTTTGGTTGTGTTCCTCCTTGCTGCTGTTAACCACGCGTTTACAGTGATTTCTGTCGTCGATAAAACTGCGGTGGTTCTTAACATTTGGAATATTTCTCCATTTTTTGTATTGTTGGTTTTTAGAGGCAACTGCATCTCTACAAAGCTGATTAAACTATGGCTTGTTTTTTGAGGGACACTTGACGACATGTGGAATATAGGCTTCCATGCCGGATATTAATACCTCGGTTATTTCTTAAGCGCAAGCTGATGGGTCTCGTGACTTAAAGCAGACGTCGTTCCAGGGAAAGGTCATCCCACTTTGCTGATCGGTAATGCCAGAGCCGGCGAGGCTTTGTATGATAGAGATCTGGGGAATGCATCCTGCATAGCGTTGAAATGGTGTTATGGTCAGACGATCCTATTCCTATCCTATCCTATGTCTTGATTTATCGAACTGTAACGGTAGTTTATCTATTTCCAATTAGGATTCGAAATTTCCAAGGTTTCTCATCTAGCGTTTATTGAGTGTGAGCTATCGACAGTGATTTTACTTATGAGCCATTCCAATGAGTTTTGGATAAACCTGTCCACGGCATTCGGAGGTTTGTCCAAGATATTCCATGTACATTGTCTAGAATATATTTAAGGTTATGTAACATATTCAGTCTAGTCAAAGGTTTAATCCAACGAATTAGCATTAGATGCTATACATAAACTGTAAAAGTATCTTGAAATATGAGTATAGACTAGTTTCATTGTATCATATTGATTTTGTGTTGAAAGCTTATTATTAATATTTAATATATTTTTGTACATATGAATCTATAATACGGTCTAGGTATACCAAAAATATTTATTTCGCGTATTTCGTCGCTGATTTTAGAAATCGAGCGACAAATACAGCTCCTGAGTCTTACGTACTTTTTGCCTTATACTATATAAAGATGTGTCTTACTATTTGCCTTTAGACTATTGTTACATATATGTATTGTACAATATAAGCAATATTTTATCCTTAAGCTTAAACATTCCTGTACATATTTTCGTTCATCCAAAGAAGAACAAACCGATTCAAACGAACTATCTGCCAGTACTAACTTCCAAAGATTTCTCTATGTAATTTTGTTGACACTTTTCGAATTTTATTTTTAGTTTTCGTGGCAGTTTTTTGTTTGAAATGCTTGTTCTGATTAGGCTTAGCGTAGACTTTAAATACCAATCAAAACTAGTTTTAAAAATACGTCATTTTGTTTAAGTGTGAACTTAGGCAAAGAGTAGCACACCTAGTTTGCTGTGAATTTTTCAAATGCCTTATACCTACCACTATACATTTTCTAGGGACTTGAATACTGGTTTTCTAAAACTACTATACAATAGTTGTTTTAGTACGTTATATAACAACATACACTGCTTCAAAAAAAGTTAACCGAATACCTCTTTGTGCACTTGTAACTAATTTACATCCTGTATAGTTTAACATACAGTCCCAAGTGAAGCCTGGTAACGGGTAATGCCAAGCTGGATCCAATCCATAAATTTTGTGTGCATTTTTTCGAAAACTTTCAAACACATCAGCTAATAACAAAATATCCATTTTCATACACAAATCACTGTATTCGCCCAAATCTTTTATATGCATTTTTCCCAAATTTCTTTGGCTCGATCATAATCAGCAGTGGAAACATGAGAATCATTAGGTTTATTATAGAATGCTTCGATATTTGGTAACTTTTTTTATTAGTAGTCTGAAATCAGTTTCACTTAAATGTTTAAATTAATTTCTTATGGTATGCAAATTTTGTTCACCCAGCGAAGTTGCAAGTTGATCGAGTGATGCAGTCAAAAAACGAAAAAAGTCAAATCAAAATTTTATATCATTAAGATAGTAAAAGAAATAAATTATTCTTTATTGATTGGTAACAATGATACTGTGTTTTGTCTTGCACTTTGATTATTAAATGAAGGTCATATCCGCTTAAGTTATGCATAACTGTTGGTATTACAAAAGAGTTATTATAATTCAAATTACAAATTGAATGAGCGAATCCTCTTCGCACAAGCCGTCGAATGTCTTTCTGTGGTACACTCTCCTATTCTTCGAAAAGTGCTTATGTTAGTAGTTGAAGAGTTTGAGGTGGATTTGGGCGGTGACGAATACGCCTGTCCAATATATCCCATAGATATTTCAACGGATTGAGGTCGGGACTCAACACTGGCCAATTCATTCTATGAATTTCATGCTCACATAGAAAATTCGCATCCAAGAGATATGCGGCCTAGCATTATCCAGGTCCAATGCCATATGCTGCAGGAATAACATGACCAGAAAGGATCATATCAAGGTCCTTTTTTCTTTCAACCTTGTTCCTAAATGTGGATATTAGCTTGACCACTTTGAGTCAACATACAACACACAACAGCACAAGTACTGGGTTGGCATTGTAAACGTATCTTATATAGCGAGCACAAATATGGATTATTTTTATGAAGTTAGTAGAGTAAAATGTGGAGCTATTACAAAAATATAATTTTCACCTGCATAAAAAGTTTACATATTCCAGAATTTCGAAAAGTGTTCCATTATTTCTTTTAACCAGTGTATAAATAAGGAACAGTATGTCCATTAATTCCTTACGAAGTTGATTTGTTTTTCTAAACTGTACAAAAACAAAAATAAATACAATTACTTGAAAACACTAAAAAAAAATTACTTGAAATTTTAAATAGAAAGCTTTGCAAATTTAATACCACAGCTTTTTATTTTCACATAGATAATAGATGGTGCAAAGTATAAGGCGTTTGGATATTTTATATATTAAAATCACCCTTTTTAATTTTGATGCACTTTTTGATTAGTATTGTATTTCCACACATTCACGCTGTGTCTTAAATCAAGTAGCTTTCGAACAACGCCTGGACTAACTTCTCTATTGATGAGAATCTTGGCGAAATATTCAAAAGCATTTTTAGCAATTTTTGGAAGCAATTCGAGTGCGTAAAGTAAGTTTTAAAATAATTGTACTGAAAGTGTAATACCCCATTTAGTGTAAATTGCGAATTTGTTCATTTTGTTTCATTAAACTTATGCCATATTTATTTAGAATATTGTAATTTAGTTATATGAAACATTCATTTTATTATATGGTTGTAACCGAATATTTCTTTGAAATAAAATTATGAAAAATTAATGGATGTGGTTTTGGTTTTGAATACCCCTTTCTATTTTGTGTTATCTTTCAGAGATTTCGGCACTTTTAAGTAGGAAGAAAAATTTTTTGTTGTCTTATGCGTAAACATTGTCGTTTTAACTAAATCGGCTACTTTCAATAAAATGCATGTTTAGTTCAAAACTCTGAGTTATATACAAATATGCGAACAATAAATGTTGGAAAGCTTTTTGAAGGAATTATATATGAACAAATTATAAAATTTATTGAAGAAAACCAAGTATTGACAAAATATTAAGCAGGATTGAGAAAAACATATTCTACGGAAACAGCAATCCAACGTCTTTTTCGTCGATAAAAAACGACCGTGTCCTAAAATTCGGGACCGCGGTATGTGTAATTTAATCAAAAAATTAATCTTGCCTGACGCTGTTCTACAGTCAAGCAAGATTAATCTAGTCTCCCACCTACTACATGTAGGCTATGAATCAGGAAATTCCGCATCTCTCGCCGTTCCAAATGGATTTGCCCATGGCCGACTCTACTCACTAGGCCGGAGCATTGAAATATGGCAACACTGAATATCGGGCCGAGCTTTTATTTGTTGCTAAATCGTTAGTGTAATCTTCCAGAGTGAAAAAGAAGATTGGAAGGTGATTTTTAATGTGTTTTTAATTATTTACCTGCACAAACGAAACTATAAAGATAAAAAGATGCCTGCAAAGTGTGTAGTACCAGGTTGCACTAGCAATTGTGCTTCCAATAAAGGACATACCAACATAATCTTCCAGAGTAACAAAGAAGAGTGGAAGGTGATTTTTAATGTGTTTCTAATTATTTACCTGCACAAACGAAACTATAAAGATAAAAAGATGCCTGCAAAGTGTGTAGTACCAGGTTGCACTAGCAATTGTGCTTCCAATAAAGGACATACCAACATAATCTTCCAGAGTAACAAAGAAGAGTGGAAGGTGATTTTTAATGTGTTTCTAATTATTTACCTGCACAAACGAAACTATAAAGATAAAAAGATGCCTGCAAAGTGTGTATTACCAGGTTGCACTAGCAATTGTGCTTCCAATAAAGGACATTAACAGAAGTGGGTGAAATGTATTCCTCGTAAGGGCTGGTTATATTTATAAGAATGAGACAATAATTTACAAACATTTCAAAGGATAAGACCTATTTTAAAGCACAATGTGGTACCTACAATGTTTTCTGGACCTCCCAAATATTACAGAAAAATACAGTTAATAGAACTCATCTGGGAATGCATCTGGGCATACCTACGAAAAGATGTGATAATGAAAGGGAATCAAGACCAGCAAGAATAGCTTCACAATGACCTAATAGTGAATTTTTCTAGCTCAAGTGACAATTTACAAAGTAAATTGAGTGTTCATTTAAGTGGAAGTGGAAGTGGCAGCAGGAAACAGGTTCCGCTTATTTTTATTTTGTAGTGTTTGACTACGATGAACCAGACATCAGATGTAAGTGGTATTAGTAGTAGTAGTTTGAAAAAGCATTTTTTTCTCTCTAATACATATAAAATGTAAGAATTATTCTGAAACTATAGGCCCACTATTTGACAGCTAAGCCACGTTGCCACATCTAAGGCTCCGGCCTAGTGTAGAGTCGGCCATGGGTAAAGGGATTCCTCTTACCCTTGACTAGACGCTTAGTTGACTTTTCGGTTCGACATTTGGCAGGATTTGAGTTTTAATTCTGACTTCTGACATTTCATTGACATTTGCTAAGAGTTTACTGGATAGTGGGACGTTTTAGCTAGTTTTTCGTACTTTTACCATCGCTTAAATTATTTTAATTAAGTCAATACGGTCAATACTTTAACAGCTACGTTAGTTTTAAAAAAACAGCCCTCTGTAAGAACTGTCTGATCCTACGTCCGTGTAAGAAACAATAAATACAGAAATGGTATGTAAGGAACCATGTTAGATGTGGAACAATACAATACGCATTTTCTTTTTACAGTCTGTGGCACAGTTTTTGGAAGGCCTGCCTTCGTACAATGAAAATAACTTCACCAAATTCCATGTAGATAATAACAACAGATCACCACTAAAACGACCATCAGTATATGTTCCTACAAAAGATTTCCCATCAGAACAAAGTGAGTAACTCATTTTAGCATATTTCATACAGGACTTCAAATGTAACTTTCATTTTTCAGTAATTGTAACAGAGAAGACAAGCATACTTTTAAAATATATCCAGCAGCATTGGGATAAGAAAGTCAATGTAAGTATCTATACTACTTATCTAACAGTCATGTATCAGTATCACTTGCATTATTTGTATTGAAGCTGTAGAATCAGTGTATCTTACATAAATCATGTATTAATCCTTTACTGACAATCTATTATTGGAACATTGTTACTGACCCATTTGTGGGAACTCAGATAATTGAAGTGTTGTTTACAAAAATAGGCATAGTCCAAGTTAGTATTTTCTGAGAACCATGGCTCATTTTGTGGAAACTCAAGTGGACTATGGATGTTTTTGTAGAAGTATCAAAACTTTAATATTGTTTGTATGTTGAGATTCTTTTTGGTAAAACTGAGTTCTTGACTGTTTTTGGCAGCTTATATAAAATTTTGGACTAGAGCTGTTTTTATAATAGTGCCTCAGCTATGTGAGCTATAGTTACCATAGAATTATATTTTATTAAGGCTTATTTGGCTATTATAGACATATCTATGTGTGAAAGGAAAGAACAGGTTTTTTCAGAACAACAACAAAATATAAAGAGTAGAAATAAAGGAAAACATACATTTCTTCAATTTGTTAATAAGGTAAATGGGTAAGAAAAACTGCTAAATAATATGTAATATTTCTAATAAGCTTCAGATAATTTGCATACTGTATGCCTCCTTCCTTCAGAAGCAACTATAAAAAAAAGACTTACCATTTACTGTCATAAAAATAATGAACAGGTTTCATTACCAATTTCTTTGTTTTTATGAATTTATTCACTTTTATAGGTGCTACTCTGTTACTAAATCAAGAAAACCCATATCTATTTAAATCACTAATATTTCTCTCAAAATGCAATACTGTGCAATACAAGATTCCTTAGAATGCACTCACATAAAATGGTCTCTAGCTTACTATACTGTATTCACAGCCAAACTAGACCAAATGAAAACAAGCCCACATGCGTGATCGGCTCATGTCGGTAGGGTCCCTAATAGTCCAGTACACTATGTGTGAATTGTATGTTATAATCCGGCAAGTAAAAACCTCCAAGACTGACTGGAAATCAGAACCAAATATGCGATGTCAAGTGTTCATTGCCTAAATGATCATTTCAAACTGGCAACTGGCTACTTTTAAGTTGCAATGGGTTAACAGGGCAACTCTTTTAAATAGTAATATAAAATTCCATAATTGCACTGGATTATAGCTGGCACGTTCGCAGATGGCAGCGGACAGTAACCACGCTAATGCTGCATGTGACTGTTTATATGGAGTCTATCTTGGGATTGAATATACTGTAATAGTATCAACTCAGGCTCCACCTGAGCCTTCACTTTTGGCTTCTAATTAACAGTACTGTTCCTAAGTGACACCCCAGGAAACAGTAACAAAGCCTGCACAGAACACGAGGCTAATGATCAAAGCAGTCGATGCCCATGACACAGGAAATAAAAGAAAAAGAGAATGGGAATGAGAAAAATAATTTTATTATTCAAAATATTCTCCCTTATCAATACATTTATTGATTCTGTAAAACCATTCATTAAAATGGGAATGCCACTACTCCTAGGTCTCTATATTAACCAGGTTTTCAAACACTACAAACAGCAACATATATGCATTTGAAAAACATTCACCATACATTTTATCTTTAACCTTTGGGAATAATAAGAAGTCATGTGGTGATAAGTTGGAGCTGTAGGGTGGATACTGAAGTAATTTTACTTTTGAGTTCTCCAAAAACTGTCTTCTATGTTTTTATATATTTCCTAATTTATATCATTAAATTTTAGACCTGTGTGAAAAAAAGAGACAGCAATACCCAATCTGACGAGCCTGTCAGAAAGAGAGCACGAACAGACTACAACAGAGAAGGTTTGTGAGCAGATTAACTCTCATTGGTACTTCCATTACTATCCATATGCTTGTAAACTTCATATAACCACCAATTCTACACAAATATTGGAGTAGTAATCCTTCTTTGAAATTAAGTATTGTTGATTATGTTTTTCTATCATTGATAAAAGCACCATATTTTAAACATTTTATGCAAAAAGGTATTGTGTTATCACTGATCATGATGAGAGTAACAACTTTGTTGGGCATATGACCTCTTATAACTCTTTTTTGTGTCATTACTAAAATACACTGAAATTTCCCCATCTTTTTAAGGTTATGAAATTTAACAATATATAGAGTAAGTGGATATATGATGTATACAAGAACCCTTAATTTATCCAAGATAGTTTTATGTTGACAAGTTTTAAATTTAGGTGTTAAACTTTTGATGTTGCATTTGAAATGTATTCAATCAATTTTTTACTATGTATTTTCTGATAGGTTAATTTGTTTAGTTGTTTTTTTGTATGATTTGATACATTGATGCTTTCTGGTGAAAGAAATGGATATACCAAATATGCCCAAAGGTTTATAGTTGCCTGGCTTCACCTCTACTTTCCTACTACCAAAAAAATTGATTTCGATGCTGAAAAAATTCAAATGAGTGAAGTAATTTTAACACGGTAAGAATTCAAGCGCCATTGGCTTAAGTATTGCTGGAAAAAAATTGTTTGTGGATGAATATACTAGATGTTTATGGACATTCAGCAAATTAACTTTGAGTTTTCATAAGAAGCAGCTAAAGTCACATTCCAAATTTCATTTTGAACTGGTACTTGTTTTGGAGATATTATGCAAAACTGTACTTTTATGTATAACTATCAGTCACTTGTCCTAGTGGTAAATGATAGATTCTAAATATCTAAGAGGTAAACAGATGAATCCTGGTTCTTTATTTTACTTGCACAAAATACCGATATTTTACCAAACTGCATCAAAGAATGTATGGAATGAGTTGTTACCTATTATTGAGTTTATTATAAGGATGCTGTCTTTAGTTACTTCAGTGCTGTCATAAGAAAGCATAATAAATACTATATTATAATATGTATGTATTTTTATCAAAAATCCCTCATCCTCAAATTCTCAATGGGTTAACACAGCAAGATGAAAATATGTAGAAAAATAGACCACTCACTGGTAAATTTTCATTACAAAATCCTTATTATGGCCCAGAATTTCTATGATTTGATTTGACTTCTATAGCCAATTTAACTAAGTATTCAATGACAAATTTTGTTGTTTTTAAAGCTTTGAAATAAGTGGTTATTCACCCGACATTAATTTAAACTCAATCTGTGCAACCAACCTGCACTGGTGATTGAAGGTGAATTGCACCTAGTTTGTGGGAAGGATTAAATTCAGCCGACCAAAATCGGTTAATAACTGCCAGAGAACCCCTGTAATTGTATACATATAAAACCATATTAAAACGTAACTTACCCTTATTATATTTGCATTGATAGGTTAGTATGACTCACCAGTCAGCTTGAGAACAAACCAGTGATGTAGATTTTTTAACTGTCAAGATAAATGAGAATATCACACTATGGTATCATGTCAACATTGATACTGGGCTTCAGGCACGTATCCGGGATTTGGTTTTGGGGGGTCCAGATTATAGTTGCCACTTTAAATTTGCTCTCGTGGGGGGGGGGGGGTGCAAAAATTTGTGGATTAGGGGGGTCCGGCCCCCCCCTCTCTAAATACGTGCCTGCTGGGCTTAATTTAAATTGAAAGTAGTAATGGAGTTTCCTTCAAAAATCGGCAAAATGTATTCTGATCCCGTTGAGATTAATTTATACTCGATATGTGCAACCAACCTGCACTATTGGTTGAAGGTGAATTGCACCTAATTTGTGGGAAGGATTAAATTCTGCCATGTAAGTTTGGTCAAAAACTGCCGAAGAACGTAATTTGAATAAGTGACCAACACTATGACTGTACTTACAGAGATACCTTTCATACAACGTTTACACATCCTGCACAAACCTTATGGAAAGAGAATTTTGACGCCTGATGAAATTTTGCCGCGGAGATTAATTTATACTCGATATGTGCAACTAACCTGCACTATTGGTTGAAGGTGAATTGCACCTGATTTGTGGGAAGGATTGAATTCTGCCAATTAAGTTCGGTCAAAAACTGCCGAAGAACCTAGGTAATCATGATACGGAAATAGATTTTCGTGAAAGCAATTTAGCTTTGAATAAGTTACCAACACCATGACTGTACTTACAGAGATACCTTTCATACAACGTTTGCACATCCTGCACAAACCTTATGGAAAGAATTTAGATGCTTGAGATGAAATTCACCTTGCTTTGAGGCCAAAACGAAATCTTGAATCCAAATCTTGTCTCTCGCATTGTCAGTTTTTACTTTACAATATAGGACCTAAACTGAAAGGGTAACTCTTCGGGGTACAAAAATAGTAAATTATATCCACAGAAAACTGTAGTATTACAAAAAACAAAGATATTACGATGCATTTTTTATTTTGTCATACATCAGAAATTTAAGCAAGATGATACAATGCATACTATTTTATATTTTTATTAACTTCAGTTCTGCTATTAATAATGGAAGGCCAAAGACTATTACAAGAGTCTGCATAATACCGATCTGAGATGTCTTGAAAAAAAATCTAGTATCTAACAACTTAAGAATGTGCCAATTCATCTTGAAAACTAATTGCAAAAACTGGGCTATTCTTATATTGTTTAGAATACATAACAACGCAGAGACTCAAGTCAAAATCACGTAAAGTACAATGTTACATATTATTTAGCTCCTTAAATTACACCTTAGTTCCTTGTTTAAATCCTGATCATGATTAGCTAAGTATTTGAAGGGGTGCCAGGTGATCCAACCACATCGATGATTTCTCCAGACGTCACTTTTATTTCTGATTCCGAGTTTCCAGACAGCAACTGTGGTGGTATTGTCAGGGTCTAGAATAACAGTAATAGGGTGTTCACATTGCTATATTAAGCCAAATATTTTAACAATAAAATTCTTGTGCAATTTAGAGGTAACAGAGGACAGAATAGATCACAAATATGAAACAAGACACAATAAAACATTAAGCAACTATATAGGTAGCAACTGTATGTCAAAAATCTATATCTTAACCCTATCCCAGAAATTCTCAAAGGGCTACCACTGCATCTACAGGGTGGCCAATCGGGTGACGTTACTTTTTATCCCCTATCGAGACCTATCCAAAACACCCCCATGTATGTGTAGCGATTATTGCTAGTTTTCGAGTTATGATTTTTCCTTTTTTCGGAAAATTTAGAGATTTTCCAGTTTTCCCAAGAAAACGTCAAAAAACAAAAATGCTTTTTGGCTTTTATTTTTCCTGTTATTATACTCAGTATTAAGCTTATTTTAATATCCAATAAAGAAAACCTGTGCATCCAAACAATAATTAAGTACATGTTGGGCCCGAAGTTTGAAATCACTGTTTTTAGTCAGAAGACCAAAACTTTCAAAATAAAATTAAAAAATCTTATACCTGGTTCTGGAGCTCCAAATTAATCTTAAAAACCTTGCAAGACATTAGATTTTCAAAATAATAAAAGAAAAAATAGCACTGGAAAATCCCTAAGTTTTAAAAAAAATCATAACTCAAGAAAACTATCAATAATCGGTACACATATATGAGGGTGTTTTGGATAGGTCTCGGTACGAGCTATCTAAAAAAAATGACGTCACCTGATTGGTCACCCTGTATAAAAAATACAAAATTATATTATTACAAATTATGCATTCAGCTCTATTACTCTAAATGAAAACAGATTTTCTCATTCACTTTTCTGTTAATTTTTTTTTACTAAATTGATCCACTGTGTGTTTTGTTTACCAATTATTGTGAAAGGATAGTTCAATTGTTAAATTTAATAAGGTAAAGTTTTAAAAAGTTTCATACCTTTCCTGGATTTAAAGCTTCATACTGATGCCTCAATGACTGCAACTCATACTCGCAGGTTGAAAGAGCTGCCTTGATTTCCATAAGCAACACTATATCACTCCTTAGTTCGTTGAAATGCTGACAAATCTCTTCAGTTGAGGTCGGATTTAGTTCTACGAGGTAAAAATAAAATATCAATTAAAAATACATTAACCTGCCAAAAGTTTTTTGTATACAGTGTCAAACCTCTTAGTTCAAATAAAAAAAGAACGAATAACTGTATCCAATGGATATATACAAATATTTCAGTATTATGTCATAGCACAAGTTGCCATATTCTGATCCTGTTTTGTGATGAAAATGATGAATTTACCGTCTCATTTTGAGAAATGGTGAATGGGCTTAAAAATTAATAATCAATTAGCAATCATACCTAGTCCAAGTTCTTGCAATATCTGTTCAATTCCCTTCGACTTCTTCTGACCAACATTTGTTGGCAATTTCATCCTTTGCGATCTAAGCGAAACACCACTGTTTTTATAATCCGGAAATTTAATGCCAGCAGTCTCAATAACTTGCAAAATATGCTGAAAAAAATTTATAATAAATGGAACGTCAAAATAGCAAATGTTCAATACAGTCATTTGGTTGGCGACCTGCTGGATATGCCAAAAACAAATAGATGAAAACACCAGCACACCAGATCTATTTGACAAATCAGTGACATGATCTTAACGCGCCACCTCCAGCCGCTTTCTCGCTGGCGGGCGGTTGGTGACCTCTCACTTTACATTGGTATTCAAACGGTTTGTTCAGTCATAGAAATATATAAATACTCACATTAGTATCTACTCTAGAAGGTCGCGAAGGATTTGTGATTTTCTTTTTAGGCAACTTTTTATCAATCTTTCTAGGGGTTTCATTCTGATTGTCAGCCTGACTGATAAGCTTTTGCAAATCTTGGGTTTTTCTTTCTCTCTCTTTCTTTCGTGCCTCTATTTTTTTCAGTTCCCCTAGTAAGAATTGTTCTTCTTCAATCTAAAGCAGAAATTGAAAAAAGGACACATTGTTTCAGGTGAACATTTGTAAGAATCATTACCTGCTCAGGCTTTCTCTCTTGAAGTTTTTTCAACTGTTCTTTACGTCTTCTCTCATGTTCTGCATCATATGTGTATATTTTCTTTTCACCACTTAACTGAAAGCCAACCAATGTGTTACAAGTTTGCAGTAGAAAAGTAGATGTTATAAACTTAATATGTAACATATTTATCTCGTTCCTTTGTAAATGTTGGATTTAACAAAAAGAAGCTACAACTGATTCCTTTGTGATGAATGAGTGGAGCTCATTTTCAAATAATTTTTGATGGCAAAACAGTGAAACAAAGTAGATTTTAAAAAGCTTAGATATACCTTGGCTAGTATCCCAGAAATTTTGTAGAACCTATCTTTCAAATCTTCCACAGATCTCTTTTGAAACTTCTCAGTATCATACCTATCAGCCATAATGATAAACCGTAAATCAAATCTTTGTGCCAAATCCATAAGATGGTCTGTCTCTTCTTTTGACCATCCTTCACATTTTAAGTGCTGCTGATATTCTACATCAGTATATGTAGGCAAATCCACTTTCTGAAACAAATCAAGCAAATGTATAAAAGCACATTTAGACCGTGCAACAAGTTTCATAAACTTTTGTTTTACAAGTTTATTGATATTTACATACTGTTTTAAAACATGTTGCAAGTCATTACAGCAATGATGTGAACATAACTATAAAAAACGAGAATTGTTTTAATAAGATTGAAGACTTGATTTAAAACACTTGTTGCATATTGTATAAATGCACCTTCATAATGACATATTATGGATTTTATAAATCAGAAAACAATTGTCTCTTTTATTTAAATATTTGCATATGTTGTTTTACACTTGCTATTATTTTTCAGCCTATCAACAGGTTATTGTGTGGACTCTAATTTATATCTATTTACCTTATTGAATTTGGCAAAAGGATATTCTTTAGGCTCATCCGAAGGTCTACGCCAATGGTAAAAAGTTGCATTATCTGTCCTAGCAGGATTGGTAAAAGGTATCCAAGCCCATTTCCTAGGTTTTCTCATTCCCAGCTTAATTTTTGTCTGTTTGTATCCATTGTTCCTAACTAGAAAACACAGGTATCAAAATTGTATCACTTAAAGGAATGAAATGATCATCTTACTTGTATCAGTTGGAAAAAGCGGTGGAGCATCTTTTGTATCATTATAAAGGAGCGCGAAAACTTCTCTATGCATCCCTTCAGGACGCTTCGGTACTTTTGGTCCTGTAGAGACACGCTTCTTTGATTTGTCGGCCCCCAAGATTGTTTCTCTAGTGATTTCAGGAGTTGGGGGCCTTTCCAGCTCCATGATATCCCGTACATCAGCCATCCTTGCGATGTTAATTACAACTTTGGAATAAAAGCTAGTCCACCAACCACCACTTACAAACAGGAAAAGATTATTTTTATTATTTATTTTTTAAAATTGTTCATGGATCATTTGCTTGACAATTGACATGGCCTTGACATTTGTCACAAATCAAACAAGCCGGTGAAAGTAGCATAGTGATGTCTTAAACTAAAGGCCCATTCACACTACGCTAAAATTTAATCAAGTAAAAAGTAATTTAGTGAGTAAAATATTCGGGATTATTCAAAAAGTAGTTCGCACGTAAATGTATACACAAGTTTTTAATTGAAATTCAACCAATGGTTTTTAATCAAAATCAATCAAGATGACATGCATTAACACTAAGGCCCATCTCTACACTATAGGTCTCTTTTTGACAGGTGCAGCTGATAGCCTTTCATGTCAAAAAACAGTTAAAAGTGAGGTTAGTAGTGCCATAACCTTAAATCCAGTTAAAAAATAAAAAACAAACAATGAATTCGCCTTCCAACTCAGAAAACGAAAGTGATGTTGAGTCTGCCCATAGTGATGAAGATCAAAATGACATTACAGAGGATGACAGGCAAAACATACGAAGGAAAATTTCAGGGCTTAGTTTTGAGGAGCTGTTAAAGATGAAGGAAGAAATGGGGGCCAAGCTGTACAATGAAACTGTCCTCGGTGTGAAGAAGAGAAAGATAAAAACTGATTACAAACGAGCAAATAAAAACAGACCTAGGGAACTAAGCTCAAAAATAAGACCAAAGTTACTGAAGAGGGAATTGAACCAGAATGTACCTACAGTTAAGAAAAGTAGACCTAGAGATCCCAGGTTTGACCCATTGTGTGGACAGTTTGATGCAAAAACTTTCAAATCAGATTACAAGTTTGTTCATGATATTCGTATTAAGGAAAAGAAGCAATTAGAGAAAGAACTGAAGAGCTGTACTGACCCAACAAGGCAACAGCAAATCAAAAAACTCATTCAGAGAATTGTATGTTTTTACATTTATTTTTTTTACGATGATACATTTTTTTTGTTTGTAGGGTAACCAAATAAGAGATCAAGAAAAAAATGAAAAGGAGGATCAGCAGAAATATGAAGAACAGAAAGAGATAAAGGAAAAGCTAAAACAGGGAGAAAAACCAGTATATAAAAAGAAATGTAAGTTCTTGTTAACTTGTAAAATTTTCTTTATTCAAATCTATCACTTGACTCTTTATAAACATTGTATTGCTCTTTTTTGTCTTTCTATTCTCCTATGAGAATCTCAACTTCTGAAGAGGGAAGAGATATGTGGGTGATTGGACATTTTTTAAGGACTTTTAACATAATAAATTTGCATATTCACTGGCACCACAAAATTATCCATTGTATATTATACCTTATAGATATAAACTTTTTGATTACATTTGATACTCTGAAAACTTTGAAACAATTGTAATGAAATTTTCAATTTTATTACTAGCATTGCAAAACCATTATGTAAATGTGCATTATTTTTCAGCTGTGAAAAAGTTAGAGACCCTCATAGAGAAATACAACGAATTGAAGAAGTCCAACAAACTACAAAAACACATTGAGAAAAGGAGCAAAAATCTTTCTGCAAAGGAAAAAAGGAAAATAAAAGAATGTTGTACACATTTGTAAATGAACAATGTTTTATTAATAAAAGTTTTAACAAAAAAAATCTACTTTGCTATAGGTATCTACACATCATCAACCTGTTCTCAACATTTTTGCTTCCCTCTTTTCTTGAAGCTCTTTCTTCTGTTGTTCAACTATTGCTTGTCTCTCTTTTAAAAATTCACCATACTCTTTAGGATCTAAGTCATGCACGATTTCAATACCACAAGACCTTGCCACACCAACAATCATTTTGCACACTTCTTCTAGAGATTTTATCTGTAGGGGTGGATCTTCTCTTTTGATTTGGGCTATTTCATACACATGCCTTAGCGTTACTTTGCCAGATATTTCTTTACCTGTAAGATATAAATACTTTTAATAATTAGACGAATAGGAATAAAATTCATGGTGATTTTGCTGCTATTATTTAGTTTATATATTTCATACCAGCTTCCATCGCAGCTCTCTGAATTCCTGCAGCCTGCTTCAAAAAATAGACAACTGGCGGTTTATGTATAACAATATCGTAACTTTTATCAGGATTCACAGTTACTCTTGTTGGTAAAGGTATACCCTCTTTTATGTCTTTGGTTTTTTCATTAAAATCCTTGCAGAAGGCAGCTATGTTGATTCCTCTCTGGAAATTGTAAAAGATAATGACCAAGAATGGGGCTGTATACTGTAAACTCAAACAAGTTACAAGTTGTATGACCCACACAAAAACTAAAAGTATCAATCAAATTTTAGACAAAACCTCAATGTACAGTTGTTTATTTTACAGTATAGTTTATTAGAAATAGAATATTTTCATGGTGTATGCTTTTGTACACTGACCTGTCCTAACATTGGACCTAGAGGAGGTCCCGCAGCTGCCATTCCTGCCGGTATATTTGTTTTAAGTTTACCATGTTGTATTTTGTCAACTACTTTTTTCAAATTTTTCAGCCTCGCGGCAGCTTTCGACATTTTTCGTTAGATTGGTTTGAAATTTTCAGTAAAGACAATCATGCCCTAAAAATTATAACCATAACCTCTAGAAATCAAAACGTCAAATCATTGACAGGTAACGTTCTTAGGTTCTTACGTTCTGTGTTGGCAGTTCACCCAATTCTACTTCAACGGATGTATCGGTACACGCCATGTTGTCTTCTGTTCAGAGTTTAATTCTAAATTCTATTTTACTTCCAGTGGCGGCTCGTGATCATCTTAGCAGGGAGGTCAAATCAATTTTTAAAAGAATATTGAATACCGAAGATGCATCTACATATTTGTGTAATTGAAAAGAGATAAAAAATTATTATAAATCCGCGACAAAGTCTATTAGACCACGAAATATTCTGAGATTTTCAGAATACTATTTCGTCGTACCCTCGTAACGCCAGTTCAAATAGCGCGCAGAATCTGACGCAATCAATTATTTTATTTAAAATGTAACGATTTTGGAACACAGTTTCTCTCAAATCTCGAATAGATTTACGATATACGCTAGTAGTTGTAGCCATAGTACAGCTCACCGAGCACGTCATGTGATCGACGGTATCGTGTTATAGTTTCTATAAAATAATAGACACAGGACAAATTGGAACCCTTCAATGGACTGGTAGAATCTTGATTGTAAGTAGAGTCGGCCATGGTAGACACCAATGGTATATTAATATCTTCGAGCACCAAAATCTGCAAATGACCAAACAAGATATATCGGTAGTTAATAGTGATTTTGATAGATGACACTAACTTGACGTTTCAATGATAGCGACATCTGTAATTGGATATTTTAACGCTGCTGCATCCCTGTTGACAGCACTTCAAATTTGAACTACTTTCACTATGACAGATCTAATTTTGAATTTTCAAATGTTAAAACGATGTAAGGGATGCAGTTTTTAATATCCCATTACTTATTTTTAATCGCACTTTATGGACAATACTTTTACGCAAGTACAAATAACGCCACTGAAAAAAGCACCGTCGGAAAAGGAAATGTTACAAAATCCGATGATAAATCTAAAAACTTGGACGTAGTGAGAGACAACTTTTCGGTAGCTTTAGATAAAGCTAAGAGTCTTGTATGTTACCAGTGCAATTCGTCAAGCATCTTATTTCCACCACTGTGCGACATAGATTATTTTAAGCTAGTAAGACCACTAGAAAAATACAATATGACATACCAGTGTCCCCCATACGTGAACAGCTACTGTTTTCTGATGGTGGAAACCCTAGTGGATACAGTTATAACGAGGAGGGGCTGTTACGATAATAAAGACAAGGAGGGAAATCCCATCAAAAAAGGGTGTATGTTCTCAAGACATGAAGATAAAGTGACATGTTTCTGTGATACTAATCTGTGTAATACAGGAAGAACTATTCAGTTCTCTACAGTTTCTAAAGTACTTTTAGTTGTTTGGATTGTTGGATATTTGATAATAAATGGTATGACAATAGAACTTTACATTAAATTACTACATGCTCACGCTTTCTATAGACTATACGATACCTATGGTATTTTTGTTCAGCTTTTAAAACCCTGCTCTAGTCAAAAAATTCCATATATACTTATGATATTCATTTGTGGAACAGAGCCATTCAAAATCATGGCGAATCATTCGACAGAGTATAGTATGAGGGACTTCTGGTAAAGTTTGCTGCTCATGGACTACCACCTGGCCTGCGCCAGTGGATAAATAGCTTTTTGAACGATCGATCACTGTTTGTTGTAGTCGAAGCTGTTCAGTATTAGACGTATTTTCAATAAACCCCAGTGTGTTCCTCAGGGATCTGTCCTATCCCCTACACTGTTCCTGCTGTACATCAACAAGCTGCTAGAAGTAACATCCAATCCAATCTACAGCTTTGCAGCCGACAGTACATTAATGTCATGCATGGAACCAGCCAAGCCACTAACCACTATCATCCCAGGAGGCTGTACGTCGGCGACAGCAACATGCCTCACAGATCAACGTAGGTATCAAAACAATTGTCTAGTGGAGTGCAGAAAACTCGGGCAACAACACCGACAAAGAAGTCTCACGTTGGCTTACCCAATAGTCGAGTCACCTTCCGTCAAGCTTTTGGGGATCAACATCAACTATAACATGTCCTGGCACGACCACATCGTTAGTATTGCAAAAACGGCATCCCAGAAGCTTGAAGTTTTGTTCCGCTCTAGGAAGGCTGTATACACCAGAGCAACTACTGCTGCTCTACAAGGCACAGATCCGACCAGTTTTACAGATTCTATCACGGAAGATGTTCGAGTGAGCTCTCCCAGATAATAACATCAAAGGCCATCCGAACGAGGAACACTAGAGAGGCTCTGCGAGCTCAGCCCTACTCCCCTAATCAGTCTCCTCCAGAATTCCTTCATTTGGAGAACTTTGACACTGGAATGTGCTGTCAGGTTCTACATCGCCATAGGCTTTCAGCCCTTGCAGGAGGCTGTGACCATAAAAAAGAGCCACGGAGAAGAGTGATATGGTTTAGTGACTTTATCTGCTACCATTACATTATACAGCTATCACCAAATAAATTTTAACAAGCAATACTATCTGTTATAAGCAAACAGCGTAATTTTTTTTCAAAACTTAGGCTTAATTCAGCCGTTATGAACAACAACTAGTGTAGCCACCAAAACTGACCTATTGGAAAAGCATAAAATTGAATACAAGCTATAACTGTGTAGATAATAGTACAGGGTGTTTCATAAGTTGGGACTTTTTTTCATATAGCGGATAGTACTCGCCAAAGTTAGTGTTTTTTCCCAGTACCATATAAACGAAATCTTTAGAGAAAACAAGATACTGACCGTTAAAGAAATCCTCAATTCTAAGTACGTCCCTGGGCAATGGCTCACCATGTCATAATATCACATCAAACACGGCAGCGCTAGCGGTGCCGATGCCGGTGAGAAAACAATAAAACAGGCAGTTCGTTTTACGTCGTGTTGCTGCATCTGCCGATCGGACTTTAAAAACAACAACAATGGCGCACGCTTATAACAATAATGAACTGGTGGACATGATTTTAATGTACGGTGAGTGTGGTCAAAATACCGCTGCGGCTTCGCGAGTGTATGCCGATCGTTTCCCCAACCGCACTCACCCTGCACCTCGTAAATTTGTCTCGCTCGTGCAAAGAGCTAGAAACACAGGATGGCTGAATCCACATCGTGGTGGACACGCTGGAAGACTAAAGACAACCTCGTATGGTCCAAATTGAGGAAGGCATCGTAAATCGTACTTTTACCTGTAAGACGCCTGCGACAGGACCGTACTTACGAATTCGTAGCAACCAAATGGTGAGTACTTGTTTGAATTTTTTTTTACTACTTTGCTGCTGGTTCACCGTGCATTAGCTTTGCCGTTTCTAGGGCCGTTGCTTCTAAAGAGGAAAGTCCCAACTTTTAGAGCACCCTGTATATTATTGAATGAGCGGTAATGAGTGTAATAACTCACAAAGTTTGCAGCACGAGCCGTAGATGAGTTCTGTAATTCAACAAGTGAGTTGAATACCACACTTCGACCTAAGCTATGAATAATACGATTTCAATTCACAATATTTACAACTTAACCTCATTTCTGTCACTGAAATAAATGCGGTCACCGTTAGAATTAGCGTTTGACGTTTCATATAGCGACATTTGCAGTTATTATAGCTTCTATTTTATTCTATGCATTTCCTATTGCATCTACTTGGCGATGTTCATAAACGTGCTCGCCTACTTAGACGAAGCGTTGCGAACGGAAGCGTCGCGAAGCGGCGCGTCGCGTCTTTACGTGCCCGCCCACTTAGACGAAGCGTCGCGAACGGAAGCGGCGCGAAGAAAATTATTGATTTGACGCCAGAGAAGTTTACATTAGTTTATATGGCAGCCCGCCCACTCAGGTGACGCGAAGCAAAGAGGCGCGTCGTTTAACGCGCGAATGCTCTTCGGATCAACTAGGCGTCGTTTCTCTTGCCTCTCGCATATTTTCAGTGTTTAGCAGTATTATGTAGGATGTGGTGCTAAATTGCAGTCTCTGGTAGTGATACAGTTGAACGAGATACGTTTTCTAGTGAGGTACGATGCGCAGTTCGTCAGAAGAGGAACTCTTTGTATTGAGTTTAATTGCCACTATGGAAGAAGAAAAGAAACAAAAACAAAATAAAATGCTGGGTAATTAAATTACCTTTGTAATTAATGTCTTTGTATCACGGCCAGAGACTGCAATTTAGCACCACTTCCTACCAAATACTGCTAAACAATGAAAATATGCGAGAGGCATCAAGAAATATTTGGATCTTCTCGCCGCGACGCGCCGCCTGGTACCGCCAATTCAGGCGAACCGAAGCGAAGCGTCAAGAGAAACGACGCCTAGTTGGTCCGAGGAGAAGCTGCGCGTCAAACGACGCGCCTCTTCGCTTCGCGTCGCCTGAGTGGGCGGGCTGCCATATAAACTAATGTAAACTTCTCTGGCGTCAAATCAATAATTTTCTTCGCGCCGCTTCCATTCGCGACGCTTCGCCTAAGTGGACGAGCGCGTTAACCCACGACTGGACCAAGAGTTATGAAAAATAATTCACGCTGTTTGTCTGTAGGAAGTATAACCTGCTCAGAAGTAGTTTAGTAATGTCTGTTTAATTTTAATGGTAGTAGATAATAGGTCTGTTTTTACAGAGAATCACAAGCCAGTCAGAGCCAATCAGTATTCCCCATTGCAGTTGTCAAACTATTTCTGACTAGTACTGGCCAATCAAATTGACGCTGACTAGTTTGTGATTACTGTAAAAACAGACCTAATAATCCCACTTTACAGCACGTTTCTACGGCGCGTGCTGCAAACTTAAACTGCCTGTGTTATCATCACCGTCATTCTTTTCTTCTTTTTTTTTACAAAACAAATTTTATTTCCGGTATAGGGTAGGATAAAAGAAACAGCATTTCTATAACAGTCCCGAGTATATATTTTATTCAGAATAACTAAGGACAAAAAATGTTCAGCTATGGTACATTTATTTGGATTACTTGATTTTGGTAAAGGTAAAATTCCGATCACTTCTGACAGTTGTTGACGCTGTCATCTGTCAAAAACTGTGTAGAGATGGCTTTGACGAACGCTACCATTTTGTAACGAATCAAAATAAAGAAGACATCTCGTATGTACTTCTTACACTGTATAAATTAATAAATTAATTCTATTTTGTGACACAACACAGTACAGTCTTAAAGTTAAATTACATATCAGCATCGATATCGTCAGTGGATATGTTAGCAAAGTCTTCATCTGTTTCCCCGTTATCTTCTGGGATGTATTCTGGCATCTGCATGAACTGCACCACCAACCAGTCTCGCAACCACACTGGACTGATCTTGAACATCGTGTGGTAAAATTTGTACCTCCAATTTTCGTTCTTGTATACGGTCTGCGGGTACTTGTCGAGAAGCGTTCTTTCGAAAACCTTGTACAGGTCAGGATCGTCAATCTTCACTGGTTTGGGTGGAGGGGTGATGTGGGATAAATAAATGTTGTACCTGTAAAAGGCCAAAATACTGTTAAAAAAATACTAGTTATAGGTAATATTAATAGGTAAAGTCATTAAAATTAGTTTTTGAGATTTCCGCTTTGGCAGAAAAATTTGTCGTGGTAGACGGTTTTCTCTCTCCCTTGTATAATATCAATCGCAAACTTACGGTGGTGTTTCCGTCAAGGGAAGAGTGAGAGTCTAGGGAAATACAGCTCATCGAAGGAGGAGGACAGGTCTGGTACACAGACGGTTCACTCGCTAGAGAGGGCTCGGGCTCGGGAGTCTACGGACCCCATACAAGACTTTCATTCCCTCTTGGGGGGCACACCACAGTATTCCAGGCTGAGGTCTATGCGATACTTGCTTGTGTAAATCGTATTCGGGAAATTGACGGGTCTAGGAGGCGGACTACTATCTGCTCTGACAGTCAGGCAGCCATCAAAGCACTGAGTGCTTGGAAAATAACGTCGGGACTGGTCCTGGAGTGCAGGAGGGCTCTTGACGACATCTCAGCTAAACACAAGGTATCACTGATGTGGGTACCTGGGCACGCTGGGGTAAAGGGTAAAGAAATGGCGGATCATCTGGCTAGGATGGGATCCGGCAACAGTTTTGTGGGCCCGGAACCAGACTTAGGACTGTCTGCAAACTTGATTAGGAAAATAACTGAAGAGTGGATCCAGAATCAACACTCTCTGAGATGGAACAACATTTCTGGTCATCTCCGTCAAGCTCGGGAACTATTAGCAGGGCCTGCAGAGAGAATAGGACGATTTTGTCTCTCTCTGGATAGGAGTAACTTGAGATTGCTAGTAAGCCTACTAACGGGTCACAACACCTTCAGGCGTCACTTGTTCGTGATGAGGGTGGTCAACGACCCAACGTGCACGTGGTGTGGTGAAGAGGAAGAATCCTCGGCACACATCTTGTGTCGCTGTGAAACCCTGAGTTATCACAGGCAGACTATGCTGGGCTCAAGAACCTTGGAACCAATAGAGATAAAACGGATAGGACCTAAGAATGTAGTTGCCTTTGCCAAAAGGGCAGATCTTAGGAACTAGCGCGGATAGAGGCGCAAAAGGGCCCATCGTGTGGCCTATGCACCAGCCACATTCCGTGCTGGATAGCCTCTGGTCCTTATTCATTCATTCAATATCAACGTTGGGGTTCCACTAAGATTGGTACTGGCACCGACTTTGTTTTGGCTTCACACCAGTGATCTACTCTCTACCACTACACGCCCAATCCACAGTATACAGACGACATTACTTTGTACGTCAGAAAAGTCGATAGACATAGTCGATACTTAAGGCACCCTTAATACTTGAGGGTCACATAAGTAAGGTTTTGTGATTCACGACTATGGATACAGCACTAAGACAGTGATATTATGAGGATATAGGATAAAGAGGAAGGATGTGAACTTCCAGCTTAGAAGCAGGAGGATAGTTATCAGTAAATCCGTGAGCTACCTGGGAGAGAGCATGATAATCATCGAGAAATAAAGTCAATAGGCCGTTGTGAAGTAGTTCAAAGTTTTGTGTACCTCGGTTCTTTGATCGACAATTCGGGTAGCTGTGAAAATGAGATTCGACGGCGCATTCAACAGGCACGTGTGGCCATGACAAAGCTTACTAAAATATGGCGTGACCATAACATTACTAAAGCTACAAAAATGTTGCTGGTTCAGTCTCTTGTATCCTCCATATTTTTGTATGCCTCAGAAACTTGGACTGTTAAAAAGGCAGATCGAGCTCGCATAGCTCGCAAAGCAGTTTTGAAATGTGGATGTGGAGGAGAATGCTGAGAGTTGCTTATACCGCCCATCAAACTAACGTTTCCATACTGGATGAGCTGGGTAATCCAAAGAGGCTATCCTCCATTGTGTCGACGAGAATGCTTACATTCTTCGAACATATACACAGAAGCGATAATATGGAGAAACCTATAGTTCAGGGTCATGCCCCGAGAGGGCGGCGCCGTGGCCGTCCCCCTACACGCTGGGTGGATACGACCAAACAGTTGCTGGATATGAGTATCAAGAGCGCCACTGAACTGATAGTAAATCGCAAACGATGGCGAGCTACAGTTCTCAAGAGTATAGATAATATTCGTGTCGGCAATACTCTAGCTCCGACTTGATGCATTTTACGAGTTCACAACATGTCTGTTAAGACATTGTGACTATGATGATGACCTGGGAGTCTATATAGACAATGAGAGGTGCCTCACAGACCACATTGAGAAGTCAACCCAAGACTCTCTCTCACACTTCTGGGTGTGGTGCTTTTGCCCTTGGGATCAGGCCGATTATTCTAAACCTTCTATAATAAAAAAAAATTACTTTGCACACAGGCACCATGAGCAATAGACCAATCTCTGTTGTTTAGCTGTTATGAGCACACCACCATAAGCGATACACATGTAAGTCTATATGAACAGCTTCCAGACTTTTTATTCTGCGATATACCCGCTTACAAGGCTGCGCCTTTTGTGGGTCTTTGAATATTTATTGAGTGTATATTCTATATTCCTTCATCACAATAGGGTACTTGCAGAAAAAAATATTATATCGTTTACGCGTTCCTTAGAGCCTAGTAAACATGACAAAATCACAAATGTTTGGTTTTTTGGAATCGGCTGTGAGAGATATTCCAAGAATTATTCCAAATGCCGGAAAATGCCGCGCAAACAACCTCTGACGTCAGTGATATCCTATAGTGATGGGATGTAAAGTATTGATATTCGATATCGATAGCCAGTGCTAACCTAACATTTTGACATTGATCATTATAACCACAAAACACAGGCACACACAAAAGTATATACAAAAGTCAAAAGAATAAAAGTTAGGATAGATTACTAATTCACTTTGTAGGGATGGGCTTGAATTAGATTCCAACTTTGGATTCATTCATAATGGGATGCGCCGAAATAAAATGATGGCTTCGATTAGTTGCGAATCTCGGTCACAAACAGGATGGACTGTGATACCTATCAGATATAAAAATGTATTGCAACGAAAATGCTAGTGGGTTAATTGCCTGTTTCAAATATGTTTAAGTATCAATAAATTGTGTCACATTGTTAAAGAATTCAGATCATCTCTAGTTTGCAGTTGAATCTCATTGACCTGTGCTGTAGCAGTATCGATTGTCGATATCGATAAGATACCTGTGACGTCAGCCCTTGTTTTTTGAGTCACGTGGAAAAATTTGAATATATCCTTATTTTATTTTGCAAATATCTTTTTTTCGGCCGTCAGTAACATCATGTTTTTTGTTTCCTACTGCTTCTTGATATGGTTTTCTTTACGCTATGTATACTCCCGAGACCATTTCACGACCTCTGCAAGTACACTATTGTATAGTGGTCAATAAATAAAATTACATACATACCGCTTAAAATAATCACTGTAGAAGCTGTGTTGCTCAGGAGTGAACGAGTCATGCATATCTTGCACATTCTGCAGTTGGCTGCCCATGATGTTGCTTTGCAATGTGAATGAGCCAGGTATGAACGTCAGTACTTGCACTCCGTACTTTGCCATTTCCACACGAAGGCCGTCACTCCAGGCAGTCAGTGCAGCTTTTGTTGCACCATACACAGCCAATCCTGGTAACGTTGCTTCAGAACAGTGGCTGGTTACTGTTATCACTCTTCCTAGAATAGGAAATTAGATCAATACTATGGTTGCATAATCATGATTTTACTGAGGAATATATTTCAACGATAAAATTAAATACTAAATATCTTATAGGGTCTTTCTGTGATATGTATATATCTATATTTCCGAACTACTGCTGGTATAAGTAGTAACCTCTTCTCAACCAACAACTTTGGGTGGACGAGTTGAGAACAGTCAGGACACCTTCTTGACCTTGGGCTGAGAAATTGCCCCTAAAGGCGGATGAACCAGTAGATACCATCTGGTCAACGCCATGAGGATGCAGAAAGCAAATGGGAAACTACTGCATTAAAGATCTCAAAGATATCTCAAGAGAAACTCGTGAAATGAGTAAATGCATTTTACAAGTTCACAACATGTCTGTTAAGACATTGTGACTATGATGATGATGATAATAGATTAGTAAAGTGAAGGGAACTGGTAACACCCCATATATTGTATTGCTCCAATTCTTAAGGAGGTTACCAGTTCGGGGCGTGAGATATTGGAAAATAAGTGTATATTTGTTTAACTAAGATTGTTTATAAACAGAGTGAGTGTGTTAAGTATGTCAGTAGGATGTGGGTTAGATATAAGATACATCTGGAGTTTGTAACGAGGTCAGATCAATATACACCAAGTTTCAAGTATGAAGTGGTTTTACTCAGGGTTCCCCTAAGCCTCTAGTTTAGTGTAGTGTGTAACAGAAAGATATATTACAGTTCAATCTTGAGCCTCAAGGCAAGGATAACAACAACAAAGGAACTAGTTGAAAATACAGATCCATATTATAATTATACATTGACCTTTTAGGACTCAAAAACAATCCATTCAAACTATACTGGTACTTTAAAATACATACAGACAAAACCATCCCAGACAATAGACCAGATATAGTATTTCAGTCAAACGTAGATAAAGTGACCTATTTTATAGATATTGTGATTTCCAATGATATGAATATCCAAAACATCTGCCCTGGGAAGATATCTAAATACACAGATATTGCCATAGAAATAATACAACTCTAGAAACAAAATTGTTATTGTCCCCCTCATTATGTCAGTCTCAGGCCAAACACATTTACACCACACCTGCAACAGTTGGGCCTGGACCAAAGGGTACACAAAAACCTTCCAAAAGTCTGTAAGCCTCAAGACCTGTAGCATTGTATGGACCTTCCTGAATTCAGAATAATAATACGTCAGGTGTTGACTTGGCACAGCCCGTCAATACTTGTTACTACAGCAACCATGACACAAAAAATAAGAAATACATAAAATAATAATGAATTTTCTTACCTTTATGTTGTCTCAATAGAGGACACAGAGCATTTGTAAATCTGAAGGTACCCATTAGATTGACATCAAGTTGCTGTTGGATAAGTTTATCTGTGAGCCACTCAAATTCCCCAAACACCATTACTCCTGCATTATTTACAATTGCATATAAACCTAAAAGAAATTTCAGAAGTATTATTGGAGACTACTATTACTACTGTTACAATAAATTATTCTTGCGGCTAATAACTTGAATTGTTGATGCCGCCCAAAAAAAATAAAAATTATTCTTGTCATTAGTATATTTACTTTTTAAATTGGTAAGGTAATTGGTAATAGGCATTTGATAGAAGAATATTTCAGAATTTTTAGTGTGGTACGCTTTCCTAAAACATGGTCATTCTTTCTCAAGCTATGATCTTTCATCCAAAGACAAAAATTAACTCAAACTCAACTTTTGTGGTATAAACAAAACCTTATTATAATAAAATATACTTACTATAATCAATATTTTGGCTTAAAAAGTGTTTTATAGTTTTCACAGCAGCACAGACACTACATAAGTTTGTGATATCCAGATGTATCTGCACAATTTTACTACCATAGATTTTACGTATCTCCTTAGATCCTTTCGACTCCAAACTTAAAAAACCAGCGAATACAGTGAATCCCATGTCAACAGCATGCTGAGCGATCGAAAATCCTAAACCTGAGTCACAGCCAGTAATACAAACTATCTTCTTCTTATTTGGTTTTATTTGTTCCGATTCACCCATTATATAAACTAAACTAGCTGTGGTTATTGCTATTACAGTCAGTGTCTTCACAGCACAGTGCGATTCCAACCCGTGCTTAGCAAGGACTACCATCCCCAGAACACCAGCCCCTACAGCGGTGTACAACTCGTTTACTAATTCAAAGGTAACGAGCAGGAGCTTTGATAAAGCCCCCATTTTGTGTGCAGTGAGGAAAACGTCCAGTTCACATCACAAAGTGTTTTTTATCTTAATTTCTTATTACTGGCTTTTGCCCTATGCATAACTCTTTCAAACAACGGTGTTGATATTTACTCCTTATCGCATATCTTTTATAACCTCTTTTAAAATTGCAATTTTGATGGTGCAAATGAACTACTGTCAGTGTCAGTGCACAGAAGTGATGTGCAATATTGTACATTCCGTTATTTTGTAGTTATTGGATAAAAATAAAGGCGATCAGTGTGTATTTTTTCAAATACATGATCATGCGTTTTTGTCAATAAGTAATAGCAAAGTACCAGGTATTTTTGATACAACTAATGCACTAATGAATACCTAAATTTAACGTGACACCAGTCACTAGTCATGGCCGACTCTACACTAGGCCGTAGCCTTAGATGTGGCAACGTGGCTTAGCTGTCAAATAGTGGGCCTACAGTTTCAGAATAATTATTACATTTTATATATATTAGAGTTCATCTGGGTTAATAAATTAAGAAAAATACTTTTTAGAACTATTGCTACTAATACCACTTACATCTGATGTCTGGTTCATCGTAGTCAGACACTACAAAATAAAAATAAATGCAACCTGTTTCCTGCTCCCACTTCCACTTAAATGAACACTCAATTTACTTTGTAAATTGTCACTTGAGCTAGAAAAATTCACTATTAGGTCACTGTGAAGCCATTCTTGCTGGTCTTGATTAGCTTTCAGTATCAAATCTTTTCGTAGGTATGCCCAGATGCATGCCCAGATGAGTTCTATTAACTGTATTTTTCTGTGATATTTTGGAGGTCCATAAACATTGTAGGTACCACATTATGCTTTAAAATAGGTCTTATCCTTTGAAATGTTTGTAAAGTAGTGTCTTTATTCTTATAAATATAACCAACCCCAACCCATACGAGGAATACCGTTCACCCACTTCTGTTTGTCCTTTGTTGGAAGCACGATTGCTAATTAACACTCAATTTACTTTGTAAATTGTCACTTGAGCTAGAAAAATTCACTATTAGGTCACTGTGAAGCCATTCTTGCTGGTCTTGATTCCCTTTCACTATCAAATCTTTTCGTAGGTATGCCCCAGATGCATGCCCAGATGAGTTCTATTAACTGTATTTTTCTGTGATATTTGGGAGGTCCAGAAAAGATTGTAGGTACCACATTGTGCTTTAAAATAGGTCTTATCCTTTGAAGTGTTTGTAAAGTATTGTCTTTATTCTTATAAATATAACCAGCCCATACGAGGAATACTGTTCACTTGTGCTGTTCACCCACTTCTGTTTATGTCGTTTACTGGAAGCACAATTGCTAGTACAACCTGGTACTACACACTTTGCAGGCATCTGTTTATCTTTATAGTTTCGTTTGTGCAGGTAAATGATTAGAAACACATTAAAAATCACCTTGAAATGTTCTTTTTATTCTGGAAGGTTATGTTCGGCCATGGTTTGGTATGTCCTCTATTCCTGGTACTACACACTTTGCAGGCATCTTTTTATCTTTATAGTTTCGTTTGTGCAGGTAAATAATTAGAAACACATTAATAATCACCTTCCAACCATATTTTTTGCTCTGGAAGAATACACATGACACAACAACAAATAAAAACTCGGCCCGCTGATTCAGTGTTGCCATATTTCATGCTCCGGCCTAGTGAGTAAAGTCGGCCATGCAATAAGTAATAGCAAAGTACCAGGTATTTTTGATACAACTAATAGACTAATGAATACCAGAATACCTAAACTAAATTTAACGTGACACTAGTACCTAGTGTACACGGTGTACACCCCGCGATAAAAGTTTAAATGTGTCTGCAGTTCTGCACACTAGTTATAGCACCAACAGTAAGATAAGAAAGTTCCTATTATTTTCACGCCCTTCTAAGTTTTAATGTTGGCAGCCCTGGGAAAACACTGCCTAAGCGAGTGACGTGCGAGTGACATTAACGGGCCCATGTCAGAGGAAAATTGTTTTTTGTAGTCTTTTCCTCTAAAATTCCACACATCATGACGTCTGGGAAGGATACGATGGGGTAATTATAGAGCCATTAATCTAATAAAATACTTTAAGGGTGGGAATCTAACGTAGACTCATAGTTACAAAACACCTATACACACCCACATATCACTCGGCTCTTTAATAGGCTTCTGCTCATCAAGTGTACATCGGGAATCCTTAATTTTCTTAGCGAAAGCTGAAGCCATTTCTTTTTTTAGGGAGCAGCCTATTTTCACTTGCAAAGCCCACGTATTCCACATTGATCCAAAAACGAAGAGATCATGGATGCCCGCGTCCAGTTCGGCGGTTTCTGTGTCGTTTTTTTACGATTCCTCGAGGAGTCTCTACAGAATAATCAGCGTCGAAGGGCAGAAAGCGGTTATCAACAGCACTGTTACACCCAACATGACCTTCACCAAGACCTCGCAGAAGTTTGGCCAGTGGTCGGACGTAAGGGCTAACACTGTATATGGACTAGGCTTCTCTTCGGAGGCTGAGCTACAGAAGGTGAGTAAATGTTGAAGAATAAGTAAGAAATATACATTACATATGAAATGGGTCACGTTTAGTGTTCAAAGAACTAGGCTTAAAACCACCTAAAGTAGTTTTTCCGAGGGGTGAACCGGTCGTGAATTGTGGTGTACAAGTTACAGGAATTGGCATGAATTGGCATGAATTGCCTTGAATTTGCCAAGAATTGTTGTGAATTTCATGAATTACCATGAATTGCCATGAATTGCCAGAATTACCATGAATTGTGTCGAATTCAATAGGAATTGTCTAGAATTGTCATGAATTGCGATGAATTTCTCAAATTTTACCATCCACTGCGCATGATCAGTTGATCCCGAATCGTCAACACGTGTTATTCCGATGGCGTCGCTTGCGAGATTTTGTAGTATTGTACGCGTCAAAAATATAAGAGCAGTTTACATTTCTGTCTTCCCACCGAGTGCCGAAACTACAAAGGATCAAAGAAGCCCGACGAGTGGGGTGACTGTTTGCCTTTAGCATAGGCGTAGTTAGGTGGGGGCTTGCGGGGCTAAGCCCCCCCCAGGAATGAAATTAGCCCCCCCAAAAATCCAAAAATAACTCGTTTTGTTAAGTTTAATGTATCTTGGGCAATCCCCAGATCCAGGGACTTAAGCCCCCCCCCCCCCCCCCAGATTCAGGGACAACTACGCCTATGGCCTTTAGGCATGTTTTATTACCCTGGCGATAAAGCTGACACGTTCGTTAGTATATACAGGGTGTCCCACGAAGATTAAGACAAGCAATATATCGGAACTGGCAGTAGTAACGAATTATAATTTTGGGGGTGTAAATTAGAGCAAATGTAGTATCTGTTCCTATTATTGTGTCACCCAATGAGGTATTTGTTTTTGATCACGTGACGTCAGATTCAAAATTTTTAATGGGACACCCTGTCTATTTGGGACTTTTTGTGTTCCTCCCGATAAATCAATTCCAACAAGCTAACACACTTGGGGTCTAAAGTGATTAATTCAAGAGCTAGGGGTACTTACAAGATGGTACCACTACACTGATTATGATATGTACCCCTATAGTTATTATTTTGGTAGTGTTTTTTGAATGTAACACCGTATGGTTGTATTTTAAATCGGAGTCTCTGCTAATACCCTATCTCGCCTTGTAATTTTTTTTTTTCGCGTTTGCGACGTTGCCAAGTTATAAATTATTTTTCCAAAATTTCAAACAAACATAATTCCAATTTTTATGGATCGAACACACTGTATATTTTATTTAACATAAGGCCTTTACGGAAACTGTGATCGGGTTAACCCGATCAGTTGGATCACTGATCCTGACGTTCTGAAAGTGATCTGGGATAGGCCAGAAATAGGGTAGTTCACTCTTGTACAGTAAGTGATTGCGATCGGATGATTCAGATCAGTAGCTGCTTTACTTAACCATCTGTTTTTTATTGTTAAACCAACTTTTTCGTTGTTCGATGTCCGTTAAATTAATGGAATCATAAATTCCACTTGACAGCCGTTTGACATATATAACTGATCTATCCGGATCCAGATCAGTGTTTCCGTAAAGGCCTATAGAAGTACTCCCTAGTAATGGTTTACGGCGCGAGCAAGTTTTAAGTGGTCATACTATCTATTTAGAATACAGGGTTAGTAAAAGGTACAAGAACGCTTAAATATCTCCACAACTTGCACAGGTGGAAGGTTAAAATTCAATACCTATGCGTTTTCGGATATGTATGCAAAATTCAAAAACTCTAACAGCAATGTTGCCAGACTGACTACTCTTACGTTAATTTTGTTATTTTAAACAGAATGCTCTATTTATTTTTATTTCAATGAATAGTGCACGTTGGATTTAGTAAGGCCTCACAATTACAATTTTTTTTTTTACTAATTACTGAGATACGGCATCACTGCTGTTTCAGCAAACAGTACGGGAACGCTTTAATATCTCCACACTGCCACAGCTGAAACGAAAAACACCAATACCGGAGAGTTTTACAACATGCAAAATAAAAAAATTCTAATATCATTGTTGCCAGATTTACCACTTTTACGTTGGACTTCATAAATAGGGTATTCCACTCAAAATTATGACGAGACAGGTAAAATTGATAAATCTGACAACACCCATGTTAGCATTTTTGAATACTGTATGTTCAGAAGCCCCCAAGTATTGAATTTCACCATTCCAGCTGTGGTAGTTTTGGGAATATTAAAGTGTTCGGGTACTGTTTACTGAAAAAGCGGTGTTGCCGTATCTCAGTAATTAATAGAAACAAAATTTTGAAATTGTGAGATCTTGCTAAATTCTACATGCGCAATTCATTGCAATAAAAATAAGTAAGAGGATTCTATTTAACATAACAAAATTATGACGTGTAACGTACCTAAAAGTGGTAAATCTGGCAACACTGCTGTTAGAATTTTTGAATTCTGTATGTTCGAAAACTTGCAGGTGTTTATTTTATCGTTCCAGCTGTGCAAGTTTTGGAGATATTTAAGCGTTCCTGTACCTTTTACTGACCTGATATTCGAAATAGATAGTATGAGCAAGGAAAACGGTTTTATTTTTTTAGGGACACCACTTAAAACTTGGTCACGCCGTAAACCATTACTAGGGAGTACTTCTATGTTAAATAAAATATACAGTGTATTCTATTAATAAAAATCGGGAATATGTTTGTTTGAAATTTTGGAAAAATAATTTATAACTTGGCAAAGTTGCAACCGCTAAAAAAAATATTACAAGGCGAGATACGGTATTAGTAGGAACTTTGATTTAAAATAAAACATACAGGGTGTTACATTTACAAAAACAAAGCTAAATGACTTTCACATTGCCATAATTTAAAATTCTGCCAAAAACACCCTGTAGATGCGCATAGTTAGTAACATCCAAAATAGAGAGTTTAATAGTTCTTTTACTCGAATCAACAGTCACACATAATAATAATAATACCATTTTCTTGTTTTCCCATTGCATGAAGAATAACCCTAATGATATTTAGCCATATTTAGCTTTGCAAAACGAGATTCATAGGCCTAATTTACCAACTCTGGGGTCCGCAAAATATGTGGGTTGTGTTGGTAAACTGATTGTGTTTAAAAATACATAAATACATAATTAACCAGAAGAGGAAATATTTGAAATCGAGGCATAAATGGGTAAAACTTTATTACAAAAAATCGCATTATTGTAGATGTAAGGATATGAGTACAGTCTAGGTGTTTAAAATAATAAATGTAGTGTGGTGTGCAAAAACATCAGTACTGAATTGGCATGAATTGTCAGGAAGTCCCATGAATTGTTTGAATTGCCATGAATTGTCTCGATTTTTTATGAATTGTCATGCAATTCCTTGAATTGTGTGAATTGTTTGAATTTTTTGAATTGTTTTACATGGGAAGCATATGAATTGTGTGAATTGTTTGAATTGTGGTGTACAAAATTTCCGTGATCGGTTCACCCCTCGAGTTTTTCAGAGCAATATGAAATTTGGAAGGCAAATTTAGCTGTCACATTCCAATTGTTTATCTGTGACACTTTTCAGGATGCAGTGCTTACTTGATTTTATTTAAATAGCTCCTCTAAGCAAAATTGACTCCTTTAGAGGCCTATTTGATTTTGCATTTGCATTTGTTTCAAAATTTTGTCTAATAGACGGCAAATAATCTGAAAATTATGCATGGAATCAGCTCAATATCTTCAAATAAGGTACATTCTGATCAATATTACATAGTACTCCTATAAAATGTTTTGGGTTTTTGAGCATATATTCTTATATAAAAATTAGTTACCTAATATTTACTATGGTGATAAAACTGTATATTGCAACCTGTTTACTTTATGACTACTATGTTTACCTATCACGTACTTATGTGTGTTCTAAAAGTAGTTGCTATAGCTTCTCGCCTTGAGGTATTTGCTTAGATTATCAGAAAAACACAAAAGATCCACAAAATCAGTATAATGTTACTTGTTTTGGAAAATAGTATCAGGACCAGGAATTGCTTCAGCAAACTTTTGGAATTTGGGTCATTTTTTCACAACACAACAAAATACTAAAATACTATAGGTCTGTTTTTACAGCAATCACAAACTAGTCAGTGTCAATTTGATTGGCCAGTACTAGTCAGAAATAGTTTGACAACTGCAATGGGGAATACTGATTGGCTCTGACTGGTTTGTGATTCTCTGTAAAAACAGACCTTATAATAAAAATGCAATAATACAATAATAATTTCTTTTAGATTATAATTATATCATAGTAACCCTGAACTGTAGCTGTGATGCCTTGATACTGATAACAGTAACACCTAACACATGCTATGCTTTCTTTTATCTCTTTTTGTAAAAAAAACTATGCATAACTTCCATTATCTTTCCCTTTTGCTCATTCAATTATTTACCAAGTGCTAACTTCTAGTACTGTTTTACATTCGCTAGGGATGCTCTGGCAAGTATAGTCTGTATTTAAAGCAAAGAGATCATTTAATATATCCAGCGCAAGTCCAATGGAATATTTGGAATATAGTTTACAGCTAGTAACTGTATTCTATCTTTACAAGCATCATCCAAAATAATCTTGACCTTAATGTATAGTTGTCACTGCTTTGAACTGTTCTTATGGTGTTATCTCTTTTTGTTTCAGTTTATTGACAAATTCAACGAAGTGAAAGAGGCAACCAGGTCGGCAATCAGCAAAGTGACAGCTAATGGTGGAGCAGCTGTCACACCTGTCACCAGTGCAAATGCCAGTCCCATCACAGCCAGAGCTGCCAATGCGGCCCCTGATCAATCAGATAATTTGCTTGAACCACCTGGTATGTATTATTCTTCAATAGTGAAAAATGGGGCCATATTTTAGGCCACCTGGTGGATAGAGGGGAAAAAACCAAAACACTGTCAAATTGTGGTATTCCCAAGAGCTCAATTTGCTCAATGATGCTTAGTTTTAAAGATTATACAGTAAGGGTCAGTATTGTTATGATATAGTTCTTACTTGTTATTTGATTTCACTTGGAACTTATGCAAACGATTATAGAGTAAGAGCAACTACATTCTGAAAAAAACAAACGTTTAAATTTGATCAAAGCAATTAGTAACAACATAAAGGGAGGTCTAGAATACTGATGTCAAACATAGGTACATTTTTGTATTACCTATACCGAGTAATATTCTAAACAGTACCCTGTACCCAGTACCTATTACCAGTATTCCAGGGCGAATCAGTAGTCAGCATTGTAGGGTATACCAATACCGAAGACAATGGTAGAAACAACCAGGAGAGGTACTGGTACAGGATACTCAGCGCACTGTTTTGGGATTTGGTAATAATCGGTACTGGTTGAAGCAGCTTTGATCGGAACCTCAGAGTATTTGGTGGTGTAACGGGTATTTCATACCAGGTAGTTACAATATTGACGTCACTAGTCTAGAACTACATCCATTAGATAGTAAAAACTAAAACTTCTGTGGCAGTTTCTTGTAATGTATTGAATAGCAGGCAGAATAACTGATGAGGCTATTCATGGCCGACTCTGCACTAGGCCGGAGCCTTAGATGTGGCAACGTGGCTTAGCTGTCAAATAGTGGGCCTATAGTTTCAGAATAATTATTACATTTTATATGTATTAGAGTTCATCTGGGTTAATAAATTAAGAAAAAAATGCTTTTTAGAACTACTACTACTAATACCACTTACATCTGATGTCTGGTTCATCATAGTCAGACACTACAAAATAAAAATAAAGCAACCTGTTTCCTGCTGCCACTTCCACTTAAATGAACACTCAATTTACTTTGTAAATTGTCACTTGAGCTAGAAAAATTCACTATTAGGTCACTGTGAAGCCATTCTTGCTGGTCTTGATTCCCTTTCACTATAAAATCTTTTCGTAGGTATGCCCAGATGCATGCCCTCGTTGGCTTGCCCAGATGAGTTCTATTAACTGTATTTTTCTGTGATATTTGGGAGGTCCAGAAAACATTGTAGGTACCACATTGTGCTCTAAAATAGGTCTTATCCTTTGAAATGTTTGTAAAGTATTGTCTTTATTCTTATAAATATAACCAGCCCATACGAGGAATACTGTTCACCCACTTCTGTTTATGTCCCTTATTGGAGGCACAATTGCTAATGAACACTCAATTTACTTTGTAAATTTTAACTTGAGCTAGAAAAATTCACTATTAGGTCACTTTGAAGCCATTCTTGCTGGTTTTGTATTCCCTTTCACTATCAAATCTTTTCGTAGGTATGCCCAGATGAGTTCTATTAACTGTCTTTTTCTGTGATATTTGGGAGGTCCAGAAAACATTGTAGGTACCACATTGTGGTTTAAAATAGGTCTTATCCTTTAAAATGTTTGTAATTATTGTCTTTATTCTTATAAATATAACCAGCCCTTATGAGGAATACCTTTCACCCATTTCTGTTTATGTATTGGAAGCACTAATTCCTAGTACAACCTGGTACTACACACTTTGCAGGCATCTTTTTATCTTTATAGTTTCGTTTGTGCAGGTAAATAATTAGAAACACATTAAAAATCACCTTCCACTCTTCGTTGTTACTCTGGTAGGTTATGTTGGTATGTCCTTGATTGGCTAGTGCAACCTGGTACTACACACTTTGCAGGCATCTTTTTACCTTTATAGTTCCGCTTGTGCAGGTAAATAATTAGAAACACATTAAAAATCACCTTCCAACCATATTTTCTGCTCCTGGAAGAATACACATGACTTAACCTCAAATAAAAACTCTGCCCGCTGATTCAGTGTTGCCATATTTCATGCTCCGGCCTAGTGAGTAAAGTCGGCCATGGGCTATTGTTTGCATGATCGAGAAATGCGATCAGTACAAATATGATGCCAGTGGTATCCAACGGTTTGGGGGAAAATTAAAATGACTGGTCAAAGTCTCTCCACAAGAGTGAAGAGTAAAAGGGTTTGAATCCCGTTAGCGCCACATTTATTACAGCACTTTATAAGAGCATTTGATTGAGTATTTTTCGTTTATTAGGTGCAGCGGTGATGCCGATAACCCCGACGTCAAAAGCGACCGCGGCGGACGACGATTTGCCCCATCCCCGGAGCCATTCGATGTCCGGGGTGGCGGGCAGCGACAGCCCCAGTCACGGCAAGATTTCCGGGGACAAGTACTCCGGCGCCGGATCCAACCATCCCATAGACATGCAGCTCAAGTACGAGAACGACAGGCTCAAATTGGCGCTCGCTCAAAGGTTGGTCACCTACATTTACTACCATAGTCTAATCTATCCAGAGGGTTGGGATATACAGGGTGTTTCATAAGTTGGGACATTTTTTCATACAGCGGATAGTATTCGCCAAAATGAGTGTTTTTTCCCAGTAATACATAAACGAAATATTTAGAGAAAACAAGATACTGACCGCTAAAGAAATCCTCAATCCTAATTCCGTCCCTGGGCAATGGCTCACCATGTCATAATATCACAACAAACAAGGCAGCGCTAGCGGTGCCGATGCCGGTGAGAAAACACTAAAACAGACAGTTCGTCATACGTCGCGTTGCTGTGGCATAGTGCACGAGAGTGCTTGACTTGTTGCATCTGACAATCGGACTTTAAAAACAACAACAATAGCGCACGTTTGTAACAATAATGAACTGGTGGACATGATTTTAATGTACAGTGAGTGTGGTCAAAATACCGTTGTGGCTTCGCGAGTGTATGCCGATCGTTTCCCTAACCGTACTCGCCCTGTACCGCGTCGATTTGTCTCGCTCGTGCAAAGATCTAGAGACACAGGATGTTTGAATCCACATCGTGGTGGACACGCTGGAAAAGCCTACAGTATATTCAATCCCAAGATAGACTCCAAATAAACAGTCGCATGCAACATTCGCGTGGTTACTGTCCGCTAACGTCTGCGACGGCACCAGCTATAGTCCAGTGAAATTTTAAATGACTATTTAAAAGAGTTGCCCTATGAGCCCATTGCAACTCAAAAGTAGCCAGTTGCCAGTTTGAAATGATCATTAGGCAATGAACATTGACATTGCATATTTGCATCTACTTTCCAGTCAGCCTTGGAGATTTTGACTTGCCAGATTATAACACACAATTTGCACATAATGTACTGGACTATTAGGGATCCCACCGACACGAGCCGATCACGCACGCGGGCTTGTTTTCATTTGGTCTAGCTTGGCTGTGAATACAGTGTAGACAACCTCGTATGGTCCAAATTGAAGAAGACATCGTAAATCGTACTTTTACCTCTAAGAAAACGCCTGCGACAGGACCGCACTTACAACTGCGTAGCAACCAAATAGTGAGTACTTGCTTGACATTTTTTTTACTGTTTTGCTGCTGGTTCACCGTGCATTAGCTTTGCCGTTCCAAGGGCCGTTGCTTCTAAAGAGGAAAGTCCCAACTTTTAGAACACCCTGCATGTGGAAAATAAAGAGTTGTCTCGACTGTTGACAGGACGTTAAGTATTCCTTTATTTTGGAAAAACTTCACACAAACTTGAAAACGTGAGAGTGCGTTTAAAAAATGAGTTAGCCACTGTTCAACAAAAAATCACATTTTTTAAGCAATTGTTGTTGGTGACCTCTCACTCTTCTACCCCTATTCAAACGGAGTCTGCTCGACTGAACTATCCTCTATGGACTAGTATCAAGAAGTTAAAAGTAGAATTTTCGCATGCAGCACGTTGTATGGTATACAAAAATAGTCGCAAAAGAGCGTACGGTCACATTTTTTTAACGCTTAGTATCTCAACAAAATGGTTTTGAAATCCAAGAACTGAAATTTAAATGCAGCCAACAGTGTTGCAAAGCGTGGTTTTGATCGCGCGGCCAGTGTTGTGTGTGCTTTCACCATTTTTTGTAATACCTTCGTGAAGGACGTTGATGCAAGAGAAAAGGAAAATGTTAATAGTATTAAAATAAAAAAGAAGACATAAACAGCAAGTGAAACAGTGGAGTATCAGGCATTTAAGGGAGATGAAATAAAACTTTTTCTATTGATGCGTTAATCAATTTTAATTTTACGGAAATAATATGTAATACGTATCATCCATGAACATTTTATTGGCACAGCATACAAAATTAAACGATCATGAACACTCAACAGTCAGGTACCCTAGTAGCCACAACACATAATCCATTTTATCACTGTAATATCGCAAAACAAACCCTTTTGTTATTTAGTTACTGCAAAAAAGATTTTTTTTTGAGTGCGACAATTGTCTAAATAAATAATTCAAATAAAATAAGTCAGAGCTGAATTGAGTTTTTTTTCAAAAATCTTGGTAGGGGTAATAGGGTTAATTATCTTGGTAGGGGTAATTAACCCTATTACCCCCCCCCCTTGTATACGCCTGTGGTGTTGCCAAACCTCCATCCTGAATTCAAGAACTCCATGGTAGGCAAAAGGTTAGGTGGCATTATCAGTTAATTCAAATTTTCTTATATGCAGGAAAATGTATGTACGAAAAGCATATCAATGTACCAACATTTACATGGTCATTTGATAAACTGATAACTTTAGAATGTTAAATAGACTAACGGACTCATTAACACATAGAAATGAGCTCTAAACTGCAATTTGACCATTACAGCGCTACCTTAATTTCAGAAATGGGTGGTTTCTGGTTTCAGATTCAGACGTATTAATGCCAACTAGATATTACTGCAGTGCGGAATACAGAACATAGTGCGGAACTCAGAACTATGTCAGACTGTCATTCGTCACAGTGATTGAGATTTGACACTTATGTCCTATGAATATTTTGTAAATCTTCAAATATACGTCGTTCGTGTTCTACCACTCTACCGTTCCTACTCTGTGTTTCTACTGCGTCTGAGTTTTATGTTTTCGTTGTGCTTTTCTCAGTCGAACATCTTCCATAATGGAATCTGTAAAACAGGGACAGGTCAGTCACCTTTCTTCGATATTCCAGGCTGTGAAGCTCCTTTGTGAGGTTAGGCGTATCGATTAGTGTAATCGCTCTTTTCTGGATAGTGTCCAGAAGCTTTAGAGAGTGCTTCGGAGCGCATCCCCACACATGGGAGCAATACTCAAGCGATGGTCGGATCTGTGCCTTGTAGAGCAGCAGCAGTTGCTCTGGTGTATACAACTTCCTACAGCGGAACAAAACTCCAAGCTTTTGGGATGCCGTTTTAGCAATACTGACGACGTGGTCGTGCCAGGACATGTTATTGACCCTCCATTTCCACGGTTGGTAAGCCATCGTGAGACTTCTTTGTAAGTGTTGTTGCCCGAGTTTTTTGTACGTTGAACTGTACTTTATTTGCTAAGTTAGTTTAGTTTTTATACTTATTATTTTTTTATACGATACAACTGGTGTATTGGGAGGATTGAAGTATAAACAGCGTTCTGTTCTGTGTTCAGAACTTTAACTCTACTAGCTAGCTAGCTTTACTAACTCTACTAGCTACTACTAGCATCAGTAGTTACTCTGGTGAGTACAGCTTCCTATAGGGGAACAATACTCCAAGCTTCTGGGGATGTCGATTTAGCAATGTTGACGACGTGGTCATGCCAGGACATGCTCAGAGTAACAACTGAACATAGAGGTAGTAAACAACTAATTCTAATAGGCCAACATCTTTTCTTACGTTGTCATATCCACCACCAGATACGGCAATCATAATTGTTTACTATCGTCTTAATTATATAGTATCCAGTAATATTCCATTCTACGTTAAAAAAGACGGTATTTTGATGGTTCATATATGATTACAGCAAAATCAATAGATATGTTGACCTCTACTGCGTTACTGCATGTTTCATCATAAACGCAAATTCTGTCTTACATAAATTTTGAGGAGTTGGCAACGCCTATCCAATTTTCATACGATTTGTTTACAGTAAACTCCGATTGTCAAACGTTTGTTTTGTTTGTGCGTCTTTTGTGCTTGGTCAGTAAAATCGAATTCGCTATTTGTTGGTAACTGTAGTGAAGCTTTACGGACTTGCTGTGCTATATTCGAGTGTAGTTTAACAGTTTTTCGAGATGGGACAGTGCAGAGCAGTGTTTGTAACATGGGTTGCATTGGAAGAATTTGCAGGTTAATTGGCAATGTTTGGGTCTGAAGTGTCAAAAGATGATGGCTTTGAGCACGCCATGCTAAAGTGGTTTGTTTACTACCTCTATGTTCAGTTGTTACTCTGAGCAGGACACGTTATTGTTGATGTTGATCCCCAAAATCTTGACGGAAGGTGACTCAACCGTTGGATGGCCCTTCATTTTCGCAGTTGGTAAGCCAACGTGTAGCTTCTTCGTAAGTGTTATTGGCTGAGTTTTCTGTACGTTGAAGTGTACTTTATTTGCCTATTTCACCATGCTATACGCTAAATCGTTACGCAATTAGAGATGCGGCAATTAATAGAAGAAATAGATCGCAGACACACACACACACACACACACACATACAAACAGACATTAGTCGCATTGCCTGAACACACACAGAGAGGAAAAGAAAACGAATAGTAATTACATAGCGTACACCGGCGTGAGGCTTCGACGCATAAAAAACAATCAAACCGTTTCTTAGCCGCTAATTGATAAAATATGGCATCAGGCCACGCGAATCGCTGTTTTTCATATGCGTGCAGGCGGGCGTGACCGTTTCTGCGTTCTGCGTTCTCGCAAACATGTGATTTTTATTATTATCGCCTGCGGTTATTAAGGAAGAGTGTGTCATTGTGTAATAGACAGATGTTATACAGTGTACTACCGATTTTATTAGAGCTACCGCGGGTTGTACCGGGTGTTTCCTCATACTTGGCGACCCCTCTTATGTTTTTTATTTGAAGAGGTAGAAAAAAGTTTCTATAGAGGGTGTCCTACGACGATTAAGACAAGCAATATATCGGAACTGGGCAGTAGTAGAGAATTATGATTTTGGGGGTGTAAATTAGAGCAAATGTATTTTTTCCTGTTATTGTGTTACCCAGTTATGTGTTTGTTTTTTGTAACGTGACGTCCGATTCAAAATGATTAATGGGACACCATGTATATTGTGCGTTTTTGTGTTCCTCTCGATAAAAAAGTTCCAACAAACTAGCACACTTGGGGTCTAAAGTGATTTATTCAAGAGCTACAGGTACCTAAAGGATTGTAAACAAAGAAAGACTGGCAAAATAATTTAGCAGTTGGGGCAGTGGCAGCTCGTGCCAACTTAGAGAGGTAGTGCCAGACTGACTGCCAACATTTCAAACCCATATAAAGTAGAAAAAAAGTACTTATAACTAGACGATAAGCCGAAATTAACTGAGTCTTTATGTACGACTTACCAAGCATCGATAAACTGAAAACATTATTCATATGCACTTTATATTTTTCATGAGTTTTCATTTTCTCCTATATATGAATAAAATCATCCGTGTTTTTTTTCGCCAAAGTGTCATCGCCTCTAAAGGGAACACACACAAAACAAAACAGTTTGTTCACTTCTTCGCAGTTAATTATCCAAAGTTTTCATCATAAATAGTTTTATTAAATTTACGACAACGCGATTTCTGTCCACTACCAATACGTTTTTCAATTTTTCTTCCAGCGGAAGATTACTAAATGAGTTTATTAATGCGCCAATTTTATTCATTTTCGTTCTAATGATATATTTTAATTAAACACAAAAGAGATACCGATCCGAAAACAGCGCACAACTCACTCAAACTAGGTAATAAGATCTAAATTTCAGACCTTCGACGAGAAAAGTCGACATCAGCATCAAACATAAACAAATCGAAATTGCTGAAACAAAACAAAAATTGTGAACCATGAATGGAAATATGGGTAATGTGCCTGGCACGATCTACTTCGGATTTTCGTATTTAAAATCTATCCAAGCGTCCAGCATAGCGTTATCTCTGTCAGCGTTTGTCATAAGACTTCTCTCACTCTGTTTGTGCCTTGTAAGAAACGGCACGGCAGGCTGTTGCCATCTCGCCGTTTCGTCGCGTCGTCAGCTCTCATCATGTGAGTTGCGACGATGCCACGTGTTGCCTTGAGTTTTCGGCGCCTGCCGAGGTGAACATCGTCTCTAAGGAGGAGGAAAAGCGGACCAAATATCAGGAGTTGCTCGGACAACTTCGCAGGCTCTGGCCAGACTACACTGTAAGTCTGCTGGTTATGGTCATTGGATCCCTAGGTGGAATGAGGAATACGCTGCTCTCTGCACTGCGCAAAATACCGGTGTGCCGTGCGGCGGCGCACATCTTAGCCGCCAGAATGCAGAAGGCAGTCATCCTTGGGTCCCTTCGTCTACTTAGGGCGCACGATTCGCGGACCCAGTGATTGCTCACCTCACGGTGTGAGGAGTAGTCATTGGGTAATGGAACAGCAGCCCGGTGTGTCGGAGCCCGGGCTGCACTTTTTTGTTTTAAACATAATAATAACGTTTATTGATAATGAACAAATGATAGGGAGAATAGAAAGCTCCTACAATAAACGTGTAGTACCCAAAAAAGTTAGGCATAACTTGTGCTTGGGCTTACAATGAAAAACAGTACTCTAAAACTAAAAAAAACATTACATTCTAAAATTTTTTCTTATCATTAGTTATAGACCATATCAGGTAAGTCATTTCAGGTATGAAGTTGTGTACATCAGGGTATATTTCCATATCATGTGGGTTTATAGACAAAATCAGAATATAATTCCAAATCGGGTTTATGTCTTGTCGGTGAGAAATAACATATACATAGTTCATAAATACTTCTTAAAAATAATACATGTTTCTTAGATCTATCATTTGGTGGATTTTAAGTCTAGGTTGACTCGAAATCCAAAATTTTAATTGTTTTTTCACACTATAGATATTCGTCGTCTCTTTGATTTGAGAGGGAATTATGTTATAAAATTTCGGGCCTAAAAAGGTAAAACTCCTTTGACCTATACTTTTACTCAATTTTGGTATGCATACTGAGTTTTCCTTTGATCTGGTTTGATGATGATGCGTGACAGGATTCAAGAGATGCTTATTTTTTGTAAAATACGTGAAAACTTTTTCAAAATATAGTTGTCTGCAATCATAAATGTCTGATTCATTATAAAGGATGTCGGTTGGATAACAAATTGTTTTGCGGAGCATAAGTTTTAGAATCCATTTTTGAGCTATTTCCAGTTTCTTGTAGTATTTGTTAGTCACTGCCCCCCATGCTAGGATTCCATATGATAATAATGGTTGTACTAATGTTTTATATAATGTAAATAAATATTTTGTAGGAAGAATGTCTCTGAAAAATTTGAACTTTGGTATTAGGCATCGCAATCTCTTTGTCAAGCTTTCTATTTGTTTATCCCACTTTAGATGACAGTCTAAGATAATCCCTAGGTATTTTACTCTTTCTGCCGACTTCAAAATCACTTTTTCATTACTAGTAGATAGATTCAGGTTGATACTCGTGAATGCGGGAGAGTTCCTTCCGTCACAAGAAAAAGCCATATACAAAGTTTTTTCGAAATTCACAGTCAATATTTTATTATTGAAAAAGCCTATGATATGTTTGAAATCCTCTTCAATTAAACTTTTCAAACAGTTCCAAGTATTTGCCGTATAAAACACTGCTGTGTCATCTGCAAAACCAATAATTTCACCTTGTGTATGTAACTTGAATAAATCATTTATGTAGAGGTTGAATAACATTGGTCCAAGCACTGTACCTTGTGGTATACCGTAAGTGACTTGCTGGAGATCACTTACCGTATCATTTACTTTCACACACTGATATCTACCACTCAGATAACTTTCAAGTAACGCAAGGGTGTTTCCGCGAAAACCTAAACTTTCCAATGTTGCTAGTAATTCTTGGTGTTCAACAGTATCAAAGGCTTTTTTCAAATCTATAAAAAGACAGGCCGACGGAGTTCCTTGGTCTATGCTCTTATATACATTTTTCATCAGGCTTGCGACTGCATCTTGCGTCGATTTTCCTTCTTGAAACCCATATTGTTGTTGAGATATTAGATTATGTTTTTTAATGAAGCTAGTAAATCTGAGTTTCAGAACTTTTTCGAATATTTTTGAAAAAACGCTGAGCAATGAGATGGGTCTATAGTTACCTACTTGGGTTTTTGCTCCTGATTTGTATAATGGTTTGATTAGTGCTGTTTTTAGTGCCGAGGGAAAAATTGCCTTGTCTATGCAAGAGTTGATTAAATATGAAAGAATGCTTGAGATATTACTGTTAATCTGTTTGAGTGTATATGATGTAATGGTGTCTAGGCCTGGTGACTTTTTTGGTTTTAAGCTAGATATGATATTAGTTATCTCATATGGATCTGTTGGCATCAGGTATATGGAGTTGTTTATTCTTGATCTTTCGAAGTCTTTCTGTTTATCGGTTAAATTTTCTGCCAGTTTCTTACCTATGTTTGAAAAATATTTACAAAACGCATTCGCTGTATCCTTATCATTTACTGTTTTTTGTTGTGTTGTCGGGTATTCTACAAAATGAATATCAAAGTTTTTATGTGGTTTATGGTATTCGTTAACAAACTGCCACATTTTGCTTGGACAGTTGTATTGTTCATCTACCTTGTTTCTAAGGTAATTTATTTTTGCCTGTTTAATAACGTTCGTAAGCTTATTTCGGTAGGATTTAAACTCACTCAATAATTATATAATTTTTTTCGGTACCGTTACCACTACAAGGGTAGCGATACCACCTTGGAATCGCTCAAAAAGTATCTAAGATAAAAATACTGGATATTAGTGCAGAAGTATCGATACATTTCAAGTATCGAAGTATCGTGAGCATCCCTACAAATAATTATACAAAAGGGGGAATGCGCGTGTAATTGCCGCCAACCTGAGATATTGTGCTGATTTTTTACTATGCTATTATTCCGCTGACAGAGCTCTCTATGCAAGACCGAAAGAGCGCTCTCTCTCCCTCTCTTTTTTTTATTTGCCCTTGGTGCTATTTCTACACTCAGTGGACCAGCTCGTCTTTCGTGGGATCCAAGATGATCTGTCTCTTTGGACACTTTCTTATAGGTTATAGGAGAGAGCGCTCAGTTTCCTGAACGCAACCAATGTGACTGCCAAACCATGGCCGACTTTACTCACTAGGCCGGAGCATGAAATATGGCAACACTGAATCAGCGGGCCGAGTTTTCATTTGTTGTTATGTCATGTGTATTCTTCCAGGAGCAGAAAATATGGTTGGAAGGTGATTATTAATGTGTTTCTAATTATTTACCTGCACAAACGAAACTATAAAGATAACAAGATGCCTGCAAAGCGTGTAGTACCAGGTTGCAGCCCAGTAGAGGACTACCAAACCATGGCCCAACATAACCTTATTCCAGATTAAAAAGAACGTTGCAAGGTGATTTTTAATGTGTTTCTACTTATTTACCTGCACAAACGAAACTATAAAGATAACAAGATGCCTGCAAAGCGTGTAGTACCAGGTTGCAGCCCAGTAGAGGACTACCAAACCATGGCCCAACATAACCTTATTCCAGATTGAAAAGAACGTTGCAAGGTGATTTTTAATGTGTTTCGACTTATTTACCTGCACAAATGAAACTATAAAGATAAACAGATGTTTGCAAAGTGTGTAGTACCAGGTTGCACTAGCAATTGTGCGTCCAATAAGGGACATAAACAGAAGTGGGTGAAAGGTATTCCTCGGAAGGGCTGGTTATATTTATAAGGATAAAGACAATAATTTACAAACATTTCAAAGGATAAGACCTATTTTAAAGCACAATGTGGTACCTACAATGTTTTCTGGACCTCCCAAATATCACAGAAAAATACAGTTAATAGAACTCATCTGGGCATGCATCTGGGCATACCTACGAAAAGATTTGATAGTGGAAGGGAATCAAGACCAGCAAGAATGGCTTCAAAGTGACCTAATAGTGAATTTTTCTAGCTCAAGTGAAAATTTACAAAGTAAGTTGAGTGTTCATTTAAGTGGAAGTGGAAGTGGCAGCAGGAAACAGGTTGCGTTTATTTTTATTTTGTAGTGTTTGACTACGGTGAACCAGACATCAGATGTAAGTGGTATTAGTAGTAGTAGTAGTAGTTCTAAAAAGTATTTATCTTAATTTATCAACCCAGATGAACTCTTAATACATATAAAATGTAATAATTATTATTCTGAAACTATAAAACAATTTACGGTAACCGGACCACTATTTGACAGCTAAGCCACGTTGCCACATCTAAGGCTCCGGCCTAGTGTAGAGTCGGCCATGCAAGATGTAATATGTTGAGTGTGACACTTTAGACGTGGACCGTTCAGTATTCCGCTCTAACAGAGCGGTCTATGCCTAGCACCCCGAAAGAGCGCTCTCTCCTCTTTTTTGGCCCTTGGTGTTGTTTCTACACTCAGTGGACCAGCTCGTCTTCCATGGGATCCAAGATGGTCTGTCTCTTTGGACACTTGGTCGCCAAACTTTCTTATAGGTTATACCAAAGAGCGCTCACTTCCCTGAACGCAACCAATGCGACTGCCAAACTGACAAGTGACAACTGACAAGACAGTGTTGCCAACCCGAACTGACAATGTCGAGGACACAAGTGACACCTGTCAGTTCACATTCAGAATTCGAAATAGATTCTTACAACTAGGCAAATTGATAAATTATTAAATCTCCTGTACTATTATGTTGATTGGGCGATCTGCTCAGTGAAAGTTGTGCTTTATTGCTTTAGTTTTACATCGTTTTCGCGTCGTCCCGTCGAACAAGCGGACGTGATCGAACGAGATAAAGCCATAAAGACTCCTTATTAGGAGTTTTATAGATCTGATCATTCGGTAGCCGGTTTAACGTTCAATTTGAATGCGGTGCTTCCTGTCTTTGACTCAAACCAATGTAGCGTACTTTGGTGGTCGTTGTATATCACCTCTGACATTTGTGCCTTTTTTTATGGTCAGCCTCCCGCAAAGGCTGAAAGCCTGTGGCACTGTAGAAGCGCTGCGAGAGGATAAGTAACGGTGCACGTTAGATTTGAAACGATGCAGGTTGCAGCCGCCGGGAAACAAATTCCCCAGCAGCTCATTCCACAGCGTCGAAGTTCTCCCAAAGAAGAAATGTCCGAGGAGTAGAGACCTCGACTTGGTAAGGATGAGCTCGCAGAGCTTCTCTAGTGTTCCTCGTTCGGACGGCCTGCGGTGTTATTATCTGGAAGAGCTCACTCGAACATCCTCCCTGTAGAATCTGTAAAACAGGGACAGCTCAGCCAACCTTCTTCGATGTTCCAGGCTGTGGGGATTCTCTGTGAGGTTAGGCGTATCGATTAGTCTAATTACTCTGTTCCGGATAGTGTCCAGAAGCTCTAGAGAGTGCTTCGGAGCGCATCCGCACACATGGGAGCAGTACTCCAACGATGGTCGGATCTGTGCCTTGTAGCAGCAGTAGTTGCTCTGGTCTATACAGCTTCCTACAGCGGGATGCCGTTTTAGCAATATTGATGCCGTGGTCATGCCAGGACATGTTACTGTTGATGTTGATCCCCAAAAGCTTGACGGAAGGTGACTCGACTATTGGGCGACCCTCCATTTCCACAGTTGGAAAGTTAATGTGAGACTTCTTTGTCAGTGTTGTTGCCTGAGATAGTAACTTGCTGATTATACTTTAAAAAAGAATTGAGGATGTTGATGGTGGATGAATTCTTTGCCGAACGCCTTTGCCTAATGGGACTTCTAAACGGGCAATACTTTTACTGCAATGTGTGGCTGCAATAGTGTAGCCGGCAACATTCTCGGCAACAACGGCCAGACTGAGCAATATTTCTTGTATGGCGTAGCCATATAGCCACATACAGGGTGAGTGTTTAGTACCGGCTCGGTCGATAACACCACTACTATAGAAGATATCGAAAAAAGTTGTATATAAAAGTTGTAGCCACGGATATGCTCCTTGCTCAGAAAATATTTTGATTTATACAGGGTGATCCATAACTGCGTGGTGATGCAAACATGCATTTTTTTAAATGAGACATCCTACATATTATTCCATATTCAAATTCTACTAATGATTCCCGTTCTTCCAATATAGGATATTGTTACATTATACAGGGTATTTTAAAAGTTATGGCCATTTTTATATCCAAATCGCTGTCAATTGAACGTACTGTATATCCAAAAGTGATGAATTAAAAATCATTTTTTTACACGGATGGATAAAAAATATCATCTAGTTTTAAGATCGCCTATAAAAAAAGCCCGCTGCGCACACTAGTATACAGGGTGACATAGAACGCAAAATCTCGATTTTCTCTCTTTTTTTAAATCTAACCCCCACTATTTTATTATACCAAAGAATTGCATTTAATATGCTCTTTCATATTTATAAAGCACTTGTTATGGCTGAATTCATTAGTTTCTGAGATATTTCGATTTTTCTACAAATTTTAAATATACCTTCTGTTTGTTGACTAAAATTCATTAATTTTGAGAAAATACTGTCAAATTTAATTTGTGCTTAACAAACAGCTATAATATAAGGCCATATTAGTACTTGATCAAATCAAAACACTGGACTAAGGAGATAATGTAGGTCAAGTGTGCTGAGGAAACAATTTTATAGACGTCATGCATAATTATCAAGCAGATCTATCGGGTAGGCTATGGAATATTAAACGACACGGTCCAAATAAAACGATTCTTCAGTCTTTCAAACGCATTAGTTTTAGAGTGCCTCCGTTCTGGATATTGCCGTTCATAGTTCATATATTCTAGAGGCAAGTACGCAATTTCTCAAAGATTCTCCTAAATACCCTCAATGGAAACATTATTTTTAAAGCTCGTTTTTCACACAGTACGGCATTAAGGAGCAGGTTATAAAAACCGTCAATTTTTCAAAGCACACCTGATAAATCTGCTCGATAATTATGCGTCACGCCTACAAAATTGTTTCCTCGGCATACTTGACTTTATTATCTCGATGATTCAGGGTTTTGGATTCATCAAATACTATCATGACCTTATAATTTAGTTGTTCGTTAAATAAAAGGCATACTCGATAGAACTTGCTCAAAATAAATAAATTTCCGCACAAAAATAGATGCTATATTTTAAATTTGCAGAAAAATCGAAATATCTCAGAAACTGATGGATGTAGGTACAATAAGTGCTATACAAAGATGAAAGAGCATATTAAAAGCAATTCTTTGGTATAACAAAAGATTGGGGGTTACATTTAAAAAAAAAGGGAAAACTTGTATTTTGCATTCTACATCACCCTGTATACGAATATGCGTCGCGCGCTTTTTTTATAGCCGATTTCAAAACTAGATTATATTTTTTATCCATCCGTGTAAAAAATATGATTTTTGATTCGTCACTTTTTGATATACAGTACGTTAATTTGACAGCGATTTAGAGATAGAAATGGTCATAACTTTTGAAATACATTGTATAATGAATAATACCCTATATTGGAGGAACGGAAATCATTACTAGAATTCGAATATGGAATAATATATACCATGTCTCATTTAAAAAAATGCATGTTTGCATCACCACGTAGTTATGGATCACCCTGTATAAATCAAAATATTTTCTGAGCAAGGAGCATATCCGTGGTTACAACTTTTATATACAACTTTTTTCGCTATCTTCTACAGTAGTGGAGTTATCGACCGAGCCGGTACTAAAAACTCACCCTGTATATTCGGCATTGCCGATAGATATTTATGTGTTGCCGGCACATGGCCGGACGATCGCTTGGCTACCGAAAACATCGGCAATATTGCTCTATTTTGGTGTTTGTTTATTGTTGATATTGAACATTTTGGTAGGAAAATGGCTAATACTGGGACCAACGAGACGATTATTGATTTCATCAATGAAATACACTTACATCCTGAGTTATGAAGAGTGAAAGTTCCCAGATTTTCCTTGACACTTCATATTGTAACAAAAAAAGGTCAAACAAAAACTGAGTGGTATTTTTGAAAGTAGTATAGGCTCCATCATACCATGCTATCAAAACTTTTTTGTGTACTTCAACCCTTAACAATTACCCCCAACTTCTTTTTTAAAATAGCACTCCACAGCTTTTCCTGCATAAATGAAGTCATTATTTTATTTAACATCTTGTAGTGTCCTTGATTTCATACACAAACCATATTTTTCTTGAAGTCATAAGAATAAAATAAGAATGTTTGAGGCGTAATATTTTCGTAATAAAAAAGGATAGAAGAGACATTTTTTTTGAAAGCTTGGCATGATAGGTCATTCAGTACTCCTAAAAACCCAATTGGTTTTTGTTTTTTAGTTTTTTTTTGCAACAATATTAGCTGTCAAATAAATTCTTGTTTTATTTATATGATCTTACGGGGTAGACTTTTGTAACTCATTGATACAAATAAATTCAATTGAATAAGTTTGCGTATAACATCAAAGGATGCATAAGATTTTAAATCAATGCTATATTTGAAATCAAAAAGTTAAGGGCGAGTTTTCGGGGATGACGTACAAAAAAGATTTTGAATGCATGATATAGTCCCTATAGTATCTTCAGAATTACAACTCAATTCTTGCTTGGATCGATTATATATACATCTCCAGTTGCTAAAAACCGCCAGTCTTGTACTAACAGGTATTGACTTTTTCATCTTTCTATCATTTCTTTTCATTTATGGTTCAATTTCCTTTGAAAGACACTCTTTGACATTGTTGAAAAGTTTTTAAATAGCATATTATTAAGACTTATTTCTAAACTCATGTTGTCTAAAGTTTCACGCCTATTGAGATAAAGTCGAATCCACTGTCTTCTCTCTTTTTTATTTAATGTTTTGTTTAAAACAATATAAGCCACTGCTTCAGCCATTGCTGCCCGACTATATGGCCCGTCTATGAACAAATTTTTGGGCTATACTATTGCAGAAAATATTTCCGGGATATATATTGCCGAGCCATATGCTGCAATAAAATGTTGTCGTCATGGCCGGGCTATAGTTACTAGGAATATAGCCAAATATTGCAGTAAAAGTATTGCCCGTTTAGAAGCCCCTTTATATTTACAATTATTGTAATTCTAATCTGCTACAGATCTTTGACTCTTATGTTTGTTTGGTGTATATCAGGTATCATCATCATTTAACAACAAAAGATTTGAACGGTTGCGAATCATTTTATTTTTCAAAAAGGTGTACAAAAATAAACCTATGAACAGTAACAATTTATCACAATGAATAACAGGTAAGCATATGTCGTAAGTTTGTCGAAAATTTTGTCTACGTCGTGCAGAACAAGGATAATACTGTATATATAACTGAGGGCGCTTCTCATTTTGAGCCTTTAGCTTAATTCTTACCTCAGGTACTAACATAAAATAAAGACTGGTGTATAATACTGTTAGTGTGGTTAATAAAATAAGGACTGCTGTCATGAGTTGAAGTTTGGTGATAATGTTAGTATTGTTAGTAGAAGTATTAATTCATATATGCGTATTTGGTAGGCTATGAGATTCTGACATTTTCCACTATGCTGCTATTTGTTTGATTGTTTTTATACAATTAGTCACAAGTATGGATACACTATTTATAGTTACTAATGAATATTTATTGTGCCAAGTGTAGTGAAAGAAAATGTAATAAAATCTATCTAGACTCGATGTCTATTATTAGGTAATTGAAAATTTCGCTTTTATAATCTCTTTCTACCGTACAATCTTCATCATGATATGACAGATGTTTAACGTAGTTGATATACTCATTAAAATTACTTATTGTGTAGTGTTGCGATTAAGTCTCGTCTGGTCATTTAGAAAATCACTATACTGATGATTATTAAATATGAGGTGATGTAAGAAGTTTATTTTCTAGCATTGAGAAATGAGCTAAAAGTTTGGTTAGTTTTCTTAAACTGCGATTTTATTGTCAAACGTGAACTGAATCAATAATATAAAGAATGATTTTTAAAATTGTAAAATCGCTAGACCTCATTACTATATACATAGGTAGGATTGTAACGTATTTTTGCGACAAGAAACTGTTTTCAAAAATATTTGGCTGCGACATTCAAATGAAATCTTCTTTGAAATCACACACCAATAGCTTTGGGCAATAAAACACATTTTTTTCACTTGTAAGGAAGCTTTTAAGCACAATATATACAATTTAATGAGAAAACGTTTTAGACAATGGAATTGTTCAATTCTCTTTGGCCTCAGACAAATTTTACGTGCTAGAAAGTAAACATCTTGTGTAATCTAACCAGTTAAAACTAAAGTACTACCACTCACCCATGAGAATGAAACCGTATCCGTTAGGTTAGGTATTTATTAACAAAATAAAAAAAACAGTAGATAAAATTCCGACCTTACGACACATCTAACCTCAGATCTCGTCCCACTCAAAAGTGATGCTCATGCTCGTAGTGGTGGGGGTAGTGCTCTTCGATGTGTTGTTTGGGCTCCCCGATTTTGTGGACGACCTGGTAGAAAAAGAAATCAATTAATGGAAGCTGATCGTATCGTCATCGTATAGTGATCGTATGATCGTATCGTCATCGCATGGTGATCGCATCATCATCGTATAGTCATCGCATAGTGTTAGTAGTAGTAGTAGTAATGTCTTCTTGATTGTATCGGGAGTTTGTCGTGATAGTATAATGATCGTATCGTCATCGTATAGTGATTGTATGGTCATCGTATAGTGATCGTAACGTCATCGCACAGTGATCGTATGTTCTTGATCGTATCATGATCGTATTGTGAATATATCGTGATCGTATCATCATCGTATCGTCTTCGCATAGTGTTAGTATCTTCTTTATCGTATTTGTAATCATATTTATTCAAAATTCTACATTTTTTATGCAATAATATATTTAGGCCCGATTTTATCAACACGCATATTTAACAAAGACTTTGACAAAGCTTTTCTATTGGATGTTATTTAGCAAAAGCTTTCTATTGGGTATTGAGGGCTATGTTAATAAGTATCATCCAATAGTATTTTATCAATGTTGAAAACAAAACGTCAAAGCTGGATGATAGCTGGATATCAGAACAAAGCGATTAATTTGCAAATTAATGCCACATTTTTCATGTTTACATTATCATTACTCTATAATTACTAATTGCAAACTGCGATAATTTGTGACAGAATCATAAAAGTACCTAGTATCAATCACAGCAACTACCTTATTTAATCATTACAAATCCCACCTCCGTCAGTCAGATGGATTATAGAAAAAAATATACATACTTTTATGAAGAATCAATCTTTCATTTACTGGATGCATGTTTGTTATAGCCCATCTTATAGAAATATTCACAGAGGATCTAAAGATGCAGCACTTATAAAATATAAGGTTATACGCAGCTAAATAATGAGCTTTGCCGTTCTGGATAGTCAACCAGTAATGCACATGTACGTTTGGAAAATAGCTTGCCTAACAGTTAAATCTTTTGTTTAACTTTTGAAATGTAACAAAGTGCTATGTTTACCCCTTTTTACTATAAAACAAAGATATATTGCGTGCATTTATAATTATTATCGATAGTAAATTGTTTTATCCAAATAATGCAATGAGTGAATTTCTTGTAATCATATCATTAGACAGCATGAAACCAGCGATCAAGTGGGAATGGAATCTGATTGGTTGAGATTAGCAATTGCTAAACTTTTGATTAAACAAGAAAATGCAATTTTTCACCCATTTAGGGTGGAAAATCAGACTGGAAAAGATACTAGATGATTTACAATGGTCGATTGTATATAAAGTATGTCATTTTTGAGCTTTTTGAGGTCAACTTCAAGAGAAATCAATAATTTTTAGAGTACTTTGACAGATGCATGTTCTTGAAAGGGCTGCTCTGATTGGTCAAAGTCTTTGTTAAATTGCGCATGTTGATAAAATCGGGCCTTAAAGTAGTTCTTGGTGTATTTGTACATAGTTTAGCTATTATGATTGTATCATTAGATTAATATGAATAGATGAGTATGCAAGATTTTATCTTAGTTTTTACAACTTTTTTTAAACGTTCTTTTTAACATTATACTTAATTTGGATGTGTTGTCTTAATGTTTTGTGTACAATCTATATTTATTTTGTAATTTGACACATTCAATGTCATCGTTTCGATGATCACCTGAATAAATATCTTTGACATTTGACATATAATCGTATCGTGAATATATCGTGATCGCATCGTCATCGTATAGTGATCGCATCGTCATCGTATAGTGATCGTAACTTCTTGATCGTATCGGGAATTTGTCGTTATAGTATCATGATCGTATTGTCATCGTATAGTGATCGTATAGCCATCGTATAGTGATCGCATCGTCATTGTATAGTGATCGTAACTTCTTGATCGTATCGGGAATTTGTCGTTATAGTATCATGATCGTATCGTCATCGTATAGTGATCGTATAGTCATCGTATGGTGATCGTATCGTCATCGCATAGTGATCGTATGCTCTTGATCGTATCATAATCGTATTGTGAATATATCGTGATCGTATCATCATCGTATCGTCATCGAATAGTGATCGTATCTTCTTGATCGTATAGTGATCGTCTCATAATCGTATCGTGAATATAGTGATCGTATCGTCATCGTTTAGTGATCGTATAGTCATCGTATGATGATCGTATCGTCATCGCATAGTGATCGTATGTTCTTGATCGTATCATAATCGTATTGTGAATATATCGTGATCGTATCATCATCGTATCGTCATCACATAATGATCGTATCTTCTTGATCGTACAGTGATCGTCTCGTAATCGTATCGTGAATATATAGTGATTGTATTGTCATCGTGTTGTGATCGCATCGTCATCGTATAGTGATCGTATCTTCTTGAAAAAAAAATTGTTAGCAGTGACTAATTTTGGAATGGGTCATATAAGTGAGACATGCAAAGAGCATTGTGGCTGTGTATATGGAGGCAGGAACACAGAAACTGAATACAAAAGGGTAAAGTGTATCCGAAGTCACTTGGAGCAAAAAATGCTTGGGCGACTTCTCCTTTGTTAAACACCCCAGGGACCCTGTATATCTGCCGCGTTTCACAAAGGAGAAGCCGCCCAAGCATTTTTTGCTGTTCCAAGTGACTTCGGATACACTGTACAAGAGGGTATAGGAAAGACCGCTCAATGACGGGCATCTAAATCAAATGCCAAAATTTAATTAATTGTATAATTCTCAGCAAATACCCTTATACAAGTTATAACCTTCAAGGGTAGCCATTTGTATCTACTGTAGCATGTTACAAATGTAAATAAAAATAAAATATCGTGATCGTATAGTGATCGTATCGTCATCGTGTAGTGATTGTATTGTCATCGTATCTCGATCGTATCTATGTCGGTTGATGTGAAATTACCCATATAATGTAAAATGTACTCACCGCTTCGAACCCGTTGTGTTTGTCAGCCTTGTATTCGACAACTCTGGTAGTACCGTCAGCCTCCTTGAGGGAGTACTGTCCCTTCACTTGGTCACCTTCTCGCTCTTCGTACTGCTGTTTCTCATCTCCGGTGTGTGGGTCGTGGACTTTGTAGTTGAACTTGTATTTGGGATAGTGCTAGAAGAAACACAATCCTTTCATTTATTTACTGGAGTGCTTCGAGAGTTTTTGAAGAAGAAGAAGAAATTTTTTTGTCACGTGATTCCAGATGTTAGGGATGTTGGAATATTTATGAAACGGCAAGGATCTTTTTTTTCACAATTTTGACATATCACATAACCTGTGCTGTTTTCTCAGAGTCAGAGTGTCGGAGTAGTCGTACCCGTTAGAATGTCAATGCATACAAATAAAGCAGAATAGGTTATGTTAAGTTGTTAGCTGTCAAGTGAAAAATATCTCTTGACAGTTATGACACAAAGGTCGCTAAAATCTCAATTTGATTTCCGAGCAAAATGATGACATCAATGGCCTCGGAAATGCAATAACACAGAACACAGATTTTTGTTGACAGTTTGATGTTGAGTGAATACTGAAACGCTACAGAGCAAATCGAGGTCTTTGATGGGATTTTGGAACGTAGTAAGAGTCTATTAGCCTTTTTCCGAAATAGCATTGCATGACATAACTGTATAGTCCTTATGTGACTGGTTTTGATTTTGGAGCTACTCTTAACATAGCATTTATTATGGACCAATTTTTTCTGTTTCATGTTAAGTATTTGTGAATCAAATTCAACTTACATAGGGTTCATGATGTTCGTGATGTTCATACCCTCCGTGTCCTCCTTCGTAGTGGAGTATTTCTCCACCTTCATGTCCTCCGTAGCTCTCTTCAATGTAACCTGCTATGCATACCGCCAGCGACATTGACAAAGCGAGGATCTATAACAGAACATATTTTTCATGTGAAACATTAGATTGATTAACATTGAAGAAAAAAATCAATTTAATCTCATTTTGTAGTTGTATCAAAATCGAAGTAGTAGTTTTTTAGATTACACATTTATCTGAAATAACAACATAACGGATTTCAATTTTAATTCAATGATTATATATATTTGAAAAAGTCTTTGTCGAACTATTAAAAAAATGTTCGCAGCTAATATGAAATATCAAAAATGTATTTAAATGTGTCGTGACCATGGAAATATAATATCCGTCAGTTCAGCAAAAATAATGACGAATTTTAAGAAGAATTTAATTTTTTTTCAGATTTGATAACTTTAATCACATAGGTATCTACACTCGAAACATTCAACACTTCTTATCGATAATTTCAGGAAGTTATTCACGATTAAAAATCAGAATTTTAACATAGGCCCTGATTAACGATTTCGATTTTTTGTATATAAAGGTAGAATAAATATACAGACTGTTAATTAAGTATGTTAACAAACTTTAACCACGAATAGTACTCCGAAAAATAGAAAGAAAATGTCATAAGAACATGGGTCCGGAAATGCTTCCTAAGGGAGCTACGCTCCTTTGCATGGGGCACCCTGAAGACGGTTTTCCATCGATATTCTCGAAACCATTCATTACAAAGTTACGAAATTAGGTACGATGGGTACACTTTTGACGCTGAATCTAATTCTGAATTCAGAATTTCATAATTTTAATCAGAGGCGTATCATACGGGAGGAGTTGAGGGTAAAAATAACCCCATTTTCTAAATGGTGATTTTTTTGACATTTTGATTTTAGAATATGGTATTTCAGAGATTTCTACGTAAAAATGGTCTCTTGGTATATCTCGATAGGACTAACCGTTTTCAAGAAAAATGCAAATTATTGAATCGATGCAGGCTATTGTAAATAAATAAATGTTCATCTATTTAGTAAGTGTGATGTGAAAAATAATTGCAATAATTGATAAACAACTTGAGAACTGTCAGTTTATTCAGTTTAGAGTTCTCAAGTTGTTTATCAATTATTGCAATTGTTTTTCACAGCACACTTACTAAATAGATGAACATTTATTTATTTACAATAGCCTGCATCGATTCAATAATTTGCATTTTTCTCGAAAACAGTTAGCCCTATCGAGATGTACCATTTAACGTAGACATCTCTGAAATACCATATTCTAAAACCAAAATGTCAAAAAAATTACCATTCAGAAAATGGGGTTATTTTTACCCTTAACTCCTCACGTATGATACGCCTCTGATTGAAATTATGAAATTCTGAATTCAGAATCAGATTCAGCGTCAAAAGTTTACCCATCGTACCTAAATTCGTGATTTTGTTATGAATGGTTTCGAGAATATCGAGGGAAAGCCGTCTTCAGGGTGCCCCATGCAAAGGAGCGTAGCTCCCTTAGGAAGCATTTCCGGACCCATGTTCATATGACATTTTGTTTCTATTTTTCGGAGTACTATTCGTGGTTAAAGTTTGTTAACATACTTAATTAACACCCTGTATATTAAGAGTAGATACAGAAATAAATAATATCTAAAAATATTCTTTTGGATATGTAGTTTGAATTATTTCATTGAATAAAAAAAAGGGTTGACGACTGCTTGAATTAGTTATTAATTATTTTATCCCTGAATTATAGTTAAAACTGTTTCTGAAATTAAGAGATCATGTTGAAAACTCAAAGTCTGCTTACAAAAAACCATAGTGACAGTGACTTAAGAGCGCAGTGTTGTCCGCAAGGTTAGGTTTTTTTCTTGATTATCGTTTGTGTGTTATCTTTTTTATCTGAGAACCATAGATGTCTAAGAAGTCAATGCAGAGAAACTCTCAGTCAAAATAATAACTGATTAAGATTTACTGATTTTTAAAAATAGAGACCTGAGAAATATTTAGTATATATAAAAATAATTTATGAATATTTGCAAGATAATTAATATAGTTTGCAACTTTTCTATAGTCCCGAATGAATTTCATAGGAAGTTAGTACTCATTTGACTTTAGCTTACTTAATTTATGGTCCATTTTTAGGTATAGTTTGATCCAAATCTATATGCATATTTTTATCTTCTTGTTCTTATATTCTATTTTCTCTGTGCTCTGTTTTACATCATTTTCACTGAGAAATGTCAAAGACAGCAAAGCAAGGACCAAAAATTAAGTTATCGAGATAAAATTAAGTAAATTTAGGTATATCAAGAAAGCCTAATTCTGCCTCAAGACTGTGTTGTTTTTTTTTAATTTTATAGATAAGTTCTACAAATATTATTGATCTTTTGTGCTAATTGTAAACTAGATTCAAAATCCAGCTTTAAATATAATTATTGAAAATACAGTCAAAGAAGCCATTCAAAAATTCCAAAATACTATATAAACCATTGTTCTTGAATCCCTTAACTAATTTTTTATATAGAAATTGATCTGCATAGACGTTTAATGATTTGCGAAACATGTTAAGAGAATCAATACAATTAATATGGCTTATTACAATTAACAATTTAATACTATGAAATAATAAAATAGAACGTTGAGACAGGCAGTCGAAAACTCGTATATTTTATGCTGCAACAATTTTTTTAATTGTTAAATAGTGAAACACCATCGATGAAACTAATAACCAAAGGATAAATTTCAGAAGTTACATCGAAATAATCAATTTTGTCCACGCTGTTTTGCACTTTAACCCACTGCCCAATTCCAACCGTATTCACAAGTACCACATCTCACGTGAACCACTTAAAAATCTAATAAATCCATGCAGCGTGTTGGTTGGCACTCACATTTCCGAAGAAGAACATGTCGAAGAGTACTACCCGGTATGTAGGAACACTTGAAAAAACGAAATCGTTACTGATAAGGTCGTTGGAGGCACGTCGAGTTTTTATACCGGGGGTACCACCAGGTTGTTCGGTGGCTGGAACCACCCGAGCGCCGCTTTCTCTGATGGTACCCGAGGACGCACGTCAGGGAGGGGGGGCGAGGTAGGGGTAGGCGGTAGTACACCGATTCGGTACCATCCAAGCCAAATATTGTCTCAAGAATTTGCATGTCTATTTGGGGTTCTTTCTGGTGATGTTGTGATTTTTTTTCGTCCTTAGACTTGGATACAATTGAACGGTGTTTTGAGCTGAGGTAAAACAGTTAATAAGATAATAATGACCATAGTTAAGTGGTTGAGTGGAAGAACATATCTCAATTGTCAGCGAAAGCTTACAATTTGAGACGTGTACTCTGCCTTTTGCAAAGTCATGTTGGGGCATGTATACTAATATAATTAATTGTATATTTAATAAACTAATATTAATTTTATATTTCGTATACTACCTTTGGCAATACAATCGATTATTATTATTACCCTAATTTTCTAAGTTTCTCTCGCGTGATTGAGGGCTGTGCCAAGTCAACACTTGAAGCACTATGTATCTGAAGTATTGTACAATATTACAGGCCTTCAGGATTACAGACTTTGGGAATATTTTGTGTATCCTTTCGTCCAGGCCTAACTATTGTAGGTGTGGTGTAAATGTGTTTGGTGTAAGGCCTGAGACTGACATAAATTGTTTTTTTGTTTCCAGAGTCATTTTCTTACTATGGCAAGATCAGTGTATTTAGTTATTTTCCCAGCGTAGGTGTTTTGGTTCTTTCATATAATTGGGAATAGCAATACCTATCAAATAGGTAACTTTGTCTGCCTTTGACTGAAAAACTATATCTGGACTATTAGCTGGGATAGTCTTGTCTGTATACAGGGTGCCCAATTAGTGGGTAATTCTTCGATATCTCGCAAGTATACCTGATAGAAGAAAATGTCAAATACAAAAGTTATTCGGTTGCTTAAGACGCATATTCTAAAAACATTTTTAAATATACAGGGTGTTGCGGGAAAGTAGGATAGTGACCAACTTAATTTTTTTTATATAGAACTAGTAACTTTTTTTTAAATTCTTTTAGTTTACATCATTGATCTCTATTCAACCTTAAAATATTTTTGGGATCGGTTGCGATGTTGCCAAGTTATAATTTATTTTCTATTAATTTCCGGATTTGCAAGGTCGCAAGTAATACGTCCAAATTGACGTATTCCTTTAACTTTTCTCAATAAAATGATACAGCGGATTACTTGTATATTAAGTGGATACTATTTTGGATGTTACCAGTAATTTGTATCTACAGGGTGTTTTTGGCAGAATTTTAAATTACAGCAACTTGAAGGTCATTTTACTTTGTTACTTCCCACACCGATAGGTGAGGGGAGTATTGTGATTTTTCGATTTTGAGATAATACACTTTTTGGGCGTTTCATGATGTCTACATAACGAAAATCCATGTCACTCATTTCCGTCGGTCTGTCTGTCTGTCGGTCTGTCGGTCTGTCGGTCTGTCGGTCTGTCGGTCTGTCTGTCTGTCGGTCTGTCTGTACGCGTTTTTATGTCCTCGTAATCTCAGTAACCGCTGCATGGATTGTGATGAAATTTGGGCAGCGATATGCTGGGGGGTCGTAGTAGGTAATGTTCTTATAATTTTGAAAATCGGTGCAGGGGCGGCGGAGTAATTAGCAAAAAACAAAACAAAATAAATATTCCTCAAACTTCGTTTTTAGGCGTTTTAGAGGTTCCTGATCATTTTTTACTTTTTTTTGGGTGGGGGTGAAATTGGGGTGGTTGGGGGGTGGGGGGTTGTAAAATGGAAAAATTTGTTGCTTTCATAATAGACTGCCCACTGACCCATGAAGGAAGACCTAGCAACATAAATAACTTTTTTAGGTCCATCCGAACATTGCCTTGCCTATTGCAGAAACCAAAGGACTTAGAATTTTTTCTGGTGTAAACATACGAGAGTATTGCTTTAGATCCTTCTATATTGTGTTACAAGGAAACTGTTGAATTGATGTTAATGAAATTTTGACACAGTATTACTACCGTGGCGAGGATGGAAAACGCGTATGGTTTTTATAAATCGTGCCAGTGGCGGCGCACAAATAATAAAAAAAAGTAAAAATATAAAAACAGCTCAAACTTCGTTTTTAAGCGTTTTAGAGGTTCCTGATCATTTTCTGCGTTTTTTTTTTGGGTGGGGTGAAATTGGGGTGGTTAGGGGGTGGGGGGTTGAAAAACTGAGAAATTTCTTGTATTCATAATAGGGTGTAGGGTAGGGGCTCTGAAGGAAGACCTAGCGACATAAATCAACTTTTTAGGTCCATCCGAACATTGCCTAGCTTATTACGGAAACTAAGGGACTTAGAATTTTCTGTATACATACATACGAGTATTTATTGCTTTAGATCTTTTTGTATTTTGTAACGTGGACACTATTACATTGATTCTAATTAAATTTTGACACAGTATTATTACCGTGGTGAGGATGGAAAACGCGTGTGTTTGTTAAATATCGTGTCAGTGGCAGCGTATATAGCAATAATCAAAAAACTAAAAGTATGAAAACAACTCAAACTTCGTTTTTAGATGTTTTAGGCTGTCCATTGACCTCTGAAGGAAATACTTAGCGGCATAAGACAATTTTAGGGGAGGGAAGGCTGCCGATGATTTGGTTGCAAGGAGATCTCAGACTAAAGCTTCATGCTATGGGAAAATAATAAACTGATATCACAGTAATGTGTGGGAAGTACTGAGTCAATCAACTTGACTCCATTTTTTTTTAAATGTAACACCCTATATTTTTTATTTTAAATAATAATACCCTATCTCGCCTTGTAATATTTTTTTTCGCGTTTGCGACGTTGCCAAGTTATAAATTATTTCTCCAAATTTTTAAACAAATATCACCGATTCTAATTTATTTTAAATAGAATCCTCTACTTATTTTTATTGCAATGAATTACGCATGTCGAATTTAGTAAGATCTCCCAATTTCAAAATGTTGTTTCTATTAATTACTGAGATACGGCAACACCGCTTTTTCAGTAAACGGTACCGGAACGGTCTGTCGGTTGGTCTGACGGTCTGTCTGTCTGTACGCGTTTTTCTAGCCACGTAATCTCAGTAATCGCTGCATGGATTGTGATGAAATTTGGGCAGCAATATGCTGTAGGGTCGTAGTAGGTAATGCTGCTATAATTTTGAAAATCGGTACATGGGCGGCGGAGTAATTAGCAAAAAAAAATTTCAAATATTCCTCAAACTTCGTTTTTATGCGTTTTAGGTGTTCCTGATCATTTTGTACTTTTTTTTGGGTAGGGTGAAGTTTGGGGTAGTTGGGGGGTGGGGGGTTGTAAAATGAAAAATCTGTTGCTTTCACAATAGACTGTCCACTGATCTGTGAGAAAGGTCCTAGTGACATAAATAAGGCTTTTAGGTCCATCCGAACATTGCCTTGCCTATCACAGAAGCCAAAGGACTTAGAATTTTTCTGAATTTGTAAATATACGAGTATTGCTTTAGTTTAGATCGTCCTGTATTGTGTAACGAGGAAACTGTTGAAATTATTTTAATGAAATTTTGACACAGTATTGCTACCGTGGCGTTGATGGAAATTGCGTATGGTTTTTATGAATCGTGCCAGTGGCGGCGCAGAAATAATAAAAAACCTAAAAATATAAAAACAGCTCAAACTTCATTTTTAGACGTTTTAGAAGTTGCTGATAATTTTCTGCTTTTTTTTGGGTGGGGGTGAAATTGGGGTGGTTGGGGGGGCGGTGGAGAGTTGGAACACTAAATTTGTCGTATTCATAATGTAACGGTTATTGTTACAATAATAGGCCATCTACCGACCTGTGAAGTAAGACCTAGCATCATAAATCACCTTTTTAGGTGTGTCCGAACATTGTCTTGCCTATTATCGAAACTAAGGGACTTAGAATTTTCTGTATTCATAGGAGTACTTATTGCTTTAAATCGTTCTGTATTTTGTAACGTGGAAACTATTAAATTGATTCTAATGATATTTTGACACAGTATTATTACCGTGGTGAGGATGGTTGTTAGAAATCGTGTCAGTGGCACCGTAGCAATAATAAAAAAACTAAAAATATGAAAACAGCTTAAACTTCGTTTTTAGATGTTTTAGGGGTTCCTGATCATTTTCTACCTTTTTTGGGTGAGGGTGAAATTGGGGTTGTTGGGGAATGTAAAACTGTTTGTAGTATTGATAATAATGGGCTGTCCATTGAGCTGTGAAGGAAAGACCTAGCGACATAACACAATTTTGGGGGGGGAGGCTGGCGATGATTTGGTTGCAAGGTGATCTCAGACCGTAATGTGTGGGAAGTACTGAGTCAATCAACTTGACTTCATTTTTTTGATAAAATAATGATTAAACGTTTATATAAGTTTCTTGCATTTCTCATTACGGGGTATACTCCAACAAATTCTACACTACTAGTAGTAGTATCAGAGGCAGTTGTGTGCTACATTATTAATTTATCCTTCCTTGTTACGCGTAATTGATTCACATAACCTAATAATACGATCCAAATAATGTATACATTTCCAGAGTGTATATATAAATGTGTGTGTGTGCAATTTTTCGCGTGCAATACCTAGCAATCGAAAGCGCAATCGAACGTATATCAATATAACGAATATATATCGCAAGAACATATGGGATACACACGATCTGAAATGGAAATTTATTTGTCTCTGTGTGAGAAACTAGAAATCAGGTAGTGTCAATTCCCCTTTGTCTTCAGATGCTAATATCTTTTTAATGACTAAAAATCTATATCGCGCCTTTAATGTGTGTAACATAATGCTTGCAAGTGGTTTAAGGCTGTCGTATTGAACAATAATGGACAATGTGATTATGATATTGTGCATTATTATAATATGATTGTGAATTATAACTCGGAAGTGGACGGACAGTGGGAAATTTTGTTTGAATAGAATGTCTGAGGGATGTCATTTATCTGACTTGAAAACCGAATTTAAATCATTGGCGGCCATGAGTTTGTTAGGGTTACAACTGCACGTTTTTTTTTCAAAGATTTTCTTTATTTCTCATAATCACTACATTACAAAAACAAATTCTCTAAACAGTGCGAAAAGCCCTCGAGAATATATATGTGTTGGAGACTTTGAAAGATTCACATATACATAGATTTACTTATACTAACTATATCTAAATACAGTTTAACCTGTTTGACAAACATTATATAAATTTTGTATGTTTCTAGTGCTTTCTGGAATTTTGTTGGATGCCTTACTGATTTGTATTTGTTCTTGAATTTATTTGATAAATATTATTTTGGAACTTGGTAACAAGTGTTTTTGGTTTCTCCAAACAGTTGTTTCTTAAAAGTTTTTCCAGCTGGTATCACAAAAAAAATGGAGTCAAGTTCATTGATCTCACACATAACGGTGATATCATTTTATTATTTTCCCATGTGAGTGTGAGATCCACTTGCAACCAAATCATTACCCGTCCGCCCTAAAAAAAAAAAAAAAACATTCAACACAGAAACTCTCGTAAATAGTTTCTTGCATCTCTGTAGGAATTAGGACGACACAGTTTTTATTTTGCAAGCCTCGACTGGATGAAACGTAATATTCATGAACCCCCAATTCGTTTAAAAACGAAGTTTGAGCTAGTTTTATATTTTTATTTTTTTTATTATTATTGCGCCGCCACTGACACGATTCCTAAAAATAATTAACGTTTTCCATCCCCGACGCGGTAGTAATACTGTGTAGAAAGTTCATTAGCATCAATCCAATACTTCTCTAGTTAAACAATACAGAACCATCAGAAACAATACTCGCATGTATATATCAGAAAAATGTAAGTCCCTTGGTTTCTGTAACAAGCAAGGTGATGTTCGGATGGACCTAAAAAAGTGTATTATGACGCTAGATCTTTCTTTCACAGATTAGTGGCCAGCCTATTATGAATACAACAAATTTTTCAGTTTTACAATCCCCGACCTCCCAACCACCCCAATTTCAACCCGACTCAAAAAAAAATAGAAAATGGTCAGGAACCCCTAAAACACCTAAAAACAAAGTTTGAGGAATATTTAAAATTTTTTGTTTTTCGCTAATTACTCCGCCGCTCATGCACCGATTTTCAAAATTATAGGAACATTACCTACTACGACCCCACAGCATATCGCTGCCCAAATTTATTCTCAATCCATGCAGCGGTTACTGAGATTACAAGGTTAGAAAAACACCAGCAGACAGACCGACCGACAGACTGAGAGACCTACAGACAAACCGACGGAAACGGGTGACGTGGATTTTCGTTATGTAACTATCATAAAACACCCAAAAAGCGTATTGTCTCAAAAACGAAAATTTTCGTGAATACAATACTCCCCTCACCTATTGGTGTGGGAAGTAAAAGCATTTTAAGCAATTTCATTTTTTTCATATGCAAATTTTCGATAGTCTATGTCGTCGAACCCATACTTCATTGAATCGATACCTCAGATATCGGATGGTATCGAATTGGCCTCGGTACCGGTACTTTTTGTTATTTTCGCATCCCTACCGAGACTTCTAATCCATAATGGCGTCGTCAAGGTCAAATTCTGTGGGAACCATTTTTATACAGGGTTATTCACGTTATTCGACACGGAGCATTATGGCTAAAGTATTTGATAAAAAAGAAAATGATAATTTCGGATGGACAGAGACCCATAAGGGCTACATTTTAAAAATATTTTCATGTTATACAGGGTGTCGCAAAAACACGAAAAGCATCAAAGTTATGTTTTTTTAAATGGAACACCCCATATATTATTGCATATTCAGATTTCTTGGTGAATTCTAGTGTGACTTTATGTATCATACATGGGACCTAAAGTGAACCGTTTAGGTGTAAATCACCATTTTCGGTATAAGTAGATATCGGGAAAAAATTGAATATCATAGAGATTATAAAATATGGAAGACTGTGACTTTGCCGTATTGCTAAGCATAAAATGCGTCAGCTTTGATGAGACTGTCAAATTTAAATTACGTTTATGCTTGGAGAAATCGGTCGATTAATTAAGGAAGCTTCTATCAGCGATAACTTGATTTTTCAAATGGGAATGCCTATAATTTTTTTTATACGGTTAAACGTAGAATTTGATAACCTTTCTCATGATATAAGGTTGTGAATATCAATCTCTGGTAGTTTTCATTTAATTTTAAATTTTCAAACAAATCGGCGATTTTCAATTTTCCTACCTATAAACAACGTAACAGGCCATGAAATATAAACAAAAACCTGTTCAGGTAGAAGAAAACAACTAACTTGAAAAATACACAAGAACTAGACTAAAGGGACAAGATTATAAAAATTACTCACAACAAACAAAGTCTAACCAGAAACAACGGCGGTAACATATCTTTTGTCAAAGAGAAGCTGGAGTATGGCAGACATGGATTTTTTCACGGCCTAGTAGCTATTGCAATGTACTAGATATTGGCAATTTCCAAAACCATTAAAAATTTTGAAATTAAATAAAAACTACTAGAGAATGTTGTAAGCAGTTTATTATTTTCATAATAAAATTTCACATTTAATGATATAAAAAAGTAAGCAGTTCTGTCAAAACTCAAGTCAAAAGTACCTCTGACTGAGTTCTGAAAATTCTTCAGTAACTATTAGCAAGATCGCAGAAAATGAAGAATGAATTAAAATTTGTTCAAATTATAAAACATAACTTAAATGGCAGAAAATTTAACTCTGATTTGTCAGTATTCCTTTTTTGCAATATTGCTAAGAGAGTTACTGGAAATCATAAAAAGACGCAAGGTAGCTTACTTAGGTCACATGCTTAGAGGCCCCAAATATAGGTTGCTAAAAGAAATTTTAATGGGTAAAATTGAGGGGAGGAGAGGTCCAGGTCGCAAACAACACTCATGGCTCCGAGATATCAGAAACTGGTGTCATGTCAGCGACATCTCAACAATAGTGAGAAGAGCAGAAGACGGCACTCTACACATCGTTGGTCACGAGAGCAGATAACCGCCTACACGCTGCAAAGCGTATGGCACCCGAAGAAGAAGAATATTGCTAATAGATATTGAAAAATAGAAGGGCTCCATTCAGAGGTATCGACTTCGACGCAAATTAGTACTTTTTTAAACCATTACCATTTAAACCATGGCTGGTTGTTTTTGTTTCATATCAAGGTTTTTAATTGTCTTGGAAATTTTTAACCTCTAGTAAATTGCGGTTGCCAGTAGACTGTAAAAAATATCTATTACTGCCATACTCCAGCTTCTCTTTGACCATAAAGATGTTATCGCAGTTGTTTCTGGGAGAGTTGATTTGTTATAAGGAATTTTTATAATCGTGTCCCTTTAGTCTACTTAGTGTCTATTTTTCAGCTAAGTTAGTTGTTTTCTACTACCTGAACAGGTTTTTGTTTATATTTCATGGCCTGCTACGTTGCTTATAGGTAGGAAAATTGAAAATCGCCGATTTGTTTGAAAATTTAAAATTAAATGAAAACTACCAGAGATTGATATTCACAACCTTATATCATTAGAAAGGTTATCAAATTCTACATTTAACCGTATAAAAAAATTATGGGCATTCCCATTTGAAATAATCAAGTTATCGCTGATCGAAGTTTCCTTAATTAATCGACCGATTTCTCCAAACATAAACGTAATTTAAATTTGACAGTCTCATCAAAGCTGACGCATTTTATGCTTAGTAATACGGCAAAGTCACAGCCTTCCATATTTTATAATCTCTGCGATATTCAATTTTTTCCTGATATCTACTTATACCGAAAATGGTGATTTACACATTAACGGTTCGCGTTAGGTACCATATATGATACATAAAGTCACACTAAAATTCACCAAGGAATCTGAGTATGCAATAATATATAGGGTGTTCCATTTAAAAAAACATAACTTTGATACATTTCGTGCTTTTGGGACACCCTGTATAACATGAAAATATTTTTAAAATGTAGCCTTAATGGGTCTCTATCCATCCGAAATTATAATTTTCTTTTTTATCAAATACTTTAGCCATAATGTTCCGTGTCGAACAACGTGAATAACCCTGTATAGGAAATCTTCAGAGATATTCTGCTGGTTGTTTACTATGCTGTGGTACAAACTATCCGGAAAAATGTTATATGTATGCAACCACGGAATGCAGGATTGATAAGTTTTTCCTTTATTGCATTTTTTATCATTGTAAAAGTGGCCGCCCGCTGCTCGTTTCTCGGCCTGGGACGAAAAAAATAGGCCAATTTGCGACGCTCCACCGGGCGTTATGGCGCCCCCTGATGCCAGCCCGTAGAGGCCGATTGCGCAACGACTGACGTACTGACCGACATGCCACTCCACGCTCCAAAAACCGCCACGCCGCCGCCGCCGTAACGAAGATCATTGGTGATTTATTCGAGTTTCGCGGGTTTACGCCTTTACGCCTGTTGCTACAGTTAATTGGCATTAGGTCTGTTTTTACAGAGAATCACAAACCAGTCAGAGCCAATCAGTATTCCCCATTGCAGTTGTCAAACTATTTCTGACTAGTACTGGCCAATCAAATTGACGCTGACTAGTTTGTGATTGCTGTAAAAACAGACCTAATATAAGGGTGTTTCAAACGCAACGCCAACCGAAAAATAAAATGAGGCGACCAGTAAATAGGGTACTTGCAGAGGTCGTGAAATCGCCTCGGGAGTATACATAGCGTAAAGAAAACCATATCAAGAAGCAGTAGGAAACAAAAAACATGATTTTACTGACGGCCAAAAACAGATATTTGCAAAATGAAATAAGGATATATTCAAATTTTTCCACGTGACTTAAAACAAGGGCTGACGTCACAGGTATCTTATCGATATCGACAATCGATACTGCTGCAGCGCAGGTCAGTGAGATTCAACTGCAAACTAGAGATGATCTGAATTCTTTAACAATGCGACTCAATTTATTGATACTAAAACATATTTGAAACAAGCAATTAACCCACCAGAATTTTCGTTGCAATACATTTTTATATCTGATAGGTATCACAGTTTATCCTGTTTGTGACCGAGATTCGCAACTAGTCGAAGCCATCATTTTATTTCAGCGCATCCCATTATGAATGAATCCAAAGATAAAATCTAATTCAAGCCCATCCCTACAAAGTGAATTAGTAATCTAGCCTATCTTTTATTCTTTTGACTTTTGTACTTTTGTGTGTGACTGCGTTTTGTGGTTATAATGATCAATGTCAAAATGTTAGGTTAGCACTGGCTATCGATATCGAATATCAATACTTTACATCCCATCACTATAGGATATTACTGACGTCAGAGGTTGTTTGCGCAGCATTTTCTGGCATTTGAAATAATTTTTGGAATATCTCTCACAGCCGATTCCAAAAAACCAAACAAGTGATTTTGTCATGTTCACTAGGCTCTAAGGAACGCGTAAACGACATAATATTTTTTTTCTGCAAGTACCCTATTGAATCAGGTACAACAGTTATGTAGCAAACAACCCCCTTATCTTGCCTTTAAGGATATCTTATAGGATAAACATTGTAACATTATAAATGCTACGTGTGCCCTTAAGGGAGTAGTTATTTGGCAGTCATGCTGCTCGAAAGAACTCGTGTAATTTAAGTTTAGTATTAAACGTTTCACAAAACATTTGTTTAGCCTTTTTTAAAAAAATGAAGTCAAGTTGATTGACTCAGTACTTCCCACACATTACTGTGATACCAGTTTATTTTTTTTTCCCACAGCATGAAGCTTTAGTCTGATATTCCCTTGCAACCGAATCATCGGCAGCCTCCCCCCCCCCTAAAATTGTATTATGCCGCTAGGTCTTTCCTTCAGAGATCAATGGACAGCCTATTATTAATACTACAGACTTTTTAGTTTTATAACCTCTCACCCCCCACCACCCCAATTTCATCCCCACCCAAAAAAAGGTAGAAAATGATCAGGAACCCCTAAAACATCTAAAAACGAAGTTTGAGCTGTTTTCATTTTTTTTTTTAGTTTTTTGATTATTGCTACGCTGCCACTGACACGATTTCTAACAACCATACGCGTTTTGAATCCTCACCACGGTAGTAATACTGTGTCAAAATTTCATTAGAATCAATTTAATACTTTCCACGTTACAAAATACAAAACGATCTAAAGCAATAAATACTTGTATGTATACAGAAAATTCTAAGTCCCTTAGTTTCGGTAATAGGCAAGACAATGTTCGGATGAACCTAAAAAGGTGATTTACGTCACTAGGTCTTCCTTCACAGGTCAGTGGACAGTCTATTATGAAAGCAACAAATTTTTCATTTTTATAACTCCCCACCCCCCAACCACCCCAATTTCACCCCCACCCAAAGAAAAATGGAAAATGATCAGGAACCCCTAAAACGCCTAAAAACGAAGTTTGACCAGCATATAATTTTTTTTTATTTTAGCTAATTACTCTGCCGCCCATGCACCGATTTTCAAAATTGTAGGAACATAACCTACTACGACCCCACAGCATATCGCTGCCCAAATTTTATCAAAATCCATGCAGGGATTGCTGAGATTCATCATCATAGTCACAATGTCTTAACAGACATGTTGTGAACTCGTAAAATGCATTTACACATTTTACGAGTTTCTCTTGGGATATCTTTAAGATCTTTAATGCAGTAGTTTCCCATTTGCTTTCTGCATCCTCATGCCGTTGACCAGATGGTATCTACTGGTTCATCCGCCTTCAGGGGCAATTTCTCACCCCAAGGACACGAAGGTGTCCTGACTCTTCTCAACTCGTTCACCCAAAGCTGTTGGTTGAGAAGAGGTTACTGTTTATACCGACAGTAGTTCGGTGTTCCTTTTAGTTGACTTTTACGACACGCAGGATATACAATGGGAGATATTCTAACCCGCCGCCACACGGGTTGCTGAGATTACGAGGCTAGAAAAACGCCAACAAACCGACAGACAGACAGACCGACGGAAATGAGTGACGTGGATTTTCGTTATGTAGGTATCATAAAAGCCCAAAAAGCGTATTATCTCAAAATCGAAAATTTTCGCGATCACAATACTCCCCTCACCTATCGATGTAGGAAGTAAATATGGTCTAAAGGCTGCAACAATAAATATAACTAATGCCTTCTTAAATGCATCTGCAATACAGAATACGGGTCTGTTTTACTTATCCTATATAGCACTGTGCACAGTTCAACGCGAGCTTTATTTATATGCAATTTAATGTTGTTATTACGCGTTATTTAGCACACCTCCTGTATGAAGAAATAAGAAATGTGCCGTTCTGCTGTCTATAACTGCAATCCTCTATTGATAATTATCTTTTATTAGTCCTTAATTACCCGTATTACCTATATGTATCGTAATAGAATTTACATATAACGCTGTAATTATATTACAATGAGTTAAAATGCTGCAAAATTTTCACTAGTTGTGCGTACTATTTAGGCGGGGTAACGATGGAATAAATAATTCGCTAGGTGGTTACAAAGTAGAACAAATTGTCGGAAATTTTCAGATTTTTTGTAGCGTAAAAGTGTGTATTTTTTACCCAAAGCAGTCACTTTTTTGTAGCACGTGGTATGATAACCTACAAAATCATCGAGTGATGCATTGGTTAACTCAACGCCACAGTATTTAAAATTTTTCTTTTTACGAAAATTTAATTTCAACGAATAGTTTTTATACGTTTCATCGTTAAAATCAAGACCATCATCGTCCGAATTGCATAGAAAACACTTTTTAGCCATTTTTTATCACAATTTAATGTCTATAAATAACAACAATCAGTATAGTAGTAGTAGCACGCTTTTTCAATTCAGAAGAATAAGGCAAACTGTTCCAATACAATGATGCACAGCATTTATGAGTGTATCGCTATCCTTTTCAATTTCACGGACACATGACATGCGCACTTTGTTAATACACGGGATAGTTCGCTCGGACCTCTCTGGCGCACGTACTCACTGGCAGCATTATTTTGATCTTTAAAATTCGACAACCGGAATTCCAGACTGATTTTTTGCAGACAACCCTATATCGACGTGTTTGCAATAAAATTATCTTTATTTTGATATAAGTTTCATGCATTAACCACACCGGTGCAAATTACTATTATTGATGTACCTGTTTATACCTGCCTACCCTATAGTTGGGACGGGAAAAACGTAGCCAACCTAACGTTTGCATATTCTATGGGCTTCATACTTTCGATTGGTATGTGATTTGTCTATTAAGCAAACCAGTGAAATGTTTAAAAAAAAATTAATTTTTCAATATTTAATTAATCATATCCTGGACTGAAATTTTTCAGCCAACCCACTCGCGATATGTTTCTTAACATATTAAATTTAATATAAAATGCTTTTCATCCATTAACCAGTTCGGTGAAGGTCGTCTTATATTCGGATCTTCTACTATAATAATCTTCCAATTATTTATACATTTTTTTTCATATAAACTAGATATTCATAAGGTCTCCATTTTAAAGTATCAGTTAATGGAACTAAATTATTCATTTTGACTCCATTGTAATTACTTAATCTCTTTGTCAACAGCGCTTTTTTCGGCATTGACGTCTTGGAGGTTAGCTTTTTGTGAAGAACGAGAAGGCTGTGAATTTGTAAAATAACGCGCCGTTGCCAGTTTTCAATATCGTCTTTTAAATTCCGAAACAGTTATAACTACCACGACTAAAATAATTATTAACTGATTCAAAACAATAGTCAACTAAATTTTTTTTAATTGGCTTAATGATGTTTAAAAAAATAATAAATAATCAATTTCTACTTCCCTCACCTATAGGTGAGGTAAGTAATAATTGTAATCGCGAAAATTTTCGATTTTTTTTTTATAACTGAGCAGACCGCGCAGGCAGAGCCTAAATACCAGTCTTAGGATGAGATGCAGCGGTCGCACGGGTACATCTGATAGGAGCAGTGAGCGGCGGAACGATAGAGGATAGCTCAGAGGAGCAGATTCCGCTGGAATATCGGTAGAAGAGTGAGAGGTCGCCAACAACACGCCGGTGAGAAAGTGGCTGAAGGTGGCGCGTTAAGACCGGATCGCTAATTAGTCGAATTGCCCTTCTCTGGACGGCATCTAGTATAGACAGGGTAGTAGGGGCAGCAGCTCCCCAGACATGAGAGCAATACTCCAGGCAAGGTCTTATCTGGGCTTTATATAGCGTGAGGAGGTTACTTGGTGAGAAATACTTTCTGGCTCTGAATAGGTACCCAAGCTTTTTATTAGCAGCTGTTGCAATTGACTTCGTGTTCGTGCCAGATCAGATTTTCTGTAATGTTGATTCCTAACAGCTTGAATGAGTGACTCCTTGGCAGAGCCCGGTTGTTCATTAGAACCTGGTGTTAGCTTGGGCACTTCTTGTTTGATAGTGTACAATACTGGGTCTTGGAGGCATTAAATTTAACCATATTCGTAAGCCCCCAAGCGGTAATGGTATCGAGATCCTTTGAAAGTGAAGCTGCCACTGTCAGTCTTCTGCGTTCCAGCTCGACCACAGAGATCGGTCTATTGCTCATGATGCCTGCATGCAGCGTACTGTCATCCGCAAAACTGTGGATTTTGAGATAATTCGCTTTTTGGTTGTTTTATGATATCTACATAACAAAAATCCACGTCACTAATTTCCGTCGGTCTGTCTGTCTGTCAGTCTGTCTGTCTGTCTGTTGGTCAGTCTGCCCGTTGGTGTTTTTCTAGCTTCGTAATCTCAGTAACCGCTGCATGGATTGTGATGAAATTTGGGTGTCGATATGCTGAGGGGGTATGTGTATCTTAAATACAAGACGCTTTAGTACACATGTTTGTATGGACTTTTCTACATGAATTTGGGTCAGAAACGGGCACTTGAAAATACAGCCTATAATTAAGTAACACCCTGTATATATTTATATACAAAAATAACAGAATAATACATAAGGTCATATTGCATTGCCGTCCATTATAATCAGCGAACAAATCTACGATAAGACACAAAAATTTTGTAAGTACTGTTCCGATTTGATGAGCATATAAGGAAACTTTCATTTTTTTATTACGAACCCAAACAGGTGATTATCCGAACTGCAACCAGATTTGTTACAAAAATACTGTTAACGTATGTATGTAGCCGATAATTACTCGGTAATTTTCAGCGCATAATAAACAGTAATTGTACGGTAACGGCCAACGATGAGTCAATTCTGCTACACAATATTTGTACGACTTTTGGTACGCACAACAGAATTGATGGACTTTATAGAAATACAGGGTTGATGGACAAAACATCTCTCCGAGATTCGTCAATATTCTTCTGCGGAGTGCGGATGTATGCTGTACCCAATTTTTCATCGTTTTTAATTAAATTTTAATTGTGTGTGTCTGTGTTGTATAAAAAAAATTTCGTTGAATTTTATTACTGTGGGCAGTGTCTTTAACTATACTTGATTCTCCCAACAGAGACATCGCTAATAAACAAAGTCACACATTCTGTACGTGATTAAACGCGGCGAAGCGTTATCTCTCTAAAACGGGTACCAATTACAGGTCCGGATTACGATATCACTTGATAATAAGATAATATCCGTTGAAAGGTTGGAAATTGACAAGACATGAAAATAGCTTATATATTGGCACATACATATACAACATTAATATGAAATAGAAACACAAGTTACGTTCATCAAACAGTACTATAATAATTATTATAATATTGCCGCCCCGCCACAGAAGTTATGGATACGACAGCGTGAGTGGATGCCAGCAGTTATTTCAAAAATGGTTTACATGTTGTTATTTTAAGATTTCTTCACATAAATATACAGTAATCAAGTTGTCCATATTATCTATTAGACAAAACAAAATATCTAAAATACAAGAAAATCGGAAAGGGAATCTACCTGACTTGCGGGAAGCCGAATAAAAACAGGAAGCAGCTATAACAAAGGGCTTTTGTTTTTACTTCTCACGCCGATAGGCGACGGAAGTATTAGAATCGATTGCAGTATACTTTTTCCATATCTGCCATCGTAGTGATATGGTGTCAAAATTTCATCACAATCAAGAAGGTAGTTTCCAAGTATATACAACATTATTTTGGAGTATAAAAGTAATAAATCACTGTCAGAGCTAGAATTTTTCTTTTGGGATAAGATTTTGGCTCCGATAGTGAATGATTACATGTATACTCCTTAATGATCCTGTATACATTTGATCGACTCACACCCGAAATCTCAGCTACCTTCAATACAACTTCTTCAGTCGCTAAATCGATGCACGATGCCACGATGGATCGCTGTATGGAAAACACTAAACAAGTCCACTCCTGTTTAAGCGGCGGCGGCGCGGCGCGCCGTGCGTCTCACTCACACTTGCTTGTAATTTTATTGGCTGTGTAGAGAGGCTCGACCAATTAGGGCCAATAGGGTTAGCGGTTATTATTCAACCATTACGACATACCTACCACGCGTTGATCATTGTTTTTACTCACTTTCTATGATGGGTGAATCTAGTATACAGGGTGTTAATTAAGTATGTTAACAAACTTTAACTACGAATAGCACTCCGAAAAATAGAAAGAAAATGTCATATGAACATGGGTCCGGAAATGCTTCCTAAGGGAGCTACGCTCCTTTGCATGGGGCACCCTGAAGACGGTTTTCCCTCGATATTCTCGAAACCATTCATAACAAAATTACGAAATTAGGGATGGGTAAACTTTTGACGCTGAATCTGAATTCAGAATTTCATAATTTTAATCAGAGGCGTATCTTACGGGAGGAGTTAAGGGTAAAAATAACCCCATTTTCTAAATGGTAACTTTTTTGACATTTTGATTTTAGAATATGGTATTTCAGAGATTTCTACGTAAAAATGGTCTCTTGGTACATCTCGATAGGGCTAACCGTTTTCGAGAAAAATGCAAATTATTTAATTCTAACTTCTTTAACTATTCCGTCACTGGCTCAGGCCAGGTGGTAGTCCGTAAGCAGCAAGCTTGACCAGAAGTCCTTCGTGCCACACTCTGTCGAAAGCTTTCGATATGTCAAGTGCAACAACACGGGATTAGCCATGCTTTTCTATTGCTCTGTTCCACAAGTGAGTGACATAGGCCAGGAGGTCACCCGTAGACCTGTGCTTACGGAAGCCATACTGGCGATCATTTATGTTATTATTGTTGTCCAGGTATTTCAGGAGCTGTGTGTTAATGACAGTCTCCATAACCTTAGACATGATGCTGAAAAGAATCACAGATCTATAATAATTGATAGGATTGAGTTGTAAAAAACTCTAATTTTGTATCATGGTCAAGAGGGACTGCATTAATCACCTATTTTCTTTTGTTACAGCTCTGCCAACGCGAAAAAATGGGAGATAGAATTGGCAACGTTGAAAAGCAACAATGCCAGGCTGACAAGCGCACTACAAGAAAGCACAGCCAACGTTGACGAGTGGAAGAGACAGCTAGCGAGTTTGAAAGAGGAAAACATGAGGATGAAGTCGAAGTATCAGTCCGATTTGGAAAACAGTAAAGGTACGGCTAGTAAAGACAGCCACAGTTATTGTGTGTTAACTTTAAAGAATTTTATTTTTACTTCGTAAATTTCAATAGGCAGAGGAAGAACTGCAGTCGCAAGAAAATTTCGATGTTGAGATTATATTATGTTTCGTAGCCTTTTCACGACACCTGCATAAAAAAGAATTATTCATAACCGACATCCTATTGCCTTTGTAGTAACCTTGACCTTCACCTCTCCTGTGGAACATGCTTCTTGATGACTGCTTGATCAGGCTTAAATCTAAGAGACTCAGATGCAGACGATGTTGTAGTAGTGCAGTTAAACCAAGCAAACCAGAACTGATTCTATTGACGAGAAAAATGACTAATATTAGTCTGGTCTTTGCTTCTGATGGTAAATATCTAGGAGTAACCCTAGATATTAGACTAAACTGGAATCTTCGTCTAGAAAGAGGACTCAGTTAAAGTCACAAGCCCAAAAACAGAAATGGGACATAGGTATAGGTATAATATGAATTTGGGATAATTTGAGGGTGCTGATTACAAACTTGGGAACGGTTTTCAGTTTCAGTCTCGTTTGACGAAAATAAAAAAATTCAGATCTCTCTGGCATGCGGGTTTACGTAAAAAATTGAAAATCTTTATTTGACTTTCTATTAAGCTGAAACCTCGTGTTTTGGATAATTTGATAGTGTTGATTACAAATCCGGTCGCATTTTTAAGTTTCGGTCCTGTTTGACGAAAATAAAAAATTTCAGATCTCTCGGGTCTGCCGGTTTACGTAAAAAATTGAAAATCTTTGTTTGACTTTCTGTTAAGCTGAAACCTCGTATTTTGGATAACTTTAGGGTGCTGATTACAAATCCAGTCGCAATTTTAAGTCTCAATCTCGTATCACGAAAATAAAAAATTTCAGATCTCTCGGGTCTGCCGGTTTACGTAAAAAATTGAAAATCTTTGTTTGACTTTCTATTGAGCTGAAACCTCGTATTTTGGATAACTTTAGGGTGCTGATTACAAATCCGGTCGCAATTTTAAGTTTCAGTCTCGTTTGACGAAAATAAAAAATTTCAGATCTCTCGGTTTACGTAAAAAATTGAAAATCTTTATTTGACTTTCTATTAAGCTGAAACCTCGTGTTTTGGATAACTTTAGGGTGCTGATTACAAATCCCGTCGCCATTTTTAGTTTCAATCTCGTTTGACGAAAATAAAAAATTTCAGATCTATCGGGTATGCGGGTTTACGTAAAAAATTGAAAATCCTTATTTGACTTTCTATTAGGCTGAAACCTCGTGTTTTGGATAATTTGAGGGTGCTGATTACAAATCCGGTCCCAATTTAAGTTTCAGTCTCGTTTGACGAAAATAAAAAATTTCACATCTCTCGAGTATGCGGGTTTACGTAAAAAATTGAAAATCTTTATTTGACTTTCTATTAAACCGAAAGCTCGGGTTTTGGATAATTTGAGGGTGCTGATTACAAATCCAGTCGCAATTTTAAGTTCCAGTCTCGTTTGACGAAAATAAAAAATTTCACATCTCTCGAGTATGCGGGTTTACGTAAGAAATTGAAAATCTTTATTTGACTTTCTATTAAATCGAAAGCTCAGGTTTTGGATAATTTGAGGGTGCTGATTACAAATCCAGTCGCAATTTTAAGTTTCATTTCAGTCTCGTTTGACGAAAATAAAAAATTTCAGATCTATCGGGTATGCGGGTTTACGTAAAAAATTGAAAATCCTTATTTGACTTTCTATTAGGCTGAAACCTCGTGTTTTTATAATTTGAGGGTGCTGATTACAAATCCGGTCGCAATTTTAAGTTTCAGTCTCGTTTGACGAAAATAAAAATTTCACATCTCTCGAGTATGCGGGTTTACGTATAAAATTGAAAATCTTTATTTGACTTTCTATTAAACCGAAAGCTGGGGTTTTGGATAATTTGAGGGTGCTGATTACAAATCCAGTCGCAATTTTAAGTTTCAGTCTCGTTTGACGAAAATAAATTTCAGATCTCTCGGGTCTGCGGGTTTACGTAAAAAATTGGAAATCTTTGTTTGACTTTCTATTAAGTTGAAACCTCGTGTTTTGGGTAATTTGAGGGTGCTGATTACAAAAACCGTCGCAATTTTTAGTTTCAGTCTCGTTTGACGAAAATAAAAAAATTCAGATCTCTCGGGTACGCGGGTTTACGTAAAAAATTGAAAATCTTTATTTGACTTTCTATTAAGCTGAAACCTCGTGTTTTGGATAATTTGAGGGTGCTGATTACAAATCCAGTCGCAATTTTAAGTTCCAGTCTCATTTGACGAAAATAAAAAATTTCAGATCTCTCGGGTCTGCGGGTTTACGTAAAAAATTGAAAATCTTTGTTTGACTTTCTATTAAGTTGAAACCTCGAAAATTTAGTTCTCTCGGGTCTGCGGTCTTTCTAAACAATTGAAAATCTTTATTTGACTTTCTGTTGAGCTGAAACCTTGTGTTTTGGATAATTTGAGGGTACTGATTAAAAATCCGGTCGCAATTTTAAGTTCCAGTCTCGTTTGACGAAAATAAAAAAATTCTGAACTCGCGGGTCTGAAAGTTTACATAAAAAATTGAAAATCTTTATTTGACTTTCTATTAAGCTGAAACCGCGTATTTTGGATAATTTTATCCTGCTGATTACAAATCCTGTCGCAGTTTTAAGTTTCGTTCTCGGTTGACGAAAATAAGAAGTTCTCTCGAGTCTGTCTTCCTAAACAATTGAAAATATTTATTTGACTCTCTATTAAGCTGAAACCTCGAGTTTTGGATAATTTGAGGGTGCTGATTACAAATCTGGTCGCAGTTTTGCGTTTCAGTCGCGTTTGACGAAAATCAAAAAGCTCGGATCCTTCAGGATTTTGTTTTATTTGGACAAAATGGGATAATTTTTCAAATGGTGTTGACTATTGTAATAAAATGAAAAATGTCTAGGAAATCGGAAACAATACGACAATCTACTTGAAGCCAGTTTTTGTAAGCAAATGCTCCGTCTCATCTACGAGTAACAATCCAAACAAATTACACAAGTTATATAAGTTCATAAATTGAATTAGAAACATCATATCTTATGGAACAGATTAGTATAGTCCAGGATACGATACATAAACATACGCTTAATTGATAGCGATTTCATCAGAACCAGAGTTCTTCCTCTGATTATGCAATCGCTATAGTGACATGTGGCGAATTGAACCGTTCGGTGTTACAATACAAAAATGGGGCGTTTTATGGAAATTAAAAACTCCCAACCGACAATCATTCACATCTGCAATGAAATGTGAAAGTATATGGACGGATTGCAGAACAGCTAGGTCGTTTTGAAACACATATCTAGCAGCAAACGTTTATTGTTCGCTTGTATAACGAAAAATCATACGGTAATTTACTCTACCGATAAGCTGTGAGGAATAGGAAACGACACATTAACAAACTTGTCGATTCCTGTGACGAATTATAAAATTTACACAAATCGTTTGATAAATATAGTGAAAAAAAACTAAAAACAGTTTGTGCCACTAGAATTGATTGATGAAATGAAATGAACAGTAAATGAAAAATACTACATATAGTGCATTTCAGAAATGTATAGAGCAGTTAAGTGGAAAATTCCTACTTCCAATGGACTAGTATCATGATTTTTATTTATTATTGTTTTTGATAGAGCATGTCATGACAAGCTTTCCATTTTTTCCCTGATTTTTTTTGAGCCTGGACTAGCGAGAAAATTAGGAAAATATTTGAAATTTTCTAGACGCGTGACATCACGGGATTTAGATCAGATTAGCCAATCATAAGACGTAGAGGTGTGCTACGTTGCCACATAATGCCGACTTTACCCTCACTACTCAGTGGAAACAGGGAAAAATTTCCACGAATAATCATTTAAAGCATTTTGAAAATAATCACCAAACCCCTTTAACTGTTCCTTACACCAATTTTCACAAAAAAATCACCTATACCTTTTTGCTTAGCCGTGAAAATGTTCGTGATCTATTTGGCAGGAACCCGTTCATGATAGACCATTGGTAAACGGAAAGACAGCGTAAAAGTTGCTATTAAATGCCAATATTGCCAATCTTGGATTTACGATTAATTTCCGTCGCTTTTTGAGCGTCGAGCTCACAGAGTTAACACCTATAGAGGGAGTGTAGACAACAAAATGCACAGGTCGCTGACCAGCCAACATGTAACGGAAATTTTGACAGCCTGAGGGCATTACCAGTAACGTGCGACTTTATATTAAAATTGGATGTTGTATTCGTATTTAGCTATACTTAGAGAGTTACTCTTATTATAATTTCATTGTAACAGTTGATAATTTATTATTACCATGAAGTGTTTTTCAAAACATATCTAACGGTGTTCTGAAAGGTAGCCTGTTGGAATGGCTGCATCGTGTTTTTACTTCAGCAATAAAATATAATAATTGCATTAGGTAATATCCAGTTTTATAAAATTCTCATAGATAGATTTTCTGTAAGTAGATGTGGCATACATTTTTGCATTTCACGTCCTCAAATAGTTTATAAAATGGAATTTGGAAAATTCATGTTGATTGACATGAATGTATGCGTGCACAAAACATACATTAAACAACCATTATTATTCCTCAAACTGGAGTGGAGTTACTTTTGTTCCCAGTTATCCCCATATATTACGCTACTGAAAACTAAAACAAAACCTACACTCACCTATGATAAGAAGTGTTCACCGATTCGTCGTTATTACAGCAAACTATGCACTTTTTATGTTGCCTCATCATGCAATTATGACAATATTGTTCATAAATAATATAATTCACACCACAAATAGTCACAAAGTCAGTCAAATATACACTAAAATCACAAAAATCTCGACACACGCAATAACCACAACTGCAATGACAACCACATAACAGCTTAAGGGCACGCCGATTGTAGGTTGCCAGATTTACGACATATTAGAAGTTATTGCGACATTCCGCTATGAAATTTACCATTTTTGAGATTTCATTAAATCAATACAAATTATCTTCACGTAAATCAGTTACATTGCAAGTATATTGGAATGTATAGTTAAATACCCAGTTAAATACTTTGTGTTCAAACTGCGGAAACTGCCAGATTTTGAAGAAACTGGAAGCGGACGAAGAAGAGTGGCAATAGCGCTATAGATGTTGGCTGGCCAATATTCAAATTAGGCTCCCTCTAGAGATGTTAACTCTGTGGTCGAGTTGAAATGGAAAGGTTAACAAACTAGAACACAGAACATAGATAACGTTAACTAAAGCTGATGAAAATCACAGATCACAATGTAAATGAAACGCAATGTTCTGTCATTTCCACAAAACATCACAATTATTCGCAGGTACGACGACAGTATCATTTGTTCTATGCTGTCAACGTATTGCCAACAGTCCGCCTTTTTTTACCTATATGAAACGAAACGAAAATCACAACCACCAGCGATCAAACAAAAGCGCAACGAAAACATAAAACTCAAACGTAGTACGAACTACGAACACAGAGTAGGAACAGGAAAGGTACCACCGCGCCTTTGTTCCCAGTGTCCATGGCGTGGAATGGACTGTCAGGAGATGCATTTTTTGAGCCTACGGTGGTTATTCAAGTCCCGCGTCAACAAATTTGCCCTAACATAACCTAAAACGTTTTCACAGCAGCCGCGGTACTCTGGTATTTAGGCTTTGCCTTCTAGTCATGAGAACAAGGTAATAAAACCGTGTTCATAACTGGTTCTGTATTCTCTATTGAAGGTAGGGTGATATGTTTGTTTGATGGTCATCAGTACTGGGTCTTTGAGTCATTTAACTAAAAACTGTAGACAAAATCCTATATATTTATAATCTAAAAGACGCTTTTACATAAAAAAAATATTTTCTAGGGCAGTATAATATGCATTAAAATTTAATTTTTTTGTTTATTTCAGGAGGAGGGGATATAGCAGATGAATTGAGGAAAGAAATCCATTCACTGAGGATACGCGTAGAACAGCTAGAATCGGAACTGGAAGGAAAAAATACCGAAATCAAAATGCTGATGTCTTCAAATAAACACGCAGAAATACAGGTAATTTATTGAATTCATTGCTGTTTAACGATATAGAATATTTTATTTAAGAAATACGACTATCTGACTCTCCACCGAAATACATTCCAACAGCCGTACAATCAGCTCATGTGACTTGGTGTCGAATGCTTTGCGATAGTCAATCCAGGACATAGAAAAGTTTCGTTTGTACTGAATGAATAAGGACAAGAGGCTATTCAGCACGGAATGTGGCTGGTGTATAGGCCACACGATGGGCCCTTTTTGCGCCTCTATCCGCGCTAGTTCCTAAGACCTGCCCTTTTGGCAAAGGCAAGTACATTCTTAGGTCCTATCCGTTTTATATCTATTGGTTCCAATCCAAGGTTCTTGAGCGCAGCATAGTCTGCCTGTGATAACCCAGGGTTTCACAGCGACACAAGATGTGTGCCGAGGATTCTTCCTCTTCACCACACCACGTGCACGTTGGGTCGTTGACCACCCTCATCACGAACAAGTGACGCCTGAAGGTGTTGTGACCCGTTAGTAGGCCTACTAGCAATCTCAAGTTACTCCTATCCAGAGAGGGATAAAATCGTCCTATTCTCTTTGCAGGCCCTGTTAATCGTTCCCGAGCTTGACGGAGATGACCAGAGATGTTGTTCCATCTCAGAGAGTGTTGATTCTGGATCCACTCTCCAGTTGTTTTCCTAATCAAGTTTGCAGATAGTCCTAAGGCTGGTTCCGGGCCCACAAAACTGTTGTCGGATCCCATCCTGGCCAGATAATCCGCCATTTCGTTACCCTTTACCCCAGCGTGCCCAGGTACCCACATCAGTGATACCTTGTGCTTAGCTGAGATGTCGTCAAGAGCTCTCCTGCACTCCAGTCCTGTTGACATCGGTCAACCAACAGGTTCTCCTTGCAGCCAGCTACTCCTTTCTTGGACCGTCTCTGTTCATACTAGTCGAGAAATACAGGATTTACAGCTTGAAAGATACGCATGAACAAGATTTTGGTGAAGAGCTTGTTACATGCGTTCAGACATGTTATTGGCCCTTTTGGAATCGGACAAATCTCCGGTCTTCGGAAGAAGCACGGTTCGACCCTCGACAAACCAAGCCGGAATTGGCTGCTCCTGACTTAGCACGAGATAAAAACTCTAGCTAAATGTCGATGGCAACTGTGAGATTTTTTCCACCAGTAGGTGTTTATGCCATCCGGGCCAGGAGCTGCGAAAATCTTTGCGTCTCGTAAGGCGCCAAAAATGTCTTCCGTGTTTATCGAATGATGCAGTACGTTTAAGTTAGGGGTCTCCCTAACAAACGGACTCGAACTGCGCCAAGAACTGAGTGTCTGCTGAGAGAGGTTTGGGCTGTTCCTAAATGTCCCTGCGTTATTACTCTTATCATATTCAATTTTGACGTACGCTTCTTCTTTCTTCCCAGGCGCTCCAGAAAGAGAACCACGAGCTGCAGAGCAGCATCAAACTGGCCCAGGCCGAATTGGAGATCGCGTTGAGCGCACACGAGTCCCAGAAGCAGGTGATGATGACCTTGAACACCCAGTTGGCGGCCCGAATCCACGAGCTGGCGACGATCCACGACGAAATGTCGACGGCGATACAGACGTGAGGCAGGTTGTTGTAGCAACGATTGTACGTAGCGTACGTGTAGAGGGGAGGGGCGGGGCAACGCGGGAAGTAGGCGGAGTCTATGCGGACGGTAGGCGGAGCCAGCGGGCCGGGCCTAGACTGTGGGCGGGGCCTACTTGGCATACTGGGCGGGCCCTAGTCACTCGTATCGGACGTGTAGTGGTCTCGATTGGATTTTTTCGTGCGGAAATGGTCGTGGGTGGTGAATGTGGTCAGAAATGACGAATTTAGGGATTATTGAAGTTTCAACAAATCCTCGAAGCTCGAATTTTTTGCTGGGATCATTTTTGTACTTATTTTAAAAAAGTATTATTTTGTGTTCAGCGTTCTCCCTGAATGGATTCTCTCTCTCTCTCTTGGGGTCTTGTCATAGCTCTGGAGGGCAAGACTCAAAAAGGCTCGGGTCAAAGTAATAGAATTAAAGAACGTGTTCTTAACATACGGAAAATCAGGTGAAGTTTTGGTAAGTGTCGTTTGTAAGAAAAATTTGTCGTTTTTGATGACACCTACAGACCCGATCATTTTTTGAACAAAAATAGTCCATTCGTGACCACTTTGCTACAGTTTCTGTTTTATTTATATAATAGACGTTGCTCAAAGTTTTCGAAAGTCTGGAAAAATTATTCAAATTTGAATAAACTATACCGTTACTACAAAATTATGATCTGGTATTCAAAATATGTATTTCAAAAAGTATCATAGACGTATTAGATTTGATGTTGTCTTGAATAATTTTTGAAATATGTATTTTGTTAATGATGGATTATTTTGTAGGCCCCCTGTATATGTCATTGTGCACATTGTGTTGCTGAACATGGGCCCCCTCAGATGTCAAACAGCGCCAGTATTTAAATCGCGTCGATATTGTTTTACTAAAGCTCAAATTGTCTTTTATTTCATAGTCCAGGCATTTTAGTTTTCGATCGTGATTTTATAACCTCTTTATTTACTAGATACAAATGCAGCAATGAGACCTAATTGTGAATTTAGGAGATTTGAAAAAAGTCACTTTTAATTTACTTATTGACGATTTTTTGAAGGATGTCACCAACTAGTATGTGACAGATGACATTGCAGTATTTATTTCAGAATAAAAGCAGAGTTATAGTCTTTCTAATCCTAATCGAAACCAACTAAACTACCGGGCCAGTTCGATAAATTTCAATAAAAATCTATATTCCTAAACGGCTGTTTAGACAAATTTTATATTTGCCACACAGGATAAGCTTGTACATGATTTAGAGAATATAGCGATAAATTACAGAAACCAGTAGTGAAGATATGGGCATACAATTACCCTTTTTACTTCCAACGCCGATAGGTGAGGGGAGTATTGTGATCACGAAAATTTTCGATTTTGAGATAATACGTTTTTTATGCGTTTTATGATGTCAACATAACGAAAATCCACGTCACTCATTTCATCGGTCTGTCTGTTTGTAAGTCTGTCTGTCGGTGTGTCTGACTGTCTGTCTGTCTGTCTGTCTGTCTGTCTAGCCTTGTAATCTCAGTAACCGCTGCATGGATTGTGATGCAGTTTTGGTAGCGATATGCTGTGGGGTCGTAGTAGGTAATTCTTCTATAATTCTGGAAATCGGTACATGGGCGACGGAGTAATTAGCAAAAAACAGACAAAATTCAGATAGTCCTTAAACTTCGTTTTTAGGCGTTTTAGGGGTTCCTGATGATTTTCTGCTTTTTTGAGTGGGGGTGAAATTTAGGATGGTTGGGGGGTGGAGGGTTGTAAAACTGAAAAATTTGTTGTATTCATAATAGGTTGTACATTGCCCTGTGAAAGAAAGACCTAGCGTCATAATTAATTTTAGGTCCATCCGAACATTGTCTTGACTATTACAGAAACCAAAGGACTTGAGAATTTACTGATGTATACATGCAAGTATTGCTTTAGATCGTTCTGTATTGTGTAACGTGGAAACTATTGGATTGACTTTAATGGAATTGTTACACTGTATTATTACCGTGGCGATGATGGGAAACGTTTACGGTTTTTAGAAATCGTGTCAGTGGCGGCGCAGCAATACTAAAAAAGCTAAAAATATAAAAACAGTTCAAACTTCGTTTTTAGGCGTTTCAGGGGTTCCTGACCATTTTTTTATTTTATTTGGGTGGAGATGAGATTCGGTGTGGTTGGGGGTGGTGGGTTGTAAAATTGAAAATTTTGTTGGATTCATAATAGATTATCCATTGACATGTGAAAGAAATACCGAGCGGCATAAGACAATTTTAGGAGGGGGGGCTGCCTATGATTTGGTTGCAAGGGGATCTCAGACTATAGCTTCATGCATAAACTGGTATCAACGTATTGTGGGGGAAGTACTGAGTCAATCAACTTGACTTCATTTCTTTAACTCCTTCGCCACTGACAAATAAAAATAATATTTTTCAATGCTTGATACTTTTTAAAACAATGTTTTTTTTAGAAAAGTGCATGGAAAAGGGCGTTTTTGAAACGGTTTGATATCGAAACGCATACAGAAAATTTAGAATCACCATACCATTATTTGAAACTTTTATTAAAAATATTTAATTTTTATATTCAACCTTATGTGTAGAGCATGTGACACCCCTGATGGCAAGTTTTCCTTTGATGTGAGAGTCGCATGTGTTCTTATCCAGTTTCAGTTGGGATTAGAAATATTATATTACATTTTAGTAGCGAAATTATTACTGATTGTGCGGTAAAAAGAAGGAAAACTCATCGTTGCATTTTTATACTAAAAGAACTGTGGAAATCGTTAATTTGCTTGGCGTGAACAGTGAGTTAAAAGAGTATTGATGATTGTACAATTAATTTATTAAGGCTTAAGGATTATGTGCTCAAAACTAAGTGTTATTTCAGTTAACCGTAGGACTTTTCCTCAATTTTGAAAATTGTTTGTTGAAAAAAAAAGAAACCAACGTGCCATTCAAACATAAATTTCGAATGACAAACAATTATGAAAATCAACGCACATTTTTCGAAAATAAGACTCTTTAGGAGCATACCTCGAACAATCAACCGTCTTGAGATTTAAATCACAAAGAGCTTAGCCTAACTTGGATTTAATTCAAACGTGGCAAAAATAAGCTAACTGCTTATTATAACTCTCCTGCAAAATACAAGGTTCACAATATAAAGGATATTTATCAGCTCATATATGTAGTTTTGAAAAATCATGTTAATACGGGTTGTGCCAGTTGCTAAAACATGTGATTTTTTGTTGAACAGTGGCTAAGTCATTTTTTAAACGCACTCTCACGTTTTGAAGTTTTTGTGAGGTTTTTCCAAAATAAAGGAATACTTAACGTCCTGTCAACAGTAGAGACAACTATTTTCCACATACTGGGTGTTTTAAAAGTTGGGACTTTCCTCTTTAGAAGCAACGGCCCTTGAAACGGCAAAGCTAATGAACAATGAACCAGCAGCAAAACAGTAAAAAAAATCCAAGCAAGTACTCACTATTGCTACGAAGTTGTAAGTGCGGTCCTGTCGCAGGCGTCTTACAGGTAAAAGTACGATTTACGATATCTTCTTCAATTTGGACCATACGAGGTTGTCTAGGTCTTCCACCGTGTCCACCACGATGTGGATTCAGACATCCTGTATCTCTAGCTCTTTGCACGAGCGAGACGAATCGACGAGGTGCAGGGTGAGTACGGTTAGGGAAACGATCGGCATACACTCGCGAAGCCGCAGCGGTATTTTGACCACACTCCCCGTACATTAAAATCATGTCCATCAGTTCATTATTGTTATAAGCGTGCGCCATTGTTGTTGTTTTTAAAGTCCGAACATCAGATGTAGCAAATCAAGCACTCTCGTACACTACGTAACAGCAACGCGACGTATGACGAACTGCGTGTTTTAGTGTTTTCTCACCGCTAGCGCTGCCTTGGTTGTTGTGATATTATGACATGGTGAACCATTGCCCAGGGACGGACTTAGAATTGAGGATTTCTTTAATGGTCAGTATCTTGTTTTCTCTAAATATTTCGTTTATATGTTACTGGGAAAAAAACACTCATTTTGGCGAGTACTACCCGCTGTATGAAAAAAAGTCCCAACTTATGAAACACCCTGTATACAGTAGCATCCCATTATTTAAGAAACTAGATTTCTTTTAAGGCTTTTACTACTTCAATGATTTCTTAAAACTATGTGAGCCTGTAAAATATATCCTTTACTTTGTGGTGACGTCATACATTTTTCTTCATATACATCACACGTTTGTATGTGGCGTGTGATATAATATCAGCAGGCCTCATGCTTGTGCCCATACCAAACAAAGCATTGTTTTTTCTGTAGCTTATGTTATTCCCACATCCATATTGAATCTGAAACTTGTGACAGACAGCGACAAGCCATATTAAGGTAATAAAGCAATAAAATATTTGATATATGTTGCAAAACTTTCAACCAAACGGCGTTGAAGGAGTCAGTGTAATCTTTTCGATGTTGCTGTGCTACGACGTTCAGAGATATGGATGAAATGAGACTATGCTTATTAAAGATCTGTGTTTGTTTGAACTGAGATCGACTTGGTATATATTCTCAATACTCCAGGCCAGGTCTTAGCTGGGCTTTATACAGCGTGAAGATGTTGAAATGACAATCGGAAACTATTGGGCAGCCAAAAAACGCTACGTTGGGCGCCAAAATTTGCAATTTCTAAAATAGAAATGCCGGCCGTATTTTTCGTTATTTTCAATTGCGATTTTCTGTAAAATTTATTAAAAGAATTCTATTTTAGTCACACCTAGGCATGTTTGGTGAATGTGGAGCATCATTATAGTATGATTTTTGGCCAAAAATTCACCGATTATTCGAATTGCTCTTTTCTGAACAGCGTCAAAAGTAGGCAATGGACAATACTTCAGGTCAGGTCTTAACTAGGCGTTATACAGCTTGAAAAGGCTGAATTTACAATCGGAAACTATTGGGCAGCCAAAAAACGCTACGTTGGGCGCCAAAATTTGCATTTTCTAAAATAGAAATGCCGGCCGTATTTTTCGTTATTTTCAATTGCGGTTTTCTGTAAAATTTATTAAAAAAATTATATTTTAGTCACATAGAGCCATGTCTGGTGAATGTGGAGGATGGAGCGTCATTATAGTATGATTTTGGCCAAAACTTTATCGATTATTCGAATTGCTTTTTTCTGGACAGCGCCAGCGTCAAAAATAGGCAATGAACAGTACTCCAGGCCCAGCTGGGTTTAATACAGCGTGAAAAGGTTGAATTTACAATCGGCAACTATTGGGCAGCCGAAGGACCCAACGTTGGGCGCCAAAATTCTGCATTTTCTAGAATAGAAATGCCGGCCGTATTTTTCGTTATTTTCAATTGCGATTTTCTGTAAAATTTATTTAAAAAATTATATTTTAGTCACGCGGAGCCATGTCTGATGAATGTGGAGGCTGGAGCATCATTATAGTACGATTTTTGGTCAAAAATTCATCGATTAGTCGAATTGCTCTTTTCTGAACAGCGTCAAAAATAGACAATGGACAGTACTCCAGGCCAGGTCTTAGCTGGGATTTATACAGCGTGAAAAGGTTGAATTTACAATCTGCAACTATTGGGCAGCCGAAGGACCCGACGTTGGGCGCCAAAATTTGCATTTTTTAGGATAGAAATGCCGGGCGTATTTTTCATTGTATTCAGTTGCGATTTTCTGTAAAATTTATTCAAAAAATTATATTTTAGTCACACGGAACCATGTCTGGTGAATGTGGAGGGTGGGGCATCATTATAGTATGATTTTTGGCAAAAAAAATCACCGATTACTCGAATTGCTCTTTTCTGAACAGCGTCAAAAATAGACAATGCACTGTACTCCAGGCCAGGTCTAACTGGGCTTTACACAGCGTGAAAAGGTTGAATTTACAATCGCCAACTATTTGGCAGCCGAAGGACCGACGTTGGGCGCCAAAATTCTGCATTTTCCAGAGTAGAAATGCCGGGCGTATTTTTCGTTGTTTTCAATTGCGATTTTCTGTAAAAATTAAAAAAAATATATATAATTTAGTCACTCATTATAGTATGATTTTTGGCCAAAAATTTACCAATTATTCGAATTGCTCTTTTCTTAACAGCGTCAAAAATAACAATGGTCAATACTCCAGGCCATGTGTTATCTGGACTTTATGCAGCGTGAAAAAATTAGGTGGTGAGAAGTAATTTTTGGATCTGAATAGGTATCAGAGTTTTTTCCAGCACCTACTGTAGTTGACGTTATGTGGTTGTGCCAGATCGTGTTTTCTGTGTTTAGTCTAGAAATACGAATTCAAGGTTTTCTCTATTTTTTTCAATTAACGAATAATCCAATTTTTATGAATTGATAACTATTTATGCCAAGTCGATGCCGGTATTTTTCACTTTGAATACATTCAAGGTATTTTTTCATCACTGCCACAATCTTAGACATGTTATATCCTAACAATAAAACATATAATATTCCGACAAAATGTAGATAGCACCGAAATTGTACATATCCAGAAAGTATGACCTAAAATTATACAGTCGAGGCCAGAAGTTTTAACTTTGACAAACAGAAATCACATTATATTTTAGTAGTACGGAACGATAGAAAGTTTCTAATACGCTTCCTCAGATCGAGAATCCGCCGCAAATTTTTGAAGGATTTATTGTACAAATGCGATTTGCTTGCAATAAATGCGAAAATTCGAGCCGAAACGCATCAGGATAAAAACATTTTTTGGAATTGTTAATACACTTTTTATGGGTAGAAGTTATCACATACAGAGCGAGTCTGAAGTATGGAACGCCCCAAATGTTTCGGAAACTATTTGCACGATTTTCACGCATTTTGGGATAAGGGGGGTTTGTAATATGGCCAATCTTGCAATGTTGTCTAATCTACCTTTTTTCCGGAAATATAACAAACTTTGTTATTTCAAATGGATCACCCTGTATATTTCTACATTTTTTAAATCCTTGAAAAATAGTGATAATTTTTTGTATAATGTTTCCTATTCCTAAACGTCATCATTTCGGAGTTACGACTAAATTTACATTGTATCCGCCCAAGTTAAAATAAGAAATTAGTTTCAAAAAACATGAAGACGGTTACAACATATCCTCAAAATGTTATCCGTTCACTTCGAAACAACAAGCCATGTGATTCTTGAAACTTTGCAGTACATTTTGCAACATGTCTTTTTTCAACAGTAAATAGAGCGATCTTATTTAGTTATTATAACCTGAAAATTCTTCAGCTTTAAGATGGAACCGGTGAAGAATTATTTATTGTTGATCAATAAACCTACAAAGCAAAATAAAAATTTTGACAGTTTTTTTATGGTCGGCCTCTCGCAAAGGCTGAAAGTCTATGGTGCTGTAGAAGCGCTGCGAGAGGATAAGTATCGGTTCACGTTAGATTTGAAACGCTGCAGGTTGTAGCCGTCGGGAAAAAAATCCCCGACAGCTCATTCCGCAGCGCCGAAGTTCTCCAGAAGAAGGAATGCTGGAGGAGACTGGTCCGGGGAGTAAGGACCTCGACCTGGTAAGGATGAGCTCGCAAAGCTTCTCTAGTGTTCCTGGTTCGGACGGCCTGTGGTGTTATTATCTGAGAGAGCTCACTCGAACAACTTCCGTGATAGAATCTGTAAAACAGGGATAGGTCAGCCACCCTCCTTCGATGTTCCAGGCTGTGGAGGTCCTTTGTGAGGTTAGGCGTATCGATTAGTCTAATCGCTCTTTTCTGGATAGTGTCCAGAAGCTTTAGAGAGTGCTTCGGAGCGCATCACCATACATGGGAGCAATACTCTAGCGTTGGTCGGATCTGTGCCTTGTAGAACAGCAGCAGTTGCTCTGGTGTATACAACTTCCTTCAGCGGAACAAAACTCCAAGCTTCTGGGATGCCGTTTTAGCAATACTGATGACGTGGTCGTGCCAGGACATATTATTGTTGATGTTGATTCTCAAAAGCTTGACGGAAGGTGATTCGACTATGGGGTGACCCTCCATTTCCACGGTTGGTAAGCCATCGTGAGACTTCTTTGTAAGTGTTGTTGCCTGAGTTTTTTGTACGTTGAACTGTACTTTATTTGCTAATCCCCACTCGACAATTGTTTTGATATCTGCGTTGATCTGCGAGGCATGCTGCTGTCGCCGACGTACCGTCTCCTGGGATGATAATGGCTTGCCTGGTTCCATGCACGACACTAATGTACTGTCCTCTGCGAAGCTGTAGATTGGATTGGATGTTATTTCCAGCAGCTCGTTGATGTACAGCAGAAACAGTGTAGGGGATAGGACAGATCCCTGAGGAACACCGGCGCTTATTGGAAATACGTCCGATGAACAGCCCCCGACTACAACAAACAGATATCGGTGGTTCAAAAGACTATTCAGCCACTGGCGCAGGCCAGGTGGTAGTCCATAAGCAGCAAGTTTGACCAGAAGTCCGTCGTGCCATACTCTGTCGAAAGCTTTCGATATATCAAGCACAACAACACGGGATTCGCCATGATTGTCTATTGCTCTGTTCCACAAGTGAGTGACGTAGGCAAGGAGGTCACCTGTAGACCTGTGCTTACGGAAGCCATACTGGCGATCATTTATGATGTTATTGTTGTCCAGGTATTTCAGGAGCTGTGTGTTAATGACAGTCTCCATAACCTTAGACATGATGATGAGAAGAGCCACAGGTCTATAATTGGTGGGATCAGTTTTTTGCCATTCTTAGGGATGGTTTGTACACAGTCAATCTTCCACGAAGCGGGAAACACACCTCGTTAAGTTTTAAACGTTTAGTTTACATATCCTGGAAAGTACTCGACTTGATATTTTTAATGGTATTAAAGAGTAGCAATTTCATGTATTCACCCGAAACCAATCACAGATGACGTCGTTTTGCTTTTATTGAATAAACGCTCAGGTACCGGCTTTGGTAGATAGATGGCGAACCAATACTTTTTCAAAGTACTGCTTCCCAATATCTATATGTTGCTTTAATGGTATTTTAAACTACAGTTCAATTATATGAGATAACTTCTGCCTATAGAATGGCAACTTCTATTGTAACATCAGTGCCACAGCAACTACTGTTCTCCAGTAACTAGATGTAGACAAAGGTTTAAAAGTCTTACACCCGTATGCACCGTTTGGCGATTCTAATCCTAGTTCCCTAATCACGTTTTGCTAATCTTTGGCATCTAGCCATGCACCGTCAAGAGATTAACTAATCCAGATTGGAGATACGGCAACGTTGTGTTCGCAAGATTGTTTTGACAGTGTCAAAATTGTCAGTTTGCGGTGCATACGGGCGTGAATTACTCGCTAAACTGATTTTTACAAGACACATGCCAACATTTGACTAGCTTTGACGTAAAAGTTGTACTGTAGTTCGTGTACAACAAAGAGTAACATTTTGCAGTAAGTACTCTAGAATTCAGTAATTTGGGAATAGCGGTTGCTAAGGTGGTTTTTGGAAAGTGGTTCGAATCAACTTGTAATCTGCATAAACCCACAGCTTCAGTAGTAGCTTCAATCAGATAGAAGTATTGGATTAAGATAGCCATTGACAATTTAGCCGTAGCTAGTTGAGAATGAATAAGAATTGGTTAGGTATTTCATATTCAACTAGCTGCCCCTCGTTTTCGAACAGACTTGTTTTTATCGAAAGATAGAAAATATAAAGGCTGTTATTTTAAAAAATTGTTTACGCTAGATTCTCCGCTAGGTTGTATGAATTTGAGAAACTAAATATGTCTCAATTCCAAAGTTACAGACTAACAACTATAACAAATGAAATTGATAGGCAATAAGATCAGTTTCACCTATTCTCGATTACGGAAATACTTTTGAATAGTTGTTTGAACCTTGTAGACAACTCTGGGTACTCACATATGACGTGTTCTACAGTTTGGTCTTCGGTTTCACCTCAGAGTAACAACTGAACATAGAGGTAGTAAACAACTAATTCTAATAGGCCGACATCTTTTCTTACGTTGTCAAATTGAGCACCAGATTTGATGATCGTAATTATTTACTATCGTCTAAATTGTATAGTATCCAGAAATATTCCAGTCTACGTTAAGGAAGACGGTATTTTGATGGTTCAGGAATGATTACAGCAAACTCAATAAATATGTTGACCTCTACTGCGTTACTGCATATTTCTTCATCACGAACGCAAATTCTGAAGTCTTCATAAATTTTGAGGAGCTGGCAACGCCGATATAATTTTCATGCGACTTATTTACGGTAGAACCTCGACTGTCAAACGTTTGTGCTTTCATGCTTGGTCAGTAAAATCGAATTCGCTATTTGTTTGTAACTGTACTGAAGCTTTACGGATTTGCTGTGCTATATTCAAGTGTAGTTTAACAGTCTTTAGAGATGGGACTCAAAAAGTGCAGTGTTTGTAACATGGGTTGCATTGGAAGAATTTTGAGTTTAGTTGGCGTTACACAGCATTGTTTACAATTTGAACTGTCACTGCGAGGTCACAGCTGATCAATGTTTGGAATCTGAAGTGTCAAAGATGATGAAATTGAGCATTTCATGCTGAAGTGGTTTGTTTACTTCCTCTATGTTCACTTGTTAATCTGAGGGTTTCACATATTCTACATATCGGTGTGTCACTCAACCCCACAATGTGGAGGTGTTTCCTGAATTGACAATGGCCAGTCAAGAATCCTACTATGAGACGTAGGTTTGACATGGTCATCGCCAAGTACTTCTTGGATGTTGCCATACCAAAAGCTGCAAGGGTTTCCTTGCCAAATAATATTTATACTTATAGCCCACTTTTTTCTTAGCTTTAGAGACTTGGAATCCACAATCACAGCGTCTTCCCTTGTTTTGGACCCATCTGTGTATATGCAAGTTGAATTTGTCACATTTGACTCAAGATTCTGTTCAATTTATATTTAGTAGGGTTTCTTAAAAACGAACGTTGATCCGATTGAGTCTCTGGTTGCTTGTAGCATGGGTAGTGCGTTTAGCGCTACCTACATGGGGATTAATACTAACCGTGCGAAGTCGTAGCATTTACAGTAACGCAACCTCTGATGTAGATATCTGGAGGGGTAATGCCAATTATTACTTCCATAGCAGCAGTTGTATAGACATTAGAAGTCAGAAACTGACCTTTTGTAACATCTAGCTTGTCTACAAAGCTCATAGAACATGATTTGATATGATATACAATTGAGGTTTTGAATTAAGAAAAAAAGTACTTTTTTGTAATAAATGGAAAGATCATGTATAAGTTTTATAAAAAACTGTTTTTGTTTTCTTTTTTTTTCGCAATAATTCAAAAGTTATATCAAAATAAAAATGGGTTTTTGAACCGAGTACCGAAAACACCGCCGACGGCTCCCGAACCCGTGTGACGTCACCATGGCGGTAAGGATGCTCCTTTGACCAACGACGTCCTACTCCGATACTAGATTCTAGATTCCCAGCCAATCGCGAAAATACGTACTGCTAAACTGGTAACTAGTGTATATTTGTTGCAACACAGTCGATGAATGTAGTTTGCAGCTCGAGACGAAGTCTACGATCGGAATAAATATGTTTTTGAATGTTTGAAGTTGAAGTCAGATTACAGATTCCAGTAAGTAAGTACCTAATCAAATATGTTTCGTTGAAAAGATCTCCTCAATCGAAGTATGGCCCAGTGGTTAGAGAATCAGCTAGTGGATCTCAGGGTCTTTGGATCGAAACCCAGGCCCTCCAACTTTTTTTTTTAATTTTTTTACGCACATTTTTTCTACGATCAACATAAATATGTGTTTGAATCAAATTTTGTTAGACATATCACTTGCACTGCACAGTGCAAAAACTAAGTACAGGAGGCGGTGGACAATTCAAAAAATCAGTGGAAATGAGGTTTGTCCGTCAATATCAATCGCCATTAATTTTTTTTAAATGCAATAGTTGGTTAATAAAACAAAATCCCTTCATCCCTTCATTCATTGAATTCATTCATTTTTAAGTTTTTTAATGTAAAAAAAGTAACTCAAACTCGTAATCACATTCTGTTTATCACTTGGTATTACTATTTATTTAACTTTGGGCAATCAAGCTTAACAATATTAAATTTTCATAAAAATTTAACAAGCACTGTGCAGTGCAAGTAATATGTCTAACAAAATTTGATTCAAACACATATTTATGTTGATCGTAGAAAAAAATGTGCGTACCAAGTGCAAAAAGCACATCAATAAATTTTTTGGTAAAAAAAATTAAAAAAAAAGTTGGAAGGTCTGGGTTTCGATCCAAAGACCCTGAGATCCACTAGCGGACTCTCTAACCACTGGGCCATCCTTCGATTGAGGAGATCTTTTCAACGAAACATATTTGATTAGGTACTTACTGGAATCTGTAATCTGACTTCAACTTCAAACATTCAGAAACGTATTTATATCGCGTAGACTTCGTCTCGAGCTGCAAACTTCATTCATCGACTGTGTTGCAACAAATATACACTAATTACCAGTTTAGCAGTACGTATTTTCGCGATTGGCTGGGAATCTAGAATCTAGTATCGGAGTAGGACGTCGTTGGACAAAGGAACATCCTTACCGCCATGGTGACGTCGCACGGGTTCGGGAGCTATCGGCGTGTTTTCGGTACTCGATTCAAAAGCCCATTTTTATTTTGATATAACTTTTGAATTATTGCGAAAAAAAAAAGAAAACAAAAACAGTTTTGTTATAAAACTTATGTATTATCTTTCCATTTATGACAAAAAAGTGTTTATTCAAAACCTCAATACTAGTTTTGAACGGGCAATACTACCTACAAACAGTTATTCTTTCGAATGTATCTGTTTTTTAATTTGACTATTGTCAGGTTTCAAAATTTCCTAACTGGCAGTTAGCATACTTTTATATTCTATCTTTCGATACACTTATTTATTGTATGATTTCTCTTTATATTATGTATAGTGTCATATAAGTAGGGTTATATACTGAAAGTATATATATAAATCAACTACTAACACAATTTTTAATTGGGAATTACGGATGTTTTTTAACTACGACTGATTACATATTAAGATTGCATTTATATTATATGTTGTTTTTGTAGTTTCTATTTTATACTTGGTAAGAATGTCTATATGTGAAATAAGCTTTATTGGTAAGATTACGATTGCTTCACCTGGTATTTCGTACATTATAGCTTTATACACTGATAGTGCAAATATTGGAAATATATATAAGAGCTGTAAGAGTAGCACTGCCTAGTTATTTTTTGTTTATATTTTATAGTTTATGTTTAGGTATGAAATACTAGGTGAAATGTGTATGCAACTTTGGTCATTGTTCAGAGAAAAATGTACACTCATGATATTCGAATAAGCAATATCTATGGTCGTTTTGATATGTGACTGAGTTTTGGTCATGTAATAAGTACAATTTTATTCAAGAAAATTTGGATCCTTTTGAAGGAGGGTTGATATTTTTACTTTATTGCCTTCTACATGTCTTATTTGTATGATTTTTAACATGCTCCCAATCAACCAACGAATTCGAATAGGTTAGAAGAAGCTAAGGCCACAGGCATGTATTTATTTACCATGTGTCTACACTCTTACCGATAACAAGATATGCACTCACCACGCTCAGAACGTGTCTTGCAATTCGCACAGAACTTCACCATTATACGGAATTGTCTAAAAAATAGTCTATTCTTCACTTCATCATCATAGTCAAAATGTCTTAACAGACATGTTGAGAACTCGTAAAATGCATTAAGTCGGAGCTAGAGTATTGCCGACACGGATATTATCAATAGTTTTGAGAACTGTAGCTCGCCATCGTTCGCGATTTACTATCAGTTTAGTGGCGTTCTTGATACTTAGATCCAGCAACTGTTTTGTCGTATCCACCTAGCGTGTAGCGGTACGGCCACGGCGCCGCCCACTCGGGGCATGACCCTGAACTACAAGTTTCTCCATATTATCGCTTCTGTGTATATGTCCGAAGAATGTAAGCATTCTCGTCGACACAATGGAGGAGAGTCTGTTTGGATTACCGAGCTCATCCAGTATGAAAACGTTAGTTCGATGGGCGGTATAAGGAACTCTCAGCATTCTCCTCCACGTCCACATTTCAAAAGCATCTATGCCAGCTCGATCTGCCTTTTTAACAGTCCAAGTTTCCGAGGCATAGAAAAATATGGAGAACACAACAGATTGTACCAGCGACATTTTTGTAGCTTTAGTGATGTTATGGTCATGCCATATTTTATTAAGCTCTGTCATGGCCACCAGTGCCTGTTGAATGCGCCGTCGAATCTCATTTTCACAGCTACCCGAATTGTCGATCAAAGAACCGAGGTACACACACTTATACACTGATTAAATGCGAATTCACTCAAAAATTGTCCAATAAACAGAGGGGGATCAAAACAAAGCGTTACCGCTATCAGTTGTTTATACTGGTTCGCTGAAGACTGTAGGCCAGCCGATGCAACGTTGCCACGTTTTGTAATAAATAATTGTTTATACGACATATAACTTGACCACAGCCCCAACAATTATTAGTCTTAAATTGTTCATATGGCACATTATGTGGTTCGTAGCGTAGTTTTGATAGGCTTTTTTTGAATTTCCTATTTACAAATACATTGGATCAGTGTCTTCCTTTGAGGCAATAGGCTATTTTGGGGCTTTTTGGGTAGCAGAGTTGCCAGGAGTGGCGATTTCAAAACCGAGTTAGCGACCAAAAATCGTAGCTGCAAGAACGGCGACTTTTAGGGCCGGTTTATCAATGCTCAGTTAAGTTAATTCAACTGACAGTTATCTGTTAACTAGCAGTTATAGTGTGTATCTTTCTCCGGCTAACCGTTAACTGCCAGCTAAAGTAACTGCTAAAGTGACTGAAAGTTGAAAGTGTCAGTTATGCGGTTAACTGGCAGCTAAGATTTTAATTGCAGCAGAGTATTATGTTTTGTGATTGCAGCCTTAACCTAACTTCTTTATTTTTTTCCTTTGGTTTTGAAGCTGCTGCTGTATAAATATTTTGAGTGTTGATTATATTTTGTATCTAGAGTAGGGATTTTTTATATTGCTTTAATATTCTGATAATGGTAAGATCCTTTAGAAATTCCATATTTTGCTTAATTTTTGTAATTCATCATACATTTGACAATTTTGTGAGCAGCTGCCTTTCACTTTCAGTGAAATTTGGAAGTCTTTTTTTTAATTCTCTTAATCCGATTTATATACACACCGATATTTACGATTAGGAACTGCTATTCAGTATTCATCTGCCATTAAAATTTCGTATAACTGACAGTTTGCTCTAGCCAATAGGATTCAACAACGAGTTAGGGATATTTTAGCAGTGTGGCCAACTCAACGCAAACTCTTAGCTACATAACTTTCAGTTACAGAATGTCACGATAACAATAATTTACTTAACAGGGACTTTGACTGTTGGGTATGCCAAACTGTCAGGTAGGTAACTGGAACTTTTAACTGAGCATTGATAAACTGGCGCAATATAAGGGCTGTTCCAAATTACGGTTCTATTACCGTCCTAGAACTGTTTTCATCATGCCCCGCCCATTTTGTGATTCTAGAATCGATGATTGTTTGGTACGCTGGCGGACCAACCAATAACCGTTTTTAGAACTGTAAAATGGGCGCGCCATTATGAAAACGGTTCTAGGACGGTAATAGAACCGTAATTTGGAACAGCCCTATAGTAAGCTAGAGAGTAACGAGACAGTTCGATACCATCAGTTTTGATGTAATCTCCTCTAGGAGTCCAAGGCTTTTTAAGCGGCCCAAAATCTTTTGTTTACTTCTAGCCTTTTCGAATTTGTTGCATTCAACCAATGAGATATAGTTTCTAAAGCGTCAAGTGATAATTCAAAACGGTCAAGTTAACTTTCCAATTCGTCACTCGTAATTTCAAACTGTCAGGTGTAATTTATACCTATGAGGGCCGGTTGTAGAATGCAAGCTTAAGCTTCGGCTTAAGATAAGCCGACGTTAAACCACGTTAGTTGCAAATCGTCCGTTGTACAATGCTAGCTTAGCTCCCCACTCCAAGCTTAGCACGAGCTTACGTAAGCCGAAGCTTAACGCGAGCTTAGCTGAGGTTTAAACCTAACCTGATACAAGTGACATGATATGTCAAGAACAAACCTTCAAATTGCTTGTCACTTTATTAGGTCATATTTTTTGAAAGATTTGTGTCTAATTTAACAAGCAAAGGAAAGAACAGAGACAGAAACGGTCGTTGCCGAAATTTGGCACAAACTGTCATAAGTGCCTAAACAAAAAAGGTAATTTTTCGGATGATTATGTCAGTACGTATTGCTTCATTGATGCCAACTGTAGTGAATTTCATTATCAACCAGGTTTAACTAAGCCGACCATTGTACAACGGGTGTCGACTTAGCTAAGCTTAGGCTTAACAAAGCTCGTGCTAAACCCGCATTTTTACAACCGGCCCTGAGTTTGAATTTGCAATTGACGAATTGGAAAATTAACTTGACCGTTTTGAATTATCACTTGACGCTTTAGAAAGATCAGCTGGAAAAGGGGTAGGTGTCAATATTAATCACTGACTATAGAGCTATCACTCTTAGGTTGTACTTCAGTATTATTTTATCGGCTCAACGTATTTTTCATAACTGATTTGATTTTAATCATATTAGTACGTAAATCAGAAATATAATTTCTACTTATATAAAAGCACTTTCTTCGCTCACAAATTAATAAAAATATGTAACCAAATTTGCGAATTTTATGTGAAAATATTCACAAAAATTTGTATATTAAACCTTAAAGAAAGGACTTAGCAGCTCTGTGTTAGGAGGATGTTGCAAAAATCATAAACACATTACACAGCTTATTATACAAGAATTGGTTTTATTTCTCGAATAATATTTCTAATGAAAAAAAGTTTGATAGCATTTCACAATTACACAATTTATTGTTAGACAAATAGTTCAAGTTTTGGCTTGTGTTTGTCAACAGTCAGGTTTCAGATTTCATAATTGTTTTTGTTCTGTGGTGCAAAAAACAGATGGTAAAATGATTATAAACGATTATTAAAGTATACCGTGAAGTAGCCTTATGGGATTAGTAAACTTATACACAAAAGCTTCCTTAAGGTGAGATCATGTCACGGGATGTTTTTGGTTATGATTTATTTCGCCTCATCGTTGCTCCCTCATTTTAATTTTTTGTGAGGAAATGACGATATATCTGAGGAAATCAATTTTGACAGTCAGTTTAGAGGTTTTGATGATTTGATTCAGCTACGTTTCAAACTCACAGACGCCATGCTGTTGTAGAATTTTGGGAGTTCTTGAGAACAACCCACATAAGTAGATAAGCGAACTGTATTTATATTTAAAATGCGCTGCCTAGGAATGATATGAAATATGAAAATATAATGTTCCACTTTCCACTCAACTTTTAGTTCAATTTACGCTTTATTTTGTTCAAGAAATTTGACCAAATCTTGTGCAATAAATTGTGTTATGTGTTATGGTCTTAAGTAATAACTTGATTTGATATTATTGATATGCAAGTGAAGGCATTGCAGTTAATTGAACAATAACCAAAAAGAAAATGTTGGCCAATATATGGTCATGATCTGAGAAAGTATTATCGAATATTTATTTTATATTTATATATAGGATCGAAAAGGTGTTATCCTTAAGAAGTGAATAAACTATTGTATCATGTAATTATAGATAGATAGTGCAGATAATGAAATTGAAAAATATACTTATAAAATATATGAGTACAGGCAAATTGTTCCGAAAATCGTACTATACAGTATACATTATCGTTGAAATTGATATGTTTATGTTGAAGACTAACAATGCAAGACCAAGTTGTATTTAGGATATTCAGTTTGTAGGAATAGATATTTCCGCGAGATATTCAATCTTTATTTTACCATTTACTATTTGAAAATGTACAATATGAAACACTGTTGAGAAAATAAATAAAAAAATGTCAATGAAATTGCTTATTATTTATCAGGCATTGCTGGGCCCGCAGAGCCTTTGGTGTTATTATCTGGGAGAGCTCACTCGAACATCTTCCGTGGTAGAATGTGTAAAACAGCCACCCTTCTTTGATGTGCCAGGCTGTGGAGGTGCTTTGTGAGGTTAGGCGTATCGATTAGACATTAGAATATCAAAATTGATGCCTTAGAAACGAGAACTGACGCTTTAAAACTTTGAATTGACTATTTTTAATTAATATGATGCTTTTGAATATTTAATTGATTATTTAAAACCACAACTGACGCATTATAATTAAATATTGACTATGTAACTGGAATAGGGTGCTTGCAGAAAAAAATATTATGTCGTTTACGCGTTCCTTAGAGCCTAGTAAACATGACAAAATCACTTGTTTGGTTTTTTGGAATCGGCTATGAGAGATATTCCAAAAATTATTTCAAATGCCGAAAAATGCCGCGCAAACAACCTCTGACGTCAGTGATATCCTATAGTGATGGGATGTAAAGTATTGATATTCGATATCGATAGCCAGTGCTAACCTAACATTTTGACATTGATCATTATAACCACAAAACACAGTCATACACAAAAGTCAAAAGAATAAAAGTTAGGCTAGATTACTAATTCACTTTGTAGGGATGGGCTTGAATTAGATTCTATCTTTGGATTCATTCATAATGGGATGCGCCGAAACAAAATTATGGCTTCGATTAGTTGCGAATCTCGGTCACAAACAAGATGAACTGTGATACCTATCAGATATAAAAATGTATTGCAAATGCTAGTGGGTTAATTGCCTGTTTCAAATATGTTTAAGTATCAATAAATTGAGTCGCATTGTTAAAGAATTCAGATCATCTCTAGTTTGCAGTTGAATCACACTGACCTGCGCTGTAGCAGTATCGACTGTCGATATCGATAAGATACCTGTGACGTCAGCCCTTGTTTTAAGTCACGTGGAAAAATTTGAATATATCCTTATTTTATTTTGCAAATATCTTTTTTTGGCCATCAGTAAAATCATGTTTTTTGTTTCCTACTGCTTCTTGATATGGTTTTCTTTACGCTATGTATACTCCCGAGACGATTTCACGATCTCTGCAAGTACCCTATTGATGCATTGGAAATAACAACTGACTGTTTGAAACTACAGCAGACTTTGAATTGACTCTTTATCAAATTAATATGACGCTTTTGAATATTTAAAACTACAATAGTTGCGTCAACTATTGACTCATTGGAATTTGAAAAATATTATTTGGAACTACATTTGACGTTTTAGAAAATTATCTGACTATTTGAAACTGAAATTGACGCTTTGAAAATTACGACTGACAGTTCGAAACTACAGATGATATCTTAGAAATACCAACGGACGCTTTAAGACTTAGATTTGACTATTTATAAGATGAATGTAATGCTTTTGAATATTCAATTGATTATTCACAACTACAATTGACGCATTAGCATTAAAATTGACTATTTGAATCTACATTGACGTTTTGGAAAATTAATCTGCTATTTGAAACTGCAAATTACGTCTTGTAAACTTCACCTAACTGTTTGAAACGACAGCTGAAGCCTTAGGTACAATTGACGCTTCAGGGCGTTACGTCTTTATAAAAACTAATTAACTTTTTGAAACTGCAATTGACACTTTGGAAATTACAACTAAAAGGTTTCAAACTACAGATGATATCTTAGAAATATCAACGGACGCTTTAGGACTTTGATATGACTATTTACAAAATTAATGTCATGCTTTTGAATATTCAATTGAATATTCAAAACTACAATATTGACGCATTAGCATTTAAAATTGACTATTTGAATCTACATTGAGGTTTTAGAAAATTAATCTACTATTTGAAACTGAAAATGGCGCCTTGGAAATTACAACTGACTGTTTGACACTACAGCTGACGCTTTAAAAATAACAAATGGCGCATTAGGCTTAGGCTTTTGATTTGGATCTTTATAACATTAATATTATGCTTTTGAATATTCAGTTGGTTATTTAAAACTACAATTGAGGCACTGGAGTTTAAAATTGACTATTTGTAACTAGAAAATTCATCTGACAATTTGAAACTAAAATTGACGCTTTGGAAATTATAATTGACATTTTGAAACTACAGCTGACGCCTTAGAAATACCAATTACGCTTTAGGACTTCAATCTGACTATTTATTAAATTAATATAATGGCTTTGAATATTCAATTGATTCTTCAAAACTACAATTGACGCATTAGAATTTAAAATTGACTATTTGAATCTACATTGACGTTTTGGAAAATTCATCTCAGTATTTGAAACTGCAACTGACGCATTGGAAATTACAACTGACTGTTTGACACTACAGCTGATGTCTTAGAAATAACAATTGACGCATTAGGCCTTTGCTTTTTATACAATTAATATTATGCACTTGAATATTCACTTGGTTATTTAAAACTACAATTGACGCATAGGAATTTAAAATTGACTATCTGAAACCAGATTGGACGTTTTAGAAAATGCATTTGACAATTCGAAATTAAAATTGACACTTTGGAAATTATAACTGACATTGTGAAACTACAGCAGACACCTTAGCAATACCAATGGATGCTTTAGGACTTTGATTTGACTATTTATAAATTTTATATAATGCTTTTGGATATTCAGTTGATTATTCAATACTACAATTGACGCATTAGAATTTAAAATTGACTATTTGAATCTACATTAACGTTTTAGAAAATTCATCTGACTATTTGAAACTGCAAATGACGCTTTGGAAATGACAACTGACAGCTTGAAACTACAGCTGACGCCTTGCAGATGTAATTTGATCATTTGGAAACAACTGCTTGTTAAGGTGTAGACAGAACTCAGCGTTTCATAGACTCTAAAGGTCGTTCATATATCTACTGCCTAATATATTAGTCAGTTTCGAAAAGACATCACTGAACGATTTTTCATTCAACAAACAGGTGTTGTACTTCTTCACGCAATCCACATGTTGGAGCCCATCTACGATTGCTTCTCGTAATGTTACACTAGGTAGAATATTCTCGATCCATTCGCTGGTCGCCAGACCTTCTAGAATTTTGTCAGCGCTGGTGGCGTTTCCTTTAGAGACCTTTTGCTTGGAGGCTTGTACTGTTGCACAGAGCGCCCTTTGGGTACAAGACACGGTGTCAATGTTGTTTTCTATGAGAAAGTTGTCCAGGTTTGTCAATATGCGCCATATTGACGTAGGGTCGTCGTTCTCATCTGAAAACAAAAAAAATCGTCAAGTGGTATGAATCAGTACGAGATGTGTACAGAAAATTACAGGAATTTTCAAATTTCGGGGGTTTGGAGAGACCGATTGTCAAAAATAGCTTTTCAAGATCAAAACTTTCATTTACCCCTGATCTCCAGTTTGCAGCATATCCTTCATAATTTGAGGACGCTGAGTGCTAATCTAGTCGTGATTTTAAGTTGCAGTCTTGTTGAACAAAGATCAAAAATGTCACTCGCCCCTGATCTTCAGTTTCACGTCAAAAAATCGAAACATCTCTATTTTCTCTTTCTATCAAGACGAAACCTAGTATCTTCGATAATTTGGGGACTCTGAGTGCAAATCTGGTCGTGATTTCAAGTTTCAGTCTTGTTGAATGAAGATCAAACATTTCCCTCGCCACTGACCTTCAGTTTCATCACAAAAAATCGAAAATCTATTTTTGACACTCTATCAACTCGAAACCTCGTATCATCAATAATTTGAGGGCACTAAATACAAATCTGGCCGTTGTTTTGAGTTTCAGTCTTGTTGAACTAGATCAAAAATTTCGCTCGCCCCTGATCTCCAGTTTCACCTCAAAAAATCGAAAATCTTTATTTGACACTCTGTCAAGTCGAAATCTCGTATCCTCGATAATTTGAGGGCACTAAATACAAATCTGGCCGCTGTTTTGAGTTTCAGTCTTGTTGAACTAAGATCAAAAATTTCACTCGCCCCTGATTTTCAGTTTCACCTCAAAAAATCGAAAATCTTTATTTGACACTCTATCAAGTCGAAACCTTGTATCCCTCGATAATTTGAGGACACTAAATACAAATCCAGCCGCTGTTTTGAGTTTTAGTCTTGTTGAACTAAGATCAAAAATTTCACTCGCCCCTGATCTTTCACCTCAAAAAATCGAAAATATTTATTTGACACTCTATCAAGTCGAAACCTCATATCCTGGATAATTTGAGGGCACCAAACACAAATCTGGCCGCTGTTTTGAGTCTCAGCCTTGTTGAACTAAGATCAAAAATTTCCCTCGCCCCTGATCTTCAGTTTCACCTCAAAAAATCGAAAATCTTTATTTGTCCTTCTATCAAGTTGAAACCTCGTATTCTCGATAATTTGAGGGCATTAAATACAAATCTGGCCGCTGTTTTGAGTTTCAGTCTTGTTGAACTAAGATCAAAAATTTCACTCGCCCCTGATCTTCTGTTTCACCTCAAAAAATCGAAAATCTTTATTTGACACCCTATCAAGTCGAAACCTCGTATCCTCGATAATTTGAGGGCACTAAACTAAATACAAATCTGGCCGCTGTTTTTGGGTTGCAGCCTTGTTGAACTAAGATCAAAAATTTCACTCGCCCCTGATCTTCAGTTTCACCTCAAAAAATCGAAAATCTTTATTTGAAACTCTATCAAGTCGAAACCTCGTATCCTCGATAATTTGAGGGCACTAAATACAAATCTGGCCGCTGTTTTGAGTTGCAGTATTGTTGAAGTAAGATCAAAAATTTCATTCGCCCCTGATTTTCAGTTTCACCTCAAAAAATCGAAAATCTTTATTTGACACTATCAAGTCGAAACCTCGTATCCTCGATAATTTGAGGGTACTAAATACAAATCCGGCCGCTGTTTTGAGTTTCAGTCTTGTTGAACTAAGATCAAAAATTTCACTCGCCCCTGATCTTCAGTTTCACCTCAAAAAATCGAAAATCTTTATGTGACACTCTATCAAGTCGAAACCTCGTATCCTCGATAATTTTAGGGCACTAAATACAAATCTGGCCGCTAATTTGAGTTTCAGTCTTGTTGAACTAAGATCAAAAATTTCACTCGCCCCTGATCTTCTGTTTCACCTCAAAAAATCGAAAATCTTTATTTGACACCCTATCAAGTCGAAACCTCGTATCCTCGATAATTTGAGGGCACTAAACTAAATACAAATCTGGCCGCTGTTTTTGGGTTGCAGTCTTGTTGAACTAAGATCAAAAATTTCACTCGCCCCTGATCTTCAGTTTCACCTCAAAAAATCGAAAATCTTTATTTGAAACTCTATCAAGTCGAAACCTCGTATCCTCGATAATTTGAGGGCACTAAATACAAATCTGGCCGCTGTTTTGAGTTGCAGTCTTGTTGAAGTAAGATCAAAAATTTCATTCGCCCCTGATTTTCAGTTTCACCTCAAAGAATCGAAAATCTTTATTTGACACTATCAAGTCGAAACCTCGTATCCTCGATAATTTGAGGGTACTAAATACAAATCCGGCCGCTGTTTTGAGTTTCAGTCTTGTTGAACTAAGATCAAAAATTTCATTCGCCTGATCTTCAGTTTCACCTCAAAAAATCGAAAATCTTTATTTGACACTTTATCAAGTCGAAACCTCGTATCCTCGATAATTTGAGGGCACTAAATACAAATTTAGCCGCTGTTTTGAGTTTCAGTCTTGTTGAACTAAGATCAAAAATTTCACTCGCCCTTGATCTTCAGTTTTACCTCAAAAAATCGAAAATCTTTATTTGACACTCTATCAAGTCGAAACCTCGTATCCTCGATAATTTGAGGGCACTAAATACAAATCTGGCCGCTGTTTTGAGTTTCAGTCTTGTTGAACTAAGATCAAAAATTTCACTCGCCCCTGATCTTCAGTTTCACCTCAAAAAATCGAAAATCTTTATTTGACACTCTATCAAGTCGAAACCTCGTATCCTCGATAATTTGAGGGCACTAAATACAAATCTGGCCGCTGTTTTGAGTTTCCTGTCTTTAATCGAAAAACCTTTATTTTTTCTTTCTATAAAGACCAAACCTCGTATCCTCGATAATTTGAAGACTCTGGGTGCAAACCTGGTCGTAATTTTAAGTTTCAATCTTGTTGAACGGAGATCCAAGATTTCTCTCGCCCCTGATCTTCAGTTTCACCTCAAAAAATCGAAAATCTTTATTTGACACTCTATCAAGTCGAAACCTCGTAGCCTCGATAATTTGAGGGCACTAAATACAAATCTGGCCGCTGTTTTCAGTTTCAGTCTTGTTGAACGAAGATGTAAATCTAATCCTCTAGTACTTGTACATACTTATACTATTTAAAACCGGACTCAAGAACCATAGTACCTAGGTGTTACTCGTTAAAGGGGTGATACACGTACGAGCAAGTACGCGTACTTATAGCTCGACGTCCTTTTTCGCCTGTGTGTCACCGTATGTACGCGTACTTTAAAACCGTCGCGCAAACCTCCGGCGATCCAACTGGTTTGAAATCTTGCTCGTAGCTTGTCTCGGCTCGTACTGCGAGCCGCGAGCCACCACTTTGTTTCGGCAGGCCATCGATGCGCAACTCTTGTTGTGTTTGGCGTTTGTTAAAAGTTTTGTTTATTTAGGAAAATTATCAAAATGAGGGATTTCAGCTTCACGTGTGTCACCGCGTCGAGCCGAGTAAGTTCGCGAACTTAAAAACCGCGTACTTAAAGTTCGTACGTGTGTCACCCCTTTTACGTATGTGAACTTGATATCTACACTCAAATAACCTGCTGCTGTCACTTTGACGTGTAACAACTCAAATTAATGTCATCCTAGTCACGCTCATTCCGAAATTCTCGTACCTCAAAATTTTCGTACATTTTCGAAATTTTGTGTGTGTGTCTGTGAGTGTTGATGCGTGTGGTGCGCGTCCAGTCGTTTGTCATGGCGAATAACAACAAGCTGTACCTGATCGAGGTCCACGCCAGTGACTTGACCTTCCGCGCCGACTACGGCAAGTTCCCCAGGAGGAGGGAGGTCACCCTCAACATACGGTTCTCGAAGATCATGAACATGGACATCGATCCGGAGGACTTCCACATCGACGAACAAGGTGAGCTGGTCGCAATTTTTTTTAAACCGATAGTCGAGTCACCTTCCGCCAAGCTTTTGGGGATCAACATCAACAATAACTTTCGACATTACGGCCTATAAAGGCGGGAGTTCCTCAGGGTTCAGTCCTTGGGCCAATCCTTTATTCACTTTTTATACACGATGTCCCTTGCCCCCGGAACTGTGAAGTCTATCTCTACGCTGACGACACTGCAATTGTAGTTCAATCGCGGACTGGAAATCTAGTTTCTAGTCCGCGATGAGTTGCAGCTCGCGGTGCATGAAGTGTTAGAGTGGGCGGATCGGTGGCTCATCAAAATTAATCATTCGAAAACGCAGGTTATATACAGGGTGTTCTAAAAGTTGGGACTTCCCTCTTTAGAAGCAACGGCCATTGAAACGGCAAATGTAATGCACGGTGAACCAGCAGCAACACAGTAAAAACAAATTTCAAGCCAGTACTCACTATTTGGTTACTACGAAGTTGTAAGTGCGGTCCTGTCGCAGGCCTCTTACAGGTAAAAGTACGATTTACGATGTCTTCTTCAATTTGGACCATACGAGGTTGTCTAGGTCTTCCAGCGTGTCAACCACGATGTGGATTCAGACGTCCTGTGTCTCTAGCTCTTTGCACGAGCGAGACAAATCGACGAGGTGCAGGGTGAGTACGGTTAGGGAAACGATCGAAATACACTCGCGAAGCTGCAGCGGTATTTTGCCTACACTCACCGTACATTAAAATCATGTCCACCAGTTCTTTATTGTTATAAGCGTGCGCCATTGTTGTTGTTTTTAAAGTCCGATCGTCAGATGTAGCAAGTCAAGCACTTTCGTACACTATGCCACAGCAACGCGACGTATGACGAACTGCCTGTTTTAGTGTTTTCTCACCGGCATCGGCACCGCTAGCGCTGCCTTGTTTGTTGTGATATTATGACATGGTGAGCCATTGCCCAGGGACGGACTTAGAACTGAGGATTTCTTTAATGGTCAGTATCTTGTTTTCTCTAAATATTTCGTTTATATGTTACTGGGAAAAAAACACTCATTTTGGCGAATACTATCCGCTGTATGAAAAAAAGTCCCAAATTATGTAACACCCTGTATATTCTACCAAAAAACTTCATGGTGCCCCGTTAGAGGTCTCAGTTAACGGTGCTAGGATTCAATGGGAAAATTCTGCCAAGCACCTAGGAATTACCCTCGACTAGGGCATGACTTGGCAGAAACACACTCAAGCGTTAAAAACAAAATTCGAAATTACGTTTCTTCGACTCTACCCTATGTTATGTAGATCTTCAAAATTGAGTTTTGTAAATAAAAATCAACTTTACAAGATGATTATTAGACCAGCAATTACCTACGCATATGCGGCTTGGTGTTTCCTCGCCAAAGCGCACATGCGAAACCTGCAGGTTCTGCAGAGCAGGACATTGCGTACAATAACTAACGCCCCGTGGTATGTTGCTAACGAAACCCTTCACAGGGAACTTGACATCCCTTACTCGAGGGATTACATTGAACAACAGGCGCAACGACGTTAGAGTCAAGCGGAATCGCACAGCAACCCTCTGTTGCGCGAGTCAGTGGACTACACAGTCGAGCAAGTTCGCAAGCACACAAGGCCGCGGCTCGCACTGTGATCAAAATCAAATCGTGCAAATTTGGAAACAATTAAATTTTTGCCTTTTTAGATACCGAACCTCAAAATTAACCCTTTTGGTTAAACCCAAAAAGTATCGAATTCAAAACGACTATGTCAAGCTACACCCTCCAACCGACACACTTCCTCTTCTTTGCTCTTCTCTTTCGTTCCTCTCTTTTTCTTCCCTTACTTCTCAATGACTAGACTATCCAGAAGAAGAGTTTTTAGAAAAAGTTGTTGATTTGTATGCAAGAAAAAACCTCGAGGACTTTTGTCAATGAAAAATATAATGTCACATATAACGTATGTTGCAAAAGTTTTGAGAAGTTCAAAAAATAAAAAAAATATCTCACAATAAAATATATTTGAACTGTAACAAGAACTACAAAAAATAACAATATCTCTTAATATAAAAGTGATATTAAGTACTGTTAATGGGCCATGATCTTCCACGGCTCGCAATTTCCTCTTAATGTTCCTCATTAGGTTTTGGACAGATTCTAAATCAATTTCTCTGATCTTTAGCATATTCTTCTTCTTAACTGCTATTCGTTGTGAGCTTCCTAGCCATTGTTCGATAGGTCGTGCTTGAGGAAGATTGGGAGGGTTGTCGTTTCGTGGTACAAAAGATATTCCGTGTTGTTCTAGCCAGCTTCTCGTACACAAAGCATAATGACTTGAAGCCAGATCTGACCAAAACATTATATTGACACTAGCTTGGTGGGTATTAATAAAATTGAGTAGTTTAGGCAATCATCTTTGTGTATAGGCTTCTACGGTAACCGCTTCGGCCCTAACTCGTCCAACGTACGACTGTGAAATACCGTTGTCTGATATATCGCACCACCCTAACACTTTGTTTTCAAACTTTTCTTTTCGTTTAAATTTTACATTATCTGGACAGGCTTCAAAATCTCTTGTATAAAAACCATCATTACCTTTGGTTTCTGAGTTCGAAAATGTGAAATACTTTTCATCGTCAAGAATAATTTTTATGTTGCCAGCAAAATGAGTACGACGTAAATTGCGACAGCATTGAAGAATTCTTTGTAACTGATTTGAGGAATAGTTTGGCCATTTTCTTGTTTTTCGGAATTTTAAGTTATTTCTCTTCATTTCTCTACAGATTGTGCTAGAATTGACGTGAAAAAAGTTTTCGTGTTGAAATTCCAACTCGATGTTCACTTCTGTTGACCATTTTTTGAACTGTAGCAGCATTCAACGCTCTTGGACGTCCACTTCTTGCTAAATTTATACAAGGAATACCTTCTTCGCATTCACGGATCGCTCGATGAATTGTGACAACAGAAACATTTTGATCTTGATATAGGCGAACTATTTCTTTTACTTTCAAGTCGTCTAACTAGACTGTAAATACTCTTCCGAATATCTAATTTGTACGACATTTTGACAACTTATATCGCAACCAAAATGGTTTTATTGTTACGTTTAGATGTTGACTGGTTACCGTGGTAACGATTTCTGAATTGTTTCCAACGGTAAAACTACCTCCCGAGTTTTGAAAAAATTCTCAAAACTTCAGAAACATACGTTATGCTTAATTTTTGATTTCAGGTCTTTGCAAAAACGTGGTCCCATTGAACGTGGGTAAAACCTTCATGTTCTCCATCGATTCGAAACAACTGCTGGACGCAATGAAGAACCTTCCGCTGGAGTTGTCCGTGAAGGTGGAGAACAGGCTCCAAGGCACCGGTTTACTGGCATGGAAGACGGACTTCATCGACATGGTCAAGGCTACCAATGACTCCTTGATCAGATCGTCGGTCTTTGAAGGAGTCATTCCGATGAACAAGTGAGTTAGAGTACCCATACATCCCACAGAGCAGTCTTGCCATTAGATTAGGTTACCACCACCACCATAAACGTGAACTCGAGAATGGAAGAGGTTAATATTTAAAATGGAAGTGTAAAAAGCATCCTCCAAAAACTAAATATTATGAAGAAAGCTGCTGGTCCTGGCAAAATTCCAGCCATTGTACTTAAACGTTGTATCGCTGAGCTTGCACCTATTCTTTGCACGCTCTTCAAACTATCGTATCAGCGAGGCGTGTTTCCCGTACAACTCATTCCTAAGAAAGGAAAAACCGATCCTATCATTTATAAACCTATGGCTCTTCTTGGCATGATGTCTAAAGTTATGGATGCTGTCATTAACACACATCCCCTGAAATAGCTGGACTACAATAACATCAAAAATGATCGCCAGTATGGCTCCCGTAAGCACAGGCCTACGGGTGACCTCCTGGCCTATGTCACTCACTTGTGCAACAGAGCAATGGGGTATTTTCCGAACAAAATTTTATGACGGAATATTGATGTTACGTCCCTAAAAACCATGTAACTAACATTTTTACTTTTCACAGTGAACGCGAAGTGGCTTAAAAGCACATGCAAAGTTCAAACATAAAATTTCGCGCCAAAGCTGTGACGTAATAAATCTAAGCGTGACGTAATAAGTCTTTCGTGGAGCTATCCTTAGAATGTGACTGTACCTTATCATCTGACCTCCTTTTCTCTATCTACAGACATAACCTCCGCTTCGTATTGATATTGACAGGTGTTTGTTTACAACATTTCATGATCTATCTTGGTTAAATGAGATACCGTGACAGATATCAAGCGTTACGATGTCGCCACTATACCACTCGGCCACCCAGCATGCTACAGAAAAAGTCGCCTCAGAAAATATTTGTTTAGGTACTTTGTTACTGGGATTTGTGATCTAATTTCAAACATTCAAAAAGATATTTATTTCGATCGTAGACTTCGTCTCGAGCTGCAAACTTCATTCATCGCCTATGTTGCAACAAATATACACTTGTTACAACAATAGTTTTGTTATAAAGCTTATATACGATATGATGAAAAGTGTCATCCAGCTTTGACGTTTTGTTTTCCATATTGATAAAATACTATTGGACGATATTTATTAACCTAGCCCGCAATACCCGATAGAAAGCTTGCGCTAAATAACATCCAATAGAAAAGCTTTGTTAAATTCTTTGTTAAATATGCCTGTTGATAAAATCGGCCCTAGGTCTTCCAGCGTATCCACCACGATGTGGATTCAGACATCCTGTGTCTCTAGCTCTTTGCACGAGCGAGACAAATCGACGAAGTGCAGGGTGAGTACGGTTAGGGAAACGATCGGCATACACTCGCGAAGCCGCAGCGGTATTTTGACCACACTCACCGTACATTAAAATCACGTCCACCAGTTCATTATTGTTATAAGCGTGCGCCATTGTTGTTGTTTTAAAGTCCGATCGTCAACCACCCTCGAACACTATGCGACAGCAACGCGACGTATGACGAACTGCCTGTTTTCTCACAGGCACCGCTGACGCGTGGCGCTGCTTTTTTGTGATATGACAATACATGGTCATCTCATTGCCCAGGGAGTAGGGACAGACTTAGAACTGAGGATTTAGTAGGATAGTTTTCTCTAAATATTTCGTTTATATGGTACTGGGAAAAAACACTCATTTTATTGGCGGGTACTATCCGCTGTATGAAAAAAAGTCCCACCTTTTGAAAGACCTTATATACAGGGTGTCCCAGAAATAACACGCCAGAGTGACATGGAAGGTAGATTGGCTTTAGACCAATCAGAAAACATCGACATGACCTTAGTAAAAGTCTTCTAGTTTTCGAGATATTGCCACTTTTAAGGTTTTTCAAAAAATTCCTACTTTTGCTCCTTTTGTTGCCTGTTATGGCTATAAGGATTTGCGGACTTATGATCTTTTTTTTCTCGGGCTACTATTAATATTGTTTGAGACGACAAGGTATTGACTTCATTGAAAAATATCACGGTATGTTAAAAAAACAACCGAATTCTTAGATTTTGTGTCAATGCGAAAACCTTAACCAAGGTTTAACTGATTACTGTGACAACGAATGAACCAGACTGAATCAGCAAATGCTCTTAAAAACCAACCTACTTAATGCTCTTTCAAAAATAGTATAACATTTATAGGTTCTTTTTACTAAAAATCGAATAGCTCCAAGTTTTGACATAGAAGTTGTAATACTTCTACGTCTAAAACGCCTAGATACATTGTCCTTTTTAATTCGTTGTAGGCATCAAAATAATAAATAGAACATAAAACTGGTTCTTTATTTCCAATTATTTTTAGTCACTGTAACAGATTTTCAAAATGTTTACCACCCACTCTTATACACAACCTGCATCTTCTTAAAAATTGTCCCTTAAAACTTCTCAAATCTAGATCAGCAATTTCGCCTGCTGCTTGATGGATTCGTTGTCGCAATTCATCGGCTGATCGAATTGGTTTTCCATACACTTTATCTTTTGAACATGCCCAGTAAAAAAATTCAGAGGGTTCAGGTCTGGAGAGCGTGAGGGCCCAGAAACTGGTCCTTACCGGCCAATCAATCTGTTAGCGAAGGTTTCATCAAGATAAGCCCTTACTGCACGAGCATAGTGCGCAGGGCATCCATCCTGCTGTGACCACATCCTTCTTCTTGACTCAAGAGGCACATCTTCCAAAACAATGGGTAGATGATGTTGCAAAAAATCCAGGTATATTTCTGCATTGAGGGTCGCAGGGAGTTCGAATGGGCCAATGATGCATCCGTTGTGGATCTTCGTCCAAAGATTTACCATAAACTAATGCTGTGAACGGTCCTCTCTTATTTCATGGGGATTTTCCAACTGCCAGCTGTGGATATTATGCAAGTTAAGATACCCATCTCTTTTACAGGCCGACTCGTCGCTCCACAAAATCCTGTCGAAAAAATTAGGGTCTTCCTGATGCTTCTCCAGCATTGTCCGACAAAACGAAATACGTGTAGCATAATCACTGCTTAATAGCGTTTGAACTCTTTGGATGTGGTACGGGTGGTATTCATATCTCTTCACAATAAGTTGCGCCTGCGATTTAGATACGCCAGTACGTCGTTCGATTAAACGTACTGAAGTTGATGGGTCCTCCGTCACTTGCTCTAATACAACTTCATCCACTTGAGTACTACGGGGTCTTCCCTCGGAACCCTTCCGGCCAGGATTTCTGCCTTCTCGGTAGGAATTGACAGTGCGAAGAATAATCTCATGGGTCGTTCGCCTGCGGTTTGGGGATCTTTCAGAGTACAATCTCGCTGCCAGTCTTGCGTTACACGAGACGTTGCCGCGTGAAGAAACGCTTCTTGTTTCTCCATAAATTAGCACCATGTCTGTGTACTCACTAGAGGTGAAATGCGCAGATTGTTAATTTGCCATCATTGTGTGTGGACTGTTTTTAAGATGAAGAAGATTATTCTTCGCACTGTCAATTCCTACCGAGAAGGCAGAAATCCTAGCCGGAAGGGTTCTGAGGGAAGACCCCGTAGTACTCAAGTGGATGAAGTTGTATTAGAGCAAGTGACGGAGGACCCATCAACTTCAGTAGGTTTAATCGAACGACGTACTGGCGTATCTAAATCACAGGCGCAACTTATTGTGAAGAGATATGAATACCACCCGTACCACATCCAAAGAGTTCAAACGCTATTAAGCAGTGATTATGCTACACGTATTTCGTTTTGTCGAACAATGCTGGAGAAGCATCAGGAAGACCCTAATTCTTTCGACAGGATTTTGTGGAGCGACGAGTCGGCCTGTAAAAGAGATGGGTATCTTAACTTGCATAATATCCACAGCTGGCAGTTGGACAATCCCCATGAAATAAGAGAGGACCGTTCACAGCATTAGTTTATGGTAAATCTTTGGACGGAGATCCACAGCGGATGCATCATTGGCCCATTCGAACTCCCTGCGACCCTCAATGCAGAAATATACCTGGATTTTTGCAACATCATCTACCCATTCTTTTGGAAGATGTGCCTCTTGAGTCAAGAAGAAGGATGTGGTTACAGCAGGATGGGTGCCCTGCGCACTATGGTCGTGCAGTAAGGGCTTATCTTGATGAAACCTTCGCTAACAGATTGATTGGCCGGCAAGGACCAGTTTCTTGGCCCTCACGCTCTCCAGACCTGAACCCTCTGGATTTTTTTACTGGGCATGTTTAAAAGATAAAGTGTATGGAAAGCCAATTCGATCAGCCGATGAATTGCGACAACGAATCCATCAAGCAGCAGGCGAAATTGCTGATCTAGATTTGAGAAGTTTTAAGGGACAATTTTTAAGAAGATGCAGGTTGTGTATAAGAGTGGGTGGTAAACATTTTGAAAATCTGTTATAGTGACTAAAAATAAATGGAAATAAAGAACCAGTTTTATGTTCTATTTTTTATTTTGATGCCTACAACGAATTAAAAAGGACAATGTATCTAGGCGTTTTAGACGTAGAAGTATTACAACTTCTATGTCAAAACTTGGAGCTATTCGATTTTTAGTAAAAAGAACCTATAAATGTTATACTATTTTTGAAAGAGCATTAAGTAGGTTGGTTTTTAAGAGCATTTGCTGATTCAGTCTGGTTCATTCGTTGTCACAGTAATCAGTTAAACCTTGGTTAAGGTTTTCGCATTGACACAAAATCTAAGAATTCGGTTGTTTTTTTAACATACCGTGATATTTTTCAATGAAGTCAATACCTTGTCGTCTCAAACAACTATTAATAGTAGCCCGAGAAAAAAAAGATCATAAGTCCGCAAATCCTTATAGCCATAACAGGCAACAAAAGGAGCAAAAGTAGGAATTTTTTGAAAAACCTTAAAAGTGGCAATATCTCGAAAACTAGAAGACTTTTACTAAGGTCATGTCGATGTTTTCTGATTGGTCTAAAGCCAATCTACCTTCCATGTCACTCTGGCGTGTTATTTCTGGGACACCCTGTATAACGAGAAACATGAATAGACCCAAATCATTCTATCGTACATATTTTTATTATAGAGACGATGACATAGTCGGAGGTGTGGATATTTTCCTGAGGTTGACCTGCTGTGCTGACGGACTTGAAACTTCTTACAGAAAAAATGATGATGGCAGCTTTGACTTCCTCAACAACAAAACTGGTTGCAGATATGTCTGTCGTAGGTAGGTTTCACGGAACATCACTAAACAGAAATAAATTTTACTGCAACTAATAACAGATTATAAAATAACAATCTGGACACCTATGTCCGCGTTACCATAGCAACTTAGTAAATAAGAAGGGAATGTATGGTCGCCATTTTTAACTATACTGTATTCACAGCCAAACTAGACTAAATGAAAACAAGCCCGCGTGCGTGATCTGCTCGTGTCGGTGGGGTCCCTAACAGTCCAGTACATTATGTGTAAATTGTGTGTTATAATCTGGCAAGTCCAAAATCTCCAAGGCTGACTGGAAAGTAGATCCAAATATGCAATGTCAAGTGTTCATTGCCTAATGATCATTTCAAACTGGCAACTGGCTACTTTTGAGTTGCAATGGGCTCATAGGGCAACTCCTTTAAATAGTCATATAAAATTCCATAATAGCACTGGACTATAGCTGGCGCGTTCGCATACGTTAGCGGACAGTAACCACGCGAATTTTGCATGCGATTGTTTATTTGGAGTCTATCTTGGGATTGAATATACTGTAGAGTTGTTGGATTACCAACTGCAAGTTCTATACGTTCGTACGTCAGAATATTTTCGATTTTTTTTGATATCATGGAAAGTAGTGACGATGAAATGTTTCTTTTTTATAACTGAACAGACCGCGTAGGCAGAGCCTAAATACCAGAGTCCCGCGGCTGCTGTGAAAGGTTAGGGGAAGTTTGTTAACGCAGGATTTGAATGGACCAATACCCGCAGGCCCAATAAATACATCTCCTGGCAGTCCATTCCAAGCCTTGGATACCCTGGGAATGAATGTGCGGTTGTACCGCTCGGTTCTTGATGTATGAAGAACGACCGCCTTGGGATGAGATACAGCGGTCGCGTGGCTGCATCTAATAGGAGCGGTGAGCGGCGGAACGATAGATTATAGCTCAGAGGAGCAGATTCCGTTTGAATATCGGTAGAAGAGCGAGAGGTCACCAACAACACGCCGGTGAGAAAGTGGCTGGAGCTGGCGCGTTAAGGCCGCATCGCACGGTATTAAGTATAGACAGGGTATAGTAGGGGCAGCAGCTCCCCAGACATGAGAGCAATACTCCAGGCCAGGTCTTATCTGGGCTTTATATAGCGTGAGGAGGTTACATGGTGAGAAGTACTTTCTGGCTCTAAATAGGTACCCAAGCTTTTTACCAGCAGCTGTTGCAATTCACGTGTTCGTGCCAGATCAGATTTTCTGTAATGTTAACTCCTAATAGCTTGACGGAGTGACTCCTTGGCAGGGCCCGATTGTTCATTAGGTGTTGGCTTGGGTACTTCTTGTTTGATAGCATACAATACTGGGTCTAGGAAACATTGAATTTTACCATATTCTTGAGCCCCCAAGCGGTAATGGTATCGAGATCCTTTGAAAGTGAAGCTGCCACTGCCAGTCTTCTGTATTCCAGCTCGACTACAGATTGCTCATGATGCCTGCATGCGGCGTACTGTCATCTGCAAAACTGTGGATTGGATTCGTAGTGCTAGAGAGTAGATCGTTAATATGAAGCAGAAACAATGTCGGAGCCAATACCGATCCCTGGGGAACCCCAGCATTGATGCTATGGAAAGAAGAGGAAAAGCCGTCTACCACGACAGAAATTTTCCGACCTGAGAGCAAGTCTGCGAGCCAACCGCAGAGCTTAACAGGGAGCCCGTAAGAGGGGAGCTTGTTTTGGAGAGCTGCATGCCACAGTTGATCGAATGCCTTTGAAATATCGAGAGCAACGACATGAGCCTCGCCAAATGACTGGATGAGTTTACTCCACACATGTGTGACGTAAGCCAGGAGATCTCCAGTTGATCGTTGGTGTCGGAATCCCGAACACCACCGGAGATTTTCAAGCCAGCGCAAGATGCAAAATTATTTTTGCTACCCCAAATCGAAGAAAATGTGCAACAAGGTCGCGGGCGCAAAAGAAGCCCGCGGGCGCTAAAGTGTGGCATTTTACGCCCGCTAAATGTATCAATAACATGTACTTTACCGCCTGATCGTGCATAAACATTTATCTGATATGGACATAGATTGGAAACAATAGCGGTCCCAATACCGATCCTTGCGGTACACCACTGGCTACTGGCAAAAGTGGTGGAATCGTGAATTGAGGTTTTGAATAATTTTTTTTTTGTCATAAATGGAAAGATCATACATAAGTTTTATAACAAAACTGTTTTTGTTTTCTTTTTTTTTTTCGTAATAATTCAAAAGTCATATCAAAATAAAACTCCGATACAAGATACTAGATTCTAGATTCCCAGCCAATCGCGAAAATACGTACTGCTAAACTGGTAACTAGTGTATATTTGTTGCAACACAGTCGATGAATGCAGCTCGAGACGAAGTCTACGATCGAAATAAATATGTTTTTAAATGTTTGAAGTTGAAGTCAGATTACAGATTCCAGTAAGCAAGTACCTAATCAAATATATTTCGATGAAAAGATCTCCTCAATCGAAGGATGGCCCAGTGGTTAGAGAGTCCGATAGTGGATCTCAGGGTCTTTGGGGTGTATGGATTGAAACCCAGGCCTTCCAACTTTTTTTTTATTTTTTTTATCAAAAAATTTATTGATGTGCTCTTTGCACTTGTTACGCACACTTTTTCTACGATCAACATAAATATGTGTTTGAATCAAATTTTGTTAGACATATTACTTGCACTGCACAGTGTTTGTTAAATTTTTATGAAAATTTAATATTGTTAAGCTTCATTGCCCAAAGTTAAATAAATAATAATACCAAGTGATAAACAGAATGTGATTACGAGTTTGAGTTACTTTTTTTACATTAAAAAACTTAAAAATGAATGAATTGAATCGATGAAGGGATTTTGTTTTATTAACCAACTATTTCATAAAAAAAATTAATGGCGATTGATATTGACGGACAAACCTCATTTCCACTGATTTTTTGAATTGTCCACCGCCTCCTGTACTTAGTTTTTGCACAGTGCAGTGCAAGTAATATGTCTAACAAAATTTAATTCAAACACATATTTATGTTGATCGTAGAAAAAATGTGCGTAACAAGTGCAGAAAGCACATCACTAAAATTTTTGATGAGAAAAAAATGAAATAAAAGTTGGAAGGCCTGGGTTTCGATCCAAAGACCCCAAAGACCCTGAGATCCACTATCGGACTGTCTAACCACTGGGTCATCCTTCGATTGAGGAAATCTTTTCAACGAAACGTACTTGATTAGGTACTTACTTACTGGAATCTGTAATCTGACTTCAACTTCAAACATTCAAAAACATATTTATTTCGATCGTAGACTTCGGCTCGGGCTCCAAACTTCGTTCATCGACTGTGTTGCAACAAATATACACTAGTTACCAGTTTAGCAGTACGTATTTTCGCGATTGGCTGGGAATCTAGAATCTAGTATCGGAGTAGGACGTCGTTGGACAAAGGAGCATTCTTACCGCCATGGTGACGTCATACGGGTTCGGGAGCCGTCGGCGTGTTTTCGGTACTTGATTCAAAAACCCATTTTTATTTTGATATAACTTTTGAATTATTGCGAAAAAAAGAAAACAAAAATAGTTTTGTTATAAAACTTATGTATGATCTTTCCATTTATCACAAAAAAAGTACTTTTTTTCTTAATTCAAAACCTCAATTGTGACGTAGTTTCTTCTTATCAGATGGAATGAAGTAAATGAATATCGTCTGTTTTTTTCCTTTAGTGACGTAGGAACAAAGGGAGATCCGATATTGTGCGCGAACCTCCACGGAGCCATGGTCACTCCTGTGGGAGGCAAGAAAGACTTGTCTTGGACAGATCTGTTTGGAGGTACAGCTGTATGTGTGAGACCGTCAATGGCTGGGCCTGCTTTGGAAGACGACTTGTGTAAGTTGCATATTATCTGACCAGCGGATCTGAAGCTACAAAAGGAATGCGGACAAAAATGTTCGATGTTGCCAAGTTTATTTATAAAAAAAGCAAAATTTCTTTCTCTTTCTGTCTGGAAATATCGAAATACCAGTGGCGTTTTGTATGTCGTGTTTATAATCCTTCTACAGATTGTCCCAAACTATTTGAATATCTGTTTTGTCGAGTTTATTGTCTTGTCGGCTTGTTGGGTACACTGTTTTTCGTCGTTACCATTATATTTCAAAAAACAAAAAGTGCAGCCCGGGCTCCGACACACCGAGCTGCTGTTCCATTACCCAATGACTACTCCTCACACCGTGAGATGAACAATCACTGGGTCCGCGAATCGTGCGCTCTAAGTAGACGAAGGGACCCAAGGATGACTGCCTTCTGCATTCTGGCGGCTAAGACGTGCGCCGCTGCACGGCACACCGGTATTTTGCGCAGTGCAGAGAGCAGCGTATTCCTCATTCCACCTAGGGATCCAATTATCATAACCAACAGACCTACAGTGTAGTTTGGCCAGAGCCTGCGAAGTTGTCCGAGCAACTCCTGATATTTGGTCCGCTTTTCCTCCTCCTTTAGAGACGATGTTCACCTCGGCAGGCACCGAAAACTCAATAACGAACATCGTCTTCTGTTGGTCGAGAAGGACTATGTCGGGCTTGTTTGCCTGTACAAGCTCGAGCGTGGGGAACGAGTAGTTCCAGTAAATCCGGCATCTCTCGTTCTCCACAACGGATCCTATATCCCCTGGAGCGTATGGCAGCATCGGTGTCTCATCGATACCGTATGAGTGCCTCAAATGATAGTAGAGCACTCGTAGAGCCGCGTTGTACTGATGGACGTAAGCCGTCCCAGCGTACGTCTTACACGCCGATAAGAGATGCATAAGCGTCTCTGGCGCCTGTCGGCAAACTCTACAAAGGGTGTCGGGTACATCTACACCCATAACCCTTTTACGGTACACCAAGGTGTTGAAGACACCATCTTGGCAAGCCATTATAAAGCCCTCAGTCTCCGACTTCAACCCACTAGACCTTAGGAAAGAGAAGGTCAACTGCTCAGACAAGCCATGCTCTTCTAGATGTTTGTATCTCTCTTCCGATGGATCCATCAGCAAAGATGCTATGCATCCTCTTCTAGAGCATCTGTAGGCTACACCACGGGTGGTTTCTCTATCTCTTCGGAACGTATACTCTTTAAGGACTATTAATGTCTTCCCTTTCACACTTAAAATAGTCTCCATGATGAAAAAGTAGAACACAAACAATACTCAGAAACAGCAACTAAAGATTGCAAACTACTGAAATATTTTCATTAAGGGTAGTTTTATATACCTACAGAAGCCGGATAGTCATTTAAATAATCTAAGAAGTACTGTAAGCTACCGCAAGTCGTAAAAAGACAGATGAAAGTTTGCAAGAATAAAAGGGATGTGGTCATTAGGAATAACCAAGCTTAATTTTCTTTCGGCGCGCAAGTGACCGGTGCCGATGTAGGCACCCCTTTTGTAAACAGGTAAAAATCAAACCGCGCGCGCTCGTGACCGATCACCAAAATTATGCCAGTTATGCCATTATGTGCGCGACTTTCAACTTTATAATACTTTTTGACTGTTTAGCGGGCGCTGGAAACTTGGTGGAAATCCTGGCGCAATCCAGCGCGTTCGACATCGTCTCGATGGTGTTCCGACCACCGGAGAACAAGTTCTTCGATTTCTTCAATATCATGTCCAACGCCTATCCAGAAGAAAAGGAGCACAGGGTAATTTCTATTACGTTTATGCTGCGTTTCCACCAGAGATGTGCTGGTAAAACGTGCGAAGCGAGGATGTGTGGCGGAGCTGTGAAACGGTGTGCAGATGAGCGTTGAGAGGATGTGTAGGGAGGTCTTTCCAGAGTTTTTTTTGCTCACCTACATCAAAACTATCAACAGCACACGTACTTCGCCCACATCCCTCGCAACGTATTTCTAGCGCACATGTCTCGTGACACATTAATAGCACACATTCCTCGCTAATATGCCTTGTTTTGTACGTCCAGAAACTTCGCTTCGCTAAGCAGTTTCCAGCAGAGCTGTGCTGAGCGAGGCGAGGTAATTGAGGTTTTGAGTAACATTTTTTTTGTCATAAATGGAAAGATCATACATAAGTTTTATAACAAAACTGTTTTTGTTTTCTTTTTTTTTCGCAATAATTCAAAAGTTATATCTATATAAAAATGGGTTTTTGAATCGAGTACAGAAAACACGCCGACGGCTCCCAAACCCGTGTGACGTCACCATGGCGGTAAGGATGCTCCTTTGACCACCGACGTCCTACTCCGATACTAGATTCCCAGCCAATCGCGAAAATACGTACTGCTAAACTGGTAACTAGTGTATATTTGTTGCAACACAGTCGATTAATGAAGTTTGCAGCTCGAGACGAAGTCTACGATCGAAATAAATATGTTTTTGAATGTTTGAAGTTGAAGTCAGATTACAGATTCCAGTAAGTAAGTACCTAATCAAATATGTTTCGTTGAAAAGATCTCCTCAATCAAAGGATGGCCCAGTGGTTAGAGAGTTCGCTAGTGGATCTCAGAGTCTTTGGATCGAAACCCAGGCCTTCCAACTTTTTTTTAAATTTTTTCTATCAAAAATTTTATTGATGTGCTTTTTGCACTTGATACGCACATTTTGTCTACGATCAACGTAAATATGTGTTTGAATCAAATTTTGTTAGACATATTACTTGCACTGCATAGTGCTTGTTAAATTTTTATGAAAATTTAATATTGTTAAGCTTTATTGCCCAAAGTTAAATAAATAATAATACCAAGTGATAAACAGAATGTGATTACGAGATTGAGTTATTTTTTTTACATTAAAAAACTTAAAAATGAATGAATTGAATGGATGAAGGGATTTTGTTTTATTAACCAACTATAACATTTAAAAAAAAATTAATGGCGATTGATATTGACGGACAAACCTCATTTACACTGATTTTTTGAATTGTCCACCGCCTCCTGTACTTAGTTTTTGCACTGTGCAGTGCAAGTAATGTGTCTAACAAAATTTGATTCAAACACATTTTATGTTGATCGTAGAAAAAATGTGCGTAACTAGTGCAAAAAGCACATAAATAAAATTTTTGATAAGAAACATAAAGTTGGAAGGCCTGGGTTTCGATCCAAAGACCCTGAGATCCACTAGCAGACTCTCTAACCATTGGGCCATCCTTTGATTGAGGGGATCTTACTTACTGGAATCTGTAATCTGACTTCAACTTCAAACATTCAAAAACATATTTATTTCGATCGTAGACTTCGTCTCGAGCTGCAAACTTCATTCATCGACTGTGTTGCAACAAATATACACTTAGTTACCAGTTTAGCAGTACGTATTTTATTATATAGAATCTAGTATCGGAGTAGGACGTCGTTGGTCAAAGGAGCATCCTTACCGCCATCGTGACGTCACACGGGTTCGGGAGCCGTCGGCGTGTTTTCTGTACTCGATTCAAAAACCCATTTTTATATTGATATAACTTTTGAACTATTGCGAAAAAAAAGAAAACAAAAACAGTTTTATTATAAAACTTATATATGATCTTTCCATTTATCACAAAAAAGGTACTTTTTTTCTTAATTCAAAATCTCAATTCAAGCGATTCTATTGGTTCGTTAAAAAGACATTCCTCTTAACACATCCTCGTACATCTTTGGTGGAAACGCAACTTTACTCACCATGATTAACTAAATCGAAACAAAAATGAAGTTCATGAGCAATTATTTACAAGAACAAGCCGAAGTCAATAAATTATCTAGTATAAAATATACAGGGTGTCCTGATATTTGGCCGACAATGCTTGACAGGTGATAGATCTCACTTTTCTATGAACATTGAGATAGGAACATGGGAAAATAATGAAAAAATACCATCATTATATGTGGGAAGTACTAAGTCAATCAACTTGACTATTTTTTTTTTAAATAATTGCTAGATCGACTGTACCTATGTTTATTTTCAGGTAAGTTCGGAGGTGGAACTATCTACAACAAAATATAAACACGTGGATGAACGACTGATGTTGACTTCTGAAAAAATCGGAAAGCAACTGTGCAAGAACAAGGACTGCCCGGCGGCCGTCAAGTTCAAAGAATACGGCATAGGGCCACTCGCCAAAGAAAAATGTAATTTTTGTAAACATCCTTTTACCACGGCTCAACAAACAATCAGCTGTCTTACCCAAGGTCTGGGGATGCTTTGCGCCGATGCCTCTGCGTACCGACATTTTGGGTTAGATTGGGTCTGATTTCAACAAAGCAGCTTTGGAGTGGGTGCCAGGACACTCAGGTATAAGGGGCAATGAAAGGGCGGACGAGCTAGCAAAACTAGGCTCGTCTGCTCTATAAATTGGGGCAGAACCCGCCTTGGGGGTGCCTAAAACTACAATCAGACACCAGGTCGGAGAATGGATGAAACATCAACACAAGGAGCAGTGCAACTTGTTGCAAGGATGTGTACATGGAAAAACATTCATTAAAGCTCCATGCAAGAAAACAGCTGAAACACTGCTCTCCTTGAGTAGGAATCAACTCCGAATAACGACGGGTCTCCTCACAGGACATTGTGGCCTGAAGGAACACCTGCATAAAATGGGACTCTACAATAGAGACCTCAACTGCAGAAGAGGAACTGAGTCAGCCCTATATGTGCTCTGTGAGTGCGAAGCGCTAGATCACAAGAGACAACAGCTCTTTGGGAAGACCAAGCTAGAATCAATGGAGTACAGCTCAGCACCAGGACCAGTAGGAAAACTGCATAAACTTATGCAGGGATCTAGATTGCTGGAGTGGATACTGTAAATGAGAGGAGTAAAAATACAATAGGCATTAAGGCTTAAGTATTGACGGGGACAGTAAGGTCGGACGGCTCCTGAAAAAAAACACCGGTGACACGGCAGGGTCATGGCTATCTACATAGAATATGAGTATAGAGATGAATAATATAGATCACAATACAAATCTAGTACTTTATGGGAGGTAAACATTAAGGACAACATGACGTCAGATGTTTGCAACACGTCATCACAAAGAAACTGACCGTGAGCGAGACAGCTGATTGTTGAGTCGTGCCTTTACCACTAAACGCTTACCTTGCCAGTTTCTGAAAAAAAATTACCTTACAGTTAGGAAAAGAAAGGAAAAAAAAGCATGTTTTTGTCAATGATCAGCTTACGTCAGAACCTGATACTGAGGTCAAGGTCCTTAAGGTCCGTATTCATATAGTCGTTTCTCAAGTATCCCTTAAGTATTACTCAAGGGATACTTGAGGGTTTTGAAACACAAAAACCTTACTTAAGGGACCCTCAGGTATTAGGGGACCCTTAAGTATCGACTATGAATACAACCTCAAGGCCCAGTTTCACAATCGGCAGTTAACTAGAGGTTAAAAGAAAACTAGCGGTTAGCGAACACAATGCGTTTCATAACCGGCGGTTTACGTCAAAAGCTCTGGTTATCCAATAGTTAAGTTATCCCAAGGATAAAGTATGGGATATCTGTGACGTTTGTTGTGGTCAACCGATGACACATAAGCTTCCTGTAGAGGTTATAAAATCATGCATTCTGACATTGACGTCTGAAACGTCGATTGATTTTGATTATAGTCTGCTGTAACACAAGTCAAAAATATGAATGCAAAGGTTAGGCTTATTTGTCAAAGGGTTAGGTTGTCTTCAAAGAACACAATAGGGTACTTGCAGAGGTCATGAAATCGCGTCGGGAGTATCTATACATAGCGAAAAGAAAATCATATCAAGAAGCAGTAGGAAACAAAAAACATGATTTTACTGACGGCCAAAAAAAGATGTTTGCAAAATAAAATAAGGATATATTCAAATTTTTCCACGTGACTTAAAACAAGGACTGACGTCTCAAGTACCTTATCGATATCGACAATCGATACTGGCACAGCGCAGGTCAGTGAGATTCAACTGCGCATTCGACTAGAGATGATCTGAATTCTTCAACAATGCGACTCAATTTATTGATACTGAACATATTTGAAACAGGCAATTAACCCACTAGCATTTTCGTTGCAATACATTTTTATATCTGATAGGTATCACAGTTCATCCTGTTTGTGACCGAGATTCTCAACTAATCAAAGTCATCATTTTATATCGGCGCATCCCATTATGAATGAATCCAAGGATAGAATCAAATTCAAGCCCATCTCTACAAAGTGAATTAGTAATCTAGCGTAACTTTTATTCTTTTGACTTTTGTACTTTTGTGTGTGCATGTGTTTTGTGGTTATAATGATCAATGTCAAAATGTTAGGCTAGCACTGGCTATCGATATCGAATATCAATACTTTATATCCCATCACTATAGGATATCACTGACGTCAGAGGTTGTTTGCGCGGCATTTTTCGGCATTTGAAATAATTTTTGGAATATCCCTCACAGCCGATTCTAAAAAACCAAACAAGTATTTTGTCATGTTTACTAGGATCTAAGGAACGTGTAAATGACATAATACTTTTTTCTGCAAGTACCCTATTATGGCAATGCTCTGAGACCCATCCGTGCTGCCAACTCGAAGATAAATAAGCTTAACCACTGGTTTTCTTTCTAAAATAGAGCGATCCGATATAACTACTGGTTAATTTCCATTTGTCAGTAAAGTGACTACCAGTGGTTACCGATGATTGTGAAACTGGGCCTAAGTTGCCTGGAAGAAGGTCTTGCAACCAATCATGAAACAACCTCACAACCTCATCTTTTCGAAGGTTTGGGCACCCTATACAACGACGTGGACCCCCCGTGCACCTACGGCCTCAGCAACACCTACGGAGTCATGGAGAACTACGGTCCGTTCGGCGTCTATTCGAGACCGAAGCGGCCCAACCAGCCTTTCATCCCGAAAAGTCCTCCCGAAGAAGATCCCACGCCTCCCATGGAAGCCCCGGTGGCGGCGGCCCCCAAGAAGCCCTGTCCGGGGGCCCCCAAACCGCCGTGCACGCCCAAGTTGTGCTGCGCCTGCTACCGACAGAAGTGCGCGGGAGGCATGAAAGGGGGTGGTCCACAACAGGTCAGTAAGTCAGTGTGTAATCATAATAATAAATAATAAGAAGTACCTAAGTAAGTAAGTTGTTATTGTCCCCCTCATTATGTCTGTCTCAGGCCTTACTCCAAATACATTTACAGCCTCCCTCAAAGGCTGAAAGCCTATGGCGCTGTAGAAGCGCTGCGAGAGGATAAGTATCGGTTCACGTTAGATTTGAAACGCTGCAGGTCGGGAAACAAATTCCCCGGCAGCTGATTCCACAGCGTCGAAGTTCTCCAAAAGAAGGAATGCTGGAGGAGACTGGTTCGGGGAGTAAGGACCTCGACCTGGTAACGATGAGCTCGCAGGGCTTCTCTAGTGTTCCTGGTTCGGACGGCCTGTGGTGTATTATCTGAGAGAGCTCACTCGAACATTTTCCGTGATAGAATCTGTAAAACAGGGATAGATCAGCCACCCTCCTTCGATGTTCCAGGCTGTGGAGGTGCTTTGTGAGGTTAGGCGTATCGATTAGTCTAATCGCTCTTTTCTGGATAGTGTCCAGAAGTTTTAGAGAGTGCTTCGAAGCGCATCCCCACACATGGGAGCAATACTCCAGCGATGGTCGGATCTGTGCCTTGTAGAGCAGCAACAGTTGCTTTGGTGTATACAACTTCCTACAGCGGAACAAAACTCCAAGCTTCTGGGATGCCGTTTTAGTAATACTGACGACGTGGTCGTGCCAGGACATGTTATTGTTGATGTTGATTCCCAAAAGCTTGACGGAAGGTGATTCGACTATGGGGTGACCCTCCATTTCCACGGTTGGTAAGCCATCGTGAGACTTCTTTGTAAGTGTTGTTGCCTGAGTTTTTTGAACGTTGAACTGTACTTTATTTGCTAATCCCCACTCAACAATTATTTTGATATCTGCGTTGATCTGTGAGGCATGCTGCTGTCGCCGACGTACCGTCTCCTGGGATGATAGTGGCTTGCCTGGTTCCATGCACGACACTAATGTACTGTCATCTGCGAAGCTGTAGATTGGATTGGATGTTGTTTCCAGCAGCTCGTTGATGTACAGCAGAAACAGTGTAGGGGATAGGACAGATCCCTGAGGAACACCGGCGTTTATTGAGAATACGTCTGATGAACAGCCCTCGACTACAACAAACAGAGATTGGTCGTTCAAAAAGCTATTCAGCCACTGGCGCAGGCCAGGTGATAGTCCATAAGCAGCAAGCTTGACCAGAAGTCCGTCATGCCATACTCTGTCGAAAGCTTTCGATATATCAAGTGCAACAACACGGCATTCGCCATGACTGTCTATTGCTCTGTTCCACAAGTGAGTGACGTAGGCAAGGAGGTCACCTGTAGACCTGTGCTTACGGAAGCCATATTGGTGATCATTTATGATGTTATTGTTGTCCAGGTATTTCAGGAGCTGTGTGTTAATGACAGTCTCCATAACCTTAGACATGATGCTGAGAAGAGCCACAGGTCTATAATTGGTGGAATCAGTTTTTCTGCCTTTCTTAGGGATGTGTTGTACGCAGCCAATCTTCCACGAAGCGAGAAACTCGCCTCGTTGGTACGAAAGTTTGAAGAGCTTGCAAAGAATAGGTGCAAGCTCAGCGGCACAGCGTTTAAGGACAATGAAAAGTTACACAAAATCTTTCAAAAGTCCATAATCCTCAATACCTGTAACGTTGAACGGTTCTTCCTGAATTCAGATCACTAATAGTTTAGGTGTTGACTTGGCACAGCCCGTCAACACATGTCGCTGCCTCAGTTATGCAAGAGAAAATCAGAATAATGATAATAATAATAATAATATTTAAATATGATTCGTAGAGGGATGAAAGGGGGTAGTCCACAACAGGTCAGTGAGTCAGTGTGTAATTATAATAATAAATAATAAGAAGTAAAATGACTCTGAAAGCAAAACAAATTTGTTATTGTCCCCCTCATTATATCGGTCTCAGGCCTAACTCCAAATACATTTACACCACACCTGCAACAATTGGGCCTGGATGAAAAGTTACATAAAATCCTTCAAAAGTCCGTAATCCTCAAGACCTGTAACATTGTACGGTCCTTCCTGAATTCAGATCCCTAATAGTTCAGGTGTTGACTTGGCCCAGCCCGTCAACACATGTCGCTGCCTCAGTTATACGAGAGAAACTTGAAAAATCAGAATAATAATAGTAATATTTTTAAATATGATTCATAGAGGTATGAAAGGGGGTAGTCCACAGCAGGTAAGAATAGACTAGTGTCATTAATTTTTTTTATGACTGCAGTATAGCATAAGAGTCTTCTCATATTCTTCCGCGAGTCTTTTGGACACGGGAAAGCCAAGAAATGGGAAAACGATTAGAATGCCATACAGGAATTGCATGTGGTTGGACAGGAAACATCCTGCTAAACATTAAACTGTCTTAATAAATAGGCACTAATACGGCTTTTTCTCAAATTATTTGCAAGTAACCAAAACAAGTGCATTACAAAAAAAAATTCAGTTTGGTGAATTTTTTAAGCATTAGGAATTATCAGATATTATATTTTTTTGCTTTAGTTGATATACCCAGTCATTCCCCTATAAAATGGGTCCAAAAACTTGTGAATCGCTCGATAAATAATCAAGTTATGGCGTTACAACTGCGTGAACACATGGCGCTGTGATACAGAAGTCATAATACAAAAAGGCCTATTCTGTCGAAAATTTTCGTGCTACATACACGAATTGCATGTGGTTAGACAGGAAACATCCTGCTAAACATTAAACTGTCTTAATAAATAGGCACTAATACGGCTTGTTTCAAATTATTTGTAAGTAGCCCAAATAAGTGCATTTCAAAAATTTTTTTCCAGTTTGGTGAATTTTTTATCCTTAGAAATTGTCAGGTATTATCTTTTTTTGCTTTAGTTGATATGCCCAGTCATTCTCCTATAAAATGAGTCCAAAATGTCGTGAATCGGTCGATAAATAATCAAGCTATGGCGCTACAATTGCACGAACCCATGGAGTCGTGATACAGAAATTGAAAATGTAATAAAAAGTTAATTAAAAGCTTCCCCCTTTTTTTTCGCATTTTTTCTCGATAACTTTAATTGTATTTTCATACCACAAAGTTTGTCGACATGATGGTGGAACACATTGTATATAAAACTTAGTTATATTTCTACTTTATACCATACAATTTATAATAATTATTTTATTTATTTGTTGTTAATTGTTTTTTTGTGGGTTTTTTTTGTATTTTTATTATTATTTTCCCTATTTTATTCTTATTTTTATTATATACAGATTATTTTCTATTCATTTATAGACACCTGAAGATGGTTTAGATTGAAATAAATCGAAACGTAGTTAAGGAAAGTTATAGTTTCAATCGTTGACCGAAAACCATAAAAAACATCCATAATCTATAGTCGCGGTTACTAGGAAAATAAACATGAAATTCTGGTATAATTTTGACAATCTGCGCATTGGCGGCGGAGTAATTAGTAAAAAACAAAAAAAACTTAAATATCCCCCAAACTTCACTTTTAGGCGTTTTAGGGGTTCCTGATCATTTTCTATTTTTCTTTATGGGTGGGTATGAAATTGGGGCGGTTGGGGGTGGGGGGTTGTAAAACTCAAAAATTTGTTGTATTCATAATAGGCTACACACTGACCAAAGGAAGAAAGGCCTAGCGACATAATGTCCTTTTTTTGGTCCATCCGAACATTGCCTTGCCTATTCCAGAAATCAAGGGAATTTTCTGATGTATACATACATACATAAGACTCATATGAGTATTGCTTATTGCTTTCAAACGTTCTGTATTGTATAAGCTGGAGTTGGTTTTAATGAAATTTTGACACGGTCTTACTACTGTGGCGAGGATGGAAAATGCGTATGGTTTTTAAAAACAGTGACAGAGGCGGCGTATAGAGCAACCCTCGTGTGTCGTCCTAGTTCGTACAGAGATGCAAGAAGCTATTTACGCGAGTTTTTGTGTTGCATGTTTTTTTTTGAGGGCCGGTGGGCGATAATTTGATTGAAAGGGGATCTCAGAGTATAGCTTTACGCAATGGGAAATAATAAAACGGTGTCAGCCTAATGTGTGGGAAGTACTGAGTCAATCAACATGACTGACTTGACTCCATTTTATTCATTGTAATTGAAAGTGCTTTGAAGAATAGTTGTTGGAGATTTTTGAATAAATATTTGATAGCTACGCTATATCATCAGTTTTTCATTTGCTGTTCTTTGATTTAGGTAACAGCCTGTAGAGGGATGTTAAAAGGTGGCCATAGCGCACCAGTCCTCAGGCTTCGAGGAGGTGGTTCAGGAGAATTCGCAGACCCACCTCTAGCAGAATCAACACGGATCAGCAGTGATAGAACACCAGCAGGAGTGGATGTGACACGGATGGCTTTAGAACCGAGATCGCCATTTCAAGAATGCAGGTCTGTCATGGATCAATTCGATGCTGTTCTAGCTGCATATAAAAGAGCCTTAGGTAGGTACCCTGAACGAAAAATACGTGAAAAGGGGGTGTTGTGACACATCTTTTTAAAGCTCCTGAAGAATACTTTACAACCGTAGAATATTCAGTGTTCCAAGTTTCAGTTTTTTTGAGTTGACCCGTTTAAAAAATAAAAGGGGGGGGGCATTACAAAAGAGCACCGTATGTGTTTGCATTTTTACAATGAATTTTATTTTTAAGGTCCCTGCGGTGAAGCCACATGCCCATATGCCCAAAGTATAGCTGAGGAAAACTGCAGGAAAATCTGCACGATACCGAAAGATTCCGACAGTATATCTTGTAGTGAGGTGCCTTGCAAGATGGTGCAGTGTCCATATCAAGAACCTCAGAAGTTCGACATACCTGGAGGATGTGGATCTGTTAAATGTGCTTATACCAAATATAAATTAGGTAGGTGACAATTATTTTTCATTATTCTAAAAATTTTGAAAAATGATTGAATTTAATCCTGAAAAATTTCAAGGTTTCAAAGGTTTCGAAAATGTAAGACCTCTTCTTTCGCATCAACCGTCAGACTTCAAACTCGTCAAAGTCAAAACGCGGGAGATTCGAATATACAAATTTAAATCCTAAATATCAATCGTAACCAGTGATACTGTGTCAAAATTTCGTTAAAATCAATCCAATAATTTCCACGTTGCACAAATCAGAACGATCTAAAGCAATACTCAAAATGTATTCATCAGAAAATCCCAAGTTCCTTGGTTTCTATAATAGGCAAGGCAATGTTGGGATGGGCCTAAAAAAGTGTATTATGCCACCAAGTCTCTCCTTCACAGGGCAATGGACAGCGGATTATGAATGAATGAACAAATTTTCAATTTTACAACCCCCCACCCCAACCACCCTGAATTTTACCCTCATCAAAAAAAGGTAGGAAATGATCAGGAACCCATAAAACGCCTAAAAGCCAAGTTTCAGGGACATTTGAATTTTTTTATCTCTTTTTGCCAATTACTCCGCCGCCCATGCACCAGTTTTCAAAATTATAGTAGGTTTAGCTTTACCTACTATGATCCCACACCATATTGCTACCCAAATTTCATCGCAATTCATGCAGCAGTTACTGAGATTACGAGGCTAGAAAAACGGCAACAGACAGAAGACATACCCACGGAAATGAGTGACGTGGATTTTCATAATGTAGATATGAAACGCACAAAAAGCGTATTACTTCAAAATCGAAAATTTTCGCGATCACCTCACCCAGTGGCGGCTGGTGAGGTAGTACCACAGTGCCATGGCACTACCTTAATTTTCGACAAAAACATATTTATCTATCTCTTAAACTTTTCTTATTCTATGTTAGTTTCCAACGACTTTTTCTGTTTTATATGAAATGGCAATAGCGCCTCAGCGCATAAATGCTTGCACCAGGCAACACGTGGCATCGTGGCAACTCACACGATGAGAGCTGACGACGCGACGAAACGGCGAGATGACTCAGCCTACCGCGCCGTTTCTTATAAGGCACAAACAGAGTGAGAGAAATCTTTTCACAAACACTTATGAGTGACAGAGATAACGCTATACGCTGGACGTGTGGATAGATTTTAGATACGAAAATCCGAAGTAGATCGTGCCAGGCACATTACCCATATTTCCATTCATGGTTCACTACCTTTGTTTTGTTTCAGCAGTTTCGATTTGTTTATGTTTGATGCTGATGTCGGCTTTTCTCGTTAAAGGTTCGAAATTTAGATCTTATTAGTTTGAGTGAGTTGTGCGCTGCTTTCGGATCGGTATCTCTTTTGTGTTTAATCTAAGTACCTATATCATTGGAGCGTAAATGAATAAAATTGGCGCATTAATAAACCCATTTAGTAATCTTCCGCTAGAAGAAAAACTGCAGATTAAGGAATTAGGGCGTCCAACACCTGATTTAAAAATTGAAAAACTCATTGGTAGTGAACAGAAATCGCGTTGTCGTAAATTTAATAAAACTATTTATGATAAAAACAATTGGATGAGTGACTGTGAAGAAGTTAACAAACTGTTTTGTTTGGCACGGATGATCTTATTCATATATGGGAGAAAATAAAGACCCATGAAAAATAAGTGCATATGAATAATGTTTTCAGTTTATCGATGCTTGGTAAGTCGAATATAAAGACTCAGTTAAATTCGGCTTATCGGCTTATAAGTATTTTTTTTTTCAATTTTATATTGGTTTGAAAATTTGGCTGTCATTCTGGCACTACCTCTCTAAGTTGACACGAGGCGCCACTGACCTCACCTATCGATGTGCGAATTAAAATATTAAAGTTTTCGAAAAAAGAACGTTTTTATCCAAAGAACCAAGCTGTCAATAAAACTAAATATATGACTCTCTCCCCTACAATCAGGGATCAGCCTGATCTGAGTATCAAGTTACATACGCACCATTGTAACAACATGTATAACTGTGATTGCAGGTTAATAGAAAAGACGTCGAGTATAAAATACCTGGGTATAGTAGTTGACCAACAACTGAAGTGGTCTGAACATATTAATTATGTGGCGAAACGATTAAGAGTTCTAATACATACATTCCTCGAATTAAGAGATATTCTATTTAGGAAAAATCTGATTATACTGTATACCTCTCTTGCTGAATCAATAATTAGGTACTGCATACCTGTGTGGGGAGCTGCATTCAAAACATCCATGCATGCTTAACAAGTTATACAGAATACTATATTAAAGATAATATTCAAGAAAAGTCGACTATTCCCTACTCGCCAATTATATGAAGAAAACGAATTGTTCAACGTTCGCTCAATATATATATATATATATATCTTTAGCTGCAGTGTACAGTGAGAAAATAAATTTTTCGCAAGTACTCACCGTAAGAACAAGGGCCAATGAAAATATGAACATTAAAGTTGACTTTTTTAGTAAAAAAGTAAAATTCTTTTCTTTTTTATGACCCCAAATTTTTTAATAGTATTCCAAAAAGATTGAAGGAAATTTCGAACTACAACAAATTCAAAAAGGAAGTTAAACAATATATAAAAGATCATCCAAATCAATTCTAATTATTCTATTCGAAGTGCTTTTCTAATTAAACCGATTTTTTTTATATATTTTAATTGATTTTGTTTCTATTGGCTAATAGACATGCTCGAACTGCTGCCTACTTCCATCCAGAATTACTTATTACACCAATAGGTTTCTTGTTATATCAGTTAAATGCTCTGCTGGAACTGCGGCTCACAAGACAGGCCTCGTGGCCTAGCGTCAGCTGCTGTTTGGTAGGGTATTTTTTTAATTTATATGTAACCTGTATATTATTTATGTATCTAGCTAATAATGTATCTTTATATCATTACCAATAAACAATAAACAATAATAATAAAGCAAAAAAAATTCCTCATTTAGAATTCACCCTTGCTCTCCCTTCTAGGACTGGTGGACGACGATGCTGCCCTAGAACTAGCCTGTCTACCGCCCTCCATTTCGGGCAAATGCGGCCACCCGAAATGCCCTTACCCTTTGCCGCCCGACTTGCCGCCCATCCACTGGGACTGCCCCGAGCCGCTGCCAAAGGGCGCCTGTCGAAACCCCAACTGCCCACATCAGCCGGCCGACCTCAAGAAGATCAAATGTCCACCCCCTAAGCCTGGACCTTGCGGAAAGGTGTTTGTTTTATATGAACAAAACTTAGAGTGCACGATTCGCGAACCCAGTGATTGCTCACCTCACATTAAGCCGGCGCCATATATGCGGTACTTGGCGAGCAACGAACCCCGATTAATTGCTATTCGGCTATGTGGCTGCAGGATTTTACCCGAATACTCGCCATATGCCGAGCACCGAGCATTCAGCCGGCGCCATAGCCGGCGCTACACATGCGGCATTTAGGGAACAACGAACAGCGAATATTTGCAATTTGTGCGAATGGTCGGAATTTGCCGAACACAAATAAATACCCGAATACTGACACAGAAACAGGAACAGGGCCGGACTAGAGAATTAAAAACTTTATTCGCATTGTTTATTTGTTAGCATGTTAGCATTTTTGAATTCTGTGTGTTCAAAAACCCCCAAGTATTGAATTTCATCGCCCCAACTGTGGCAGTTTTGGAAATATTCAAGCCTTCCAGTACTGTTTACTGAGAAGGCGGTGAGGACCACCAGTTGAAACTTGTTCATGCTGTAAACCATTATTAGGGAATACTTCTATATTAAATAAAATATGCTGTGTGTTCTATTAATAAAAATCGGGGATATTTGTTTGTAAATTTAGAAAAATAATTTATAACTTGGCAATGTCGCAAACGAGAAAAAAATTACAAGGCGAGATAGGGTATTAGTAGATGTTTCGATTCAAAATAAAACGTACAGGGTGTTACATTTAGAAAAAACAAAGTAAAATGACCTTCAAATTACCGTAATTTAAAATTCTACCAATAACACCCTGCACATTGCTGGTATCATCCAAAATAATATTTATTTCATATTTAAGTAACTCGCTGTATAATATTATTGAGAAAAGTTAAAGGAATATATCAATTTGGAGGTATTACTTGCGTCCTTGTAAATCCGAAAATTAATAGAAAATAAATTATAACTTGGCAAGATCGCAATAATATTATAGGGTTTAATAGAGATCAATAATGGAAACTAGAAGAATTAAAAAAAAGTAATAGTACCATATAAAAAAATCAAGTTGATCACTATCCTACTTTCCCGATACTTTCAGAATATTTTTAGGATATGCGTCTTAAGTAACCAAATAACCTTCTATTTGACATTTTCTTCTATCAGGTATACCTTGCGAGATATCGAGGAATTACACACTAAATGGACAACCTGTATAATATTATGATTGTCTTAGCGTCTGTGCTAAGGTGTGATCTTGTAAATCTGAATTGGTCACTATCATTACTCTCCTCACTACTGTTCTCCAACGCATCTGTAGTGGTGCATAATAATAAACATCTTTGTCGTCTTCAATCATCCCACGAAATATGCTCAACTTTCAGCCTTCCGTCAAATCTACGAAGGAAATTGCTCAATGTAAGCAAATACAGAAAAAGCATGAAAATTAGAAGAAATATATCATTATTATTTTCCATTGATGATGACGTTGATTCTACTATCGATAAATTTTAATAATAAATAAGTTTCAATTTGCTACGAATATTCGGGCTTTCCCATTCCCTTTCTTCTCGAAACTAAACATAGCCAACTACGCACATGTAGGGCGATACGTGCTCGCTATTCGGCGAGCAAGGTTGAAAAACGGCGAGTATTTATACTCGGCAAATACCCGCATATGTGCGCCGGATTTAGGTTAGGTTCGTGGTACGAGTATACATGGTGTGCTCGCCAGCCGTACGAAATTGCGATCGCTCTGCGCATTGCGTCAGCAACGGGGAATTATTAGACGTCGTGATGCCACGGCCTGTTTAATCGCGTTTTAGTTAGAATCGCTAACGATTTTTGTTTAATTTACTTTGTATTCCTTATTTTGAGTCATAGAAGACTGAAATTTATACACACAATGCCAAATTGTGCAGTTGTCGGTTGTAAAAACCATAGTAAGATGAAAGAGCTAAATGTAAAATTCTATAAGTTCCCGAACAATTAAAATCTCGCAATGCAATGGAGTAATGCTTGCCGCCAAAAGGACAAAATTAATATGAAAAATGGTAATCATTTCACAAATTAGCATTAAACGTTTATTAAAGCTGAAATTTTTATGGTACATCCTCGGAAAATATTCACCTGCCGTATTTTCGATGAATAAATATGCAGAAAAAGGCAATGAATCGTGCCTACTTGAACCATTACAAGTCAAAAACATAGTTTCGAGTAATTCTAACATCGAAGCTGATGACGTGTGCTTTACTCAGGAGTTTTTCAGGAACGTTCTTGTTGATAGCGATATTGTCGGGACAGAGAATGATTCAAATTATATTCATTTTTCCAACTTTACCTTTCAGAGTCTAAATTATGACCTAGATAACTTTATTTCTGAAGACCATGACCTTTTGTGTCGATTGGAAAAAAAATAAAATCCCAGACACAATTTCCAACGAGAAATTTATTGCCGGATATGTGGCCTTCAGATTCAAAAACGAATATCCTAATCTAGCTTTGGGGGCGCAAACCAAATTTCATTCTTCTAATCGGGCCCAGACTGAATTGAGTTTCTATCTAGAGTCAGTCTTGTATATCCACGTGAGGAGATGATTAAAGTATAGCCCGTTTGGTTAGAACAGAGTTCGATAAAGTCCATGGACAGTCGTTTTCTAAAGAATCAAACATATTTAAAAAATTATTAGAGATAGAGCTACCCCAGTGGAAACCAACAAACAATTTTCTGACAAAATAATACCATATCTAATACGAACGAGAATATACGTCAGACTCAGGCATTTAAACAAAAGGATTAGTTTCGAAAATTGTAGGCGTAAACGTGAAAAAAAAGTCCAAATTTACCAATAAATAATACATTTTTGTAGAAAAAGTCATTAAATTACCTAGTTTACACTCCTATATAACATAATTGTCAAATAATTGGCTATTGAACTCATTTAATCTATCACTTTCAAAATAAAATATAATCCATCATGTGGTATTCCCGCCAGTTCGCCGACAGAAATACTCGTTGCTGACGTCACAGCGTGCCGGCGCTCGGACGGCTGCATGCGCGTGAGCACACCATGTTTATTTACACTATGGTTAGGTTAGGTTAGATTGAAAGTGAGTGGGGCAGCGCTGCCTCCTTCCACTGCGACTCAGTTGTGTCTTTTGTGGCTCACACCTTTTTAGAGTTCACCGTACAGCCGCACCTCTTTGCGAAGGCGATCAAAGTGAAGGGTGAAACTTCCTTGAAGTCATGAGGTTCCAGTTGGGCAAATCCAAATGTCTGGAACCTAGCGTTATCCAGTTCTGGACAGGAGCAAAGAATATGCTCCGCTGTTTCGTCCTCCACGTAGCAGAAGCGACAGTTTGAAGTTTGTTCAAGACCCAACTTCCGCATATGGTTCCTCAGACGACCATGTCGCGTGAGCAGACCAACCAGAATACGGAGATCGTTCCTGTTACATTCCACGATCCTCGGGGGGCCTGACTCGAGGGGTATCTTATGAACGCCTTCGAGTGCAGTAGCCCTGGTGTATCTCGCCAGTTCAGGAGTGCTTTCCTCACTGCCCAGTCTGAGATGGTCTTTTTAGAGGTGCTTTTTGCAATGCCCGCAAATGGTTCTGGTCCTATGAACACAGATTCAGTTCCTCCTCTTGCGAGCGCGTCAGCCAATACATTGCTTTCCACTCCGCTGTGACTCGGAACCTAAATCAAGGTTACCCTGTTTCCTGTTCCAAGTTTGTTGAGCAGTTCCATGCCAGTCTTGAATCAACCCGACTGGAGCACAGTGCTTTCAACGCAGCCTGGCTGTCTGAAAAGATTTTTATAGATCTGTTTGTCAGGCGCCTTTTGATTAGTTCCCTGACTCCCAGCTCTATGGCTACCATTCCTGCTTGGAAGACTGTGGTATACCTCCCAAGGTTTACTGAAATTTCAACTCTTGGATTGGTACCAACTACTCCCGCTCCTGCCCACAGTTTAGACTTGGAGCCATCAATAAATATATGGGAGGGTGATATGAAGCCATCCCTCCTCCATTCATCCCTGCCTGGGTAAAGGACGTTATAGGATCGCTCTATGTGCGCTTGGGGAACCATATAGTCCGAGACCATTCCGAGTATATGATGATGGGTAATTTCACCCATGATACCCATTGTGTCTGTTCCTAGTACCGTTTCGTCAGGTCTGCCAGTTGATAGCAGTCTGTAGGCGACCACTTTTGCAACTCTCTCCACGTCAATGTGAAGAGGTGTTAAGTTTATAAGGATCTCCATGGCTAGCGTTGGTGTGGTAGAAATGGCTCCAGTGATGGCCAAACAGGCGGTGCGTTGCACTGCCGCCAGCCTGACTCTGGCTGTCCGTTGTAGGCATTTCTGCTACCAGACAACAGCGCCATATACTACCATGGGTTTAACCACCGTCTAATATATTGACTAGATCAGTTTAGGACTAACACTCCAAGATTTGCCGCAAATCCTTCTAAGTGTCCAGAGGGCGAGACGGGCCTATTGGATTCTGTTATCCAAGTGAGAGTTAAAGGTGAGTATTTTGTCCAATATAAGACCAAGATATGTCATCTCCTCTGCAAACTGGATTGACTCTCCCGCTATTCTCGGTAAGCAGAGCTTGTCTAGTTTTCGTCTTTTGGTGACCCAGTGATTGCTCACCTCACATTGGTGTGAGGAGTAGTCATAGATATTATACTAATGAAGGATTGAATGTCCACTTTTTAGTCATTTTAGAAATCCAGTGATTATTTCGCCCAGAAAGTAATGCGAATAAATTCTAATTTTTTTCCTAGGTAACATGTCCTTTCGCAATGCCGGAGCCTTGTGTCAAGCCAAACTGTCCCTTTCGGCCGAGACCCTGCCCGTTTTTGCAAGAAGAAGAGCAGAGGAAGAGACAGCAAGCAGAAGAACAGACTAACGGCGTAGCAGTTTGCGAAAATCCAGACTGTCCATTTGCCCAGCAAGGAGACCCTGTGGAGGAAGACCCCAGGTATGCGAGCGTGTCAAACTTTAAAAAATTGATCAAGGGATACCACGAGGTATAAGCAGATATATCAGTCTACATAGAGCGCCATTAATGAAGATTTCATCAAGTAACCATCATGTTAACACTCAGATAAAATGGTATGTCACTGTGCCAACTTCTCGACAGCGTAAACCCATCGAACACACACTTATCTCTCGCTTGGCAACTAGAAAGGAGATCAATGGCCTTATAATGGCTCTGGCTTGAATGAATAAGGACCAGAGGCTATCCAGCACGGAATGTGGCTGGTGCATAGGCCACACGATGGGCCCTTTTGCGCCTCTATCCGCGCTAGTTCCTAAGACCTGCCCTTTTGGCAAAGGCAAGTACATTCTTAGGTCCTATCCGTTTTCTCTCTATCGGTTCCAAGGTTCTTGAGCCCAGCATAGTCTGCCTGTGATAACCCAGGGTTTTACAGCGACACAAGATGTGTGCCGAGGATTCTTCCTCTTCACCACACCACGTGCACGTTTGGTCGTTGACCACCCTCATCACGAACAGGTGACGCCTGAAGGTGTTGGGACCCGTTAATAGGCCTACTAGCAATCTCAAGTTACTCCTATCCAGACAGAGACAAAATCGTCGTATTCTCTCTGCAGGCCCTGCTAATAGTTCCCGAGCTTGACGGAGATGACCAGAGATGTTGTTCCATCTCAGAGAGTGTTGATTCTGGATCCACTCTCCAGTTGTTTTCCTAATCAAGTTTGCAGATAGTCCTAAGGCTGGTTCCGGGCCCACAAAACTGTTGCCGGATCCCATCCTAGCCAGATGATCCGCCATGTCGTTACCCGTTACCCCAGCGTGCCCAGGTACCCACATCAGTGATACCTTGTGTTTAGCTGAGATGTCGTCAAGAGCCCTCCTGCACTCCAGGATGGCTCTGGCGTAGTACTGCAACTAAAATAACCTCTAAATAGTATCGTGTCTGTGTAGATACCAAGGGGAGTTCGAAGCATGCGAAAACCCGGCCTGTCCTCACGCCAAGCCCCCGAAGAAGAAGAAGAAATCCTGCGGCAATCCGAGCTGTCCCTATGCTGATCATGAGCCTAAGGAGTGTGCCAATCCGGAATGTCCATTCGCTCCAGCCCCTGCGCCTCCAAAGACAAACTTCTGCGGGAATCCGCAGTGTCCGCATGCGCCCAAACCGAAGGCTAATGGTAAGTTCTCATAATTTGAAATTGAATATTGTATGTATTGTATTTATTTGTACCCATGTTATAAATGCTACATACACTACAGCCACTATGAATGTTGGGCCTTGTATGTAGTATTGGCTTAATTAATCACAGACTACCTAAACTTAAATTTAGTTGCAGTGGGTCGCAATAATGTAGGGTCATTCTCTTATCCGCACTTTGTTACATCTGCATGGACTTCTTGGTTCATCATTCTGTCTGTATCGTTTGCCTTTTTCGTTTTTATTCACTTTTAGGAACCTTTACTGGAAGCCACAAGGTCTACAGCAGTCCATTTATTTCAATCAGTCTCAATTCTTAGAGTATTTTTACATCGAGAATTTTGACGTTTTTGTAATTTTGACAGAACAGTTAGGCTATTCGTAAATTAATGGAACACAGCAACATAACTTACAAAGAAGCCTCACGTTGGCTTACCAACTGTGGAAATGGAGGGTCACCCGATAGTCGAGACACCTTCCGTCAAGCTTTTGGGGATCAACATCAACAATAACATGTCCTGGCACGACCACGTCGTCAGTATTGCTAAAACGGCATCCCAGAAGCTTGGAGTTTTGTTCCGCTGTAGGAAGATGAGTACACCAGAGTAACTCCTGCTGCTCTACAAGGCACAGATCCGACCATCGTTGGAGTATTGCTCCCATGTATAGGGATGTGTTCCAAAGCACTCTCTAAAGCTTCTAGACGCTATTGAGAAGAGAGCAATTAGACTAATCGATACGTCTAACCTCACAAAGGACCTCCACAGCCTGGAACATCGAAGAAGGGTGTCTGACCTGTCCTTGTTTTACAGATTCTATCACGGAAGATGTTCAAGATAATAACACCAAAGGCCGTCCGAACGAGGAGCACTAGAGAAGCTCTGCGAGCTTATCCTTACCAGGTCGAGGTCCATACTCCCCAAAACAGTATCCTCCAGCATTCCTTCTTCTGGAAAACGTCGACGCTGTGGAGTGAGCTGTCGGGGAATTTGTTTCCCGACGGCTACAACCTACAGCTTTGCAAATCTAACGTGCACAGACACTTATCCTCTCTCTGCGCTTCTACAACGCGATAGGCTTTCAGTCTTTGCGGGAGGCTGACCATAAAAAATCTACAACTCTATAAAAAACAAGCGGGTTGAAATCTTGACTCCGGGGTGGCTAAAGTATTTGGCTACCACCGCTTATCTAGCCATAATGAAATTTAATATCTGGCTATTTAGGCACCGTTGCCTACAGTCGTTAACCCTGTTACCATAACGACGTAGGTTATCCAGTGAGTGGTGACACCGCAGGGCTAAACCGAAGCCCAAGGGTGCAAACCAACCAGAAACCTTCACAAGTGCATTGGATGCAATTTGGTCGGCTGTCTCCAAAAATGTCGGTTGGGAACCCTAAGGCTAACGACCTGACGGGCCCTAAGTTTGGGTTCGACCGCCCTGGACAAAAAGCTCCCACACCTAGCCGGTTTCGGAAGCCGACACAGGGCAAGGTGGTGGTGCTTTGGATCGCCCTGACGACGCGTTGCGACACCGCGAGCTAAACCGAAGCCCAAGGATGCAAACCAGCCGACAACCTTCACTATGTGCTTCCTCAGGATTCAATTCTGGTCAAGCTTGCTGCTTATGGACTACCACCTGGCCTGCGCCAGTGGCTGAATAGCTTTTTGAACAACCCATCTCTGTTTGTTGTAGTCGAAGGTTGTTCATCAGACGTATTTTCAATAAACGCCGGTGTTCCTCAGGGATCTGTCCTATCCCCTACACTGTTTCTGCTGTACATCAACGAGCTGCTGGAAATAACATCCAATCCAATCTACAGTTTCGCAGATGACAGTACATTAGTGTCGTGCATGGAACTAGGCAAGCCACTATCATCCCAGGAGACGGTACGTCGGCGACAGCAGCATGCCTCACAGATCAACGCAGATATCAAAACAATTGTCGAGTGGGGATTAGCAAATAAAGTACAGTTCAACATACAAAAAACTCAGGCAACAACACTTAACAAAGAAGTCTCACGATAGCTTACCAGCCGTGGAAATGGAGGGTCACCCCATAGTCGAATCACCTTCCGTCAAGCTTTTGGGAATCAACATCAACAATAACATGTCCTGGCACGACCATGTCGTCAGTATTGCTAAAACGGCATCTCAAAAGCTTGGAGTTTTGTTCCGCTGTAGGAAGTTGTATACACCAGAGCAACTGCTGCTGCTCTACAAGGCACAGATCCGGCCATCGCTGGAGTATTGCTCCCATGTGTGGGGATGCGCTCCGAAGCACTCTCTAAAGCTTCTGGACACTATCCAGAAAAGAGCGATTAGACTAATCGATACGCCTAACCTCACAAAGGACCTCCACAGCCTGGAACATCGAAGGAGGGTGGCTGACCTATCCGTGTTTTACAGATTCTATCACGGAAGGTGTTCGAGTGAGCTAATAACACCACAGGCCGTCCGAACCAGGAACACTAGAGAAGCTCTGCGAGCTCATGCTTACCAGGTCGAGGTCCTTACTCCCCGAATCAGTCTCCTCCAGCATTCCTTCTTTTGGAGAACTTCGACGCTGTGGAGTCAGCTGCCGGGGAATTTGTTTCCCGATGGCTACAACTTGCAGCGTTTCAAATCTAACGTGAACCGATACTTATCTTCCCGCAGCGCTTCTACAGCGCCATAGGCTTTTAGTCTTTGCGGGAGGCCGACCATAAAAAAAAATTTGGTCTTCTGCCTCCGAAAAGGTCGACTGGGGGGAGCTTTAAGGCACCTGACGGGCCCTTTCTTCGGGTTCGACCATCCTGGAGGAAAACCACCCCACATCGAGCCGTTTTTGGAAGGTGGTGGTGCCTCGGATCGCCTTGACGACAACCCCCGCTATGACATGGACCGTTTTAAGGGGACGACGGAACTCAGGGATGACCATCGATGTAGAATCCCAAGGAGACGCTATAAGGTTCAATTTCGCATAACAAAAACGGTAGCAGGAGGCGTGGCCAAGTGTGGTAACAATATGGACGCCTCGCCAGAGCCGAATCATTTTCTTATGTAAATAATTTTGAAAATTCATTACAATGATGATTTAAATATGAAGTATAGGGTTGATTTTTCAATCTAATGCGAAATTCATAGTTAAGTATATGAAAAAAACAGGCTTTGTAGAGACGACATTCATCAACAATTGAATAATACAACTGTATTATTGCTGCGATACGTTACACTTTATTGAGATAAAGATTACAAATGCGGTCCTGTACATTGTTATTTTTTGCATACATACACCTATGAAATGTAATTCCTGTCGATTTCTTCTTATCCATGCCATCTCTGCTAGAGCAACTACGATAAACACATGAAACCATTATTTCCTTCATGAATTCACTAGAATATCACTTAAAAATAACTAAAAATCTCAGTAAAAACACTCAAAAAAAGCAAACACGAAATTGTCAAAGAAACGTCAGCTGTTTGACATAAGTGTCGAATCAATATGGCCAACCTGCACCTGCTTTCAGCCACGTTATCGCGCCTACATGGGATTCTACCTCGATGGGGATGACCTACTGAGGAGCTGCTACGAGAGCAGTAGCCCGCGCCGTAAAGGATACATGTCCCACATGTGTGACATGGTGTGAAATGTACCCAGAGCATAGCGCACTACCTCTCAGAACTTGCGAAAGTATGTATCGTACCTTCGGAGGCAGGGATATCTTTGTGCTCCAGCTCAGCCTGCCCCTTCGGCGGACGGAATGCCTGTTAACCAGGCTGAAAGGTCGCCGATAAGGCCCGCTGAGAGGGAAATCGACCAAGTCGTCTCACATGAGGACTGTTTACCAAACAGGACTAGACTAATTAATTTATTATTTTAGGCGACTTCTGCGGAAACCCGGACTGCCCGCATGCCCCAAAGCCTCCAGCGGATGATTTTTGTGGCAATCCCAAGTGTACCTTTGCCCCCAAACAAGAAAAATCCGAAGACAGCTTTTGTGGTAACCCGGCATGCCCCTTCAATCCTCAACAGCAGGGTATATCTGACGAGGTACGAACAAACTATAGAACCTATTTTTTTAATATGTCATTCGATAAGCGTGATTTCAATGCAAGAAGCTAGAACGTTAAAATGTACCACGAGATATAGGCAGATATATTAATGTAAAGGGAGTGCTATTGATTAAGATCTCGCAAAACAGTGTTAACATAAAGACAAAATGGTACGTCACTGTATCATCATTTCGATAACGTAAGCGCAGCGACCACGTGTAAACTACTATCTATAAATACATATTTATAAATACATAAAGTTCAGTTCAACGTACAAAAAACTCAGGCAACAACACTTACAAAGAGGTCTCACGATGGCTTATCAACCGTGGAAATGGATGGTCACCCCATAGTCGAATCACCTTCCGTCAAGCTTTTGGGGATCAACATCAACAATAACATGTCCTGGCACGACCACGTCGTCAGCATTGCTAAAACGGCGTCCCAGAAGCTTGGAGTTTTGTTCCGCTGTAGGAAGTTGTATACACCAGAGCAACTGCTGCTGCTCTACAAGGCACAGATCCGACCATCGCTGGAGTATTGCTCCCATGTGTGGGGATGCGCTCCGAAACACTCTCTAAAGCTTCTGGACACTATCCAGAAAAGAGCGATTAGACTAATCGATACGCCTAACCTCATAAAGGACCTCCACAGCCTGGAACATCGAAGGAGGGTGGCTGATCTATCCCTGTTTTACAGATTCTATCACGGAAGATGTTCGAGTGAGCTCTCTCAGATAATAACACCACAGGCCGTCCGAACCAGGAACACTAGAGAAGCTCTGCGAGCTCATCGTTACCAGGTCGAGGTCCTTACTCCCCGAACCAGGCTCCTCCAGCATTCCCTCTTTTGGAGAACTTCGACGCTGTTGAATCAGCTGCCGGGGAATTTGTTTTTCGACAGCTACAACCTGCAGCATTTCAAATCTAACGCGAACCGACACTTACCTTCTCGCAGCGCTTCTACAGCGCCATAGGCTTTCAGCCTTTGCGGGAGGTTGACCATAAAAAAAATCATTTATTCGGAAGCTTTTTTTTGTCGAACATTTTGTATGTTTAGGTGACCTGAACATTAGTTAAAAATGTATATTTCAACAATTTTTCATTTTAATTATGAACCAATGGAGCACAAAAACCGAATTGATTAATCTCATTTATCATTTACTACTATCTGCTGTGACATCCAGACAGCATTGAAAGCGCTGAGTCGTTGAGTGCTTGTTATGTTCTCATCAAGGTTCGTGCTGCAATGAAGAAGGTCTTGGATGACATTTTGACCATTTTGGCAAGACAATAGGTGTCAGTTTTGTAGTGCCGACTCATGCTGGAGTTTGCGGTAATGAAAAGGCCGACAAGCTCACGAGGCGAGGGCCGAGGAGTAATTTCCTGGGTCCTGAGCCGGCTGTGGGGTTGGCAGCAGGTACCATTCAAAGCGAAACAGAATGTGATTGCAAAATCAGCATCTTTTCTAATGGAGAGGAATCTCTGGACACTTCCGTCAAGCTAGAGAACTTATTTTAGGACCTTCTGGGACTGTTCTGTCTCACACTGGACAGAAACCGGCTAAGGCTAACTTGTGGGCTTTCTATCTGGCCATCACACTTTCAGACGTCCCTTGTATGGTTGACTGTACTACGTTCAATAGTCCTTGGAACTAAACACATAAGATGGGCAGGACCCAAGGCTATCTTCATCTTTGAGATGAGGGCTGAACTTTAGAGCTAGAGTAAGGATAGGTGCTGAAGGACCTCCCTGTAGGCCTCTGCACTGGTGGCTCTTGTCACCAGATAGCTTTTCTTCTTTCATTCAATCTTTCAATCAACCAACTGTTAGAAAGACAAAAATCGCTAAAATTCCGTTTTTTAATTTTTTTTAGACGTCCTTGGTGATTTTCTACCTTTTTAACGGTTTTACTATTGATAACTGAATAACTTTGAAACTCCTTAGTACTTGATTATAATAAAATTGAGATACTTTGAGAACACGCATGGAAGGCACAGAGTCAAGCCAACCGCTACCATTCCTTTTTGTGTAACAGGCTTGCGACAACCCGAAATGCCCAGTGAAAAAAGGAAAGAAGGAGCAAGAAGACATCTGCGAGAACCCAGAGTGTCCTTATCAGACCTCCGATCAATGCGACGAAGAAACCTCCAAAAAGAAGAACGCATGCGACAATCCAGAGTGCCCCGACAACAAACGTCCTGCCGAAGAGAAATGCCCCAAGCAGGACGCCAACTGCGCAGACGCTGGGGATGTGTGCGACAATCCGGAATGTCCATTCGGGAACAACAAAGGCGGTATGGAATTCATCAGTTTCTATTATCAGATTACATATTGGATGATGTTGTCAAGGGCGTTCTGATAAAATATACTAAAATTAGTGATCGAGCAAAATGAGAACCTCATTTTGTTCATGAGTGATGAAGGTCATCCCGGCGCGAAAACAACCTCTGACGTCACAAGACATTATAGTGATGGGATTTGAGGAATCATAAACACCTTTTGGTCGATAATTTTAGTTACGACACTTGACGATTTGTCACATCACAAATCAAAATGGAAAATTGACACAAGATTGACGTAAACAGAACCTACCTTGTGTTTCTGTGTCATAGAACAACATGTTGTTTTGTGATTTTTGGGGTTATCCATGGCCGACTCTACACTAAGCCCGGAGCCTTAGATGTGGCAACGTGGCTTAGCTGTCAAATAGTAGCCCTATAGTTTCAGAATAATTATTACATTTTATATGTATTAGAGTTCATCTCGGTTAATAAATTAAGAAAAATACTTTTTAGAACTACTACTACTAATACCACTTACATCTGATGTCTGTTTCATCACAGTCAGACACTACAAAATAAAAATAAACGCAACCTGTTTCCTGCTGCCACTTCCACTTCCACTTCCACTTAAATGAACACTCAATTTACTTTGTAAATTGTCACTTGAGCTAGAAAAACTCACTATTAGGTCACTGTGAAGCCATTCTTGCTGGTCTTGATTTCCCTTTCACTATCAAATCCTTTCGTAGGTATGCCCCAAGCCATGCCCAAATGAGTTCTATTAACTGTATTTTTCTGTGATATCTGGGAGGTCCAGAAAACATTATAGGTACCACATTGTGCTTTAAAATAGGTCTTATCCTTTGAAATGTTTGTAAATTATTGTCTTTATCCTTATAAATATAACCAGCCCTTCCGAGGAGTACCTTTCACCCACTTCTGTTTATGTCCCTTATTGGACGCACCATTGCTAGTGCAACCTGGTACTACACACTTTGCAGGCATCTTTTTATCTTTATAGTTTCATTTGTGCAGGTAAATAAGTAGAAACACATTAAAAATCACCTTGCAACGTTCTTTTTAATCTGGAATAAGGTCATGTTGGGCCATGGTTTGGTAGTCCTCTACTGGGCTGCAACCTGGTGCTACACGCTTTGCAGGCATCTTGTTATCTTTATAGTTTCGTTTGTGCAGGTAAATAAGTAGAAACACATTAAAAATCACCTTGCAACGTTCTTTTTCATCTGGAATAAGGTTATGTTGGGCCATGGTTTGGTAGTCCTCTACTGGGCTGCAACCTGGTACTACACGCTTTGCAGGCATCTTGTTATCTTTATAGTTTCGTTTGTGCAGGTAAATAATTAGAAACACATTAGTAATCACCTTCCAACCATATTTTCTGCTCCTGGAAGAATACACATGACATAACAACAAATAAAAACTCGGCCCGCTGATTCAGTGTTGCCATATTTCATGCTCCGGCCTAGTGAGTAAAATCGGCCATAGGTTATCATTTATAGTTAGAGCTGGGTTTAATAATGTCGATTATTGTACTATCTTGTGACGTCTGCACCCGTTTTCAGTCACGTGGAAAAATTTGAAAAAGACGTAAATTTTAATAGTGGATGGAGTTGGCCGTTACTTGATGGAGATCCATACTAATACAAAAAAGTATTTCCGATGAATGATCACCACTTTTATTTGAAAAACTTGCGACGATCGTTTCGACACACAGTGTCTCTATCAAACAATGGTAAAGACACTGTGTGTCGAAACGATCGTCGCAAGTTTTTGCAAATAAAAGTGGTGATCATTCATCGGAAATACTTTTTTGTATTAGTAAATTTTAATCACAAATTTCTTCATCTGAACAGCAGCAAGAGTGGAAGTTTTGTTATAGACAGCCTTTGAATACGTTTTTCTTTCCTCTAAACATACCTTTAATCCAAAATTACGGCCACTGCAAGTACCCTATTATATGTAACTGGATGTAACATGTTTGAAATAAATAAAAAATATGATAATTTTTCAGGAGGTGAATTCGTTTGCAGAGATCCATTCTGCATGTACGCCCAACCTTTGCCTTCGTGTGGCATCCCAAACTGCCCCTTTGAGCCAGTACCTTTGCTTTACTGTCCTAGCAGAAAATGTCCTTCTAATCGTCCTCAAGGAACACAGGAACGACGAAGGTCGTCATCTGTATGCTACAGGTAAGAAATCACAGGATGTATTCAACAAATTGATATAGGTACTTACAATGCAGAATTTGTTTTGCTTGATTCGAAACTAGCATTTTGAACTATTAGTGCCTTATAGGTGTTTGTGCCTTACTCAGACGTATGTGTTGTTAAGAATAAATCACTGTTTAATATTACTCATACATATACCCCAATATGACTATACCATTGTAGTGTCGGCACTCGGTAGGAGTACAAAAAGTGTAAACAACTCTTATGTTTCTGACGTGTACTATACTAAAACGTATTCAAATCCAAGGTGCAGAGGATTGTAAAGAAATAGGATACCACGCACGCTGCCCAAGTAGGGCGGCATTCATTGCGATTGGCCGAAAGGCAATAAACACCTTGAAGGCTTGCCGCTCTGCCGCCCGTCTGGGTCGTTCAACAGAGTACAGGGTTGTATTTTATTCAGTTGCTCCGTGTGTTTATCATTGAATACGACGTGTCGTGTTAATGATAGCGTACATCGTGCTTTTGTCATCGCATACTTGCCGTGTTGTTGTGCGAATTTAAGTGTTATCTGTGTTGTACCGTTGTTTTAATAGTTATTAGTGGTGTTTGTGTTATTCCCCGATAACTTGAAGGAGATATCGAAGGATGTCTAGTAGTACAGATACTGCAGATGAATCCATGGATGTGGCTACAAGACAGGATTTAAGTCTACCAAGGAAGAGGCTTAGTAGCACAGACACTGCAGATGAACCCATGGATGTGGCTACAAATCAGCGTTTGAGTCCACCAAGGAAGAGGTCAAAAAAGAGCCATTTTGACGTGAGGTTTAAGGAAGTAATATTAAACGTATATAAATACGAAACTCAGAAAGAATCATTAACAACTACTGCTGACGATATGCCAACAAACGCCTCCAGGAAATTAGATATTTAGAACTGGCTTCGATCGAAAAACATCAGTTTTGACAAATCATTACTGAAAGTTGATTACTTCAAATTGTGAATGAGCATAAGGCTGAGTACAATAAATACAGAATAGATGAAATGGCCAAAGAGCAAAATAAAATAGTTTTGAGGCTTTCACCTTACCACTGTGAACTCAATCCTATTGAGCTAGTTTGGGCTGAAATTAAAAACACTGTAGCTGAAAAAAACACTACGTTCATGTTTTCTGATGTGAAAAACCATTTCCAAGAAGCAATAGGATCTATTACTGCAGATAAATGGGAAAAGTGCATTCGACATGTCCAAGAAAAAGTGGAACAGGAAATGTGGCGATCAGACACCATAATAAAGAATATTGAACCTGTTATAGTTAACATCAATGGTAGCAGTACATCAAGCTCATCAGACTCGGAATAGATGGACAAATGTAGCTGAAGTATTGACCCCTTCTCAACTTTACTCCCAAAATGAAGGTTCCTAAGGTAAGAATATTATATAAAATGTAAAATGTATCAATAAAGCTGTAATGGAAAAATATGATTCATAAATGCTACCCCACATCCGATACTATGGACTTTATGACTGCTATTTTGAATACGGCTCTGGCGACCGACATCCACAGGCCAGCCGCCAAGCGCGTGTTATTGTTTACAGCCACTGCACGGCGGATTTGAATACACTTTAGAGTAAGCAGAGGTGCAGAATCGCAGAAGTGCCCGCTTGTAGGCCTGTTCACTGATGGCTCTTGACACCAGAAGCCTCTCCTTCATTCATTCATGGACGTTGTTTGGACCGAGCAGCGTTCATTCTCTGTCTGTGACCTTCAGCACCGTACATTAACAAAGACAAGTAGGGTCACTCGCCGTGCCGACTTTGATGTGAGTCTCACAAATGCGAGCCGCCTCGAATTCGGAGGGGTTTCCTTCGTGCGATCTCGTTTACTGTGTTTATAGGGAATCCGACTATGCGATATGGTCGACATCAACAGTCGACGTTCACTTTACTTATACGGGGGTCAATAGAAATGAATTCTATAGTATAGATAGAATATAATTTATTATCCAACAAACCATTCAACACAATAACTGCAGATGCAGCTACTGGGGTGGCAAATAGCTCAAGGAGTATTATAGATCATGTTTTGTCAGATAGATGTAGTAATTTGAAATATACGGTTCAAGTAGTAGGTAACAGTAACAGTCTGATCATTCATAATTTATTGTCAATAACCTTAGGTGTAAACATAAAAGTACTTGCGACAAAATATAGAAAAGAGGTAAACAGAATAGATTATAAAAAAATCATCTCAAAATTTGAAAAGAATATTCAAACTACAGAAGTTCAATCATTTCAGGAACTAATTGACAATCACTTCTTGTAAAAAAGGTTTGGAATTCAAAAAAACGTATGGGATACGTGAAAATAACGACTGGATAAATCAAGAGAGTCTCGAAATGATTGAAAGCCGAGTCAAAATTTATAAACAAAAAGTTAAAGAACCGGGAAACATGAATTTGAAAAACTCAAGAATCAAGTCAATAATAAAATTAAAGTATAAAAAACAGATATTTTAAAAATCAAAGGGAATAAGTAGGCACAAATAAAAAAAACAATGGGGCCATATACAGAGCATGTCGCCGGCATTTTTTTGTGAAATACGCGCAAAACGCTCAATAACACACAAACACTACTTATTTAGGCACCCTGGTAGATCCAAACGATTGTATCCCGTGCACCGTGTCGCGTGTTAGGTGGTGTTAGGCGGACTGACCCTGTAAACCACAGCTGTCAGCGTTCGGCTACTGCTCGAGATCGCCGGGCGCCAGAATCCGCCAGCTTGCCTAGTATCAGAAAGCAGAGCTGGAAACACCACATTGGGGCGGAGCTTAGAGTGGCCCTACTTGTCTTTGTTAATGTACGGTGCTTTCAGGGAAGACGAACCTGGAGAAGAAGAAGACAACGCCGGCGATGAAGGCGCATGCGACGACGAGTGCAGCAACCCCAAGAGAGGTTCCTCGTCTGCAAAGACCCCATCTACCGACAGCAGACGTAACAGCAGCCTTAAGGGGTCGAAGGACCCGTGCGCGGAGGGGGGAGACGCAGATCACTGTCCATGGACCGGAGGTAGTGGCGAGGGGAAGAAGAAGCGCAGGAAGAAGAGCGCGTTTGTGTACAGTGTGGGAGACAGGTAAAGTTATACAGGGTCATATGAATAAAGTGGATGATCCATTGGTGAGAAAGTCCAGTGACGGATTCAATCATAGAGTACTTGGAATGGTCTCGGACGCTAGGATTCCCCAAGCGCACACGAAAAGATCCTACAACGTCCTTTTCCCATGAAGAGAGGAATGCAATGGGAGTGACAGTTCCATATCACCCTCCGATCTTGACCTATTCACGGTCGACTTAGAGTCAGAACAGGACGTAGGAGCAGAGCTGGTACAAATCCGAGTTGAAATTTCAGTCAACCTTGGGAGGTATACCACAAGCCGAAGTGATAGCCATAGACTTAAAAAGCAAAGCACCGAGCTCCAAACGGGTTGACTCAAGACTCTTAAGGAACTATATGCATCTCCTCAATGAACTAGCAAAGCGTACAGAGCATTTTCATATTACCTCACAAGTGGGCGTGCCTGGTGCACGAGCTCGTTATAACCAGTGTTGCCAGATGAAGTCGAGAGAAATTCGTACAAATCGACTTCCAAAAAACCTTGGAACGTCATAAAAATGTATGTCGCTCCTGTAGTATTAAAAATCGTGAGAATTTCTCCTCTATTCGTTTAAGAGAGACCAAAATCGTGTAATTACTGGATTAATCGTGTAATCTTGCAACACTGTACGGGCTTATACACCAGGCACGCCCACTTGTGACGTAATGTGTGACTTACCAATGAGTCACCCACTTAAAATTGAGCATTTACTTTAGACTCGATAATTTGGACCAAATCACGACCAAATACTCAACATGTTATGAATGAAAATCAGATACAGATGCTCCATTGGAGTAAGTGCTCCTAAGCTCTCGTGTAAATATTGTTGTAAATACATTCTCACTTTACTAAGATGAATAAAAAATACCTAGTTCTTATTTTTCGGGGTGAGAATTTACTCCATATTTTGGAAAGGAAAGTTTTTGGACTATGATTATTTAATAATAAAAAATACAAAGTCAATTTATTTCACTCCATTTTGTCTAGGTATCCTGGTGTGAAAGTTGGTCATAAGGAATGTGTTACCCCAATATTCAATGTGCCCCCGAAAATGGGTTGGCTGTGGAATGTAAGCACCGGTTATAGTCAGGTAAGTGGAGGTTCTCTATTATGATTGCAAAATCATAATCAGATTCCACATTGGAAAATATTAAAATTTTGAAAAATCTGAGAATATATCAAATTTTGAACATTCAGAGAATTTTTTGATTTGAAAATACCCGTAACTTTATAAATTTTGGATCTTCTGAGAATAATTTTGAATATTTCACGATTTTTAAAAAATTTGCGCATTTCAAAAATTGTAAATATTTTGAAAACTGTCAAATTTGTGGGAATTTCGAAAACTATATTTTCCAAAATTTTTCAAGATTTAGGAAATTTTGAAAATACTGGTAAATTTGGAAACTGTTGAAATTTTGTGCATTTAAAAAATTTCTAAAAGTTTTGATCCACAATTCTTCTTTATGTGTCGTGTCCTCTAAGAAGGTGGGCTATCGTCATGACGATTCTTGCTTTAAATACAACTACTCTGAATCTATTTCTGTTTCTTTATTGATACGCCTTAATATTCCAACATTTGTGACTCTTCTCGTTTGTAATTTCCATAATTTCCACGGTTAACACTAGCTTCTTCTCATGTGATCTTCCTTTAGTTGGCGGTGCAAGGCATGCTCTAGTCGTAAAGTTCCAAAACGTTTTTGTTTAAAAGCCGCTTCCAAACGACTCTCACCGTTGCAATGTCTTCTCATCATTTTATGCACATTGTCTAAGTCGGAAAAGTATTCCATACGTTTTTTCCAGGGTCGAAAAAAGCAAACATGGCCAGCAAAACAATTTTCCAGGTTTTCCGCGCACCCTGTTAACCGCTCATGCGTGTTATAGTCACCGATATTAAAAAGGTCTTCATGTCTTTAGTAATAGTAAGTTGACCCCCTTTTAAAATTGCCTATTATTCTATAGATAATCGCACGGAAAAATGTTTACCTTTCAAAGAATATATAATAGAGTCACATGCACATGCACAGTTACCGCATCCATATCGCCGCACGCTCAGAATAGGACTGGGAAGCGCCATTTAAATCGCTTATTCGGTAGCTATGGGAATGCTTGTACCGAACAATGACCTTCGATCTTGCAACGCGACAAGCGCTCATATGAAATACGTGATCCCCTCCGTATTTTAGGCGTCGCATTCGGTAGCTATGAAGATGCATGTATAGAACAATTCGATCTTGCAACGCGACAAGTTGTCGTAGGAAATAAGCGGTCTCCTCCTACGGATTACTGACGGCTGAGTTGGTTGCAGTATTTTAGGCGTTGCGTCTTGATCTTGTTTTTCGCTGTATAGTAGAGCAGGCGTTTTGGACGCGCTCCATGAATAAAATATGTATTACAGTTAGCTGGCAAATAAAAACAAACAGATATTTAAAACGCAGAAGAAAAATTGCAATTTATCAACTTCTGAGTGGAAGCGACGCTTCCATCGCTTCCATGGACCGCATGCCCCTGATAAAAACCAAAATTCGCATTCCAACCACGACGCGGTTGGCGTCCAGTGCCGTCCATTTACAACGCAGAAGAAAAATTGCAATTTATTAACTTCTGATGGACCGCATGGCCCTGATAGAAACCAAAATTCGCGTTCCAGCCACGACGCAGGTGCCATCCATTTACAACGCAGAAGAAAAATTGCAATAGGGTCCTTGCACCCAAATAAATATTGCTTTAAAGCATTCATTATAACGTATTAACCATCATAAAATAGAAGTTTTTGATTTTTTAAGTTGCTTGTGAGACTTATCCCAACTATAAATTTGAACTAGTAAAAACGGCGCGAAAACAACCTCTGAAGTCACAAGACATTACAGTGATGGGATTTGAGATATCATAAATATTATTTGCTCGATAATTTTGGTTACGACACTTGACTTGACGCACGTAATTCGTCATATTTTAATTGAGGTTAGCGTTAGACATCTGATTTTTGTGATTTTTTGCATCGATTGGTGTTTCTGTGTCACACAACAACATGTTGTTTTGTGCTTTTTGTGGTTGTCATTTATAGTTAGAGATGGGTTTAGTAATGTCGATTATTGCACTATATTGTCACGTCAGCACCTGTTTTCAGTCACGTGGAAAAATTTGAAAAAAACCGTGAGTTATAATTAAAAATTTCTTCATCTGAACAGCATCAAGAGTGGAAGTTTTGTTATAGACAGCCTTTGACTATGTTTTTCTTTCCTCTAAACATACTCTTAATCTAAAATTACGACCACTGCAAGTACCCTATTTATTAACTTCTGAGTGGAAGCGGCGCTTCCATCGCTTCCACGTACCATACAGCCCTGTTGAAAAACACAATTTGCATTCCAGCCACGTCGCGGTTGGCGTCCAGGCGCCATCCAAAAGTCCATCGCCCAACGTATCAGGGCCCACCGTCAAGCCAAAGGTCTCGGCTACTTCCGGCCCCCCATATTCCGCAAGAACAAGGGCGGCCTTGGAGACAGCAGCGACGAGATCCGCGTCCAGCCGAAGCCTACTCTGCACATCTGCAAGAAGGACGGCGCCTACTTGATCACCATGAACCCGCTCAAGGACCCCTACTCCCTCGTCGAGAACGAGAACCCCTACATGGACTGCACCCCGATGCAGTTTAGGATCACCAAGAATAAGAAGAAAGGTAAGTCATCGGACATCTAGCGCAGCGGCTATATGCGCGGTTGGCACTTGGATGGGCGACCGAGGGAGGTGAGGGTTGTCCGTGCATCGTCGAAGTGTTTTTTTCCTTTCTGTCTCTTCTTCTTCACATGACAACGGGACCACGTTAGCATTTCAACGTTGTTGTATGTGTCTTTACTTTAGTGATGTTGATCATTTCAGTAAACAGGGGTTCAGCTCTTCTATTACCCACACAGCATTTGATATCCACTGTATGGTCCCAGGCTGTCCTTAAAGGGATATGCAAAATGTCCCAGGGAAAGCCATATCCTGGACGACCTGGCATGGGACAGCCTATAAATATCCCGATGGGACTTTATTAGACCACCATGGGTGAGCCTATGGGAAAATCCTCAGGTTGGCCCAAAATATTATCATTTAGTCTGCCGTAGGTTAGCCCATAGGTGAATTCTTAGGTTGTCCTAAAAGGTAGCAGTACAGACCGCCATAGGTCACCTTATGCGAAGCACTTAGGTTACTCGAAAACAACGGGATTATTTTTGTAGAACTGTTTTCCTATACTCCTCTACTGGGTTATTCTGGACACAGATTAGCTAATGCGGCACACTTTTCACTAGCACCATCACCATCTAAAGATCCAATAGAGCTTCCATCCGAGTGTTTAACACAATTCAATCTAACCTCATTCCATTCCTTCATGAAATGCATCGTGATATAAAGTTTTGCCATTAAACTTTCCTTCTCCTTTTTAAACGTGCTCGCCCACTTAGGCGAAGCGTCGCGAACAGAAGCGGCGCGAAGAAAATTGTTGATTTGACGCCAGAGAAGTTTACATTAGTTTATATGGCAGCCCGCCCACTCAGGCGACGCGAAGCGAAGAGGCGCGTCGTTTGACGCGCGGCTTCTCCTCGGACCAACTAGGCGTCGTTTCTCTTGACGCTTCGCTTCGCGTCGCTTCGGTTCGCCTGAATTGGCGGTACCAGGAGGCGCGCCGCGGCGAGAAGATCCAAATATTTCTTGATGCCTCTCGCATATTTTCAGTGTTTAGCAGTATTTGGTAGGAAGTGGTGCTAAATTGCAGTCTCTGGCCGTGATACAAAGACATTCATTACAAAGGTAATTTAATTGCCCAGCATTTTATTTTGTTTTTGTTTCTTTTCTTCTTCCATAGTGGCAATTAAACTCAACACAAAGAGTTCCTCTTCTGACGAACTGCTCATCGTACCTCACTAGACCACGTATCTCGTTCAACTGCTTAAAAACAAATAAAATTCGCGTCGTGTCGTAAATGACGCGACGCGACGCTTCGCGCCGCTTCGCCCCAGTTGGCGGACATCGGTTAAATGACGCTTCGCCTCGCGCCGCTTCCGTTCGCGACGCTTCGCCTAAGTGGGCGAGCAGGGGGGCGACGCGACGCGACGCGCGGCTTCCAAGGGCGCAACGCGAATTTTATTTGTTTTTAAGCAGATGAACGAGATACGTTGTCTAGTGAGGTACGATGAGCAGTTCGTCAGAAGAGGAACTCTGTATTGAGTTTCATTGCCACTATAGAAGAAGAAAAGAAACAAAAACAAAATAAAATGCTGGGTAATTAAATTACCTTTGTAATGAATGTCTTCGTATCACGACCAGAGACTGCAATTTAGCACCACATCCTACATAATACTGCTAAACACTGAAAATATTATGCGAGAGGCAAGAGAAACGACGCCTAGTTGATCCGAAGAGCATTCGCGCGTCAAACGACGCGCCTCTTCGCTTCGCGTCGCCTGAGTTGGCGGACTGCCATATAAACTAATGTAAACTTCTCTGGCGTCAAATCAATAATTTTCTTCGCGCCGCTTCCGTTCGCGACGCTTCGTCTAAGTTGGCGGGCATGTTTGACGCGACGCGCCGCTTCGCGACGCTTCCGTTCGCGACGCTTCGTCTAAGTCGGCGTAAACCTTAATGTTCCCATATAATGTTGACTTGAACAATTCTGCACCCACCTTGCAAAAATAAACAGGTTGCCGGATGATTATCTGACTTGCAATTGGTGGTTTGTACTTGGGGGGCCCTTGGCGTGTCGGATGGTACAGATAACAGGTACAGATGGTAAAGGTATTGGAAAATATGATAAACGGCGAAAAACGATCCAGGAACCAGGAACTACTGCAAGCTACTAGCTTGCTTTACTCAACTTTGCTGCAAGCCAACTTCACCTTTCACCTCTTTCGTCTTTTTAACGTCAACACTGTCAAATGTCAGATTTTGTATTAGAAGGGTATGGTCTTGAAGGGATATCCCTTGAACTGCCTCATAGTATACAAGCTGAGGATTTCCAAAATCGTCATCCTTAGGATATTCCAGTGATAGACGGCCCGGCGGGATATCCTAAGGATGTCCATGCCTTCCTGCCACAGGATATTCCAAACAGGTTATCCTAGGGCAAACCTAGGACAACCTAGGATAGCCTACATATAACATGTAGATATCATTCTGGTCTTATCCCAAATTTGGGCGATACGTCTTCATTTAGGATGTCCTAGGGCTATCGGGTGCTGTGTGGGTAGTTATATTCATATCTGTTCAGCACCAGGAGCTCCACTTGCTTCATCGTTGAAGTGGTTATCTCCAGTAATAAGACCTGCCTAACATCATTCCTTTTGAGCTTCACTAGCACATTAGTTAACAGCTCTTTTTGGGTCTGTAAGCAGCTTTCTGCCTAGTGCTTATCCAGAATAGACTCGCTGTCGTTAGCGATGTTTCTAGTTGGACCATTGGTTGGTAACCTTGAGAGCAGTAGCTCTGAATGGCAGGAATGAATGAAAGAAACAAGGAGAAAGACCTTCTGGTGATCAAAACCACCAGTCCCTAGGCCTACAAGCGAGCTTTTATATACCTGTCCTTACCCTAGTTCCCAAGTCCAGGCCTCATCGCAAAAGTAAGAATGGTCCCTTATGTCTTTAGGTTCAAAGACCGTTGAACGTCGGGTTGTTTGCCAGCCCCATCACATACAAGTGACGTCAAGCTTTTGGGGATAAACATTAACAATAACATGTCCTGGCACGACCACTTCAGTATTGCTAAAATGGCATCCCAGAAGCTTGGAGTTTTGTTCCGCTGTAGGAAGCTGTACACACCTCAGCAACCACTGCTGCTCTACAAGGCACAGATCCGACCATCGTTGGAGTATTGCTCCTATGTGTGGGGATGCGCTCCGAAGCACCATCTAAAGCTTCTGGACACTATCCAGAAGAGAGAAATTAGACTAATCGATACGCCTAACCTCACAAAGGACTTCCACAGCCTAGAACATCGAAGAAGGGTGGCTGACCTGTCCCTGTTTTACAGATTTTATCACGGAAGGTGTTCGAGTGAGCTCTCCCAGATAATAACAACAAAGACCGTCCGAACCACAGAGTTAACATCTCTAGAGGGAATCTAAACAACAAAATGCACAGGTCGCTGACCAGCCAACATGTAACGGACATTTTGACAGCTTGAAGGCACTGCCAGTGCCGTACGACTTTATATTAAAATTGGATGTTCATTAATAGATTCAATTATTACTGTGATGTTGCAAACTGATACAATAAGTTGTATTAGTATTTAGCTATATTTAGAGAGTTACTCTTATTATAATTTGATTGTAACAGTTGATAATTTATCATTACCATGAAGTGTTTTTCAAAACATATCTAAAAGTGTTTTGAAAGGTAGCCTTTTGAAATGGCTGCATCTAAATTTCGCATAGATAGATTTTCTGTAAGTAAATGTGGCATACATTTTTGCATTTCACATCCTCAAATAGTTTAAAAAATGGAATTTGGAAAATTCATATTGATTGACATGAATGTAATGCGTGTACTTACCACCTGGTGAAGAAACTGTATAAGGGCGATAGGTAAAAACAATAAATAGTATAGAATACAGATATGTATGTATTTATTCACATGCAGTAATAACCTATTCCTCACAAAAAATTCAATAATACAAATACATAACCCGTAATATGCTAAATGAAGAACGGACAACAATATTGATAAATAAACTAGTTCATAGGTAACAGGTACAATAATATTTAAGCAACATGGAAGTCATTGAAAACTAAACAGTTTAATTTTATTATATACATTAAACAGCCATTATTATTCCTGAAACAGGAGTGAAGTTACTTTTGTTCCCAGTTATCCCCATATTTTACGCTACTGAGAACCAAAACAAAACCTATACTCGTCGCTATTGCAGCAAACTATGCACTTTTTATTTCGTCCCACCATCCAATTATGAGAATATTGTTCATAAATAATTTAATTCACACCACAAATAGCCACAAAGTCACTCAAATATACAGTAAAACAAGAAAAATCTCAATATACGCAATAACCACAACTACAATGACAGCCACATGACAGTTTAAGGGCACGCCGATTGTAGGCTGCCAGATTTACGACATATTAGAAGTTATTGCGACATTCCGCTATGAAATTTACCATTTTTGAGCTTTCGTTAAATCAATACAAATTATCTTCACGTAAATCAGTTACATTGCAAGTATATTGGAATCTATGGTTAAATACCCAGTTAAATACTTTAAGGAACCTGTGGTCAAACTGCGGAAACTGCCAGATTTTGAAGAAACTGGAAGGTCCTTAAGCGGACGAAGAAGAGTGGCAATAGCGCTATAGATGTTGGCTGGCCAATACTCAAATTAGGCTCCCTCTAGATAGTTAACTCTGTGGTCCGAACGTAACTACATTTAAATCTGGCTTTTTAGTTCAGGATGATGAGACAAACTTATCAATTTATTGTATAGGGTGCCCCAGTAGAAGTGATAGGTTTTCTAATAGGGATATCTAGACAGCTAGGTACAAACGTCATCCCACTGTCAAAATATTCAGTAAGGTTTGACAATCCATCATGGATCGTTTCATGCTTGCTGATCGTTTGGAAATTATGAAAAAGTACTACGGAAATTCCCGCTCAATTGTAAATACGCAACGCGCATTTCGTCGTGAACTCGGCCCCCATCATGGCTTCAGTGAGCAGGCAATTCGTCGCAACCTGGGAAAGTTTGAGCGTAAGTACACTCTATTGGACCTAAAGAAACCAACCCGAATCCGAACTGGTCGACGTGAAGAAAATATCGCCGCCGTATCAGCCAGTGTTCACGACGACCCAAATTTGTCGTATCGACACCGAGCCGCGGAATTGGGCCTCTCCAAAGAGGCAAGTCGACGAATTTTGCGTTTGGATTTGGGACTGCACCCGTATAAGATCGTCCTGAGCCGTGAGTTCGCAAACTGGGCGCTACAAATGTTGGACGAAGATCCTCGTTTTGGCCAAAATATCATTTTCTCAGACGAAGCCAATTTTTACCTCAGTGGCTGTGTCAACAAGCAGAATTGTTGCTACTGGGCTGTGAACAATCCACAAATGACCGAAAAAGTGGTCCAGTACCCGAAAAAATTAAATGTGTGGTGCGGATTGTGGCACGGCGGCATCATGGGTTCTTATTTCTTTCGAAATGAAGAAGGAGACCGTTATAACCAATGGGCCACGCTACCGAGCGACGTTGGAAGAATTTCTGTGGCCAGAGCTTGACAACATCGATATTACCGACATGTGGTTCCCACAGGATGGAGCTACGAGCCACACAAGCGATGCAACGCTCGAAGAGGTTCGACAGAAGTTTGACGGCTGGATCATCACCAGACGAGCGTTCATTAATTGGCCATCGCGATCGTGTGATTTGACACCTCTCGATTGTTTTCTTTAGGGGTACGTCAAATCATTGGTCTACTCCAACAAACCATCCACTTTGGATGCCCTCGAGTAGCCATCAACGCCATAACGCCGCAAATGCTCCAAAATGTCATCCAAAATAAGACCAAGCGCTTGAAGCACTGCCAGCGAGCCCGAGGTGGACATTTGAATGATGTTCTATTCCATACATCATATCATGGATGTAGCTTTAATATAAAGCCAAAACCAATTTGATATCTCAAACCGTTGTTGTTTTATTTAATTTTTCTTTCCTATCGTTCTTATTGGGGCACCCTATAGTATCATCGGTTCTTTATAAGTTTACGAAGTTTAAATTACGTCTGTTCATCTAAAGTGGGTCAAAATCGAGTCCAAACAAGTCGATTACAAACACACATACAAACAAACATACATACATACATACATGTGAAGCTACTAAAAACGTGTTAAAAACATAAATCCGACACTCTTTCAGAAGATGGAGATGACGAGTCCAAGATGTGCACCTGTCAGGACGAAGAAGAGACTTCATCCAGTGACAGCGAGTTGGACATCGAATTCACCCCACCGGCTGGAATCATCCATCCAGAGCGGTTCAAGAAGAAGAAGAACGTTGTGCACACTGATACCCAGTACAACCCAGAGGACTTCGAGACGAAAAAGGAGAAAGGCAAGGGTAAAGGGAAAGGGAAAGACAAGAAGGGAAAAGGAGGAGGTAAAGGGAAGAAGGGGAAGAAAAAGTAGTCGCCATCATTTATCATCATTCGCGCTCAATATCGACAAGTCAACCAATCGCTTTCGTTCATTTTTATGTGTCGTATTGTATGTTTCGGTCATTTGTAAATTGTTTATGTGCTGTATATTTTTAAGTATGAATAAAGTGGATTTGTTTGATATTCTAGTAGCATTATTTTTTATGCCAGGGTGGTCGTCTGTCCCTAAAGGTCGTATTCATAGTCGATACTTAAGGGTCCTTTAATACTTGAGGGTCCCTTACGTAAGGCTCCCTTGAGTAATACTTAAGTAAAGAAATGTCAACGTGACATGTGAACATGACATTTCGCTGGATTCAAGGTGATTTTGTAGATTAATTTTGGAGTACAGTGTTTATTTATTTAGCGTATGGCTACATGGATTAATTGGTAATAAGTCTTAAACAATATAATAAAATACAAATACTAAATTTAAAACAAACAAAAATAAATAGTTTTTATATTTTAAAATTAAGACCATTTATCCAGTCAACTACAGACTTCGAGGCTTCGAAGAAATCCGACTGTTGTCCAGCATATGCGGTAATCGGGCATTCGGTGACAATATGCTGAACAGTCTGCCGGGGCTCTCCACAGTCACAGGACGGTGATTCAGATATCCCCCATTTAAAGAACGAGTCACGACAGATGCCATGCGACGTTCTGACTCGATTAAGGGTTTTCCATGTATGGCGAGGCAATTCCATTCCTGGCAGGGTTAAAGTGGGGTCCATAGTTGGTGGAGCCTGTACCGGCTTCTGAACTTCCCAATCCCTTCTCCAGTGCTCATCAACTTGGAAGCCATCCCGCAAGAGCCGTTCTGCAAATGATAATGGGGGATTTGCTGTCACCCGTTATTACTTGGAAGGGCCTATCGCAAAGCATGTTGTTTAATAGCGACGTTATTCGGCCACACGGTACTACTTTCAGGAGTTTGAAAAGAAGGCCTTCCCTCCAAACTGTGTCGTATGCTGAAGTCAAGTCGACGTATACTACTGTAGTTTTCAGCCGTTTCTGAAACCCAGCCTCAATGTGCGTTGTTAGGCTGAGTACCTGATCCGTGCAGCTACGGTGTGGCCTAAAGCCAGCCTGTTCAATGGGAATATGTTCCAGTATTGTTGGACCTATCCGATTTAGTATCATCCTTTCAAGAAGTTTATAACATGAACTCAGTAGGGATATAGGCCGATAGCTCTCAGGTAGATTCTTTGGTTTGTATGGTTTCAGCACTGCAATAACTTTTGATTTTTTAAGCTTCGTTGGTATGTTTCCTGTTTGTAAAATGTCACTGAAAAATTTGCTCAGCCACATTCTGGTATGTTTCCCAGAGTTTTTGAGAAACTTAGGGTGAATTCCATCAAATCCAGGGGCTTTGCCAGGCTTAGTGTTTTCCAAGGCGTTATTTAGTAGTAAGTAGAAGTAAATAACGCCTTGGAGTACAGTGTTGTCAGTTTCTGTCACATCCGGAAAAATGTCCGGCACAAAACACGAAATACTGGCACAAAAGAAAAGAGAGATAGAAATTTTCGTTTATGAAGTTTTGGAAATCATTAGCTTATTTATACAGTTTCCAATAATACCACCCCAAATATTTAGACTCCATGCTGACAAACAGATCTATAAAAATCTTTTCAGACAGCCAGGCTGCATTGAAAGCAGTGTGCTCCAGTCGGGTTGATTCAAGACTGGTATGGAACTGCATACACCTCCTCAACAAACTCGGAACAGGAAACAGGGTAACCTTGATTTGGGTTCTGGGTCACAGCGGAGTGGAAGGCAATGTATTGGCCGACGCGCTCGCAAGAGGAGGAACTGAATCTGTGTTCATAGGACCAAAACCATTTGTCGGCATTCCAAAAAGCACCGCTAAAAAGACCATCTCAGACTGGGCAGAGAGGAAAGCACTCCTGAACTGGCAAGATACACCAGGGCTACTGCACTCGAAGGCGTTCATAAGATACCCCTCGAGTCAGGCCCCCTCGAGGATCATGGAATGTAACAGGAACGATCTCTGTATTCTGGTTGGTCTGCTGACGGGACACGGTCGTCTGAGGAACCATATGCGAACCAGAACTGGATAACGCTAGGTTCCAGACATTTGGATTTGCCAAATGGAACCTCATGACTTCAAAGAAGTTTCACCCTTCACGTTGATCGCCTTCGCAAGGAGGTGCGGACTGTACGGTGAACTCTAAGAAGGTGTGAGCCACAACAGACACAACCAAGGGCGCCGCCAAAAATTTCACAGGGGGGGCGACTTACTTAAATTGAGTGCTCAAATCAGGAACAGAGGGGACAAACTTGGTTTTTGGTTATACAAGTTTCTTATCTTCGCTGCTCCAGGGGGGGAGGCCACGGCCCACCGCACACCCCTCTGCTGGCGCCCATGGACACAACTGAGTCACAGTGGAAGGAGGCAGCGCTGCCCCACTCACTTTCAAACTTACATAACCTAGACTCCATGCTGGTTCTCAAGAAACCTCTCAAAATTTATATTTACGTCGACGTAAAATATGAGAGAGGGAAACATGTATTTAATGAAGATAATCAGTATGACGTTTTCGCAATATTGTAATTCAAGATCCGCATAGTAATACAGTAGAAATTAGTCGCGATTTGGACATTAGTCAAAATGATCTTAACGAAGCATCCTCATCACGTGCAGCTAAATCAAGCACTTGAAAGTCAAGACTTTGAAAACAGAATGAATTTCTGTGATTGAGGTAGTGCTCGAGTCCAAGAGGACGCACTCATTTTTAACAGTGTGTTATTTATGAATGAAGCTACATACATTTCATAATAATGGCCGTGTAAACTGGCACGATTTTCATTTTTACGCCGACGAAAATCCAAATTTTGAAAGGTCTGTTGACAACTAGCATGAACTCTAAGCATTTGGGGTGGTATTGTTGGAAACCGCATTATAAACTAATGTTTTCCAAAATTTTCTAAATGAACTTTTGGAAAACCTGCTGGAAAATTTGCCACGTGAGCTTTTAAGAATAATGTAGTTACAGTTAGATGAAGTGCCTGCACATTTTAGTATTAGCGGCCGAAACACTTTAGGAATAATTACAAAATTGTAAATAGGTTGAAAACCATCATATATGCTGATAAAAGTGAAAGAAAATTTAATTTCGCATCCAGTGATGTGAAACTTATCATACCATCCGCAGAACACTACTCATGGTACCATCCCATTTGAAAAAAAGTGTTTTACGTTTTCCAAATTTGAAAATTGCTAGTCTATTAATTTAATATGCTTTTAAACCAATGATCTTACTGACACAAAAGTACGTTCCTTGATCGTTTTAAAACCGGAAACCGCATCTTTCTGTCGTGCTTACTTTCCGAGATATTAACATATTTTGTAAACTTCTACAAACGTAAAATGTTCTACAGATTGCTAAATAAGTTCGAAAATAGACTTTGTAGACATAAACCATGGTTAACACACTGAATTTAAAAACATAATAATATACAGGGTGTTCTATTTGAAACAAGGAAGTTGATACCTACTTCCAGTATATCCGGATGTCCGCCATCTTTTCGATTATTTTCTATAAATAGACCTTTTGAAAAGAAACGTTTTTATTCAAGCCATTTTCTTCTAATTTAAACGGTAACGCCGCTAGAGAGCACCGCGGGCTTATTGGACCACCCTGTATACAAAAAAAAATAGAGGACCCTAAACGGATCCCTGAGGAACTCCAGATGCTATAGGACGTTTTGCAGATACAGAACCATTCAGGGAAAAGTACTGATACTTTTCACTGAAATTAGCAACAAAGAATGTAACATAAATCTTGTCAAAGTCATAATATTTAGGCTTAGCAATTTATTTCAACAAAGATTTTTTGAAATGATAGTATTTAAATGTATCTATGTGTACTTCACTTACTTCTGTATGTTGATTGACCATTTCCCGTATTCGACTTGTACTGATGGACACCGGGCACCGTGAACTTATGCTTGAAGAACAGAAGGAGAGTTGGTAAGACGGTTGTAGAGATGAAAATCACCAATCCTGCTAGAACCAAAGCACCGACGTTGATGTTGGCTAGTGCCCCGTGAGCTGATTCCAAAGATTTCTTCACCGGGATTTTCAGGAAGGGAATGCCGAATTCTAGGTCCACCTATATATGACACAATCTCATCATCATAGTCACAATGTCTTAACAGACATGTGGTGAACTCGTAAAATGCATTAAGTCGGAGCTAGAGTATTGCCGACATGAATAACATCAATAGTTTTGAGAACTGTAGCTCGCCTTGGTTCGTGATTTACTGTCAGTTTAGTGGCGCTCTTGATACTCATATCCAGCAACTGTTTCGTCGTATCCACTCAGCGTGTAGGGGGACAGCCACGGCGCCGCCCACTCGGGGCATGACCCTGAACTACAAGTTTCTCCATATTATCGCTTCTGTGTATATGTCCGAAGAATGTAAGCATTCTCGTCGACACAATGGAGGATAGTCTCTTTGGATTACCGAGCTCATCCAGTATGGAAACGTTAGTTCGATGGGCGGTATAAGGAACTCTAAGCATTCTCCTCCATGTCCACATTTCAAAAGCATCTATGCGAGCTCGATCTGCCTTTTTAACAGTCCAGGTTTCCGAGGCATACAAAAATATGGAGAACACAAGAGACTGAACCAGCGACATTTTTGTAGCTTTAGTGATGTTATGGTCACGACATATTTTAGTAAGCTTTGTCATGGCCACATAATCTACTGCCATGTTTTTAGGCCTCTTTGTAACTTATTGTTATAGAACGTCACATCAAGGACCTATTTGTTTAAGACATAATATTTTCTTAAGAAAAACAGACAAAAAAGAAAACGAAGTGAGCCTTTCAAGGGTATCAAATAACCTATCATACCATACCTTCGAAACATTTTTTTACTTCAACTTCTAAAACTTACCCCCTACTTTTTTGCCAAATAGCACCCCATAGCTTTTCCTACATTGATGAGGTCATTATTTTATTTAATACAATGTGTTCCACTATCATGTCGACAAACTTTGAGGTATGAAAATACAATTAAAGTTATCGAGAAAAAATGCGAAAAAAAAGGGGTCAACCTTTTAATTAACTTTTTATACATTTTCAATTTCTGTATCACGACTCCATGGGTTTGCGCAGTTGTAGCGCCATAGCTTGATTATTTATCGACCGATTCACGACATTTTGGACTCATTCTATAGGAGAATGACTGGGCATATCAACTAAAGCAAAAAAAGATAATACCTGATAATTTCTAAGGCTAAAAAAATTCACGAAACTGAAAAAAAATTTTTTTGTAATGCACTTAATTGGGTTACTTACAAATAATTTGAAAAAAAGCTGTATTAGTGCCTATTTATTAAGACATTTTAATGTTTATCAGAATGTTTCCTGTTTTACCACATGCAATTCGTGTATGTAGCACTGAAATTTTCGACAGAATAGGCCATTTTGTATTATGACTTCTGTATCATAGCGCCATGTGTTCACGCAGTTGTAACGCCATATCTTGATTATCTATCAAGCGATTCACAAGTTTTTGGTCTCATTCTATAGGGGAATGGCTGGGCATATTAACTAAGGCAAAAAAATAATATCCGACAATTTTTTTTTACTTAATTACATTTAAGTAATAATCTGTACCGAAGTCCAATAAAGACAATACATACCAAATTCTTGTTTATTTCAAAATTGGTCGCAATAAAAAAGCCTATTTCGTCGATGATTTTAGTGCTACATAAACAAATTGCATGTCGTTAGACAGGAAGCATCCTGATAAACATTATATCTTTATAATGTCTTTATAAATAGGCACTAATATGGCTTTTTTTCCAAATTATTTGCAAGTAACCAAAACAAGTGCATTACAAATTTTTTTTAAGTTTGGTGGATTTTTTTTTGCCTTAGAAATTGTCTGATATTATTTTTTTGGCTTAGTTGACATGCCCAGTCATTCCCCTATAAAATGAGTCTAAAAACTTGTGAATCGCTTGATAAATAATCAAGATATGGCGTTACAACTGCGTGAACACATGGCGCTATGATACAGAAGTCATAATACAAAATGGCTTATTCTGTCGAAAATTTCAGTGCTACATACACGAATTGCATGTGGTAAAACAGGAAACATCCTGATAAACATTAAAATGTCTTAATAAATAGGCACTAATACGGCTTTTTTTCAAATTATTTTAAGTAACCCAATTAAGTGCATTACAAAATTTTTTTTTTCAGTTTGGTGAATTTTTTAGCCTTAGAAATTATCAGGTATTATCTTTTTTTGCTTTAGTTGATATGCCCAGTCATTCTCCTATAGAATGAGTCCAAAATGTCGTGAATCGGTCGATAAATAATCAAGCTATGGCGCTACAACTGCGCGAACCCATGGAGTCGTGATACAGAAATTGAAAATGTAATAAAAAAATAATTAAAAGATTGATCCCTTTTTTCGCATTTTTTGTCGATAACTTTAATTATATTTTCATACCTCAAAGTTTGTCAACATGATGGTGAAACACATTGTATATGGAAGTGCCTTTGACTTCATACACAAAATATTTTTTTTTTCGTAAAGTCATTTACTTAATATAAATAAAATGAGGATGTGTTTGAGGCGCAATATTTTCGTAATAAGAAAGCACAAAAAGACGTTTGTTTTTGGAAGCATGTATCATAGGTCATTCAGTATCCTTAAAAGCCCTAAATAGTTTCATTTTTATCCATTCGTCAAGCAAATTCTTATTTTATTTATGTTATGGTCATGATTTTACGAACAAAATACTTTTGTATATAAAATCAAAGATACTGCAAGATTTTAAATAATATACGGACTAAATTTGTGTAGAAAAAAACTATTTGATGCTATTTGAAAAACAAAAGTTGAGGCTAAGTTCTAAGGGTTGAAGTACAAAAAAAATGTTTTAAAAGCACGGTATGATAGACCCTATAGTATTTTCAAAATTTCCACTCAGGTTTAGGTTTAGGTTTAGCAAGATTTTAAATAATATAAGGACTTAATTTGTGTAGAAAAAACTATTTGATGCTATTTGAAAAACAAAAGTTGAGGGTGAGTTTTAAGGGTTGACGTACAAAAAAATGTTTTAAAAGCACGGTATGATAGACCCTATAGCATTTTCAAAATTTCCACTCAGGTTTAGGTTTAAGTTTAGCAAGATTTTAAATAATATAAGGACTTAATTTGTGTAGAAAAAACTATTTGATGCTATTTGAAAAACAAAAGTTGAGGGTAAGTTTTAGGGGTTGAAGTACAAAAAAATGTTTTAAAAGCACGGTATGATAGACACTATAGTATTTTCAAAATTTCCACTCAGGTCTAGGTTTAGGTTTAGCAAGATTTTAAATAATATAAGGACTTAATTTGTGTAGAAAAAAACTATTTGATGCTATTTGAAAAACAAAAGTTGAGGGTGAGTTTTAAGAGTTGAAGTACAAAAAAATATTTTAAAAGCACGGTATGATAGACCCTATAGCATTTTCAAAATTTCCACTCAGGTTTAGGTTTAGGTTTAGCAAGATTCTAAATAATATAAGGACTTAATCTGTGCAGAAAAAACTATTTGATGCTATTTGAAAAACAAAAGTTGAGGGTAAGTTTTAAGGGTTGAAGTACAAAAAAATGTTTTAAAAGCACGGTATGATAGACCCTATAGTATTTTCAACATTTCCACTCAGTTTTAGTTTGAAATTTTTTTGGTTACGAGAATATCACGTGTCAGGGAAACACAACAAGGAACACCCTGTATACTTGTTATTTGTATTAAATGGTGAATAAATTTACCACTACTTACTGATATGTTTTCATCGTCCGACTCAAAAGTGATGAATTTTCCACTCCTTGATTTCAGCTCTTTCTTGTTCATCATCATCATGCTATCACTTATATTCCATCCCTGAACTGAGTAGAACCCAGATAAAACGACCAGTGCAATTTGAAGGAACACCATAGTGTTGTTTTAACGATAAAATCAGATGCACAACTGAAGCGTTCCATAAAAAAAAGTGCATTTTCAATTGTGCCGGGTTATGCAAGTGTTAAGTGACTTTAATTCTCGCTTTGCAATAATTTTGCTAAATCCTTAAAAACAATAGGTATGGAACTGCATCAAGAAGATGGCAGTTTCATGCTCTCTAGCTTGGCTAGCGCAACAATAATTATTACTGTGAACAATTATAGGAATATTAACATTAACAAGGCAAGAAGGCTTATATAATTATGTTGCCAAAATATGCCTCTCAAATGGATAGAAATTATAGTAAATAGCTTATTATTGATAAACTTATACTACTTATTACAGTGCAAAAAAGTGGGTTCTAAAACGTCATTTTAGCAAGTCTGCCGTTTTGATATATTGTAGTATATATCTTTTCTTATACAAAAAGCCAATGGCAGATACCTATTCCGGTTCCTAATATGTTTTTTGAAATTTCACGAGTTGACAATTTTATGAAACTTCACGCTACCTACTTTAGCAGGGATGAAAATGATAAATGAACGATATTCGCCGTGGATTGAACACGGTCAAAGTTTACGGAATACATATAAGTCGGATCACTCTCCGTCGGCACTTTGAAGAACTCGCATGAAAGCGATGCCGCGGCCGCACGCGCCAGTTAGTTTCTTGCGTTGGTTTTTGCTCAAGTACGAGGGTCTTTTAGCGGGGACTTGCTAATGCCTGGGTTGTACGTATATACGAGGGTCATTGAAAAACAATGTATTGACGGCCGATTTAGACATACAAATACAACTATAACGTTTATTTTGCTAATGCAAGTTACATAAATGGATATCAAAAATAAAGCCTAGTAAAACTATTACTAATGAATCTCAAATGATTTCACATATTGTAGCTACTTTGTAGGTAAGTAAAAACTGATGGTTCAAAGGTGCTGTAGTATTTTTACCTTAATGTTTTGTTTATTTGGCTTATTTTTGAGATCACAGTTTATAAATTTCATGCGAACTCGTATGTACAATTTTAAAAGATAATCATGTGGAAATGCTTCACATGGATGTGAATAAATTATCTTTGACATTTTGCTTTTCAGTGTGATTCCGATTGCTACTGTAGAAACTAAATTGTTAAAGTTATCAATAAAAATATTTTCGAGCTCTAAAATATAATTTACAATGTCCCTGGGTGGTATGGTAGGACCACCGAATGAATATTTTGTCTCACTATACGTTTTTAGCGTGATATAATCCTTTTAATAACCTGTAGATTGGGGACCCACGTGGCTGCGCGGTGAACAGCGTCTGCCTTCGATAGTGGGGCAGCCTTGTGCGCGATTAGCGCTTGGGTGGTTGACTGAATTACACCGGACGGAGGACACCCGTCGGACCGTCCGGGATGATGGTCACACCAACGGTGCTGGGCGTGCACCGTCGTCCCCCCTCTGGGAAGTTTTATAGCACAATAGGCCTTAAAGGCTTAAGTGCTGATGGCTCCCAGAGGAAAAAAAACCTGTAGCTTTTGAATTTGAGACCCCAAGTGTGCTAGTTTGTTGGAATTGTTTTATCGGGAGGAACATTGGCACAGATATACAGGGTGTCCCATTGATAATTTTGAATCGAATGTCACGTGACCAAAAACAAATACCTCATTGGGTAGTACAATGACAAAAAAGACACAACATCTGCTCTAATTTACATGCCCAAAATTATAATTCTCTACTACTGCCCAGTTCCGACATATTTCTTGTCTTAATCATCGTGGTATACCCTGTATTTATATCCCTTACATTTCAAGGTTTACCACAAAATAAAAATGGATCTGATTGTCATTCTCCATCCGTTAATAAATTTAAATTGATTGGTAATATCTTTTCTCGCGAAATTGATTACTCTCAAACTTCTAAAAATCTTATCCATTTCCTGCAAACAAATCCGAGATAACAAAATCCGACATTTTTGAGACATTGTATAGACTTCACGTTAAACACGTTCAACCTCTACTTTGCGCCGCCCTGTATCTCCCGGCTGACGTCGGTACACTGCTACCGGTGTACCGGTGAGACGGGGCAAGGGGCAGGCCGTTTTGATATTTTTGCGGAGTGATCCAACTTATATGTATTCCGTAAACTTTGACACGGTGGAACAATCGCTTGGCCACCGCTTTCAAAATTTTTTTTATTTCTACATGTGTGATATGTATATATGTATATTTATAATAGATTAAGGACTGTGATGTAGATTAGTAAAGCGAAGGGAACTCGTAACACCTAGTATATTATATTGCTCCACTTCGTAAGGAGGTTACCAGTTCGGGGCGTGAGATATTGGAAAATAAGCGTATATTTGTTTAACTAAGATTGTTTATAAACAGAGTGAGTATGTTAAGTATGTCAATAGGATGTGGGTTAGATATAAGATACATCTGGAGTTTGTAACGAGGTCAGATCAATATACACCAAGTTTCAAGTATGAAGTGGTTTTACTCTCAGGGCTCCCCTAAGCCTCCAGTTTAGTGCAGTGTGTAACAGAAAGATATATTACATGGCGATCCTGTCGAAAAACATGGTAAAGCTCAAGAAATATTAATAAGAGACAAAATGAGGACAGGGCAATCGAAGGAGGAGGTTATCATAGCCCAAACATGTAACAGTGGTGGCCAAACGACAGATATTTCCATGGGAGTAGCGAGAGAAGCCCTTACAGTTGAAGTGTTGCTGCTGGGTATTATATGCATAGTTGTATTTTGATGATGATAATACCAATAAATGTTCTAATTCAATTTAGGGATGGGTTTAGGGCTGTTCTGGGATCAAATTGAGTAAAATTTTCTCGACTCAGCACTTCCCTCGTCAGTAACCAACTACAAAGCCTTTTGTTTTATCTTTTATTTAATTTGCAACGTATGTATGTATCTATGTTTGTTCGGGTGGAATCTTGCAACTTAATTTTGAAGCAGATATCTTCAACCGATTGAGCTGATATTTTGTATACACGTTTAGTTTGGATGACAATACACGATAAGCTGTACGACGTAGTTCCAAATGCAATATTGGAATAGTTATTTAATGCATTTCTACAATATGGGTATCCAATTGATATGAGAGCACCCAGTAGATGGTGAGGAGAATGACAATCAATGAGAGGGATGACATTTTTAGTTAAACGATGGATTTTGTTGTAAGAGATTGGAGAAGATATACGATTCAAAATCGGTGGGTTGTTTTATCACTGCATGAACCTTGCTTGCAACCTGAGAGAAGAGAGTCTTTTCACAATGAAACGGCTTGTTGAAGTAACTCGAAAAATAATGTGACGTCATTCTAAATCAAATATGGCGGACCATCCAAGATGGCGGAATAGTTCTTTTTAATGCATTTCTACAATATGGGTATCACTTTTAATCCAATATGGCGAAGGTAAATTAAGTTAATAACTAAAAAGTGAAAAATAAATTGAAACAAAAACTTTTTTTTCAAATGCTTCTATTTAAATGTTCTAAAAAGAGGAAAATGAAATGTTTCCTTAAAATATTAACTATCAACTTATAGCCTCATTATACACGATTTATATGATCATAAAAGCTTGTCGCACGATTTACTTGTGTAAATGAAGTAGTACCTATTTTTTTTGGTTAGCCTCCCGCAAAGACTGAAAGCCTATAGCGCTGTAGAAGCGCTGCGAGAGGATAAGTGTCGGTTAGATTTGAAACGCTGCAGGTTGTAGCCATCGGGAAACAGATTCCCCGGCAGCTGATCCCACAGCGCCGAAGTTCTCCAAAAGAAGGAATGCTGGAGGAGACTGGTTCGGGGAGTAAGGACCTCGACCTGATAAGGATGAGCTCGCTGAGCTTCTTTAGTGTTCCTGGTTCAGACGGCCTTTGGTGTTATTATCTGGGAGAGCCCGCTCGAACATCTTCCGTGATAGAATCTGTAAAACAGGGTTAGGTCAGCCACCCGCTTTCGATGTTCCAGGCTGTGGAGGTCCTTTGTGAGGTTAGGCGTATCGATTAATCTAACTGTTCTTTTCTGGATAGTGTCCAGAAGCTTTACAGAGTGCTTCGGAGCGCATCCCCACACATGGGAGCAATACTCCAGCGATGGTCGGATCTGTGCATTGTAAAGCAGCAGCAGTTGCTCTGGTGTATACAACTTCCTACAGCGGAACAAATTTCCAAGCTTCTGGGATGCCGTTTTAGCAATACTGACGACGTGATCGTGCCAGGACATGTTATTGTTGATGCTGATCCCCAAAAGCTTGACGGAAGGTGATTCGATTATGGGGTAACCCTCCATTTCCACGGTCGGTAAGCCACCCTGAGACTTCTTTGTAAGTGTTGTTGCCTGACTTTTTTGTACGTTATTTGCTAATCCCCACTTGACAATTGTTTTGATATCAGCGTTGATCTGTGAGGCATGCTGCTGTCGCCGACGTACCGTCCAGGGATGATAGTGGCTTGCCTGGTTCCATGCAGGACGCTAATGTACAGTCATCTGCGAAGCTGTTTAATTGACTAACTTGGTCTGCTGAGTTTAATTGTGTTAAAATTTCAGTTTAATTAAATATTTACAGCTACGTAAACCTCGCGACAAGCTTTTATGATCATATAAATTCTGTATAATGAGATTAAGGAACATTTTGTGTTCTTCATTTTAGAGCATTGAAATAAAAACTTTTTTTTTCTTTTTTTTTAATATCAATTTATTAACAGAATGCAAGGAAACAATAATAACAATTTGAATTTCATAACGACAGATAAGCATTCGTAGATGATTTCCGACGTACCTCAATTACACTACGAAACAAAATGCACTCATTGCGACGTGTTGCGTTCCAAAGAAAGTGTCTTCTGAAATCGTCCCTCATTGTCTTTGTCCATGCGGTGTGTCTGCGGATTTTATATAAAGACTATCATTTGTCACTCACGCTCATTTATTTTCGGTCGGTCTGTCGCAGAAATCGAAAATGAGCGTTTTGGTTTTACTTTTTGCGCTGGCGTTTAGCGAGGTGTTAGGCGAGGCGAAAAAGTATGATCCTGAGACAGCAGGGTAAGTACTAGTAAACTTCAGTTCAGCATCAACAAATCAGAAGCGGTTTGGCTTACTAGTCGTCCATTCAACCCTACCTATCCCCAAAACGTATCCTAACAAGATGAAAAATAGATTAATTCCTTGTTCTCTATGGTAGTGGCTGTAGTGAGCTAGGGTTGACAGCAAATTATACTTCAAGGTGTCAAGTGGCCGATTAAAAATTTACATTTTATTTTAAAACTTACCTTTGTGAACTTATTTTTATTCAAAATTATTCTTATTGCTTTTTTGCAACACTTGTAATTTTGAATTAATTTTGAATATATGGCTTCATTTGCGGTATATAAAATAGTTGAAGGTTTCAAATAAATGAGGAAGAATTATAGTGTTGTACACAATTTTTTTTAGAATAAACACTGAGGCTTTGGGAAATGCTCTAAAATAAATTTTTATCTTTTTGTATATTTTTGAAATAATATAATCAAAGTAATCTTCAAATTTTGATCTAATACTATCTACATATATGCCCAGATATTTGATATATGTAACTATTTCTATTTTGTCATTATTAACGAAAAGAGTAATTGGTGTTTCTTTAAATGCCTATTATATTTTGTTTTATTAGTATTTAGTTTATAAGTTTATTTACATTGAACCAATTGATAATTCTCTTTTCATATCATCATTTAGAAGTTCCAACGCAATGTCCAATTGTGTATTCGATGTGTATATTAAAATATCGTCAGCAAATATTTGAATTTTAGAATGCTCCAAAATATCTGATAAGTTATTTGTATACGAAATAAATAGTAATGGACCTAATTTACTTCCCTGTGGTACTCCAACTGAAATATTCTTGACGCTTGAAAAAGTATTTCCTAATTTAGTTATCTGACTTCTATTTATTAAGTTGTTTTGGAAAATTTCATATACTGCCCCCTGAATACTCCATAGTGATGTAATTTCTTTAACAACCTTTCCCTGTCTATAGTCTCAAATGCCCTCTTGAAATCTATAAACACTGTTGATATACATTTCTTCTCATCCATAGGACGTCTCCAATCTTTTACTACCACTTGAATTGCTGTTTCCGTAGAATACGTCTTTCTGAATCCTGCTCGATATTTTGTCAATACTTGGTTTTCTTCAATAAATTCCATAGTTTGTTCATATATATATAATTCCTTCAAAAAGCTTTTCAACATCTGGCAGTACATTTATTGGTCGCAGATTTGTTTATAACTCAGAGCTTTGAACTTTTGGAACAGGAGTAATGGTAGAACATTTCAGTTTAGATAGAAATTTGCCATATATCAAACAGTGATTCAACAGTAAAAGCAATTTATCTCCAATTATATCAAAACATTCGTTTAAAATATTTTTTGATAAATTTTCACTAGGGTTTTATTTGATTTCAATTTTAAGATGAATTTTCGAAGATAAGTTATATCTAATGTCTTGAAATGGTCCAGAGTTTGGTTACCAATAGGTGAGGGGAGTATTGTGATCGCGAATTTTTTCGTTTTTAAGATAATACGCATTTTGGGCGTTTTATGATGTCTACATAACGAAAATCTACGTCACTCATTTCCGTCGGTCTGTCTGTCTGTCTGTATGTCTGTCTGTCGGTCTGTCTGTTCGCGTTTTTCTACCCTCGTAATCTCAGCAATCGCTGCATGGATTGTGATGAATTTGGGCACCTATATGATGTGAGGTTCTAGTAGGTAATGCTGCTATAATTTTGAAAATCAGTACAGGGGCGGCGGAGTAATTATAGGTAGCAAAAATAAAAAAAAATTAAATATCCCTCAAACTTTGTTTTTAGGCGTTTTAGGAGTTCCTGATCGTTTTTTACTTTTTTTGGGTGGGGGTGAAATTGGGGTGGTTAGGGGGTGAGGGGTTGTAAAACTCAAAAATTTGTTCTAGTCATAATAGGCTGTCCATTGACCTTTGAAAGAAAAACCTAGCGGCATAATAGATGTTTTTTAGGTCCATCCGAACATTGCCTTGGTTATTACATAAATCAAGGGACTTAAAATTTTCTGATGTATACGTACGAGTATTGCTTTAGATCGTTCTAAATTTAGTAACATGGAAATTATGGAATTGATTTTAATAAATTTAAACACGGTATTATTTCCGTGGCGAGTATGAACAATGCGTATGGTGTTCAAAAATCGTGTCAGTGGCGGCGCAGCAATCATAAAAAGACTAAAAGTATAAAAATAGCTCAAACTTCGTTTTTAAAGCAATTTGGGGGTTCCTGATTAACTCGTTTCGTCCAGTTGAAGCTCGCAGGATAAAAATTGTGCCGTTTTAGTTCCTCCAGAGAGACTATTTACTAGTTTTTGTGTTGGATGTTTTTGGAGGACATGCGAAACACTATTTGGTTGCAAGGGATCTCAGACTATAGCTTCATGCAAATTGCAAATAATAAAATGATATCACTGTTATGTGTGGGAAGTATTGAGTTAAGCAACTTAACCCCTTTTTCTATAAAATAAATGTTCATTCGTTCTGCTATTATTAATTTTAGTTCCCACACCGATAGGTGAGGGGAGTATATTGTGATCGCGAAAATGTTCGATTTTGAGATAATACGTTTTTTGGGCGTTTTATGATGTGTACATAACGAAAATCCACATCACTCATTTCCGTCGGTTTGTCTGTCGGTCTGTCTGTCGGTCTGTCTGTCTGTCGGTCTGTCTGTCGGTCTGTCTGTCTGTCTGTCTGTCTGTCTGTCTGTCTGTCTGTCTGTCTGTCGCGTTTTTCTACCCTCGTAATCTCAGTAACCGCTGCATGGATTGTGATGAAATTTGGGCAGCGGTATGCTGTGGGGTCGTAGTAGGTAATGTTCCTATAATTTTGAAAATCGGTGCATAGGCGGCGGAGTAATTAGCAAAAAACAAAAAAAATCAAATATTGCTGAAACTTCGTTTTTAGGCGTTTTAGGGGTCCTTGATCATTTTCTACTTTTTTTTGGGTGGGGGTGAAATTGGGGTGTTTGGGGGTGGGGGGTTGTAAAATTGAAAAATTTGTTGCTTTCATAATAGACTGTCCACTGACCTGTGAAGGAAGACCTGGCGACATAAATAACTTTTTTAGGTCCATCCGAACATTGCCTTTGCCTATTACAGAAAGCAAAGGACTTAGATTTTTTTTTTGATGTAAACATACGAGAGTATTGCGTCAAATCGTTGTAACGAGGAAACTGTTCAATTGATTTTAATGAAATTTTGAAACGGCATTACTACCATGGCGAAGATGGAAAACGCGTATGGTTTTGATAAATCGTGCCAGTGGCGGCGCAGAAATAATAAAAAAACTAAAAATATAAAAACAGCTCAAACTTCGTTTTTAAGAGTTTTAGAGGTTCCTGATCATTTTCTGCGTTTTATTGGGTGGGGGTGAAATTGGGATGGTTGGGGGGTTGGGGGTTGAAAAATTAAAAAAATTCTTGTACTCATAATAGGCTGTCCACTAACCTGTGAAGGAAGATCTAGCGACACAAATCACCTTTTTAGGTGCATCCGAACATTGCCTAGCCTATTACAGAAACTAAGGGACTTAGAATTTTCTGTATACTATACGAGAATTTATTGGTCTAAATCGTTTTGTATTTTGTAACGTGGACACTATTAAATTGATTCTAATGAAATTTTGACACAGTGTATTGTTACCGTGGTGAGAATGGAAAACGCGTATGTTTGTTAAAAATCTTGTCAGTGGCAGCGTAGCAATAATCAAAGAACGCGACAAGTATGAAAGCAACGCAAATTTGGTTTTTAGATGTTTTAGGGGTTCCTCATCATTTCCTACCAGTTTTTTGGGTGGGGGTGAAAGTGAGGTGGTTGGGGGGTGGGGGTTGTAAAACTGAGAAGTTTGTAGTATCGATAATAGGCTGTCCATTGACCTGTGAAGGAAAGACCTAGCGGCATAAGACAATTTTAGGGGGGGGGGATTATTTGGTTGCAAGGGATCTTAGACTAAAGCTGCATGCTATGGGAAAATAATAAACTGGTATCAGCGTAATGTGTGGGAAGTACTGAATCAATCAACTTGACTTCATTTTTTATATTATGATGCCGTCATTGAAACGCATTCTAGATAATTCATTACTTATTTTGAGAGAGTTATCATTATTATCGTTATTATTGTTTCGCAGCGGCTTCGAACCCAGCCACCACCGGTACTACGAGTCTCCGCTGCCGTACCGCTCGAACGGCACCAAAACGGACCACCGGAAGCCCGAGTCGAAGGAGTCCCGCTTCGGCATCGTCAGCTCCTCGTACGGCAACTCGGGCCCCTCCGGCAGCGGCGGCGGGGGGTACGGCAGCTCAGTGGCGCCCGTCAAGATCGATCTGGGCGGGGTGGCGTTAGGGGCGCTCATCGGCTTCGGGGCGGTCCTCATCATACCCAAGATCGCCCACATCCTCAGCGGAGGCATTGGCGGATACAGGAGTGAGTAATAGTTATTTATGTATCAAAGACGTAAAACAAGCGTTTATGGACCCCAACATGTAAATAAAACGTGTAAAGTACATCATCATCATCATCATAGTCACAATGTCTTAACAGACGTGTTGTCAACTCGTAAAATGCATTAAGTCGGAGCTAGAGTATTGCCGACACGAATATTATCAATAGTTTTGAGCACTGTAGCTCGCCATCGTTCACGATTTGTTGTCAGTTTAGTGGCGCTCTTGACACTCATATCCAGCAACTGTTTCGTCGTATCCCCCCAGCGTGTAGGGAGACGGCCACGGCGCCGCCCACTCGGAGCATGACCCTGAACTACAAGCTTCTCCATATTATCGCTTCTGTGTATATGTCCGAAGAATGTAAGCAATCTCTTTGGATTACCGACCTCATCCAGTATGGAAACGTTAGTTCGATGGGCGGTATAAGGAACTCTCAGCATTCTCCTACATGTCCACATTTCAAAAGCGTCTATACGAGCTCGATCTGCCTTTTTAACAGTCCAAGTTTCCGAGGCATACAAAAATATGGAGAACACAAGAGACTGAACCAGCGACATTTTTGTAGCTTTAGTGATGTTATGGTCACGCCATATTTTAGTAAGCTTTGTCATGGCCACACGTGCCTGTTGAATGCGCCGTGGAATCTCATTTTCACAGCTACCCGAATGATCGATCAAAGAACCGAGGTATATAAAACTTTGAACTACTTCACAACGGCCTATTGACTTTATTTCTCGATAATTATCATGCTCTCTATCTACGATCATAACCTTGGTCTTATTGTAGTTAATACCAAGCCCATATTCTGCACCATGTTGTTCTAAGATGTTTAATAGGGCTACTAGTCCTTCCTGAGAAGCTGCAATAAGGGTTGTATCGTCAGCAAATCTTAAGTTGGATATTTTGCTTCCGCCAATAGTTACACCGCCAGTCCAGTTGACTAATACCTGTCTCATCACAAATTCAGAGTAAATGTTAAACAACATCGGAGATAATACACATCCTGACGAACTCCTTTTCTGGTTGCAGTTTGACTAGACAGGTTACCATCAATTCTTACACGAGCCGAATTAGACTCGTAGAGTTGCTGTATGAGAAACACTAGGTGATAAGGAACTCCCATAGAGATGAGGATTTCCCACAGTTTAGGCCACTTTACGTTATCAAACGACTTAGAATAGTCCACAAAGCAGATAAAAACCGGAAAATAATGCTCTCTGGCTTTTTCAATAATTTGTCTTAAGTTTAAGATCTGTTCACACGTACCGCGTCCTTTCACGAAACCTGCCTGCGCCTGAGAAATTTGCCAGCCAATAAAACCCTCCAAACGAGATTGTAAAATATACAGTAGAACCTTACTTGCATGAGAGATTAACGAAAGTAGGCAATAATTGTCTGGATTTGTTGGAGATCCTTTTTTATGAAGTGGAACAAAAATTGATGTGCACCATTCATCTGGCCAAACACCGGAGGACCAGACACTCTTACATAAACGCTTGTTTTATGCCCGAAATACATACAAAATTTTATGCTCGATCGGTTTTGTAATCGTTTATTAATAAATAAATCGATTTTCTCCTTCACGTTCTGTAACTAGCTTATAACAAATATCGTTGCAACTTGCTTGAATTTTATACTTCGGTGGTAGTATTATTGTTATATATTATAACACACCTTGTGTAGTAATCTGCCAAATCATTTATATTAGCTTTACAGAACATAATTAAATAAAAATTAGTTCTACTGCAACTAATAACAGATAATAAAACAATAATCTGGACACCTATATCCACATTACCATAGCAACTAAGTAAATAAGACCGGAATATATGGTAGCCATTTTTAACTACACTTGGGTTGCAAATTGCAAGTTCTATACGTTCGTACGTCAAAATACTTTTGAATTTCGCCGACATTATGGAATGTAGTGATGACGAAATGGTGTCCGGAACACCACCGGAGATTTTTAAGGCAGCGGAATATGCAAAACTAAGTTTACTACCCGTAAAATCGAAGAAAATGTACGACAAGGCCTACGGGCGGAAAAGAAGCCCGCGGGCGCTAAAGTGGCGCTTTACGCCCGCTAAATATATCAATAATATGTAATTTACCGCCCGATCGTGCATAAAATTATATTTTTTGTGAAAGTCACAAAAAAACGTATGATAATAATGTATTGGCGCTAGATATAATAGGTTGTTTGGTCACGTCAAAAAAAAGATATGAAAATCAAAATATACAGAGTGTTGCTTTATAAACATGTTTCGTGAAAAGTCTGGTTTTCAAGATACACAAGGTGTCAAAGTTCGAACAATAAAATGTTTTTTAATTAATTTCTTAAAGATCATATATTGACCTGATATTTTCATGATCTGGCAGTGTTGTTCACTGCAATAAAGTCGTAAGTCAGCACTAACTAGAAGATAATTATCATTTCCGGTGACGTCTCAGGAGGCACGATTAATGTTAGCAAAATATTGTACGCCACTGACCAAAAAATAAATAAATATTTCTTTTCAGATTAAACACCTTTTTGTCTGTTGATGTCTCTTTGCATCAAGTACAATAAAAATTACGAATAGTTTTACTTTTTGGATTAATTTTATTTTGAGGCGATTGGTATTGACGGGCAAACTTCATTTCCACTGACCGGTAGGTACTTGGTTTTTTTTGCACTATGTAGTGCCATGCAAGTAAAATGTCTAATAAAATTTGACTCAAAAACATATTTATGTCAATGGTAGAAAAAAATACGACTGTGTAACATGAGTAAAAAGTATATCAATAAATTTTTTGATACAAAAAAAAATAAAAAAAGACTTGCAAGGCCCTGGGTTTCGAACCAACACCCGCTCGAACACGGAATTACCGTCTAACACTCTAAATCACTGGGCCATCCGGCGATGCGGAGGAGATCGCTTCAACGAAACATATTTGATTAAGTACTTTATTACTGGAATTTGTAATCTAATTTCAAACATTCAAAAAGGTATTTATTTCGATCGTAGACTTCGTCTCGAGCTACAAACTTCATTCATAGTCTATGTTGCAACAAATCTAGCATCTATTATCGGAGTAGGACGTCGTTTGTCAAAAGAGCATCGTGACCACCCTTGTGACGTCACCTGGGGGTTCGGGAGCCATCGGCGTGTTTTCGATACTGGATTCAAAAACCCATTTGTATATAACTTTTGAATTATTGCGAATAAAAAGAAAACAAAACCAGTTTTGTTATAAATCTTAGGTATATAATAAGATCTTTCCATTTATCATAAAAAAAATTATTCAAACCCCCACCATGCTGAAAAAAAATTAAACCTTCTCATGCTGTGTTTTTTAGGTTTGGAAGGTGATATGTCATCGGTCACGAACGTGCTTGCAAGGATAGACAATTCTTTGGAGCAACAGAACATTGATAGCAGTGCTTGCATGCAGAGAGTCATATGCAGCTACGTACAAGACGCTGAGAAAAACAAGAAGTCTGGAGAGATGGGTAGCATAGACGAGCTTGTTTTAACTCTGACAAAGTAAGTTATAACATGGATTAACTTATTTTTAAATAAGTTAATCAATGGTTAAAAAGCTAGTAACACACAATATCGAATGTGAAAATATCGTGAAATCTAGAACGTTTGGCGTAAACTACAAATCAAAACATCATCATCATCATCGTTAATATAGAAGAAACCAACTATCTACCGGATACAACAGCGGCAAGGTATCTAATGTCAATGAGTAGCTGGGGTATAACAGAAGTGTCTGTTTTTAGCTATTGAGATAAACTAGAGCTTGATAACTTTCCAAAACGATTAAAAATTTTGAAACAAAAGGAAAACTACCAGCGATTTTTGCTTACAGTCTAACATGTTTAGAATGAAATTTCACATTTAATGGGATAAAGAAATTAGTCATTTCCGTTTAATTAAGTCAAAAGTGAAGATATCGCTAACTGGGGCATTCTGAACATCTATTGAAATAATTGCTAGAATTTTTTAATTACGCTATGTTGTAATTGTGTTTATTTCATGTAGTTTTCTGTAAACTAAATTATGTTTTACGATTCAAACATACTGCAATTCAAGTTTCATTTTCCGCGATTTTGCTAATAAGTAGAAGTAACTACTGAAGAATTTGAAGGGTTCCAATCAGAGGTATCTTTACTTTTGACTTACGGAAATGGCTACTTTTTTATAGCATTAAATGTGAATATTTATTCAGAAGACATAGATATTCTACTGCCAGCAACAACCACTAGTAGTTTTCCTTCGATTAATTTTTTTACTGACTTTGGATATTGGCTAATAGCTAGTAGGCTGTGAAAAATGAGCGTTCTTATTACCGCTATTGTTTCTGGTTAGAACTAATATGTTGTAAAGAATTTTCATAATCTTGACTCGTTACTCCAGTTAGTTTGCATCTTTCTACTAAGTTAGTTGTTTCTTTCATATTAACAGGCTTTTGTTTATTTTTCATGGCCTACTAGGTTGCTTGCACGCAGGAAAATTGAAAAACACCGATTTGACCGAAAATTTGAAATAAAATGAAAACCAAAAAAGATTGATATTGAGAATGAATATCGTTAGAAAGGTAATCAAATTTTACATTTGATTCTTTAAACCAAAATTGGCATTCCCATTTGAAAAAATCAAGTTATCTGTGATTGAAGTTTCCTTAATTAATCTACTGATTTCTCCAAGTACAAAAAGAACTCAAATTCAGCCGTCTGACCTAAGGTGACGCATTTCCTAATTAGTCGTACCGCAAAGTCACGGCCTTCTAAGTTTTATAGTCGCTGCGATATTCAAGTTTTTTCTGATACCTACTTATACCTAAAATGGTGATTTGCGCCTAAACGGTTCGTTTAAAACTCCATGTGTGATACATGAAGTCACACTAGAATTGACCAAGTAATCCAAATATGTAATAATATGTAGGGGGTTCCATTCAAAAAAATGTAAGGTTGATATGAATCACCCTGTATAAATGTCAAAATTTAAGTAAAAATATTTTTACGTTATATCCCTCAAGGGTCCCTACCATAATCAAGTGACAGATTTTTGAAATATTTTTTTGGAAGCCCACAATCCTCCGTCCACGCACTATATTGGCCCACCCTATATATCCCACCCAAATTGCAAACCTCCTCTTAGGATAACAATGAAACAGATTCCTCTAAAGCTATTACAACTACATACCCATGTATTCTTCATTTTTCAGCAACACTTTGCTATCGTATGTTCTGGATGGGACAGCTGTCAAGCAAGCTGTGGACCTGGGCAGATCAGCAGACGCTGACAAATGTTCTTCACTGCTTCCAAAGTGTGCAATCACAAGAGAGAACATTCTGCAAGTTATATCCAACATTCTACCATCTTAAGACACAGAAAATGTCTGAACAGGATGTTTCGATGAATTCGATACTTTCTTCCAGTGTGTGTAATTTTGTAGGTAATAATAACTTAATTTACCCTACTTTACTTTATCGAAATATTGTGGAACGTTCTGTATTCACAATTTCGATTAAAAAAATCGCAGCTGATGCATATACCAAACAACGACAGTTTTAAATTAAATTAATAATGTTATTTATTCTGATATTAGGTATCTTCTTAGCTTCAGTGTAAATAGGTTAATGAATAAAGATCTAGTTTTTTTTTATTACTGTTTCTAAATTCTAAACCACAAAGCAGTATGCCGGTTTCATTCCCCCCACAGGAGTCTGTGAACCCCCTATCTCTAGCTTTTCAATGTGCTGCCATCTATACGTCTTAAACAGAAAGTATAATATTGGTGGCGACATCTGTAACAACATAGCTTTATTCTTTATTTCCATAGAAGTTGAATTACATTATGGAAAAGGTCAAAGTTTATTGGTATTTATAAAATTGCAGCATTTGTATAAAAAATAATATATACCTACAAAAAATAATTACCTGTGAGATTGAAAACACTTCGATAGTGTAGTAACATTTCTCTGTTAATAGGTTTTTCCATTTTCTTCTAAATGTAACTACGTCGGTACGATTTGTGTTAAGTTTCAGTTTCGATTTAATAAATCATACCGAAAGTTCTATTTTCAGAACGGCTGCAGAAAAATTTAATTTACGTGTTTCTAAACAAAAAAAATGGAGTCAATTTGATTGACTCAGTACTTCTCACACACAATAATGATTTCATTTTATTATTTTCCCATTGCATGAAGCTATAGTCTGAAATCCCCTTGCAACCAAATCATCGCCCACCCTCCCGCAAGAAAACGTTCAACACAAAAACTCTCGTAAATAGTTTCTTGCGTCTTCCTCCTTAGAAACCAGGACGCCACAGTTTTCATTCTGCATGCTTCAACTGAACGATGCAAAACGATCAGAAGCCTCTAAACCATTTAAAAGCGAAGTGTGAGCTGTTTTTATATTTTTAGTTTTTTAATTATTGTTGCGCCACCACTGACACGATTTTTCAGACACTGGCGCGTTTTCCACTCTCGCCGCAATAATCACTTCTGTGTGGAAATTTCATTAAGATCAATTTAATAATTTTTGCTACATATATAGAACGAAATTAAGGAATAACTCGTATATGCATACATCACAAAACACCCTTGGTTTCTGTAATAGGCAAGGAAATGTTCACATGGACTTAATAAAAATACGCCGGTACGTATTTCTTCCATAGGTCAATAGACAAACTATTATGAATACAACAAATCTTTCAGTTTTACAACCCCCACCCCCCAAACCACCCCAATTTCACCCCCACCCTAACGTAGAAAATGAGCAGGAACCCCTAAAACGCCTAAAAACTAGGTTTGAGCTGTTTTTATATTTTTAGTTTTTTATTATTGCTGCGCCGTCACTGACACGATTTTTCCAAAACATACACGTTTTCCATCCTCGCCGCGGTAGTAATACTGTGTCAAAATTTCGTTAAAATCAATTGAATAATTGCGTTACGCAATATAGAACGATCTAAATCTATCTAAAATAATACAATAATGTCTGTATACATCACAAATTCTAAGTCCCTTGGTTTCTATACTGAGCAAAGCAATGTTCAAATGGACCTAAAAAAAGTGTATCATGCCGCTAGGTTTTTCATTCACAGGTCAATAGATAGCCCATTATGAATACAACAAATTTTTCAGTTTTTCAACCCCCCACCCCCCAACCACCCCCAATTTACCCCTACCCGAAAAAAAGTAAAAAACTATCACTATAACCCTTAAAACGCCTAAAAACGAAGTTTGAGGCGTTTTTATTTATTTTTTTATTTTTATTATTGCTGCGCCGCCACTGACACGATTTTTCCAGAACATACGCGTTTTCCATACTCCATAGGTCTTTCTTTTACAAGTCAATGGATAGCCTATTACACCCCCACCCAAAAAAAAGTAGAAAATGATCAGGAACCCCTAAAACACCTAAAAACGAAGTTTGAGGAATATTTATTTTTTTTTTGTTTTTTGCTAATTACTTCGCCGCCCCCGTATCAATTTTCAAAATTATAAGAACATTACCTACTACGACCCCCCCAGCATATCGCTGCCCAAATTTCATCACAATCCATGCAGCGGTTACGGAGATTACGAGGCTAGAGAAACGCGCACAGACAGACAGACAGACCGACGGAAATGAGTGACATGGATTTTCGTTATGTGGACACCATAAAACGCCCAAAAAGCGTGTTATCTCAAAATCGAAAATTTTCGCGATCACAATACTCCCCTCACCTATCGGTGTGGGAAGTAAAATAAAGAAAAAGACATTGAACTCAATAAAAATCTCATTCTGTTACAAGATTTAAATAGGTGTTGTGGATTTAAGCAATAAACTAAAACTACAAAAATCTTATAAACATTATATTCACAAAACCAAAACTATGTTCCAATCCAAAACAAGTGTCTTTGTTCAGACGAATTTAACAAATCTTTACACTCCCTTTTAAAATCACCATCTACAAAATAGTGCCTGGATGCCCTACTTTTCACATTCCCTGACTTTGGAGGACACACTGGTGGATTGAAAGCCATTTCCGACATATTGAAGTCTTCATACAACTGATCCGGTGTGCTTTTGGCATATTCTCCAGGTAGACTACCATTTCCAGTTGCTGGCACACCACTCGCAATGTTTCTCGCAAACATCCTGACCACAGGATGATAGTGATTTGATAGTGCTGTTAACTCATAAAGAGCTGTACTGGCAGCATTGGAATATTCTGGATCATCTATTTCTGCTTGGTACTGACCTTCCCCGATAGATGGATCCAGGTCTAAAAGAATATCAACACTTCTATTGAGCTGCATGATGTTTCTTATAAGTCCCAAACAACCCAAAGCACCATCGTGAGATACTTGCAGACTGAGGACACCCAAGCGTTTAACAAACCCTAGCAACCTCTTATTTGTGATTTTTTTTCTTCGTTTTATCAGGGCATCACTCAGAGTTTTGATAAAATCGTTGATATAATCGTTTCTTCTTGAAGCAGCGTTTATTGACAGCAGATCTTTGTATAAGTTATTGTAGAATCTAGTAGGATCCAGGTTGATAACTTCGCCCTGACCGCTCAATATCGCAAACACTGTTTGAACACAATGTAGTTGTTCAACATATGTAAGCCAATCTTCTTTCAACAGTTGATCAATTATATTCACTATGTCCAAATAGTACTCCAAATTGATACAGTTTGAGTACTTTGCCAAACCTTGTAAGCAAGCACTAAGTAATTTGTTATTCTTAGAAGTTTTTAGGATCCTAAAGTATATGTTGAATAATATTTTAGTGATTTCTGTGACATTTTTTTCTTTAGTTTGTTTATTTTCCTCTGCTTTCGTTTCTAATAGTTCTTTCTCCAACTCGGCAAGCTTCTTTTTCCTTTTTCTTTCCTTCTTGGATAGTTGTTGCACTCTCGCTTTCCTAGCCATCAATTTCTTTTGCTTCAAATCCTGTTCCTTCTGTTGATCAAGATTTACGTTCCTCAAATTCAGCACCAATAATACCTCTAGCATATCCTTATGGACATTTGGATGTGTTTTCAAGTAGTTGTTGATAATCCTCAGTATTATCAAAGTTATATCTCCTTTTTTATCTTCTTTGAACAACTGTTTTATTTTATTTTTGACATTTTCTCTGATGCTCTTCTCATAACTATTCAAGAAAGGTACCACTACCCTTCCTATATTTTCAGAAAAATTGAAATAAGGATGTTCTACCAATAAATCAGTCATTACTTCAACTGCTAGTATCCCCAGTTTGATTTCATCTTTGGATCGTTGCCTAAAATCACCTTTTTTCTTCATCAGTACAAATAAGTGCTTCTCTAACTTCTTCAAAAACTGCTTGTAATAAGTTAATAAGGTTTCTTCATATTTGTGCAATTTCAGTGTATCCTTTTTTAGCTTCACACCCTCATTGATAGTTTTCTTTATTTCATATGAAGGCAAAATGTCTTTGAACACCTCGAGCAACGACAAAATTGTGAATTTACGAACAGTAAAATATGCCTCTTTTAGATCTTCATTCATTATTGATAAAAGTGTCCTTAGGTTTGTAATTTTTTCTTCAGGATTTTCAAGTAATGTTGCACAAAGAGTTCCAACCTGAAGTTTCTTTTCTCTCACAATTTGATTTCTTTTGATCAGTAACTGAGTTGCAGACAGGGGTTTAGAAAGATCTTCAGAATCGTCTTCAAGACATTCAAAGTTCCCTTCTTCTTCTTCTTCTTCTACTGACTTATCTTCTTCTTGATCACTATCTTCTTGTTCTTCAATTGCTTGAGGGACAATACCATCCTTTGTTTTTATTGGTAACAATGATTTAACTTTCTTGTTTTCCGTGTTCTCCAAGAAATGTTGTTGATAATCATGCTCCAAAGCATCATCATCATTGTCATTCACTTGTTCAGTTCTTCCTTTTTTCGGTTTAGGACCATTATCAGTGGTATATCTTATCCTGTTGAAGATATTGTAGGAGCGGTTTGTAATTGACTGCTTCAGAAACTCTAGATCATCTTCTTCGACCATACCCAGCATGTCCTCCCCATGGTCACTTTCTTCCTCTTCAACTTCTTCCACAGGCCTTTTCTTGGGGGCTACCACAGGAGCTTCTTTCTTTTTCTGGGGCTTTTTTGATGATTTTATAACGCCACGTTTAATTAGTTTGGTTCTTTTAATGTTGTTTCGTTTTGTTTTAGAAATCTTTGATTTGATAGCCATCGAAGTATATTATTTTCTCTTTAAAATATTAAATATCTAAGTAAAAAACACGTTTTGTTTATCTTCACTGAATTCCTAACCTCAAAATCGGCTGTCACTCTGTCAGTCAGTTGTGATTTTGGCCGGTGTTGCCAAATTACTTTAAATGTAGACGCTACTTGCCAAAATACGGGCTCCCAAAGGTTATATTTTCTTAATTAAAAAACACAAAAAAACATGTCTGGCTAGAAATAAATCCAAATTTCATGTATCAGCACCTAGCGTCAATTTTTTTATTCTCCTTGGGTCTCGAACACCTTAGATTTTTCAGAATTCGTAAAAATCAGTAGATCTACTGGAGAAATCCGTAGATTCGGCAATGCCGTTTCAAATTTCATCATGGAATTAACAAAAGAAGTGGCTACTGAACCATTGGAATTCTAATGAGCCGCTTACACCCATAAAAGTAATTATAATAGTACAAACACCAGTGATTGAGCAAATATATACATACTACGTTCCAAAATCCTATCTATCCAGTGAGCAGATGAATTTTCGAGGATAGTCACGTGATTCCAGATGTTAGGGATGTTGGAATATTTATGAAACGGCAAATATCTTTTTTTGACAATTTTGACATATCACATAACCTGTGCTGTTTTCTCAGAGTCAGAGTGTCAGAGTAGTCGTACCCGTTAGAATGTCAATGCATACAAATAAAGCAGAATAGGTTATGTTAAGTTGTTAGCTGTCAAGTGAAAAATATCTCTTGACAGTCTTGACACAAAGGTCGCTAAAATCTCAATTTGACTTCTGAGCAAAACGATGACATCCATGGCCTCGTAAATGCAATAACGGAACACAGATTTTTGTTGACAGTTTGATGTTGAGTGAATACTGAAACGCTACAGAGCAAATCGAGGTCTTTGATGGGATTTTGGAACGTAGTGACAAGTGAAGTCAATGTGGAGTCAATAGATTGGAGCAACACTATTTAGATCATCATCATAGTCACAATGTCTTAACAGACATGTTGTGACCTCGTAAAATGCATTAAGTCGGAGCTAGTGTATTACAATTACCTGTCAGTTCAGTGGCGCTCTTGATACTCATATCCAGCAAGTGTTTCGTCGTATCCACCCAACGTGTAGGGGAACATCCACGGCGCCGCCCACTCGGAGCATGACCCTGAACTACAAGTTTCTCAATATTATCGCTTCTGTGTATATCTCCGAAGAATGTAAGCATTCTCGTCGACACAATAAGGATAGTCTCTTTAGATTACCGAGCTTATCCAGTATGGAAACATTAGTTCGATGGGCGGTATAAGGAACTATCAGCATTCTCCTCCACGTCCACATTTCAAAAGCATCTATGCGAGTTCGATCTGCCTTTTTAACAGTCCAAGTTTCCGAGGCATACAAAAATATGGAGAACACAAAAGACTAAACTAGCGACATTTTGGTAGCTTTAGTGACGTTATGGTCACGCTATATTTTAACAAGCTTTGTCATGACCACACGTGCATATCAATAGATGGATAAATATACCTACAGCGCTATTCATCAGGTGTAAACATGACCTAACCATAACGGTGCCGTAGCCACTTCTTTTCTGCAATATCTTAAGACAGCATGAGATATAGGCAACCAGTAAAACAGTCATAGTCGGTCAGTTTTTAATGAGATAATTTCTTATTCTTACAATATTATTAAAAGAATTCTTTGATACGCCTATAAAACATCAATACTAGGTAATCTGTCGCAAACTGATAAATCACTGCTTCCGATAACAGCCACACAAAGAAAAACAATATTAAAAACCATTATGTTTATGTATGACTGCTTGTAGGTCGATAAAATAAATGCTTCCTGACCGAGCGGGAATGGCGTATTTAAATTCTGCGCTCGTCTCACGTTTACCTATTTCTTCACAGGATGTGGCGTGGTATCGCTATCAACTCATCAACGTATAATTTTTCTTATAGTCATAGTGTCCTTTCGTAGTATTGTGCGTCTACATTGCAAATATGAGTCACGTAATTATAGGGCTTACCAGTATTTTTTATTTTGCGTGTGCGTTTAACTTTGACGCTGAATACCCGATAATCTACCTCGACCCTTCAAATTCTTCTTCGTATTTTGGATACACTGTAGCTTTAGCGCCGAAATGGTAAGTATCTTTAATTATTTTTTTGCTGAAGGAAAGTGGTAATGCTTGCATAAGTTTTGGGCATAGAGACGACCATTTTCAATTTTTTTTTCATAATATAGTGATTTACATAAGGATAGTATAGTAAGGGTACTATACTATAAGTTTTTCAATACAGCTTTACTTATTTTACCTTTTCAAAGTAAGGGTTGACAAACAGCAAGAAGTCTAAATATTTGGGGTGGTATTATTGGAAACCGCATAATAAACTAATATTTTCCAAAGATTTCTAAATTAAAATTAGGAAGAGCTGCTGGAAAATTTACCACTGATGGAGTTTTTAAAAATAATGTGGTTACAGTTAGATGGAGTGGCTGAACCACCCTGTATATAATCATTAACCCGTTCACATAATGCACCTCAAGTTGATTATATTCTTCAAATCCTCAATTTTCTTCAACATCTTTCTATTTACATTCTAAAATTAGAAGAATGTAGCATCCAGGAAAAGACACGATGAGGATTTTATGAAGTAAAAAATAATTTCTGTTTATTTTGAATTTCCCAGGATAAAAATAGGCGCACCTTTAACAAACCGTTCGGGAACTGTGTTTCAATGTACGAAAAAAGGAGGATGTAGACACCTAACATTTCCTAATAGTAAGTAACACAGACTCAAATTTTCAAAAAATCCCTGTTACCCAGATACCTACCCTTGATTTTCCAAGCTAACCAATTTTTCAATTTTTTTTGCAGATTTTCCAAATTTCCAAATATTTTTAAAATTTTTCAAATATTCCTGCATTTCTAAATAGCCCAAATTTCCCAAATTCCTTAATTTTCACAATTTCCTAAATCTTCTGAATTTTCAATATGCTCCCAAAATAATGTTATATCTTCTGCGAATTTGATTCCATTATAAATTTCATTCTATCTTATTATTTTGGTCTAATAGAAATAATCTTACAGTCAATATACCTTCTAAATACAAAAAAGTCATAGAGAGACATGACAGGAGCTGGATTGGAGGAACTATGGATATATCATATGAAAATGATAAAATTGTGGTGAGTATACATTATATACATTTCAGTTCACTGGTTTCCTCATTTTTTTTTACACTAAATCGTAAAATAGCTATATTGTTGAACCTTATTCGTATCCAAAATCAACAATCTATGTACCTACCTATACCCTTACATGGAAAAAAAGGAGTCAAAAAAGTGTATTATGCCGCTAGCCTATTATGAAAAATTTCATCATAATCCATGCAGCGGTCATCGAGACTACGAAGCTACAAAAACGCCAACAGAAAGACAAACAGACCGATGGGAGTAGCGACATATAGTAGATTTTCGTTATTTAGATATCATAAGACGCCTAAAAAGCATACCTATTATCTCCATAATCGGAAATTTTCTCTATCACAATACTCTCTTCACCTATCGGCGAGGGAAGTAAAAGTATAAATCCTCACTGTTTTCAAATTACTGAAAGTTGCTGGATTACAATAAATTACGAGTACTTCTAGATTCATTCAAGTTAAAACTTTTCAGGGTAGGTTATTTCGTCATTTTATCCTTTAGTGAATCTGAATCATAAAGTTCAATCACTATCCATGATATTCAAATCTATTTTAGGTATGTGGCTTCCATAAACATTTCACAAAAGGAGACAATGATTTTACAATGGGTAGTTGCTACTGGTCTAATCTAACATCTAATTCCTTTGAAAATATATCTCCAATATTGGATTTTGGTAAGTGAATTTGGATAGTAGTTTCGGCAGGATTACACGCAAAGGCAATTTTGCATATTATTGTAATGTGGCAAAAAATGTATTTGTCCTCATTTTACATGTTTGGTATGCTCATACTTCAGTATGTAAAAGTATAAAAACACTAATTCTATACAGAGTGTTTCCAAAGTTGCGACTTTCTTTTTAAGAAACAACTGCCTTTGTAATGACAAAGCTAATGTACAGTGAATCAGCAACAGAAGAATGAAAAGAATGGTAAGAAAATACTTACTATTCGTTCGTGCAGTCCTGTCACATGAGTCTTATTATTTATAGCTATGGTTCGAAGCTAACGCCGTGACGTTTAAAGCCAAGTATTTCTTCTCTATGGGAATCCCTTATCACTTATTATTTCTCATACAGCAACTCTATGAGTCTAGCTCGGCTCGGGTAAGAATTGATGGTAACCTGTCTGGTCAAACAGCAACCAGAAAAGGAGTTCGTCAAGGATGTGTATTATCTCCGCTGTTATTTAACATTTACTCTGAATTTGTGATGAGACAGATATTGGACAACTGGAATGGCGGTATAACTGTTGGCGGAAGCAAAATATTCAACTTAAGATTTGCTGACGATACAACTCTTATTGCAGCTTCTCAGGAAGAACAAGTAGCTCTATTAAACATCTTAGAACAACACAGTGTGGCATATGGTCTTGGTATTAACTACAACAATACCAAGGTTATGATCGTAGATAGAGAGCATGATAATCATGGAGAAATAAAGTCAATAGGCCGTTGTGAAGTAGTTCAAAGTTTTGTATACCTCGGTTCTTTGATCGACAATTCGGGTAGCTGTGAAAATGAGATTCGACGGCGCATTCAACAGGCACGTGTGGCCATGACAAAGCTTACTAAAATATGGCGTGACCATAACATCACTAAAGCTACCAAAATGTCGCTGGTTCAGTCTCTTGTGTTCTCTATATTTTTGTAGGCCTCGGAAGCTTGACTGGAGGAGAATGCTAAGTGTCGACGAGAATGCTTACATTCTTCGGACATATTCATGTTCACAGAACCGATAATATGGAGAAACTTGTAGTTCAGGGTCACGCCCCGAGTGGGCGGCGCCGTGGCCGTTCCCCTACACGCTGGGTGGATACGACGAAACAGTTGCTGGATATGAGTATCAAGAGCGCCGCTGAACTGACAGTAAATCGCGAACGATGGCGAGCTACAGTTCTCAAAACTATTGATAATATTCGTGTCGGCAATACTCCAGCTCCGACATAATACATTTTACGATCAGCATACACTTGCGAAGTCCGAGAGGCATTTTGACTACATTCACCATACACTAAACATATCCACCAGTTCATTATAGTAGTTATACTGGTTGCACCATTTTTAAAGCCCAATGTAGCACGTCAACAACTCAAGAGATGTCAGATGCGTGCTGCTACCTACATCTATGCTCCATAGTAAACTGGGTTTTTTTCATTTTTTGTGTCTGTTTTGATCTAACTGCACAGAAACGAAATTAGAAATGAGGATTTCGTTATCGGTCAATATCTTGGTATCCCTAAATATTTCGGTTGGTGAGAAAAATCACTCCTTTTGACGAGTACTATATGTCCTCGTATACGTCCTATGAAGAAAAGTCCCAAATTAAGAAACACCCTGTATAAAATTGTGCACTTAACAATATTATACAGGGTGTTTCATAAGTTGGGACTTTTTTTCATACAGCGGATAGTACTCGCCAAAATGAGTGTTTTTTCCCAGTAACATATTAACGAAATATTTCGAGAAACCACGATACTGACCATTAAAGAAATCCTCAATTTTAAGTCCATCCCTGGGCAATGGCTCACCATGTCATAATATCACAACAAACAAGGCAGCGTTAGCGGTGCCGATGCCGGTGAGAAAACACTAAAACAGGCAGTTCGTCATACGTCGCGTTGCTATGGCATAGTGCACGAGATTGCTTGACTTGCTACTTCTGACGATCGGGCTTTAAAAACAACAACAACAATGGCGCACGCTTATAACAATAATGAACTGATGGATATGATTTTATGTACTGTGAGGGTGGTCAAAATACTGCTGCGGCTTCGCGAGTGTATGCCGATCATTTCCCTAACCGGACTCACTCTGCACCTCGTCGATTTGTCTCGCTCGTACAAAGAGCTAGAGACACAGGATGTCTGAATCCACATCGTGGTGGACACACTGGAAGACCTATAGTCAACCTCGTATGGTCCAAAGTGAAGAAAACATCGTAAATCGTACTTTTACCTGTAAGACGCCTGCGACAGGACCGCACTTACATTTTCGTAGCAACCAAATAGTGAGTACTTGCTTGAATTTTTTTACTGTTTTGCTGCTGGTTCACCGTGCATTAGCTTTGCCGTTTCAAGGGCCGTTGCTTCTGAAGAGGAAAGTTCCAACTTTTAGAACACCCTGTATTTCTGAAGTACGATCATGTTTCTAAAGCGTGCTGTATTGACGGTATTGCCGTGTTTCTCTTTGAAGCTGGATCCACTTTTACTATTTTTAATATGCTTGTAGGGAAAACTATAAAGAACAATCAACTGTACATGCATGGACATGGTGAAGCAGGTTTCTCAGCTCATCTGACTAGCGTAAGTATAGCTTTATTTTTTCACTAACCGTACACGAAGTTACATCAAAAATGTCTGGCAAACTCACTCATGGCAGCGATGGATATTAAGGATACGTATTTCTAAATTATTCTTTATTGCAAAACGTGTTCTAAAATTACTTTGTACCCACTAGAAATTCCTAGAGTGACATCTGCATTAGTCTAGGAATACCAACAAGAATTGGATAGGCTACCTTTGTTACCCAAATTTCTGAGATCTCAAAATCTGTTGATCAAGGTATCGATTTGTTGATACTACTTGTTTCTTTGCAGGGACAAAAGGAACTAATTTTAGGGGCACCTGGAGTTTACAATTGGGTGGGAGCACCAGTGAGAATTCAATTCAATGAGCAACCAACTGTGGTTGAACCTGAAGTACCCGATGTAACAGAGTTTGAAGCAACCTATGGATATTTTGGTAAAAGCAGGAGATTCAATTAAAGCTTTAATGTCTCAAACGCTATGAAAATGAATAATTTTCAGAATTTAATTAGATTTATTTGCTTGGGGTGGGCACACAAGTCAACTGAAGCTTATTCTGTATCCCGTATCCCGTACCTATTAGACAGTAGGATTCCAAGAATTTTATATTCTTGGATTGTTAGATTTCTAGATTCCTTTGATTACTTGATTCTTGCATTTTTAGGGTAGTCTTGGATGTCTAGATTCTTAGACATTCAGATCTTGGATTCTCAGATTTTAGATCCTTGAACATTCTTAGTATTCTTGAATTCTTAGATTCCTTGACAGTTAGATTCTTGGAACCTTATATTCTTATATTTTAGAATCTTTGATTCTCAGATTCTGCGACACTTATGTTAGATACTTGGATATTTATTACACATTTCTCTTCTTAGATAGTTGGATTTTTAGATTCTTAGGTTGTTACATTCATAGATTTCTAGATTCTAGAATTCATGAATGATTTGTTCCTTTGATTACTTCATTCTTGGATTCTTATAGTTTAGATACTTAAATTATTAGATACCTGAATCCCTAGGTTCTTAGACATTTAGATCTTCGACTCAAATTTTAGACTCTCGAAAATTCTTACGATTCTTGGATTCTTAGATTTCTAGTCATTTAGATCCCTAAAACCTTAGGATCTTATATTTTAGAATCGTTGATTCTTAGATTCTTAGACAATTGGAATTTTAGATTCATAGGTTTTTAGATTCTAGGATTCCTTAATGATTTGCTTCTTTGATTACTTGATTCTTGGATTCTTAGAGTTTGTATACTTAAATTATTAAATTCTTGTATTCCTAGATTCTTAGACATTTAGATCTTCGATTCTCAGATTTTAGAATGTAAAAAATTGGTCGTAGGTATTCTTGAATTCTTAGATTCCTATACAGTTAGATTCTTAGAACCTTATATTCTTATATTTTAGAATAATCGATTCTTATATTCTCAGATTTTTAGATACTTAGACACTTATTGATTCTTAGACACTTATATTCTTAGACAGTTGGATTTTTAGATTCATAGATTCCAGGATTCCTGAATGAGTTGCTTCTTTGATTACTTAATTCTTGGATTCTTAGAGTTTAGTTACTTAAATTATTAGATTCTGGTATTCCTACATTCTTAGACATTTAGATCTTCGATTCTCAAATTTTAGGCTCTGAAAAATTCTTACAATTCTTGGATTCTTAGATTCCTAGACAGTTAGATCCTTAAAACCCTAGGCTCTTATATTTTAGAACCTTTGATTCTTAGATTTAGACACTTGGATTTTTAGACACTCACATTCTTAGACAGTTGGCTTGTTAGATTCCTAAATGAGTTGCTTCTTTGTTTACTTAATTATTGGATTGTTAGAGTTTAGTTACTTAAATTATTAGATTCTTGTATTACTCGATTCTGAGAAATTTTGATCTTCGATTCTCAGATTTTAGACTCTCAAAAACTTAAGATTCTTGGATTCTTAGATTCCTAGACAGTTAGATCCTTGCAACCTCAGGTTCTCATATTTCAGAAGCTCTGATTCTTAGATTCTTAGATATTTAGACACTTGCATTCTTAGGCACTCATATTCTTAGACAGTTTGATTGCTAGATTCATAGATTACTAGATTCGAGGATTCCCGAATGATTTCCTTATTTGATTACGTGATTCTTGGATTATTAGAGTTTAAATATGTTCTTAAATTATTACATTCTTGTATTCCTAGATTCTTAGACATTTAGATTTTCGATTCTCAAATTTCAGATTTTCAAAAATTCCTACGATTCTTAGACATTTAGATTTTCGATTTTCAAATTTTAGATTTTCAAAAATTCCTGCGATTCTTGGATACTTAGATTCCTAGACAGTTAGATTCTCGGATTCTTAGATACTTAAACACTGGGATTCTAAGACACTCATATTTTTAGAAAGTTGGTTGTTTATATTCATAGATATATTCTAGGATTCCTGAATGATTTGCTTATTTGTATCTTGGATTCGTAGAGTTTAGATACTGAAATTATTAGATTCTCATAAATTTTTACGATTCTTGGACTTAGATTCCTAGACAGTAAGATTCCAGGAACCTTAGATTCTTATATTTTAGAACCTTTGATTCTTAGAATCTCAGATTCTTAGATATTCAGACACTTGGATTCTTAGACACTGATATTTGAAAGAATAATATCCGGTAACCTTCTAAACACCTTCTAGGATACTCAGTGACCTCAGGATACTTCTATGGACATCCACACCTCTTCTACGCTTCTGGAAGCCCAAAAGGAAACGGCTACAAAGGAAAAGTAAGTACTTGAACATGAAATTTACTGAGATTTTATCTTCTCATATTCTAGGTGGTTATTTATCGCATTGCTGGTAACAACAGAAAAATAGACAATCGGGAGGTTTTAGTGGGAGAACAGTTTGGAGAGTATTTTGGAGCTACCCTGACCTCAGGAGAGTTAAACAGAGATCGATATAGTGCTCTTATTGTAGGAGCTCCTTTCCACAAAGTTAACTCGTTCAATGAAGGATGTGTCTACGTGTTCCTTGGAGGAAAGGTATTTTGGACTATAAGTATCTTGATAAAAAGTAGCCTAACACTCGAGCATTACTACTCCCATAGGTAGAAACATGAATGGTATGGAATTTCTAATCTTAATTGAAACTGGATCTTCAAGTCGTCTTTACAGTGACATCTCAAAGATGTCTTGCTGACGATATCTTCAAGAAGTCTCGGTAATCGCATCTTCAAGTCGTCTTGACGATGACATCTCAAAGATGGCTTGCTGATCATATCTTCAAGAAGTCTCGGTAATGATATTTTCAAGTCGTCTTGACTATGACATCTCAAATATGTCTTGCTGATGCTATCTTCAAGAAGTCTCTGTAATAATATCTTCAAGTCGTCTTGACGATGACATCTCAAAGATGTCTTGCTGATGATATCTTCAAGAAGTCTCGGTAATGATATCTTCAACAAGTCTCGGTAATGACGTCTTCAAGTCGTCTTGACGATGACATCTCAAAGATGTCTTGCTGATGATATCTTCCAAAAGTCTCGGTAATGATATCTTCAAGTCGTCTTGACGATGAAATCTTAAAGATGTTTTGCTGATGATATCTTCAACAAGTCTCGGTAATGACGTCTTCAAGTCGTCTTGACGATGACATCTCAAAGATGTCTTGCTGATGATATCTTCCAAAAGTCTCGGTAATGACGTCTTCAAGTCGTCTTGACGATGACATCTCAAAGATGTCTTGCTGATGATATCTTCCAAAAGTCTCGGTAATGATATCTTCAAGTCGTCTTGACGATGACACCTCAAAGATGTCTTGCTGATGATATCTTCAACAAGTCCCGGTAATGATATCTTCAAGTCGTCTTGACGATGACATCTCAAAGATGTGTTGCTGATGATATCTTCAACAAGACTCGGTAATGACGTCTTCAAGTCATCTTGACGTTGACATGTCAAAGATGTCTTGCTGATTATATCTTCCAAAAGGCTCGGTAATGATATCTTCAAGTCGTCTTGACGATGACATCTTAAAGATGTCTTGCTGACGATATCTTCAAGAAGTCTCGGTAATGATATCTTCAAGAAGTCTTGGTAATGACATCTTTAAGTCGTCTTGACGGTGACATCTCAAAGTTATCTTGCTGATGATATCTTCAAGAAGTCTCAGTAATGATATCTTCAAGTCGTACACCACAGACTATACCCCCACCACTGCTGTGAGGAAAGTGCTTGACAAGGACAGGCGAGTGACCTACCAATAGATAGAGGTCGCATTACGCCTAAATGCACCAGTAATTCGTTCTATTCTGTATGATTATTTTCACTTGAAGAAACTTTGTTCTCTCTAGGCGCCGCAGTTATTAACTGACTGAAGAGGAGATGACATAACGTGTGATATGGTGCCTAAATAGGTTTGATAGGTACAATCTCGGTATGTGTACCGAATATTTGACCACAACAGGACTGAAACTTCTCCCTACAATCCAGACTTTGCTCCCTGAGAATTTGCAGTGCTTCGGATGTGAAAATGAGGCTGAAAGCAAGGCGGTTTTCTTCATTGCAACACTTTTATAGCCCCTTTGTATTTGATCTTTTAGTCTAAAATATAGAATTTGTATTTAACATTTTGAGCATGTATGTTTTGAATACAGAGTAAGCTGCGTAAGTCCACTGTCCTCTATGGAAAGACACGAAATGGGATGTTTGGAGCGGCTATATCTTTTTTAGGAGACATAGACAATGACGGATATGGAGGTAAGCTTTAAAGCTCAATCCCAAACGCATAAAGTCAAAATAAGTTTTATGATCACTAATCGTAATTATGTGCTGCCTAATCTCCATTTGCAGTAAAAACGCAGTAATATATTAAATTTATATATATATTAAATTTATAAAGTTGAAATAAATTAATAATACATAAATTATCAAAATTATAACAACTATTATAATATTAAAAGTATACTTCTAATTGTGCTGTAAGGTTTGCTGACAGAACCTAAAATAAATATACATTCACAATTTCAGACATTGCAGTTGGTGCGCCATACGATACTGAAAACAGTGGCGTCGTATACATATTCAGAGGAGCAAAACTAGAAAGCGGTCTTTTTGGAATGAACAATAAACCATGTCAAACAATTGTAGGAAAGCAAATTCATCATAACATCAGAGGCTTTGGTATAAGCATCTCAAAAACTGTGGATATTGACGGAAATGGTAAAGGAGGTAAGTTTATTGATATTTATTTTTTGTAAATAGTTAGACGGTTCATGGTTTTTTTTATAACTGAGCAGGCCGCGCAGGCAGAGCCTAAATACCAGAGTACCGCGGCTGCTGTGAAAGGGTTATGTTAGGGGAAGTTTGTTAACGCGAGATTTGAATGGGCTAATACCCGCAGGCCCAATAAATACATCTCCTGGCAGTCCATTCCAAGCCTTGGACACCCTGGGAATAAATGTGCGGTTGTACCTCTCAGTTCTTGATGTATGAAGAACGACCGTCTTAGGATGAGATGCAGCGGTCGCACGGGTACATCTGATAGGAGCAGTGAGCGGCGGAACGATAGAGGATAGGTCAAAGGAGCAGATTCCGTTAGAATATCGGTAGAAGAGTGAGAGGTCACCAACAACACGCCGGTGAGAAAGTGACTGAAGGTGGCGCGTTAAGGCCGGATCGCCAGTTAGTCGAATTGCCCTTCTCTGGACGGCATCTAGTATAGACAGGGTAGTAGGGGCAGCAGCTCCCCAGACATGAGAGCAATACTCCAGGCAAGGTCTTATCTGGGCTTTATATAGCGTGAGGAGGTTACATGGTGAGAAATACCTTCTGGCTCTAAATAGGAACCCAAGCTTTTTACCAGCAGCTGTTGCAATTCACGCGACGTGTTCGTGCCGGATCAGATTTTCTGTAATGTTGACTCCTAACAGCTTGAGTGAGTGACTCCTTGGAAGAGCCTGGTTGTTCATTAGAACCTGGTGTTGGCTTGGGCACTTCTTGTTTGATAGCGTACAATACTGGGTCTTGGAGGCATTAAATTTAACCATATTCTTAAGCTCCCAAGCGGTAATGGTATCGAGATCCTTTGAAAGTAAAGCTGCCACTGCCAGTCTTCTACGTTCCAGCTCGACCACAGAGATCGGTCTACTGCTCATGATGCCTGCATGCAGCGTACTATCATCCGCAAAAGTGTGGATTGGGTCTGTAGTGCTAGAGAGTAGATCATTAATATGAAGCAGAAACAATGTCGGAGTCAATACCGATCCCTGCGGAACCCCGGCATTGGTGCTAAACAACAACTTCTGTTTCTGAGTCCAAATAAGACCTACCCTAGATTACTACTCATAAATGGAGACTAGCTGCCCCATTTAATGGCGATACTACTTAACCGCGCCATCTCCAGCCACTTTCCCATTGGCGGGTGGTCGGTGACCTGGCACTTTTTTACTTGTAGATTAACGAAATCTATTGTTCTGGCACGAGCAACGGACAAGTATTCACAACAGTGAAAGTAAACTATATTTCTCCATGAACATTAGGGCATGTAAACCGTAACCTAAAATTTAAAATATGATTTTCAGATCTTGCTATAGGAGCTCATATATCTGGCCACGTTGTCTTACTAAGACAACTTCCAACAGCTGTGATTAAATATACATTCCGCTCTATACCTGACGTTCTAAAAGGAGAGCCTTCTGATTTCACGTTAGAGGCTTGTTTCTCTTATTCTGAATACACTGGACGAAACCTAGGTAAGCCTCTTTAGAGCGGGCGCTAGAGGTAAGTGAGTATGCATAATGTGAGTGCCGAATTTTGGTTTTGGGTAAAGAACTGACCTGGTCAAGACACGCTTTTCAAAAAGGTTATTATAATAAATCCATTAATACTGGATGAGTGCTGTCTTCTATGTCATTTAGTATACAGGGTGGGCCAATAGTGCGTGGACGGAGTATTGTGTGCTTACTGCAAAATATTTTAAAAATCTGTCACTTGATCATGGTAGGGACCCTTGAGGGCTATAACGCAAACATATTTTCACTTAAATTTTGACGTTTATACAGGGTGATTCATATCAAACTTACATTTTTTTGAATGAAACTCACTATATATTATTGCATATTTGGATTCCTTGGTCAATTCTAGTGTGACTTCATGTATCACACATGGAACTTTAAACGAACCGTTTAGGCGCAAATCACCTTTTTTGATATAATAAGTAGGTATCAGAAAAAAATTGAATATCGCAGCGACTATAAAACCTAGAAGGCCGTGACTTTGCGGTGCGATTAAGCATGAAATGCGTCACTTTAGGTCGGACGGCTAAATTTAAATTCTTTTTGTGCTTGGAGAAATCAGTAGATTAATTAAGGAAATTTCAATCACAGATAACTTGATTTTTTCAAATGGGAATCCCTATTTTGGTTTATAGAATCAAATGTAAAATTTGATTACTTTTCTAACGATATAGCTTTCTCAAAATCAATCTTTTTTGGTTTTCTTTTTATTTCAAATTTTCAGTCAAATCGGTGTTTTCAAATTTTCCTGCGTGCAAGCAACCTAGCAGGCTATGAAAAATAAACAAAAGCTTGTTAATATTGAAGAAACCAACTAACTTGGTAGAAAGATGCAAACTAACTAGAGCAACGAGGTGAGATTATGAAAATTCCTTACAACATATTAGCTCTAACCGGATGCAACAGCGGCAAGATATCTAATATCAATGAGTAGCTGGGGTATTACAGAAGTGATTGTTTGTCACAGCCTACTAGCTATTGAGGTCTACTAGAGCTTGACAACTTTCCAAACGATTAAAAATTTTGAAACAAAACGAAAACTACCAGCGATTTTTGCTTAGTCTAACATGTTTAAAATGAAATTTCACATTTAATGGGATAACAAAATTTCCGTTTAGTTAAGTCAAAAGTGGAGATATCTCCAACTGGAGCATTCTGAACATCTATTGAAATAATTGCTAGAATTTTTTAATTACGCTATGTTGTAATTGTGTTTATTTTATGTAGTTTTCTGCAAACTAAATTATGTTTTACAATTCAAACAGACTGTAATTCAAGTTTCATTTTTTGCGATTTTGCTAATAAGTAGAAGTACCTACTGAAGAATTTGAAGGGTTCCAGTCAGAGATATCATTACTTTTGACTTTCGGAAATGGCTACTTTTTTATAGCATTAAATGTGAAAATTTATTCGGAAGACATAGATATTCTACTGCCAACAACAATCAATAGTAGTTTTCCTTTGATTAAATATTTTTTTACTGACTTTGGAAATTAGCTAATAGCTAGCAGACTGTGAAAAATGAGCGTTCTTGTTACCGCTATTGTTTCTGGTTAGAGCTAATATGTTGTAAGGAATTTTCGTAATCTGGTCTCGTTGCTCTAGTTAGTTTGCATCTTTCTACTAAGTTAGTTGGTTTCTTCCATATTAACGAGCTTTTGTTTATTTTTCATGGCCTGCTAGGTTGCTTGCATGCAGGAAAAATGAAAAACACCGATTTGGCTGAAAATAAAACGAAAACCAAAAAAGATTGATATCGAGAATACTATATCGTTAGAAAGGTAATCAGATTTTACATTTGATTCTTTCAACCAAAATAGGCATTCCCATTTGAATAAATCAAGTTTTCTGTGATTGAAGTTTCCTTAATTTATCCTCTGATTTCTCCAAATACAAAAAGAATTCAAATTTAGCCGTCTGACCTAAGGCGACGCATTTCATGCTTAGTCGTACTGCAAAGTCACGGCCTTCTAAGTTTATAATCGCTGCGATATTAAATTTTCTTCTGATACCTACTTATACCAAAAATGGTGATTTGCGCCTAAACGGTTTGTTTAAAGTCCCATGTGTGATACATAAAGTCACACTAGAGTTCACAAAGGAATCCAAATATGCAATAATATATAGGGGGCTCCATTCAAGAAAATGTAAGTTTGATATAAATCACCCTGTATAAACGTCAAAATTTAAATGAAAAAATTTTTACGTTATAGCCCTCAGGGTTCCCTACCATGATCAAGTGACAGATTTTTGAAATATTTTTTAGTAAGCCCACAATCCTCCGTCCACGCACTATTGGCCCACCCTGTATTTATAACATTGTTTCTCTATTGCAGCCATTGAATACAGAATATCCTTCGACAAATCTGCCAAGCAACCGAATGTACGAAAAAACCTAACCTTAATCAAAGGGAAAACAGTTTGCGAAAACACAACCAGAACAACCAATGACTCTTTGACAGTTGCATTCAGTTATGAACTACTGAGACCAGCACCAAATTACAACGGGGCTACTTACATTTCTGACAGATTGATCAAAGATGGCGACGGTCTATGCATCACGTATCCAGTTTTGGACATTTACAGGTCGAATAGCACTTCATATAAATTGGATCTGCCATTTGCTTTGGATTGCGGAAATGATGATTTGTGTTATGCTGAGCTTGATATCAACGTCGAATTTCCAGGATTAAGGTAAACAATCAATCAATCAATCAATCAATCAATTTATTCCAGAAAAATCAAGACCAAAGTTGCATATGGCAAGTTAATAATATACAAATTGTCATACATGAAATATGAATATCAACCGCACAAGTATACAACTATAAAGACATACTAATTTAATACAAACTAAAAACTTCATCTCGGTAGATATGAAAAAACTCTGAAAAAAACATGATATAAAAACATAAAACTAGTCCAGTGGGCACTCAGTCGTGACAAAATTTACAAAGAAAACGCAGTAAAAGTTACATTAACGGTCTAGGGTATAGCGCGCAAAATTGAGAATCCAAGAAAAGACGTATTCCCGTGTTAGCGAAGAGGCGTCTCCAGTGTGTGTCTAAGATGAGGGGAGATAAGTCCATAAATCCAAAGCTAAGGTCAAAAGGTCCAAAGGTAAGGTCTAAAGGTCACCATAAAAATGAATTTCGCATTTCCAAGCTCCTGACGTTACCTTTAAACTTACAGTAATGACTCAAAGAGCATATTGAAGAAGAAAGCTTGCGCTTGTGCAACTGTTTACTCTTTTTTTGATATCGTGTTTGGTGGTTTTAAATTACAGGCATTTATAGAATGTATGATTTTGCATTGCGATTTTTTTTAACATTAAAAAACTTTTTTGAGAAAATCGAAAATAGTTGTCATTCATTAAGGTCTTAACTATCGCCTTCTGAAATATTATATATTATGTAGTTTGAAAATAGAGTGAGTTATGCGAGAAATTGTGAGTCCGTGTTTTACATGGCAAATACGTATGTATAAATGTGTGTATCCAGGCCCCTTAAGAGCTTACGTCAGCTATGACTGACGAACGTATCCACTGAATAAAAACAGTTCGTCATCAAAAAGTCCTTCACACTATTTTTGAATCTATGGTAGTAATTTTGCTGTTTGAATGACAACGGCAGCTTATTGTAGAGAATAGGGTCGTTCAGTGAAATTCCAATAACCATATTTATGCGCATTTTCATGAAGTATTACTTACATATAACATACAAAAAAAATTTCAACTTAATTGAATAAAAATTGAAAGTTACGCGCCTTCAAAGATTAAAATATTTCATGCACTCAAAATTCACCGCTGTGACGTCATTGAGTCGGACACCGAGCCTAGACCGGCTGGCGGCTGTACAGCGACAGCGCCCAGCATACGTTTGTAATACGTTCAACTAGTGCTTTGGTTGACGCTACCTTTTGTTTGATCGGGTGGTTTTCTGATAGAAAAAGATGTGTGATACGGATTTTGTTAAGGCCGATTCCTCTAATATGCGGGAAGTAGATTCCGAGGATCTCTAGTGTGTAGGTTTTGTCGGTCTTTTTGACAATCAAAAATGTGCGGAACCACTTCTGGTTTCATTTTAAGTTTTACATTTTTCATTAGTTTGTAATACATGTAATTTTCAACATCTCCTCCTCAAACTAAAACAAAATATACAAGATGGAGATACACATTTCAAACAGGGATATTGTATAAGCTAAATACCCAGGATTTTCTACCCAAAATAAGTGCAGAAAAATGAGACCAAAGAACTAGATAATACATATAAAACAATTTTTTCTACATAATTAAAATACATAATATGAATGTTGGGTACATCAAAGGACTGAAAACTGTCTTTCACATCTTCCACATATCAATGAGAATTGATTATTACAATGCTTTTATAATTGTTATATGATTAGGTCAGTATTTAGATTAAAAAAATCTATTTGTATCTCTTACGTTTTAATGTACCAGTAACAGCAAAATCTGCTAACAACCTTTACCTTTAGAATGGCATTGACAAATGCTTGAAAACTTTTTTTTTATTTCAGACGTAATCCCACAATACACTTTCCGATTTCATAACCGGGCGGTTTCTTTAGAATAATACAATACACGATTAACGTAGTTATAAAAATACTTACATTAAAATGGTCCTCACAGCAATGCTTTGTTGACTTATCGCTCACAAATTCATTCCTACGCATAGCTCTCTGCCACAACTTCCTGATTTATATATTTCGTGGCAAACTAATAAAAATTTTATCAGGACTGGTCGCTGTCGTATTTTTACAGTGGGGAATTATACAATATTTATAATTTTTCTTCTTCCGTCCTCCTTCCATTATTATACTCAGTATTAACGAATTCGAATAGGTTGGTAAGTATCCAGTGTCGATGAAACAATTAAATAAATTATACAATAGACGTGTATGCAGTTCACAAAGCTTGCCTAGCAAGTAGCATTACTCATAAGCCACAGCGTTACTATTTACCGAGCACCCGTACGATGCGTGGCCAAGACGCCGCGCCGAGCCGGCCAGTCGGAGAGGTACAATGACGTCACAGCCGCATACTCGCAAGTGCCGCGCGTTTTAAATTTGCACCACTTTGGTAATTTATTTGAATATGAAAGCGAGCTCAGAAAATTCTGAAATTTTGCACAGCTACTAAATTCAACACGCCCTTTTAGAATATGCAATAAAAAAAATTGCTGAACGCGCCCATTGCACAATTATAACATATAATATCTTTTTGACACTCTTTTATTAGCTTCACCTGTATGTTTGTTTGTGAGTTTGTAATTCTCATTTAGATCAAGAGGTCGGACCAAACATTGAACGCTCCAACTTTGTCGCGAAAACGATTTTGACGGCTTCAAATCCCTCGGACCAGCGGTCGTATCCGCTGACCAACAGATGGCGTTGACGCTCTATCAGGGCCGTAGCTAAGCGTTGACCATGGGGGGGTTCATGTTGACCTTTGGGTTCATGTATAAAAGAAAAGACTACTTTGTAATGTCTTAGGTCCGTATTCATAGTCGTTCCTCAAGTATTGACCAATTAATGTTTTTTTACTTGTTTTGTCAGTTTTGGTTTTGTCAGTTCTTTTCAAGTTTACTTCCCACGCCGATAGGTTAGGGAAGTATTGTGATCACGAAAATTTTCGATTTTGAGATAACACACTTTTTTGGCGTTTTATGATGTCTACATAACGAAAATCCACGTCATTCATTTCCGTCGGTCTGTCTGTCTGTCGGTCTGTCTGTCTGTCGGTTTGTCTGTACGCGTTTTTCTAGCCACGTAATCTCAGCAACCGCTGCATGGATTGTGATAAAATTTGGGCAGATATATGCTGTGGAATCGTAGTAGGTAGTAGGTAATGTTCCTATAATTTTGAAAATCGGTGCATGGGCGGCGGGGTAATTAGTAACAAACCAAAAAATTAAATATTGCTCAAACTTTTGGGGTTCCGGATCATTTCCTACTTTTTTTGGGTGGGGGTGAAATTGGGGTGGTTGGGGGGTTGTAAAATTGAAAAATTTGTTGCTTTCATAATAGACTGTCCACTGACCTGTGAAGGAAGACCTAGTGACATAAATAACTTTTTTAAGTCCTATTACAGAAACCAAAGGACTGGTGTAGGCATACGAGTATTGCTTTAGATCGTTCTATATTGTGTAACGAGAAAACGGTTGATTTCATTTTAATGGAATTTTGACATAGCAGAAATAATAAAAAAAAACCAAAAAATAAATAAAACAGCTCAAACTTCGTTTTTAAGCGTTGTAGAGGTTCCTGATCATTTTCTGCGTTTTTTTGGGTGGAGTGAAATTGGGGTGGTTGGGGGGTGGGGGAGATGAAAAACTGAAAAATTTGTTGTATTCATAATAAGCTGTCCACTAACCTGTGGAGGAAGACCTACAGTATATTCAATCCCAAGACAGACTTCACATAAACAGTCGCATGCAGCATTAGCGTGGTTACTGTCCGCTGCCATCTGCGAACGCGCCTGCTATAGTCCAGTGCAATTATGGAATTTTATATTACTATTTAAAAGAGTTGCCCTATTAACCCATTGCAACTTAAAAGTAGCCAGTTGCCAGTTTGAAATGATTATTTAGGCAATGAACACTTGACATCGCATGTTTGGATTTGATTTCTTGGGGGTTTTTACTTGCCGGATTATAACATACAATTCACACATAGTGGACTATTAGGGACCCTACCGACATGAGCCGATCACGCACGCGGGCTTGTTTTCATTTCGTCTAGCTTGGCTGTGAATACAGTATAGCGACATAAATCACCTTCTTAGCTCCATCCGAACATTGCCTAGCCTATTACCGAAACTAAGGGACTATAGCTTAATTCATTTTGAATCATCATCATTTTGAATATTTCAACCAATAGGAACAGTTTCGTACCGTCGCGCGTCGTATCGTCGGATGTCGTGTGCATCTGAATTTAGCTTTATACTCCGAGTATTAATTTATTCCTTTAGATCGTTTTGTATTTTGTAACGTGGAAACTATTAAACTGATTCTAATGGAATTTTGACACAGTATTACTACCGTGGTGAGGATGGAAAATGCGTATATGGTTGTTAGAAATCGTGTCAGTGGCAGCGTAGCAATAATCAAAAAGCTAAAAATATGAAAACAGCTCAAATTTCGTTTTTAGATGTTTTGAGGGTTCCTGATCATTTTCTACCTTTTTTTGGGTGGGGATGAAATTGGGGTGGTTGGGGGGTGGGAGGGGTTATAAAATTGAAAAGTCTGTAGTATGTATTGATAATAGGCTAGGTCCATTGACTTGCGAAGGAAAGACAAAAGACATAAGACAATTTTAGGGGGGAGCGATGGTTTGGTTGCAAGGGAATCTCAGACTAAAGCTTCATGCTATGGGGAAATAATAAACCGGTGTCATAGTAGTGTGTGGGAAGTACTGAGTCAATCAACTTTACTTCATTTTTTTGCTACGAGGAAATTACGTGTCAAGAAGGTTCTGAGAGTATATTAAATGCGTTATAGGACAGCTGATATACCTACCCCACCACTGGAGAAGACTCCAGAGTTTCCCTGGATCAGCAGAATTTGTAGAGAAGATGCATGTTATTGTAATAATTATTCATCAGTCTGTTGTTAGCTCTTACAGCGTTAAGACGCACTTGTAAACCTTTATATTCGATAAATAAATCTTTTTAGAAACTAATCTACCGGACTCGGTTAGTTAACTAATGTTCACCTTAAAATAAGTTTGACTGTTAAAGTCATGCTATTAAAAAGTAGACCACACTGTATAAAAACAAACGTATCAAATACAATCACTTACCCATTGCTCCAAAAATCTTCTCTGAGCATCCTGGAAACACTTCCGGTATTTCGAAAACGGCGATAATACACCCCGAACAATTCAAAAATCAATTTTTTACTGATAATTTAAGTGACTGCATGCCACCGCCGCGTCGCGAAATTCAAGACTGGCGTCGCAAAAAAAGAACCACCGACTTCTAGCAATACAAGTGCAAATAACAGAGGGGCCAAAAAGATGGGAACGCTGGACAAAAAAGACAGCGAATGCTGATTGGCTAAGCGCTGGCGCTACTGGTATTCATAGGCCGCAACTTCTGCTTAAGCACGGTCTACACGCGTGGATACTGGTATCGTCTAGTTTCACACTGGAAGATACCAACGCAGTGCGCCATGGCCGACTCTACACTAGGCCGGAGCCTTATAGTGTTTTCCACTGGGCTGCACTCACCCGCACTGCGTTGAACTGAGTGCAATAGTTGTGTTCCACTGGTAAAGTTCTATTGCACTGCTTGATTTTTTGTATGTTCCACTACCCGCATTCTCTGAGTGTAGTGCGCACTCAGGGCAACATTTTCGCACGAGCCTCGGGATCTCGTGCTGTAGTGCCAGTGCAAATATGGCGAATATGGCTTCAAAAATGTCAGATTTTCTGATTTTAAATGAATTGCTAGAAAGCGATGAGAGTAGTGACCTAAATACCTTAATCAATGGTAGTGATGATGAAGAATTGCAATGTTATTGATGGAAAAGCGAAAAATACAGAAAGTTCTAAAATTTGTGGAAACTGTCGTACACAAATTCAGCGATAAAGAGCTGTACATTTTTTTTTCTTATAAAAAAAATTTAAATTTAATAAAATCATTTTTAGTTTAAAAGTAATTTTCATGTGGAAAGGACTACATGCTACAAGTTAATAGATGAATTCAGGGACTCTCAATTCTTCCCCCGGAAGACCACATTTGCATAATCCTCAGACATTTTATACCTTTCTAACTTAAAATTCGTCACTTTATGACAAAAAGATTAAAGTTAATGGACACCGAAAATAAACAGCTTTATTAACCTTAGAAAAAACAAAAGTCAGCTGTCATTATAAATGCACTGTTCTGCTTGGGCACGTTCCACTCGGGAATTGCACTGATCCGCACCGATATGCCCTTTGTCAGAGCAGATGGTAAATTTGCACTTATCAAGAGCGCAGTGAGTGCTGCTCAGTGGAAAACACTATTAGATGTAGCAACGTGGCTTAGCTGTCAAATAGTGGTCCGGTTACCGTAAATTGTTTTATAGTTTCAGCATAATAATTATTACATTTTATATGTATTAAGAGTTCATCTCGGTTGATAAATTAAGAAAAATACTTTTTAGAACTACTACTACTAATACCACTTACATCTGATGTCTGGTTCATCGTAGTCAAACACTACAAAATAAAAATAAACGCAACCTGTTTCCTGCTGCCTCTTCCACTTCCATTTAAATGAACACTGAATTTGCTTTGTAAATTTTCACTTGAGCTAGAAAAATTCACTATTAGCTCACTTTGAAGCCATTTTTGCTGGTCTTCCCTTTCACTATCAAATCTTTTCGTAGGTATGCCCAGATGCATGCTCAGATGAGTTCTATTAACTGTCTTTTTCTGTGATATTTGGGAGGTCCAGAAAACATTGTAGGTACCACATTGTGATTTAAAATAGGTCTTATCCTTTGAAATGTTTGTAAATTATTGTCTTTATTCTTATAAATATAACCAGCCCTTACGAGGAATACCGTTCACCCACTTCTGTTTATGTACTTTATTGGAAGCACAATTGCTAGTGCAACCTGGTACCACACACTTTGCAGGCATGTTTTATCTTTATAGTTTAGTTTGTGCAGGTAAATAATTAGAAACACATTAAAAATCACCTTCCAATCTTCTTTTTCACTCTGGAAGGTTATGTTTGGTATGTCCTTTATTGGAAGCACAATTGCTAGTGCAACCTGGTACTACACACTTTGCAGGCATCTTTTTATCTTTATAGTTTCGTTTGTGCAGGTAAATCATTAGAAACACATTAAAAATCACCTTCCAATTTTCTTTTTTGCTCTGGAAGATTACACTAATGACTTAACAACAAATAAAAGCTCGGCCCCCCGATTCAGTGTTGCCATATTTCAATGCTCCGGCCTAGTGAGTAGAGTCGGCCATGATTGGATGCTTTGAACCTTGTACCGGGTGGCCAACTATAAGAATGGGCGCCGCCAAAATATCGATAACCCTTAAGGGGCCTGGATATACACATTTATACATACGCATTTGCCATGTAAAACATGGACTCACAATTTCTCGCATAACTCACTCTATTTTTAAACTACATATATAATATTTCAGAAGGTGATAGTTAAGACTTTAATGAATGACAACTATTTTCGATTTTCTCAAAAAAGTTTTTTAATGTGCAAAAAACTCGCAATGCAAAATCATACATTCTATAAATGCCTGTAATTTAACAACCAAACACGATATCAAAAAAAGGCTAAATAGTTGCACAAGCGCAAGCTTCCTTCTTCAATAATTTGCTCTTTGAGTCATTACTGTAACTTTAAAGGTAACGTCAGGAGCTTGGAAATGCGGAATTCATTATTATGGTGACCTTTGGACCTTACCTTTGGACCTTTTGACTTTACCTGGATTTTTGGACTTATCTCCCCTCATCTTAGACACACACACTGGAGAAAGGGAACAGGCGGCCACGCCTCCTCGCTAACACGGGAATACGTCTTTTCTTGATTCTCAATTTCGCGCGCTATACCCTAGACCCTTAAGGTGCTTTATACATATGTATTTCAAATGTCAAACACGGATTCCCATGTATATACCCTAGACCCTTAATTCTATAACTTCGAGATAAAAAATTAACAGGTAAATCGGCTAAGAGAAATCCATGGAAATTTATTTCGAGTTCCATAACTGGTCGCTAGGAGGCGCAATTGTTACGGTCCAACAGATAAAAATACCTTTTCTCAAAAAATAAATAAATATTTCCATTGTAAAAATGGTGTCAGTGGCGGCGCAGCAATAATAAAAAAACTAAAAATATAAAAACAGCTCAAACTTTGTTTTTAGGCGTTTTACGGGTTTCTGACCGTTTTCAATTTTTTTTGGTGGGGCGGTTGGGAGGTGGGGGGTTGTAAAACTGAAAAATTTGTTGTATTCATAATAGTCTGTCCATTGACCTGTAAAAGAAAGACCTAGCGGCATATTACACATTTTTAGGTCCATCCGAATATTGGCTTGCCTATTACAGAAACAAATTTTTTGATCTGTACATACGGGTTTTGCTTTATTTCGTTCTATGTATACTACGTAAAGCAAAAATTATTGATTTTAATGAAATTTTGATTCAGAATTCAGAGAATGGAAAACGACTGTTTTTGAAAAACCGTGTCAGTGGCGACGAGGCATTAATAAAAAAAACATCGTCCAGTTGAGCATGCAGAAAAAAACTGTGGCGTCCTAGTTACCAAGGAGAGGGAGACGCAAGAAACTATTTACGAGGGTTTTGTGTTGGATGTTGTTTTTGGGTGCGGGTGGGCGATGACTTAGTTGCAAGGGGATTTCAGACTATAGCTTCATGCAATGGGAAAATAATAAAATGGTATCATCATTTTGTGTGGGAAGTACTGAGTCAATCAACTTGACTCCATTTTTAAACTATATTTATTTATTTGTAGCAATAAGACATGGGTGACAGGGTCTTCGGATAACGTGACATTACGAGTTACAGTGTCAAATGCAGGAGAAAATGCTTACGCCACGAAGCTGGAAGTTACTTTAGCCGATGGTATATTTTTGAGACAGATACCGCCACAGTGCTTGTCCCAAAGCAATGCTTCTTTTTTCGTTTGTAATGTGGACAATCCTTTGAAAAGGGGTCAAAAGGTATACATTTACTAATTTTATCCATACATACATACATACATACATACACCATACACCTGACGAATATAACAAAACATCAAAAGTCTTATTTCTCTGTAACAAATGCGAATTTAAGAATAATTCCTTTTGATATTGACTTATAAGTTAAATTTCTTTTATTGTTTTGATATTCAAAGGTTTCCTATCAATGTTTCACATAAAGTTTCTGTTTTAAGAAAATCATCAATCTTGATCTAGACATGAAAATTGTTGATGATTACATTATGGAAAAGATCGATATAATGTTGAGGGTAAATACAACCAGCAACGTTACAAGAGGCAGTACTGTCGGTTATAACATTTATTCCTTCAAATTGAAAAGGGAAGCTGACATCACAATCTATGGGTGAGTGCTAACATATTTTTTTTTGCTGTAAGAGACCCAGAAACCTGAAATGTATCGTATATTTCATATGAATTGGTGTTTTGCTTTGTCTTCCAAATTTTCAAACACACCATAATCTGACAAAAACTATATAATCAGTTAAATTATTAAATTTCCGGAAATTTCTTTCAAAGGTATAATTTTATAAGTATTGTATTCACACTGAATGAATCTTTTGTAGGACCAGCGAGCAAGAAGTCAATTATTTTGGAAGCGAAAATGAAATTGCAGATATAACACATATTTATAAGGTATTTACTTGCTAGATATGGATCTTATAGCCCAGGAAAATAAGAATATGACTTCAGAATTCTAGCAAAAAGCCAGATTTTTGCATGAATCTTTGTTGTGGTCTTGTAAAACGTAATATCTCGTTTATTTTGCATTCTATGACATTTTTAGTTATTGGGGAAGTTAAATAGTATAAAATTCTCTACAATTTTTTTCGAAAACAGTTTTCGATTTTTCGATTTTTCTTTTTTGAGATAGAACGTGAAAAATGGATAGTGAAATGCAAGTAATAATAACAGTTATTATGTTAAAGAATTATTAAAAATATATAATCTATTTGTATTTATTTACCTGCTTAGCCAATGTATCTTCAATATTTATTGTTTACTTCTTTTTTGTAGGTGGAAAAGATTGGAAGCAGTTCATTGGAAGTCATACAAATCATTCTATGGGTACCTTCTGCTTTAACTTTCTCAAATCGCAAAATAAACTTCATGAAAGTGAAAAAAATAAATGGACTGTTTTCTGGACAAACCTTTGACTGTAGAAGCTATTCTGAACGCCACAATGAAACTACAGACGTACAAGTAGATGATAAAGTTAATATTGATGATAGAACTTTATACCTTGACTGTGTTCATAAAGACGTGATATGTCAGAAGTATATCTGTCAATTTGGGCCATATCGCAAGCAAAAGAATCCAGCGGTTGTTAAGATTCAAATGGTGTTGGATGTTCCAGCATTAAATGGTAAACTTCAAATATCAAAACTGTATCAGAACAAATCTGTACCGGAGGTGAAGCACACTATATTCTTGTCCTATTTTCCTATCAAATCAAAAAAAATGGAGTCAGTTTAATTCACTCAGTACTTTTCACGTATTACGGTGGTACCAGTTTATTATTTTCCCACAACATGAAGTTATAGTCTGAGATCACTTTGCAATCAAATCATCGCCCAATTTAGCCCCCACCCAAAAAAGTAGAAAATGGTTAGGAACCCCTAAAAAGCCTAAAACGCGGTTTGAGCTGTTTTTATATTTTCAGATTTTTTGTTATTGCTGCGCCGCCACTGATACGATTTATAGAAACCATACACGTTTTTCATCCTCGCCACGGTAAAAATACTGTGTCAAAATTTCACTAAAATCAATTCAACAGTTTCCTCGTTACACAATATAGAACGATCTAAAGCAATACTCTCGTATGTTTACATCATAAAAAGTCCTTTGCTTTCTGTAATAGGCAAGGCAATGTTCGGATGGACCTAAAAAAGTTATTTATGTCGCCAGGTCTTCCTTCACACTCACAGGTCAGTGGACAGTCTATTATGAAAGCAACAAATTTTTCAATTTTACGAGCCCTCACCTCCCAACCACCCCAATTTCATCCCTACCCAAAAAAAAAAGTAGAAAATGATCAGGAACCCCTAAACCGCCTAAAAACGAAGTTTCAGCAACATTTATTTTTTTTTTGCTAATTACTCCGCCACCCATGCACCGATTTTCAAAATTATAGGAATATTACCTACTACGACCCCACAGCATACCGCTGCCCAAATTTCATCACAATCCATGCAGCGGTTGCTGAGATTACGAGGCTAGAAAAAAGCGACAGACAGACAGACAGACAGACAGACAGACAGATCGACGGAAATGAGTGACGTGGATTTTCGTTATGTAGACATCATAAAACGTCCAAAAAGCGTATTATCTCAAAATCGAAAATTTTCGCGATCACAATACTCCCCTCACCTATCGGTGTGGGAAGTAAAATATAGAAAATGATCAGGAACCCCTAAAACGCAAAAAACGAAGTTTGAGGAACATTGTTTTGTGTATCCTCATCATTAAAGATCCAAATTGTATTGAGCCTTTGTCCGCTCATCGTAATAGTTTTTTCAAGTCCCTTACAATTCCAAATAATATAAAAAATGTGTCATCTGTTACAGCGTTAGGTATAAATGGCATTATCAATGATAAATATTGAACTTTGCAGGGGTCTTAAGTTCTAAACAATATATCTCTATTGCGAGTATGGGAGCTGTGACAATTGTCAGTCCAAGGGATTTTATTCAGACCAACAACAGGTAGGTATTGTAAATTTGTACATATCGTTATCCCCACATATATCCTACTCTTACAAAAACTCGATATATGTCACATAATAATGCAGCAGAAATTGTCAGTCAGTATAGTATTGTAAACCCTCTCCTCTATGGTTGAAAAACTGATCGTTTTTTACCTTAACATAAACAAATAAAGTGTTTGGTTTTCTATGTCATTTATAAGGTTCTTTCCAACAGCATACTTTGTACCGTCCAATGAACCGTCACGAAACGGATTGTTTGTGGTGCGCATGCGTTGATTTTGGATGGTTTCGTGACCGCACAAACAGGAAGATCTGTTGGAACGGTTCCTTCTCTTATTTCACTGGACTCCTGTCAGTTCTGACAGCTATCAAAAAAAACTAACCCTCGATTCCATTTCAAAAGCCACCGTCAAAAACTAAGACGCTAAGAGCTTTATTAAAATTGATCGGGGCCTGAGTTTTCTGACGATGACTTGGTGTTAGTCTATCAACCACAACGGAAAAATGAAGATTATTTGGGTAATTTAAGCCATGAACAATGGTTGCCACTCACAGCCAGGTATTCATGTAGCTCTATAAACAAAGAACCTGGGTTATGTTTTCCATAAAAATTGCCGAATTTATCACAACATACCATGTATAACATTATTGTTTGATTCCATTTCCATTTTTTGCTTTGGTGAAGTTTCGGCCAACAAACGAGCCAGCCAAACAACAAGCAACAGCAAAAACGAAAGAAGCAAAATCAAATCACAGTCAAGACTCAAGGAAGCAAGAAAACAGAACGCGCATAGAAACGACAATGAAATTGTGCGCCAAGCGGGTGATTTACTTTCTACTGCGCATGTCAGTCCTCACAGTCCTTACTCTGGACCAAGTACCGATTTGACCGTACAGAAACCGTCCCATGAACGGTAACGAAATCTGTTGGAACGCTTTATGGACCATTTCATGAACGGTCACAAAACGTGTTGGAACGCTTTTCACGTTCTGCGCATGTCCGTGACGATACATTGTACAGTATTCAGGCCTGTTGGAAAGAACCTTTAGCACAGCATAATAAATAACCAGCACAATAACTCAAGTTGGCGGAAATTACACTCACATCCCCACTTTTGGATGATTTTTTGTAGGGATGCTAACGATACTTCGATACTTCTGCACTAATGTCGAGTATTTTTGTCATCGATGCTTTTTGAGGCATTCCAAGCTGGTATCGATACTTTTGTATCGGTATAAAAAATAATTATATAATTATTGAGGGGTGTAATCAGTTGCACAAAATGCTCTGTACGAACCAAACTCGCCTATTTGGCTAAAAAATAACGAGTTGGTACCGGTATCGATATTTTCATTTTCGCATCTCTACCCAAACTTCACAGCCGTAAAATCATCCATAAATCCTCCCATGGTCAAATTTTGTGGGTACCATTTTTATATAGGAAGTCCTCAGAGATATTATGCTGGTTGTTTATTATGCTGTGCCTTTAGTTTATATCCCACTCTTGTAAAATCTCGAAATATTACGTAATAACTCAGCAAACATGGTCATTCAGTATGTTGCCTACCGAAAGTAAATCAGATATACAAAAAATCATAATCTGGTCATTTCAGGACTGATTCTACCACCATAGTAGATGTTTTCATGAACGATACCATGCAAACCAAGAAAATTGCTATGTGGATAATCATAGCATCAATCTTAGCTGGATTGGTTATGCTGACAGCTTTGGTTATTATTTTGTACAAGGTGAGTTAGAAACAAGTTAAAAGAATCGACAAAAATGCGGATGTTAGTAATCAAAACTTATTTATTACAGTGCCAATTTTTCGAGAGGAGCAAGAAGCAAGAATTGGAGTATTTGAGAGCAGCAGTAAGTTATTCTATACCTACCTATATTGTTATTATTTTGCATTTCTTATTTTTTCTCGCATGGTTGCGATATTAACAAGTATTGTCGGGCTGTGCCAAGTCAACACCTGACCTATTATTATTCTGAATTCAGAAAGGACCGTACAATGCCGCAGATCTTTAGAATGACGGACTTTTGGAAGGTTCTATGTAACTTTTCATCCAGGCCCAATAGTTGCAGGTGTGGTGTAAAGTATTTGGAGTGAGGCTTGAGACCAACATAATGAGGGGGACAATGACAACTTTGTTTTGTTTCCAGGGTCGTTTTATTTCTATGGCGAGATCTGTGTATTTAGATATCTTCCCAGCGTAGGTGTTTTGAATGTTCATATCACTGGGAATCGCAGTATCTATTAAATAGGTCACTTTGTCTATCTTTGACTGGAAAACTATATCTGGTCTATTTGCTGGTATGGTTTTGTCTGTATGTATTTGAATGTCCCAGTATAGTTTGAATTGATTGTTCTCGAGTACTGAGGTCGGTATGTAGTTACAATATTGATGTTAATGTTAATGTTAATGTTAATCATGTTTATTAGGCAAAGACATAAAAAGTTACAAAAATAGTCTACAGAAGCAGAAAAAAAAGACATCTTTGCTGCAAATAAACGGGAAAAATCCACAGAATGCATAACACTGTACGTGGTTATATGAATGTATAAATAAATAAATATAAAAAAATGAAGTAATGAAATGGTACATTAGTGTCGTGCATGGAACCAGGCAAGCCACTATCATCCCAGGAGACGGTACGTCAGCGACAGCAGCATGCCAGATCAACGCTGATATCGGAACAATTGTCGAGTGGGGATTGGCAAATGGACTACAGTTCAACGTACAAAAAACTCAGGCAACAACACTTACAAAGAAGTCTCACGATGGCTTACCAACCGTGGAAATAGAGGGTCACCCCATAGTCGAGTCACCTTCCGTCAAGCTTTTGGGAATCAACATTAACAATAACATGTCCTAGCACGACCACGTCGTCAGTATTGCTAAAACGGCATCCCAGAAGCTTGGAGTTTTGTTCCGCTGTAGGAAGTTGTATACACCAGAGCAACTGCTGCTACTCTACAAGGCACAGATCCGACCATCGCTGGAGTATTGCTCCCATGTGTGGGGATGCGCTCCGAAGCACTCTCTAAAGCTTCTGGACACTATCCAGAAAAGAGCGCTTAGACTAATCGATACGCCAAACCTCACAAAGGACCTCCACAGCCTGGAACATCGAAGGAGGGTGGCTGACCTATCCCTGTTTTACAGATTCTATCACAGAAGATGTGTCGAGTGAGCTCTCTCAGATAATAACACCACAGGCCGTCCGAACCAGGAAAACTAGAGAAGCTCTGCGAGCTCATCCTTACCAGGTCGAGGTCCTTACTCCCCGAACTAGTCTCCTCCAGCATTCCTTCTTTTGGAAAACTTCGACGCTGTGGAATCAGCTGCCGGAGAATTTGTTTCCCGACGGCTACAACCTGCAGCGTTTCAAATCTAACGTGAACCGATACTTATCCTCTCGCAGCGCTTCTACAGCGCCATAGGCTTTCAGCCTTTGCGGGAGGCTGATCATAAAAAATTATAATAAGATAAACACTTACTTGTCCAACTAAACTTTCTCACCAGCCCGCGTACGATATTTAGATAAGTATGTTTATAGAGTAAAAGTGCAAGAACCTCGACATTTATTTGTTCAATTATTAGTTAACACGCTAGATTGTACATCATCGCATTCTTATCACTTTGTACGCTGTGACTCCGATAGTGCAAACTTTTTGATACCTACGATTTTTTTGTGAATTGTACAGGTAAGTTGTAGATTTTGTTGTTTTATACTTTTGCGCTATTTGTTCATTTTTATAGCATGAAAATTTAAATTTACAACGTCTCACTGATACCCCGCCTAAATGAAGAACGTGCCACTTTTTCTTGGCATTTAAATACAGAAATTATCCATTTTACTTTCCACACCGATAGGTGAGGGGAGTATTGTGATCGCGAAAATTTTCGATTTTGAGATAATACGCTTTTTGGGCGTTTTATGATGTGTACATAACGAAAATCCACGTCAGTCATTTCCGTCGGTCTGTCTGTCTCTCTGTTAGTCTGTCGGTCTGTCGGACTGTCGGTCTGTCGGTCTGTTGGTCTGTCGGTCTGTCGGTCTGTCGGTCTGTCGGTCTGTCGGTCTGTCGGTCTGTCGGTCTGTCGGTCTGTCGGTCTGTCGGTCTGTCGGTCTGTCGGTCTGTCGGTCTGTCGGTCTGTCGGTCTGTCGGTCTGTCGGTCTGTCGGTCTGTCGGTCTGTCGGTCTGTCGGTCTGTCGGTCTGTCGGTCTGTCGGTCTGTCGGTCTGTCGGTCTGTCGGTCTGTCGGTCTGTCGGTCTGTCGGTCTGTCGGTCTGTCTGTGTGTCGGCTGTCGGTCTGTCGGTCTGTCGGTCTGTCGGTCTGTCGGTCTGTCGGTCTGTCGGTCTGTCGGTCTGTCTGTCTGTTGCTTTTTTCTAGCCTCATAATCTCAGCAACCGCTGCATGGATTGTGATGAAATTTGGGCAGCGATATGCTGTGGGGTCCTAGTAGGTAATGTTCCTATAATTTTGAAAATCGGTGCATGGGCGGCGGAGTAATCAGCAAAAAACGAAGAATTTCAAATGTGCCTCAAACTTCGTTTTAGGCGTTTTAGGGGATTCCTGATCATTTTCTACTTTTTTGGGTGGAGGTGAAATTGGTGTGGTTGGGGGGTGGGGGGTTGTAAAACTGAAAAATTTGTTGCTTTCATAATAGACTGTCCACTGACCTGTGAAGGAAGACCTAGCGACATAAATGACATTTTTAGGTCCATCCGAACATTGCCTTGCCTATTACAGAAATCAAAGGAATTTTTTCTGGTGTAAAAATACGAGAGTATTGCTTCAGATAGTTCTATATTGTGCAACGAGGAAACTGTTGAATTGATTTTAATGAAATTTTGACACAGTATTACTATCGTGGCGAGCATGGAAAACGCGTATGGTTTTTATACATCGCGCCAGTGACGGCGCAGAGATAATAAAAAAACTAAAAATATAAAAACAGCTCAAACTTCGTTTCTAAGCGTTTTAGAGGTTCTTGATCATTTTCTGCTTTTTTGGGTGGGGGTAAAATTGGGGTTGGTGTGGGGGGGAGTTGAAAAACTGAAAAATTTCTTATACTCATAATAGGCTGTCCACTAACCTGTGAAGGAAGATAGCGACACAAATCACCTTTTTAGGTCCATCCGAACATTGCCTAGCCTATTACGGAAACTAAGGGACTTATTTTCGGTATACATACGAGAAATCATTGCCTTAAATCGTTTTCTATTTTGTAACGTGGACACTATTAAATTGATTCTAATGAAATTTTGACACAGTATTATTACCGTGGTGAGGATGGAAAACGCGTATGTTTGTTTAAAATCGTGTCAGTGGCAGCGTAGCAATAATCAAAAAACTAAAAGTATGAAAACAACTCAAACTTGTCTTTTAGATGTTTTAGGGGTTCCTGATCATTTCCTACCTGTTTTTTGGGTGGGGGTGAAATTGGGGTGGTTGGGGGTTGTAAAACCGAAAAGTTTGTAGTATCGATACTAAGCTGTCCATTGATCTGTGAAGGAAAGACCTAGCGGCATAAGACAATTTTCAGGGGGGGGGGGCTGGCGATTATTTGGTTCCAAGGCATCTCAGACTAAAGCTTCATGCTATAATAAATTGGTATCGGCGTAATGTGTGGGAAGTACTGAGTCAATCAACTTGACTTCATTTTTTCTATTGATCGACATATTTGTAACAATATTCTGTAATACAGTTGAAAATAATTCTTATCCCAGTTTTTTTAGTAGAAAATGCTTCTTCAGATTTTGGGATAAATTAATGCAAGAGGTTTTAACTCGTTTCGGCGTTTATTTTACGCCTTCTTCAGGGCTAAAAAACATAAGAAGACGAAAATTTATAAGTAAAAAAGATAAAGTGCCAGAACGGTTGTCTAACAAACAAATTTAAAAAAAAAATAGACATAAAGTTACAAATAAAATTTAAAAGATTTTAACATTTAAAAAAAAACTCGGCAAAAAGTTCAAATAAGAGACCGGTACATTGCATAAAAGTATAAAAAAGTTAAAAATGTAATACAGATTTCCATTCAAATGTTAAAATACACTAAAATGTAAATGTAAAGGTAAGGATGTAAGCTTTACCCTCAAATAAGGTTTCGAAACACAAAACCTTACTTAAGGCACCGTACATTAACAAAGACAATTAGGGTCACTCTAAGCTCCGTCCCCAATGTGGTTTTTCCAGCTGTGCTCTCGGATACTACGCAAGCTGGCGGATTCTGGCGCCCGGCGATCTCGAGCAGTAGCCGAACGCTAACAGCTGTGGTTTACAGGGTCAGTCCACCTAACACCACCTAACACGCGATACGGTGCATGGGATACAATCTGTCGGATCTACCGGGGTGCCTAAATAAGTAGTGTTTGTGTGTTATTGAGCGTTTTGCGCGTATTCCGCAAAAAGTGCCGGCGACATGCTCTGTATATGGCCCCATTGTCTTTTATATTTTATATTTGTGCCTACTTATTCCCATTGATTTTTAAAATATCTGTTTTTAATACTTTAATTTTATCATTGACTTGATTCTTAAGTTGTTTAAAGTCATTTTCCAAATTCGTGTTTTCCGGTTCTTTAACTTTTTGTTTATAAATTTTGACTTGGTTTTCAATCATTTCGAGAATTTCTTGATTTATCCAGTCGTTATTTTCACGTATCTTATACGTCTTTTTGAATTCCGAATCTTTTTTACAAGAAGTGATTAAGTCAATTAGTTCCTGAAATGATTGAACTTCTGTAGTTTCAATATTCTTTTCAAATTTTGAGATGAATTTTTTATTACCTATTCTGTTTACTTCTTTTCTATATTTTGTCGCAAGTTCTTTTATGTTTACACCTAAGGTTATTGACAACAAATTATGAATGATCAGACTGTTACTGTTACTTACTACTTGAATCGTACATTTCAAATTACTACATCTATCTGACAAAAGATAGATACTCCTTGAGCTATTTGCCACCCCAGTAGCTGCATCTGCAGTTATTGTGTTGAATGATTTATTGAATAATAAATTATACTCTATCTATACTATAGAATTCATTTCTATTGACCCCCGTATAAGTAAAGTGAACGTCGACCGTTGACGTCGACCATATCGCACAGTCGGATTTCCTGTAAGTAAACGAGTCCGCACGAAGGGAACCCCTCTCAAATCGAGGCGGCTCGCATTTGTGAGACTCACATCAAAGTCGGCACGGCGAGTGACCCTACTTGTCTTTGTTAATGTACGGTGCTTAAGGGACCCTCGAGTATTAAGGGACCCTTAAGTACGGACTATGAATACGACCCGAAGTCGGCATATCTCAATGTTATTTTTTTAGTTTTCAGTTTTTTTAAATGCCACCTCTTCCGGAATGGATCCTTACAGAGCTAGAGGCCTTACTCGATGAACTTCAACTCAAAAACAGATCCATTACTTTACAATCAGGCTCAAAGAAAGGCGACAACTATCTAGGTGTCATCACAAAAGCTGATATAACAGATAACACCACAAACGAAACCTTAAGTCTTATTGTGAAATTCGCTCCTCAACTTGAAGATTTCAGGAAATATGTAAACATTCCACAGTTGTACAAAAGAGAAGTTGACTTTTATGAACGCATTTTCAAGGAATTGATATCACTGCAGGTGGAAAAGAAAGTTGAACCTGTTTTTCACCCATTTCCAAAACTTTACAAATGTTCCTTGAAGGTACCTTATGAGTATCTGATCATGGAAAATATGTTTCACTTGGGTTACGTCATGAGAAATAGACAAGATACTTTGGATTTGGCCCATTGTTTGCTAGTGATGACAAACTATGGAAGATTTCACGCATTGGCATTGGCCCTGAAACATCACAGACCTGACACCTATAGAAAATTGAGAGATACCGTGAAAATATCGTATTTTGCCTGTGTGCCTCAAGATAAGATGAGTGAGACCGTTGAACGTTGTTGCAAAGGCGTTATAAAAAATTTGGATGCAGCTGAAGAGTCTGAGTTGATAAGAAAGCTTGAAAGTTTTGCAAGCTATCCATTGAATGGTTTGGTAGAAGATTTGAGTCCGGAAAAAGCTGGAGAATATGCTGTCTTTTGTCACGGTGACAGTTGGACTAATAATTTTCTGTTTGCTTACCAGGTATCGTATAGAACTCTGTCAGTCTGTAACTTGAAAACTAGACTCTTTAGAACACATGGCATCCCAGGTAGAGGAAGACGTTACAAATGACGTGAATATGACTTTAAAATGACCCCTAATGTCTCGTACAAATTACGTCATACCTCATACGTTAATTTCAGGTATCTGCTAACAGCTTTTGATCTGACATATGGAGGGAGATTTGAATTTGAGCTCACGACAAGAATGTTTTATGTTTTGCAAGAAACCTCGCAATATATTTAGAAAAACGTGAAAAGTATAACAAATTGAAATCTATGTTAGAACGTGCTTTTATCATGACACTTCGGAGAAAAAGATAGAGAAAATGATTTTTTGTAATGTCGAGCTGAATATACAGGGTGAGTTTTTAGTACCGGCTCGGTCGATAACTCCACTACTGTAGAAGATAGCGGAAAAAGTTGTGTATAAAAGTTGTAGCCACGGATATGGTCCTAGCTCTGAAAATATTTTGATTTATACAAGGTGATCCATAACTACGTGGTGATGCAAACATGGATTTTTTTAAATGCATGAGACACCCTATATATTATTCCATATTCAGATTCTACTAAAGATTTCCGGTCTTTCATTATAGGGTATTGTTACATTATACGGGGTATTTCAAAAGTTATGACCATTTTTTAATCCAAATCGCTGTCAAATGAACGTACTGTATATCAAAAAGTGTTGAATCAAAAATCAGTTCTTTTAAACGGATGAATAAAAAATATTCTCTAGTTTTAAAATCGGCTATAAAAAATCCCGCGACGCATATTCGTATACAGGGTGATGTAGAATGCAAAATCTAGGTTTTCTCTCTTTTCTTAAATGTAACCCATACTATTTTATTATACCAAAGAATTGCCGTTAATATGCTCTTTCATCTTCGTATAGCACTTGTTATGACTGCATTCATTCGTTTCAGAGATATTTCGATTTTTCTACAAATTTTAAATATACCTTCTATTTGTTCACTAAAATTTAGTTATTTTGAGAAATACTATCAAATTTTATTTTTGCTTAACTAACAACAAATATAAGACCACAATAGTACTTGATCAAGTCAAAACACTGAATTAACGAGATAATATAGGTAAAGTGTGCTGAGGAAACAATTTTATAGACGTCATGCATAATTATCAAGCAGATCTATCAGGTAGGCTATGAAATATTAAACGACACGGTCCAAATAAAACGATTCTTCAATCTTTCAAACGCATTGGAGTGCCTCCGTTCTGGATATTGCTATTCATGGTTGATATATTCTAGAGGCAAGTAGACCATTTCTCAAAGATTCTCCTAAACACCCTCAATGTAAAAATTAATGTTTAAAGCTGGTTTTTCACACAGTACGGAAATATTGAGCAGGTTATGAAAACTGTCAATTTTTCAAAGCCTACCTGATAAATCTGCTCGATAATTATGCATCACGCCTACAAAATTGTTTACTGGGCATACTTGACTTTATTATCTCGATGATTTAGGGTTTTGACTCCATCAAATATCAAATAGTATCATGACCTTATAGTTTAGTTATGCGTTAAATAAAAAAACAAATTAGATGTACTTTCTCAAAATAAGTAAATTTCAATACACAAATACATAGCTGTACTTTAAATGTACCGAAAAATCGAAATATCTCGGAAACTGATGGACGTAGCCACTACAAGTGCTATACAATATATACAATATGAAGGAGCATATTAAAAGCAATTCTTTGAGATCATAAAATATTGGGGGTTACATTTAAAAAAAATAAAATCTGGATTTTGCATTCTACACCACCCTGTATATGAATATGCGTCACGGGCTTTTTTATAGCCGATTTCAAAACTAGAGGATATTTTTAATCTTTTCATGTAAGAAAATAATTTTTAATTCATTACTTTTTGATATACAGTACGTTCATTTAACCGCGATTTGGATATAAAAATGGTCATAATTTTTGAAACAACCCGTATAACGTAACAGTAACCTATATTGAAAGAACGGAAATCATTAGTAGAATCTGAATATGGAATAATATATGGGGTGTATCATTTAAAAAAATGCATGTTTGCATCCCCACGTAGTTATGGTACAATTAGAAATATTTTCTGAGTAAGGAGCATATCCGTGGCTACAACTTTTGTATACAACTTTTTTCGCTATCTTTGACAGTAGTGGAGTTATTGACCGAGCCGGTATTAAAAACTCACCCTGTAGATATGTATATACATGTACATTAAAAAACAGAGTTTAAAAAATATGAGTTAAAAGCTATGGGATATATCAATATTTTAAATGAGTACATGAAACTGTCAAAATATGTAGAATGATAAAATAACTTGAAAAGAACGTCAATATATTCGATACGTTAGTTAAGCGTCATTTAGTAGACGTCAGTTTTTGGTCCTCTGACGTCCTTTGACGAATTATCACTACATAATGACGACAATCTGACGTGCGTCTGCTACATGGGATGTTTGTATGAACTGTACTACTTAAATATGGTTTCTAAATGTTTATAGTTTTAGGACCAGTCTCAGCCAAGTAAACCTACCGAAATATGTATCTTAGATTACCAGCTAGGATGTTGTGCTTCCCCAGCTGTAGATTTGAGCTACTTTCTGTTCGTTGGTACAGATAAACAGATGAGAGCAGATAATTTGGATTTGCTACTTCATACTTACCATACCTCGTTGGTATCTTTCTTAGGTAATTACTGTCATAAACTTTAATATGCTGCAGAAGAATCAAGATAAAATATTATGCCTTTGGACTGTACTGCTACCTTCTGGTATCTTTGGTATCTATTTTTCTGCTGGACGTATAACTTTATTATACTCGGCGATACCGATTTTCTTATAGACGTTTTTCTAAGTTTTGAAAGTATGGCTTAGGTTCTCAAGAATATGGTAAATTTTAATGCTTCCAAGACCCAGTATTGTACGCTATCAAACAAGAAGTGCTCAAGCCAACACCCGGTTCTAATGAACAATCAGGCTCTGCTATGGGGTCACTCATTCAAGCTGTTAGAAGTCGACATTACAGAAAATCTGATCTGGCACAAACACGTTGCGTCAATTGCAACAGCTGCTGGTAAGAAGCTTGGGTACCTATTTAGAGCCAGAAAGTATTTCTCACCATGTAACCTCCTCACGCTATACAGGGCGTCCAGTTAGTGGGTAATTCTTCGATATCTCGCAAAGTATACCCGACAAAAGAAAATGTCAAATACAAAAGTTATTTGGTTGCTTAAGGCGCATATTCTAAAAATATTTTTAAATATACAGGGTGTCGCGGGAAAGTAGGATAGTGACCAACTTAATTTTTTTTATATAGAACTATAACTTTTTTTTTAATTCTTTTAGTTTCCATCATTGATCTCTATTCAACCTTAAAATATTTTTGGGATCGGTTGCGACGTTGCCAAGTTATAATTTATTTTCTATTAATTTCCGGATTTGCGAGGTTGCAAGTAATACGTCCAAATTGATGTATTCCTTTAACTTTTCTCAATAATATTATACAGCGGCTTACTTGAATATTGGTGGATATTATTTTGGATGCTACCAGCAATTATCTACAGGGTGTTTTTGGCAGAATTTTAAATTACGGCAATTTGAAGGTCATTTTACTTTGTTTTTTTAAATGTAACACCCTATATTTTTTATTTTAAATGGAAATATCTACTAATACCCTATCTCGCCTTGTAATATTTTTTTCCGCGTTTGCGACGTTGCCAAGTTATAAATTATTTCTCCAAATTTTTAAACAAATATCCCCGATTTTAATTTATTTTAAATAGAATCCTCTACTTATTTTTATTGCAATGAATTGCGCGTGTCGAATTTAGTAAGATCTCACAATTTCAAAATTTTGTTTTTATTAATTACTGAGATACGGCAACACCGCTTTTTCAGTAAATGGTACCGGAACGCTTAAATATTTCCAAAACCGCCACAGCTGAAGAGGTGAAATTCAATACTTGGGGGTTTTTGAACATACAGAATTCAAAAACGCTAACAGCAGTGTTGTCAGATTTACCACTTTTACGTTAGACTTCATAAATAGGGCATTCCATTCAAAATTATATAAAAAAATAACTATTTTTGGGGGCGGGTAGGCTATGATTTGGTAACAAGGGGATCTCAGGGTATAGCTTGATGCCCTGAGAAAGTAAAAAACTGGTAGTACTGAGTCAATTAACTTGACTTTATTTTTTTTTAGATGAGCTTGACACACCGATAGAATTCTCCTACGAGACACTCCTATCACATCTACAACAATTCTCGAAGTACGGCCTGATGATGTCATTGATCGTGGTACCACTGATCATGACCAAAGATGAGGATGCTCCCGATTGGAACACGGGATTGGGAAAACCGGATGGTACCGCACAGTACAACGTCTGTACGGCGAAGAAAATGCAAGAAGATGCTGTGGCGACCAGACTGTGTGACATAGTTAGGGATTTTGATCGACGTGGTTATTTTGATTCTTGTACGATGTGAATTCCTTGATACTTTATTCATTTGTTTCTTTTGTATACTACTCGCAAATGAAATCCGAACCCCTAGAAAACAGCGGCGTAGCTTCCATTGACGCGAATCATGCGTCGCATCCCTTCAAATGACTGTAATACGTTTTCATAAAAAAGAGTGACTAAGCTCTCCTATAATAAATTAAAATTGTTGGTAATGATTTTACGACCCTTCTTATAGATTTATTACTGCCTTTTTTTATTGGACCCTATCATCCAATAAAAAAAGGCAGTAATAAATTAAAATTCTGAGAAAATTTATTCAAATAATGAAAACCAATTATGAACGTATGTATTGGTCAAGCTCTATACAGGATTATTCACGTTATTCGACACTGAGCATTATGGCTAAAGTATTTGATAAAAAAGAAAATAATAATTTCGGATGGATAGAGACCCTTAAAGGCTACATTTTAAAAATATTTTTATGTTATACAGGGTGTCCCAAAAGCACGAAATGTATCAAAGTTATGTTTTTTTAAATGGAACACCCCGTATATTATTGCATATTCAGATTCCTTGGTGAAATCTATTGTGACTTTATGTATCATACTTGGGACTTAAAGCGAACCGTTAAGGTGTAAATCATCATTTTCGGTATAAGTCGACATCAGGAAAAAATTGAATATCGCAGAGATTATAAAATTTGGAAGGCTGTGACTTTGCTGTATTACTAAGCATAAAATGCGCCAGCTTTGGTGAGACCGTCAAATTTAAATTACGTTTATGCTTGGAGAAATCGGTCGATTGATTAAGGAAACTTCGATCAGCGATAACTTGATTTTTTCAAATGGGAATACCTAATTTTCTTTATACGGTTAAACGAAGAATTTGATAACCTTTCTAATGGTATAAGATTGTGAATATCAATCTCTGGTAGTTTTCATTTAATTTTAAATTTTCAAACAAATCGGCGATTTTCAATTTTCCTACCTATAAGCAACGTAGCAGGCCATGAAATATAAACAAAAACCTGTTCAGGTAGAAGAAAACAGCTAACTGAGCTGAAAAATACACACGAACTAGACCAAAGGGGCAAGATTATGAAGAAACAACGGCGGTAACATATCTTTGGTCAAAGAGAAGCTGGAGTATGGCAGAAATGGATTTTTTCACGGCCTACTAGCTACTATAATGTACTAGAGATTGGCAATTTCCAAAACCATTAAAAATTTTGAAATAAAATAAAACTGCTAGAGAATGTTGTAAGCAGTTTATTATTTTCATAATAAAATTTCACATTTAATGATATAAAAAAGGATGCAATTCTGTCAAAACTCAAGTTCCTCTGACTGGAGTTCTGAAAATTCTTCAGTACCTATTAGCATGATCGCAAAAAATGAAAAATGAGTTAAAATTTGTTCATATTATAAAACATAACTTAAATGGCAGAAAATTTAAATCTGATCTGTCAGTATTCCTTTTTTGCAACATTGCTAACAGATATTGAAAAATAGAAGGGCTCCAGTCAGGGGTATCGACATCGACGCAAATTAGTACTTTTTTACACCATATTACATATGATTGATACTTGTGTGCTGGAGCAACAGTCGTTGGTTGTTTCTGTTTCATATCAGGGTTTTTAATTGTCTTCGAAATTTTTTACCTCTAGTAAATTGCGGTAGCCAGTAGACTATAAAAAATATCTATTACTTCTCTTTGACCTTAGAGATGTTATCGTAGTTGTTTCTGGGAGAGTTGATTTATTGTAAGGAATTTTTATAATCTTCTCCCTTTCGTCTAGTTAGTGTGTATTTGTCAGTTAAGTTAGTTGTTTTCTTCTACCTGAACAGATTTTTGTTTATATTCCATGGCCTGCTACGTTGCTTATGGGTAGGAAAATAGAAAATCGCCGATTTGTTTGAAAATTTAAAATTAAATGAAAGCTACCAGAGATTGATATTCACAATCTTATATCATTAGAAAGGTTATCAAATTCTTCGTTTCACCGTATAAAAAAAATTGGTATTCCCATTTGAAAAAATCAAGTTTTCGCTGATCGAAGTTTCCTTAATTAATCGACCGATTTCTCCAAGCATAAACGTAATTTAAATATGACAGCCTCATCAAAGTTGACACATTTTATGCTTAGTAATACGGCAAAGTCACAGCCTTACATACAGGGTGAGTCAAGCTCAACGCCTCGGACTCTTGTGACCAAACGATACCACTTTTCGAAAAATAGACTTTGCGAGTTTATGTAGGTCAATTTGGACTAAATTTTAAAAATAATGACTTTTATACAGGGTGTCTAATAAAAGCGTGACATATCAAAGTTATGTTTTTTTAAATGGAACACCCCGTATATTATTGCATATTTAGATTCCTAGGTGCATTTTAGTGTGACTTTATGTATCACACATGGGACTTTAAGCGAACCGTTTAGGTGCAAATCACAATTTTGGGTATAGGTAGATGTCAGAAAAAAATTGAATATCGCAGCTATTATAAATCTTAGAGGGCTGTGACTTTGCCGTGTTACTAAGCATGAAATGTGTCAGCTTACGTTAGACGGTCGAGTTCGAATTACATTTGTGCTTGGAGAAATCGGTAGATCAATTAAGGAAACTTCAATCAAAGGTAACTTGATTTTTTCAAATGGGAATGCATAATTTTCTTTATACGATCAAATGTGCAATTTGATAAGCTTTCTAATGATATGCGGTTGTAAGTATCAATCTCTAGTAGTTTTGATTTAATTTCAAATTTTCAGTAAAACCGGTATTTTTCAATTTTCCTACCTATAAGCAACTTAGCAAGCCATGAAATATAAACAAAAAGCTGTTCAGATGGAACAAAACAACTAACTTAGCAGATAGTTACGGATGAACTAGAGTAAAGGGACAAAGTTATAAAAATGGCTCACAACAAGTCAATTCTAACCAGAAATAGCAGACATAACACATCTAAGGTCAAAAAGCAGCTGGAGTACGACAGAAATGGGTATTTTTCACAGCATACCGGCTACTACAATATTCTAAAGATTGACGATTCACAAAGCCATTGTGAATTTTGAAATGAAAGGAAATCTACCACGTACTGTTGCTGGCAGTTTAATAACTTCAGAATAAAATTTCACACTTCATGATTTAAAAAAATAGTAACCGATACCTCTGACTGGAGTTCTGCAAATTCTTCAATACTCATAAGCAAGATCGTCGAAAATGAAGAATAAATTAAAAATCTGCTCAAATTATTAAACATAATTTACCTGGCAGAAAATTAAAATATGATTTGTCAGTATTTTTTTTGCGACCTTGCTAATTAATAGATACTGAAAAATTTAAAGGACGACAGTGAGAGGTATCATTACTTTTGACTTTGACGGAAATGACTACTGTTTTATACCATTAAATGTGAAATTGCTTCTGAAGACATTAGACTGACGGCAACGATCGCTGAAAGTTTTGCTTTCATTTCCATTTCCATTGTGTTCAGTGATTTTGGAAATTTTTAATCTCTAGTACATTGTAGTCGCTAGTAGGCTGTAAAAATTACCCATTTCTGTCGTTCTCCAGCTTCTCTTTAACTTTAGACATGTTACCGCCGTTGTTTCTGGTTAGAGTTGATTTGTTGTAGGGACTTTTTATAATCTTGTTCTTTTACTCTAGTTCTGCCGGATATTTTTGCTAAGTTAGCTGTTTTCTTCCATCTGAATACGATTTTGTTTATATTTCATGGCCTGCTAGTTTGTTTATAGGTAGGGAAATTGAAAAACACTGATTTAATTGAAATCTCGAAATTTAATAAAAACTACCATAGATTGATATTCACAACCTGATATAATTAGAAAGCCTATCAAATTGCACATTTGATCGTATAAAAAATTATGCATTCGCATTTGAAAAAATCAAGTTACCTTTGATTGAAGTTTCCTTAATTGATCTAATGATTTCTCCAAGTACAAATGTAATTCGAACTCGACCGTCTAATGTAGGCTGACACACTTCATGCCTAGTAACACGGCAAAGTCACAGCTCTCTAAGATTTATAATAGCTGCGACATTCAATTTTTTTCTGACATCTACCTATACCCAAAATTGTGATTTGCACCTAAACGGTTCGCTTAAAGTCCCATGTGTGATACATAAAGTCACACTAAAATGCACCTAGGAATCTAAATGTGCAATAATATACGGGGTGTTCCATTTAAAAAAACATAACTTTGATATGTCACGCTTTTAATAGACACCCTGTATAAAAGTCATTATTTTTAAAATGTAGTCCAAATCGACCTACATACACTTGCAAAGTCGATTTTTCGAAAAGTGGTATCGTTTGGTCACAAGAGTCCGAGGCGTTGAGCTTGACTCACCCTGTATTTTATAATTTCTGCGATATTCAATTTTTTCCTGATATCCACTTATACCGAAAATGGTGATTTACACCTAAACGGTTCGCTTTAGGTGTAAATCACCATTTACATAAACATAAATATATACATAAAATTACACTAGAATTGACCAAGGAATCTGATTATGCAATAATATTCAGGGTGTTCCATTTGAAAAAAAAATAACTTTGATATGTCAACTCGGCATATATAAACCCACATAGTTATTTTCCTGAAAACATTATAGGTTTTGTGGTGTGGTATTCACGTCACGAATTGAAAAGTGTATATTGGGAAATAAAATATTTTGAAAGAAAAACTTATAAATTTATCCACAGTGCATTTTGAATTTTGTTTTTCTTGTGAATTATAATAAAAATTTCGTATAGATTTCAGTTTTTTATTTTATACACTATAAATATATTGGAATTTAAATAGATTTATTCATTTATTTTAAGTCCTTAATAAAACCTTAACTATCTCCTATGCGCTATCGTATTTATAAGTAGATTTTTTGGTATTAATTTGACACTTATTACACTTAATTTGACACTATTACGAAAACAAATTAAGATTTTAGTTAAAATATGTTCCGCATTTAGTTTTCAACTATTGTCAAATCAATTCCGAAAATTCTACTTAAAACAGTTATAGCTAGGCAAAGCCTAAATACCACAGTACCGCGGCTGCTGTTACGATGTTAGAATACTGGAAATTTTCAATGCTGAACGGAATACCTGCAAAATAGTGGAAGTTCACCGACCGCACTGCTCTGAGAAAATGGCTGGAGGTGGCGCATTAAGGTTGGGTCATCGTGCTTACATTTATCTTATGGTTTCAGATTGAACAGGCTGAGAAGTTGCTCATTAATGAAGATCGCGAGTATATTGAGAGAAGAATCGAAGAAATATTACAAAGAGCAGATGAGAAGAAATGTGACTAACTGAACTTTAGAACGGAACAAGCTACAATTTTGGTGCAGCGGGTAGGAAAATATGGAGCTGTGTTAGTGAAGTTGTGATATTTGATAAGCGAAAGTATACAATATACATTGCTAAAGAAGTAACAGCAGGGAGACGCTAAATTCGTCTTTTCAAGTGTCAATTTATTAATATATACACTTAAGTCATATTTACATGTGCTTCAATCATTTTTTATACCTTTATCTGTTGACAATAAATGTTTTAAAAAAATTACTATACCGTATTAACAGCCAAGCTAGACCAAATGAAAACAAGCCCGCGTGCGTGATCGGCTCGTGTCGGTGGCGTCCCTAATAGTCAAGTAGATTATGTGTAAATTGTGTGTTATTAGGTCTGTTTTTACAGAGAATCACAAACCAGTCAGAGCCAATCAGTATTCGCCATTGCAGTTGTCAAACTATTTCTGACTAGTACTGGCCAATCAAATTGACGCTGACTAGTTTGTGATTGCTGTAAAAACAGACCTATAATCTGGCAAGTCAAAATCTCCAAGGCTGACTGGAAAGTAGATCCAAATATGCAACGTCAAGTGTTAATTGCCTAAATGATCATTTCAAACTGGCAACTGTCTACTTTTGAGATGCAATAGGCTCATAGGGCAACTCTTTTAAATAGTCATATAAAATTTCATAAATGCACTGGACTAAAGCTGGCGCGTTCGCAGACGTTAGCGGACAGTAACCACGCGAATGTTGCATGCGACTGTTTATTTGATTCAATCTTGGGATTGAATATACTGTAGTTCATTGTTCAATGAGGTAGATTCATGAACTTTAGATGAAAAATATCACATTCGTGCCACAAAATACCTTTTTCTGTATCTACTGTGCAAAATTTCCGAAATAAATGCTACTGAGCTAACAAAACATCCCAAAATCAACATACAAAACGCCATCATGACTTCTCCTAAGCCCATTGGTTGATTGGGCGTAACTTTCTGCTCTTTTTTATGAACTTCCACCAATAATCAACGAAACCTCCTTCTTTAAACCGAATAACAATGTCGTTGAACTTGTCCAAATAAGCCCACCCTTTGGGAACCATATGCACCAAATGGCACGTCATCAGATTCTCCTTGATTTTATGGTAACACTTTTTACCAATTTTAGTCGCTTGTTTCAACTTCAATTCTCCACACCTAGCTAAGGTTGATATGTTTTTGTACCTGCACAAGTAGGTGAGAGTGTCATGACGTTCCATTTGATCGGTAAAATTTCGTTTCTTGCTTCGCAGCTTTTTAATTATAGAAGAATTATCATAATCCAGAACTCTTAGTGATGAGAAAATTTGAAAAGAGGTTTTTTCAAACTCCTCAAGATTTCTAATTTCGCGATAGTACGATATCGTACTGAAAGACTGTATGAGGTTGCCTTGAAATGCGTTGTTTATTATCAACGCGAATACCAAGCAAACTAAAATAACTATCCTTTGACTGTGGCTGTTCCTCATCTTTACCGAAGTTCCTAACAACATTGCTAGCGTTTCAAAGCAAACCTGCCATCTGTCACGGGTCTTTTCCTTCTTCAAATCCACCCTGTCAAAAGTAAACCGTATCATCATACACAGCATGTAGACACCCCCAATAGCTATCCACGATTTAGGACTGAAGCATTTGAATATCAGTAAGTACTGCGGAATTTGGGGCGCTTTTGGAATTATTACACATATGAAATCACTGTACATTGGATGAGTATGTTCCAAAGCACCGTTTGTTCCAAGTTTCTGCAAAAACATTGTGTTAGCTACCAATTGGGATCGCCCGTAGAAAACATCTCCGATAGCCCCCGTAGCGATGCATTTGGAGTATGTGCCAAATTTCTTGTTTTTGACGAGGGAAAATGACCCGGTGATGTTCATTTTCTGGATCCAAGTCTTCAAAAATACGCCGTCTATTCCCGTAAATTCTCCTGGAGTGCTCAGCACTAAGGCGAGGCTACGAGGGAAGTAAGAAATGTTCACCGCGTAACCACCACGCAGGTCGTCCAGGGCATTTAGCGTCAAAGGATTGGAAGATACGTCCTTCAATTTGAATTTTTTAAGAGCCCCGTTCTATTGGAGTTCCCTAAAAATGATAAAACCGGAATAGAATCTAAAAGCAAGTCAAGTAATGGTCTGTGCGACCTTAGCTCCCGAGTAATGGTATTCCACAGTAAGCCTTGTTAAGTGTGACAAATCAGGAACCAGACAAGGAAAAAGGGAAGAGAAATAAACAAGGATGAGATCAGAGGTCCGAATATATGTTTAAAAAGAATTGCAAAAGCATTCCAAAGAAGAATTTTACCACACTTGTAGGTTCAATCCAATCTTTTGTAAGACTGATTTGTTCTAGCATGCGATCCCTACTTTACCTATTGGTGTCTGGTGGTCTGGTGTCTGGTGGCTACTTTACAAAACTTTTTCTATATATACTATACAAAATCTCTGAAACAAAGACTACTGAGCTAACAAAACATCCCACAATCAACATACAAAACGCCATCATGACTTCTTCTAAGCCCATTGGTCGATTGGGTGTCGCTTTCTGCTCCTTTTTATGAACTTTGACCTTTCTGCTATTGTCCCACCAATAATCAACGAAACCGCCTTCTTTAAACCGATCAACAATGTCGTTGAACTTGTTCAAATACGGCCACCCTTTGGGCACCATATGCACCAAGTGGTACGTCATCAGATTCTCCTTGATTTTATGGTAACACTTTTTACCACCTTTAGTCGCTTGTTTCAACTTCAATTCTCCACACCTAGCTAAGGTTGATATGTTTTTGTACCTGCACAAGTAGGTGAGAGTGTCATGACGTTCCATTTGATCGGTGAAATTTCGTTTCTTGCTTCGCAGCTTTTTGATTATAGAAGAATTATCATAATCCAGAACTCTTAGTGATGAGAAAATTTGAAAAGAGGTTTTTTCAAACTCCTCCAGATTGGTAATTTCGCGATAGTACGATATCGTACTGAAAGACTGTATGAGGTTGCCTTGGAATGCATTGTTTATTATCAACGCGAATACCAAGCAAGCTAGTATAACTATCCTTTGACTGTGGCTGTTTTTCATCTTTACCGAAGATCCTAACAACATTGCTAGCGTTTCAAAGCAAACCTGCCATCTGTCACGGGTCTTTTCCTTCTTCAAATCCACCCTGTCAAAAGTAAACCGTATCATCATACACAGCATGTAGACACCCCCAATAGCTATCCACGATTTAGGACTGAAGCATTTGAATATCAGTAAATACTGCGGTATTTGGGGCGCTTTTGGAATTATCACACATATAAAATCGCTGTACATTGGATGAGTATGTTCCAAAACACCGTTTGTTCCAAGTTTCTGCAAAAACATTGTGTTGGCTACCAATTGGGATCGACCGTAAAAAACATCTCCGATAGCCCCCGTAGCGATGCCTTTGGAGTATGTGCCAAATTTCTGGTTCCTTACGAGGGAAAATGACCCGGTGATGTTCATTTTCTGGATCCAGGTCTTCAAAAATATGCCGTCTATTCCCGAAAAATCTCCTGGAGTGCTCACCACTAAGGTGGGGCTACGAGGGAAGTAAGAAATGTTCACTGTATAGCCCTGCAGGTCGTCCAGGGTATTTAGCGTCAAAGGATTGGCAGAGACGTCATTCAACTTGAATTTCTTAGTGGCGCCATACTTTTGTGGTTCTCTAAAAAGAGATAGAACAGGGGTAGAATCTAAAAAAACGTTCAAGTCATGATCTATTCAAAATTATAAAACAAAATCTACCTGACCGAAAATTAAAATCTCATTGGTCAATATTCTTATTTGTGATCTTGCTAATCGATACTGAAAAAATTGAAGGTGTCATTGCTTTTGCAACAACTGTTGATAGTTTCTCTTTCATTTCAAAGGTTTTAATGGTTTTGGAAATGTTTTAACTCTAGTGCATTGCAATACCTAGCAAGCTGTGAAGAGTATCAATTTCCGTCGTACTCCAACTTCTCTCTTGACCTTAGATATGTTACCACCGTAGTTTCAGGTTAGGGTTGATTTGTTGTAAGGAATTTTTATAACCTTGTCCTTTTACTCTAGTTCGCCTGTATCTCTCTACTAAGTTAGTTGTTTCCTCCATCTGAACAGGTTTTTGTTTATACATATTTCAAGGCCTGCTAGGTTACTTATATGTAGGAAAATTGAATAACACGGATTTGACTGAAACTTTGAAACTAAATGAAAACTACCAGAGATTGATATTCACAATCTTATATCATCTATCAAATCATTACAACGGCTATCAAATTTTGCATTTGATCGTATTAGAAAAATTAGGCATTTCCATTAGAAAAAAATCAAGCTATCTCCAACTAAAGTTTCCTTAATTAATCGATCGATTTCTCCAAGCACAAAAATAATTCAAATTTCATCGTCTAATCTAAGTTGACTCATTTCATGTTTAGTCTTACGGCAAAGTCACAGCCTTCTAAGTTTTATAATCGCTGCGATATTCAATTTTTTCTGATATCTACTTATATGAAAAATGGTGTTTTGCACCTAAAACGAATCGTTTTAAGTCCCATATGTGATACATAAAAAATCGCACTAGAATTGACCAAGGAATCTGCATATGCAATAATATTCAGGGTGTTCCATTTGAAAAAACATAACTTTGATATATCACGCTTTTATTAGACACCCTGTATAAAAGTCGTTATTTTTAAAATGTAGTCCAACTCGGCATACATAAACCCACATAGTTATTTTCCTGAAAACATTATAGAGTTTGTTCGTAAGAGTCCGAAGAGCTTGACTCACCCTGTATACTCACCTCAAAAAATGTGGGTCATACACATAGACATAATTGTGTTGACCAGTACAAGGCATGACAGCAATGGTGTTTAAACTATGCGATTCTACCCATAGATGCTCCAAAACACTGCTCACATGGTCTTTATGCATCTCTTTTTCGACGAAAACAAAAATGTGGCCAAATCGGTTTGTTTTGCGTACCTTGAACTTTTTCTGAACTCCTTTCAGCACCACTGGATTTCTAACAATTGTCACGAACAAGGTCCAGATATCTATTGACCTCAAAACAGAGTGCAACTTTGGCGGTTGAGACTTAGATTCAAGCTCTATCGGAGGTCTCAACCCAATTCCTTTGGAAATATTGACAGATTCAGCATTGTAAAGCTTGTAAGTGTAACTGCTAACCAAGATTTTCATGTTTTTTCTAGCTTTTTGCACGATTTGGTTTGTCAATGAGTCGATGATAGAATCGTGCTGATCGAGGGTGTATATTTTCTGAACACTCAATGTATTTGAGAATAGCGCATGTGTCTTGAAAAGCTGTAAGAAATTCTTGTCAAGACTGCATAGTTCTGGCTTCATATATGCTTGGATGGTGTGAAAATGGTTTAGGTACAAAAATAATTGGAGTAATACTTTTGTACAAGGCATGTCTCAGAGATAAATAATGTCGTCTTGGTTATAGGTGGTTAACTGTGAAAAAGAAAATTGAATAGACTGACATATAATTTGAGGAAAATATAAAAATAATTAATTGAACTATTAGGGTGAATTATTTAGTGGCTTTTTTATAGGCAGTATGAAAATCATTTTTCATATGAGCTGCTTGAAAGCAAATAATTATTTATTGAGAGTTCTGACTGTGAAGTGATTAATTTACACTGCGCAGATCACATTGGCTTTTGCTACATGCACAAGGTGTGTTCAGGATGTAACGGAAATTTTCAAATTTTGCTGGTTTGGAGAGACAATTGTCAAAAATACAGTACTACTCGCAAGTGAAATTCTAACACTGAGAAAAAAATGGAGTTCAAGTTGATTGACTCAGTACTTCCCACACATAATAATGATACCATTTTCTGTTTTCCCATTGCATGAAGCTATAGTCTGAAATCCCCTCACAACCAAATCATCGCCCACCCGCCCGCAAAAGAACATCCAACACAAAAACTCTCGTAAATAGTTTCTTGCGTCTCTCCCTCCTTAGAAACTAGGACGCCACAGTTTTCATTCCGCATGCTTCAACTGAACGATGCGAAACGATCAGGAGCCTCTAAACCGTCTAAAAGCGAAGTATGAGCTGTTTTTATATTTTTAGTTTTTTAATTATTGTTGCGCCGCCACTGACACGGTTTTTCAGACACTGGCACGTTTTCCACTCTCACCGCGATAGTCAATGGGCCTATACCGTGATCTCAAATTGATCAATTTATTTACTGCGGTATTATTTTTGATGATACATAGGACCGTTTACTGTAAAAAATCAGCAGAAAACTTGATCCAAATGAGAATAACACTAAAAAGAAGATTGTACTGTAATTTGAAATAGCCGATGATGACGTCACCTGTAGGGAACCAATGAGAAGCGTCCTTTTTGTAGGGAACCAAAGAGAAACGTCCTTTCATGGTCCGATGACTACGAGCGGATGCTATTGTTTTGTACCAGTGAGCTCTTATTGGTTCCCTACAGGTGACGTCACGACCTGGGCGGGAAGTGTATGGATTCAAAAAATTCAATATTTAGAGCAATTTTTTTCGGTTATAAATATGAAAATTTTGTAAAATTATTTATGGCATCTACGTGGTGTCAGGGTTTGTTTAAGCTAATAAATCAAAAATGTGGTATAGGCCCATTCTGTGTCGAAATTTCATTAAAATCAATTTAATAATTTTTGCTTTAGGCAATATACATAGAACGAAATTAAGTAATACTCGTATATGTATACATCACAAAATTCTCTTCTTCTAGTCTCTTGGTTTCTGTAATAGGCAAGGCAATGTTCGAATGGGCCTAAAGAAGTGTTTTATGCCGATAGGTTTTTCATTCACAGGTCAATGGACAGCCCATTATGAATACAACAAACTTTTCAGTTTTACAACCCCCCACCCCTAACCACCCCAAATCCCCCCTAAAACGCCTAAAAACCAAGTTTGAGGCGTTTTTATTTTCTTTGTTTTTTTTTTATTATTGCTGCGCCACCACTGACACGATTTTTCTAAAACATACGCGTTTTCCATCCTCGCCGCGGTAGTAATAATACTGTGACAGAGTATTATTAAAATCCATTTCATAACTTTTACTCTTTACAGAACGTACTAAAGCCTATGTATTTATCAGAAAATTCTGAGTCCTTGGTTTCTGGAATAAGCAACGCAATGCTCGGATGGGCCTAAACAGGTGTATTTAAGCCGCTAGGTCTTTCCTTCCCAGTAAACACAGTACATACATAAGACGTACATTTTATGTCATATTTACGTCCGTACGTCCATGGACATAAAATGTACGTATTATGTACGTAAATTTTGGGATGTACATGGTACGTACATAATATACGTACATAAGACGTAGTTACTACTACGTAAAGAACTTACTATATAGTTATACCTTTTCTGAGGTAACTGTCATGATCATGGACGTTGTTAAAAATGTTCATTTATAAGCTTATATCAAATATATTAAATTATTGACGGATATCTTTTATAAATACTGTAGATTTCTTTGAATAGGTACGTTTAGTCATTGCTGCAAAAAGGGCCAAGAGGGTAAGAGCGAAGAGCCAACACCCCCTTAGAGCCGCAGCGTGCAGCGTAATCCATAGGTACTTCTAAAAACTATGAAAACTATTTAAATTGGACGTGAAACTGTCATTCAAAAAATTAATGTTTTTTAACCGTTTGCTGCCCGAACGTTATAGGTTATGTCATTCATTACTGTTGAGCTTCCAAAAAGTGTGGGAAAAATTATGGATTATTATGGATAGTTAAAAAAATTCAGCCATTCAGCAGAATTTAGCTTATTTTACAAATCACAAAACCTCAGACTTCAGACTCTTCAGAGTAACATTGTAGAAAACAGAAGGCTTTGCAAAAGTAATGTTTAAGCAGTGTTGTCAGTTGGTTTGACTGTCCCGAAACGGTTCACTTCGGAAACGAAATCAAAACGAAATAGATATTAATCTTTGATAAATTTTAATCGTTATTGAGGTAATTTTGTTTACCGTTGAATATTGGGGTAATTGCCTTGACGTGATAGTTAAATAAGTAGCAAAGTTTTAAATTTTTTATCCTACACTTGGGGAATACTAACAAAAGTAGGTAAAAAAATTGAAATCTGGCAGCATTGGATTGACAGCAGTGAAAGGTGACAACTGAGTACTGACAGTAGTAGCAATTTTCGTTCTCTTTCTCTGAAATCCGAATTTGCTGGTGTGGCGTTGGTTATAAAAAAAAGAAAATTCTATTAACCAGTATACAGATAAGTGGATTAAATGCATAGTATAAAACGTAGGATAATTTGAACATTATTTTAACTCTTTAATAAGAGGGGTGCATGCATAGAATCTCAGAAAGTACCAGTGGCCAACGAATTCTTGATAACCTAAGAAAATTACTACTAGAAACAAAAACGAACTAAAGAAATTTAAAACTAAAACACATTATTACTGTATGTTAACTAGCTAGTGTAACCAATAAAGCGTTTATTAGCTTTTTATTTTTGCACATAATTTTAGATAATGAATACCAATAAGTCAAAATTAAATAAACATTATAGAACTGCCAAGAGACACCTGGAATGTTTTGAACGTAATCTTGAAGTCCAAGGAAAAAAAGCTACTAGTTTCATGATGTCTGCGTAAAATAATGACTGACTCCCTTGCCAGCACATATAGCTGACTGGGTCGCAGACAGAAAAATAAGTTTTGCGATACTTTATTTGCTAAGCTTGTCCTAGGTATGTCGTAAACCAGATTAAGATACATACCTATTGCAGTCTTAAGTTTAGAAGTAACTTATTAATGAATAATTTTACAGGTCAAAACTTTTAATTTGATTTCACCTAAGCCATACAAATCCCTTTAGATGAAATGTACCTAAAAATGAAATAAATTTTAGCTGCTGCGGAGGAGTCCAGAATTCCAAAAAACAAAAAGGAAAGTGAAGAAGCAATAGCCACATGGCATCGCAGAGCCACTGACCGCCTAAAAGCAAAGAATAGATAAACTTTAGATAGTATATTATTTAAATATTTAAAATACTATTATTTAAACCAGAATGGTTCCTATTTTTTTGAGCTAGAGTTATTATTTTTTAAATATATTATACCAGTTTGTTATATGAAAAAATAAAATGTTAAAAAATATATACCTCTATTAATCCAAATGCCATATGAAGTAAAATTACGTCCTATATATGTCATATCTATGTCAGAAATACGTCGAAAAAGTACGTACATAAGATGTTAAAAAGGGTGGACAAAGTACGTACTATGTACGTCTTAAAGATATCCAAACGGAACTACCGTACGTACATAAGACGTACGCTACGTCAGACGTCTACGTACATAATACGTCTTTATGACGTACATTGGTTTATTGGGTTTTACAGGTCAGGATAGCCTATTATGAAATACAACACATTTTTGAGATTTACAACCCCACCCCCGAACCACCGCAATTTCACCTTCATCCAAAAAAAGTAGAAAATTATCAGGAACACCTAAAAACGAAGTTTGAGGAATATTTAATGTTTTTTGTTTTTTGCTAATTAGTCCGCCGCCCATGCAACGATTTTCAAAATTATAAGAACATTACATTCCTACTACGACCCCGCGTATCATAGACAAAACTGGTCGATTTCTCGTATAATACCGCACATCGCTGCCCAAAAAGTTTCATCACATCCATGCAAGTAGTTACCCGAGATTATGAGGTTAGAAAAACGCACACACAGACGACAGACAGACTGACGGAAATGAGTGACGGATTTTCGATATGAAGAATCATAAAACAAAAAAAATGTAGTCAAGTTGATTGACTCAGTACTTCCGACACATTCCGATAATACCAGTTTTATTATTTTCCCACAGCATGAAACTATAGTCTAGATGCCCCTGCAATCAAATCATCGCTCGTCCGACCGCAAAAAAAGTGTTTTATTCTACTAGGTGCTTCTTTCACAGGTCAATGGACAATATATCATGAATACAACAATTTTTTGAGTTTTACAAACCCCCACCCCCGAACCACCCTAATTTCACCCCCAACCAAAAAAATTTTAATGATGAGGAACCCCTAAAACGTCTAAAACGAAGTCTGAGGTGTTTTTTATTTTTTTTAGTTTTTTTTATTATTGCCGCGCCGCCACTGAAGTGATTTCTAAAAACCATACGCGCTTTCGATACTAAACTTTCGGTAATAAATCTGTGTCAAAATGTCATTAAAGTCAATTCAGAAGTTTCCACGTAACACAATACAAAACGATCCAAAGTAATACTCGTATGTATTTTGTATGCATCAGAAAGTTCCAAGTCCCTTGGTTTCTGTAATCGGCAAGGCAATGTTCGGATGGACCTAAAAAAGTGTACTATGCCGCTAGGTCTTTCTCTCTCAGGTCAGTAGACAGCCCATTATGAGTACAACAAATTTTTCAGAGTTAAAACCCCCCAACCCCCAACCACCCTAATTTCACCCCCACCCCAAAAAAAGTAGAAAATGATCAGGAACCCCTAAAACGCTTAAAAACGAAGTTTGAGCTGTTTTCATATTTTTAATTTTTTTAATATTGCTGCGCCGCCACTGAGACGATTTCTAAAAATCAGACGCGTTCTCCATCCTCGCCAAAGTAGTAATAATGTGCTGAAATTTCATTAACATCAATTCAGTAATTTCAACATTATAAAATACAGAACGATCTAAAGCAATACTCGTACCGTACTCGTATCGGAAAATTCTCTAAGTCCCTTGGTTCCTGTAATACACAAGGCAATGTTCGGATGGACCTAAAAAAGTGTATTTATTATACCGCTAAGTCTTTCTCTCTCTCAGGTCAGTAGACAGCCTATTATGAGGACAACAAGTTTTTCAGCTTTACAACCCCCCACCCCCCAACCACCCCAATTTCACCCCCACCCAAAAAAAAAGTAGAAAATGATCAGGAACCCCTAAAACACCCAAAAACGAAGTTTGAGACATATTTGAAATTTTTCGTTTTTTGCTAATTACTCCGCCGCCCATGCACCGATTTTCAAAATTGTAGCAACATTACCTAGTTACCTACTACGACCCTTACACCATATCACTACCCAAATTTCATCAAAATCTATGCAGCGGTTATTGAGATTAGGAGGCTAGAAAAACGCCAACAGAAGACAGACAAGACAGACCGACGGAAATGAGTGACGTGGATTTTCGTTATCTTAGGCATCCATGAAACGCCCAAAAAGTGGATTATCTCAAAATCGAAAATTTTTGCGATCACAATACTCCCCCTCACCTATCGGTGTGGGAAGTAAAACAGCCCAAAAAAAAAGCTGTTATTTCAAAATCGAAAACTTTTGCGATCAACACTCATACGGTTGTGGGAACTGGGAAGTAATTTGATTTCGATCGGATTTGTTTTGTGTCGTACTCGTTTTATTTTTATGTTTGCATTACATTCCAAGGGGTCATACAACCCAGGCTTCTTCGAGAAGATCACCGACAGCCTCCAAAAACGACGCACCTAGCATCACAATACGCCGTCCGAGGTTTGGAGATTTTGCGGACGCCAGGACCACATCCCTTTTGTCCTTCCTGCCTCCTACAGGAAAGTTTTATAATCAGTAGCATTTGCATACCTCTTATCTTCACAAGTTTCATCAATAATGACTTTAATCGCACAAGTACACTAGTATCTCGCAGCCCCTTACGACTACGAGACTTAATGAAACTGCCAGATCACAATCCCGAATGAAGAAGCCTTGGTTATATGATCACCAAGGGGTCCAATCACTAATGGACACCGATACATCTGTTTCAAACGAGCGTATAGAAAAATATCACACGTATGATAGCAGCTTAATAGCTAGCAATAGCCTACGCCATCTAGTCTTAGATTTGCGAACACGACAACTATAACTGGCATAACGTTATCGTAATCTGTGTGGTGAGATTCACTTTCGTACATGGTTAGTCTATTCCAAAGTAGATGGCGCAGCCATTAATGCAATAATGCAGTGACTGTATGCAATACATACCATTAATTTAATAATAGTAAAGTAACAGTGCCCGTGTGGGGGCGGGTTAGAATATCTCCCATCGTATATCCTGCGTGTCGTAAAAGGCGACTAAAAGGAACACCGAACTACTGTCGGTATAAGCAGTAACCTCTTCTCAACCAACAGCTTCGGGTGGACGAGTTGAGAAGAGTCAGGACACCTTCTTATCCTTGGGGTGAGAAATTGCCCCTAAAGGCGGATGAACCAGTAGATACCTACCATCTGGTCAACGGCATGAGGATGCAGAAAGCAAATTAGAAACTACTACATTAAAGATCTTAAAGATATCCCAAGAGAAACTCGTAAAATGTGTAAATGCATTTTACGAGTTCACAACATGTCTGTTAAGACATTGTGACTATGATGATGATGAAAGTAACATACATTTTATTCCGAATATTTATAACATGAGTGACATCGCACAATTGATGACGTACCCGCGCAGACAACATGGCGGATGACATACGATGCCTTTACGGAAACTGTGATCGGGTTAACCCGATCAGTTCGATCACTGATCCTGGCGTTCGGAAAGTGATCTGGGATCTGTCAGAAATAGGGTAGTTCACTCTTGTACAGTAAGTGATTGCGATCGGATGATTCAGATCTGTAGCTGCTTTACTTAACCATCTGTTTTTTATTGTTAAACCAACTTTTTCGTTGTTCGATGTCCGTTAAATTCATGGAATCATAAATTCCACTTGACAGGCATTAACAGCTGTTTGACATATAACTGATCTATCCGGATCCGGATCCAGATCAGTGTTTCCGTAAAGGCCTTAGGTATGGCGTAAGCTCAAAGTAACAACTGAACATAGGAGTAGTAAACTACAAATTCTAATATCGACATCTTTTCTTTCGATGTCATATTGACCACCAGATACGGCAATCATAATTATTTAGGTACTATCGTCTTAGTTGTATAGTATCCTGAAATATTCCATTCTACGTTAAAAAGACGATATTTTGATGGTTCAGGAATGATTACAGCAAAATCAATAGATATGTTGATCTCTACTACTGCGTTACTGCATATTTCTTATACATCATACAACCCTGCTGTGGGTCCCCGGACACATTGGTATACCGGGTAACGAGAGAGCGGACCGATTAGCTAGGATAGGGGCAAGGCAGTCCCTGCATCGGCCCAGAACCTATGCTGGGAATTAGCAGACGCCAGGTCAATGTGGCCCTGGACAAGTGTGCCTACAAGGAACTGGCGAAAGCCTGGTTAGAGAGAGACGACTGCAGGCAAGCCAAGAGATTCATAGCAGGCCCTGATAAGGGCCGAACGCTATGGCTTTTGAATAAAGGCAGAAAGACGCTCAACCTTCTGGTGGGGGTGCCTACTGGCCATTGCCTGCTGAATAGACATTTGTCACTTATGAGAGTGGTAGGGGACCCCATTTGCTCCAGATGCTGGGAGGAGGACGAGACAGCGTTCCACTTCCTGGGCAGATGTGCAGTTTATCGCAACCTTAGGGTTGAGATATTCGGCACGACGGAGTTTGGGGAGGAGCCACTATATTCAGCGAAATGGTCGGACATACTGACTTTCGCCAGGAGGTCTGGTAGGTTCGACAAGGAGCTTTCTAGGGTGTAGAATTTTAGTGTTTTCAGTGATTGGTTCAGTGGGTTTGGCAAAAAGGACCAAAGGTGGCCTACTTGCCTGGCTTCGCCTCCCCATCACTACTACTACTACTACTACTATTCATCATACACGCAAGTTCTGAAGTTTTACATAAATTTTGAGGAGCTGGCAACGCCGATATAATTTTCATACGACTTATTTACGGTAGAAGCTCGACTGTCAAACGTTTGTTTTGTTGGTGCGTCTTTTATGCTTGGTCAGTAAAATCGAATTCGCTATTTGTTGGTAACTGTAGTGAAGCTTTACGGACTTGCTGTCCTATATTCAAGTGTAGTTTAACAGTTTTTCGGGATGGAACTCAAAAAGTGCAGTGTTTGTAACATGGGTTGTACTGGAAGAATTTTCAGGTTAATTGGCGTACACAGCATTGTTTACAATTATTTGAACTGTGAGGTCACAGCTTATCAATGTTTGGCCTGGGTTTCGATCCAAAGACCCTGAGATCCACTATCGGACTCTCTAACCACTGGGCCATCCTTCGATTGAGGAGATCTTTTCAACGAAACATAGTTGATTAGGTACTTACTTACTGGAATCTGTAATCTGACTTCAACTTCAAACATTCAAAAACATATTTATTTCAATCGTAGACTTCGTCTCGAGCTGCAATCGATTCATCGACTGTGTTGCAACAAATATACACTAGTTACCAGTTTAGCAGTACATATTTTCGCGATTGGCTGGGAATCTAGAATCTAGTATCGGAGTAGGACGTCGTTGGTCAAAGGAGCATCCTTACCGCCATGGTGACGTCACACGGATTCGAGAGCCGTCGGCGTGTTTTCGGCACTCGATTCAAAAACCCATTTTTATTTTAATATAACTTTTGAATTATTGCGAAAAAAAAAACAAAAACAGTTTTATAAAACTTATGTATGATCAGCATTTATGACAAAAAAAATGTTTATTCAAACCCTCAACTGCTCTCTTCTGGATAGTTTCCAGAAGCTTTAGGGAATGCTTCGGAGCGCATCCCCACATATGAGAGCAATACTCCAACGATGATGCGATCTGTGCCTTGTAGAGCAGCAGTAGTCCCAAACAGCACAGACTTCTGTCGGACGTCCGAAACAGATCCCAAATAGGTATGTACGGCTGGGACCTAAACTGGACGTCCGTCAGACTTCCTTCACTGGACCACTTTTGTACTTAAAGTTTAGACTTCCATCGGAGATCCGAAATAAGTCCCAAATAGGAACGTACTAGCATGTCCCAAAAGTGACGTCGTTTAGACATCCGTTTCTGGACTTCTTATGTACTTCCAAACTCAGACTGGATTGAGAAGTACGAAAATTTTTTTTCTCTTCATCTCTAAATAATAATAATTATCTAACATTGTCTCAAGTTTTTTGTTATTATATGGTAACCATCTTACGGGCAGTTTACGAAAAATATAATTGTACTATTTAGAAGATATATGACTATCATGCTGAATCAATAAAAATACAGTTATATACAGAAATTTATCCGGTAAGATTTGCCAATCTCTCAACCTTCGATCATTGACTTCTACTACTTATGACGTTTGAAATTCGCGGGCTCGCGACACAACTTGCATAGTTGTCGGGCGCATGCGTATGCATATGCACCGTTTAGCATTGTCAGATTATCAGGGCTAGTACCATTTATGCTAATCTAGCACACAATTTTTTGACTTCTCACTTCTGGAAACGTTTTCGATTCATGTATTCATATAAGCTATAAACTGACAGACAAGCATAGCAAGCTAAAAGTTAAAAATTTTGTTTCACTACATTTATTGAATAGTAATCAGCATTGATGATATTGGTGCGATTCCTTTATGGTACAATTCCAACTCAAATCGTGAGTTGATATGGCGACATTGCTTTCGTCACAGGTTGGTTTCATGTCCATGCCAATTATGCCATGCCGAGGCCGACTTTGCCGTTTGTTTGTGTTCGCCATTGGAATTTTTCAATTACAGTATTTTTAGCATCTATTTGATCTATTTTTCGTTTAGTTGTTTAAAGTCGATAAGGAGAGTAGTCAATTCTGTGGTTGTGAACTCGTGCAATATTACAGTGAATACAGTGATTATATCAAGGTGTTAGAGAAACGTTTTTATTCAATACCGCCATCATCTCAAATGCTTTTTTAGAATAGATGTTTAAAAATACAATGTTCCTTGAGATGAGGTGCTGAGAAAACTTCAAGAGAAATTCGTATAGAACAAAAATATATGTGCAAATACCGTTTTTTATATAATTTTTGTTGAATACACACCCTAATATATAATATACAGAAGTATTGATTCAAACCTCCTGCTGATGAGTATGGTAGCCTTCATTGCCTGGTATCATACAGAACTACAGAAGTACTATTTAGAAACAAGAGGCTCTATATTTAGGTACAAGGGAAGCCATATTTAGGTAAAAGGGAGGCTCTGTTTAGGTAAAAGGGAGGACCTATTTAGGTACGAGGGAGGACCTATTTGGGTACGAGGGAGGCTCTATGTAGGTACAAGGCAGGCCCTATTTAGGTACCAAGGCAGGCCCTATTTAGGTACAAGGGAGGTACGATTCAGGTACAAAAAACCTATATCGGACGTCCCTCGGACCAATAATTTGGTAACATCTGACGTCCCACAGACGGCCGAGGAACGTCGAACGACTTATTCAGGACGTCCTACAGACGTGTGAAAGTCCAAGCCGTACTTCCTTAACGTCTGTCGGACGTCTGTGTGCTGTTTGGGTAATAGACTCAGGACCGGTTTCTCAATGTCCAGTTAAATATTTATCTGCAAGATAAAAGCAACTGTTAGATAAATTGTTTAAACAATTTAAGGCTAAACTTACGAAGTCACGTAAATCGTATCTGACAGTTGTATCCATAGCAACGCTATCTGGCAGATACCTATCTGACACTTTAACTGGACATTGAGAAATCGGCCCTGAGTAGATCAAAATTCACTCCATTTGTAAGTGCCTTTCCCTTTCCTCTCTCATCAGAATGATTAAGATAATTAAAATTTTAATATAATAATACGACTGGGTATTAAAACAGAATAGATTTTATTAGAACCTTCTACATGAAACTATAAGTACAACTAAAATTTTTAGCTGTTGAGCTAGCATCTCCTTCCGCGCTATATGGTGACTCAAATGTTCTGCTGAATGCTAATGCATTTTAGAACTCTCTAATCATAGTCCAACATTTTTGAGATTAGGTGAACACCCCCTCAAAAAGTCTCGGAAGTAGGTACCTAATTCTGACGCCTTTTTTTACCGCCATGTTGATAATTTCATCTTCCATAATTCAAAATTTTTGAGGTTAGGTGAATACCCTCTCTAAAAGTCTATGAAGGTCCTAATACTGGCTCCTTTCTTTACCGCCGTGTTAATAGTTTCAAAAGGTCTGTTTTGAACTCAGAGTAACAACTGAACATAGAGGTAGTAAACAACTAATTCTAATAGGCCAACATCTTTTCTTACGTTGTCATATTGACCAGCATATACGGTGTTTACTATCGTCTTTATTGTATAGTATCCAGAAATATTCCATTCTACGTTAAAAAAGACGGTATTTTGATGGTTCAGAAATGATTACAGAAAAATCAATAGATATGTTGACCTCTACTGCGTTACTGCATGTTCTCCATCATAAACGCAAATTCTGTCTTACATAAATTTTGAGGAGCTGGCAACGCCTATATAATTTTCCTGCGATTTGTTTACGTTAACCTCCGACTGTCAAACGTTTGTTTTGTTTGTGCGTCTTTTATACTTGGCCAGTAAAATCGAATTTGCTATTTGTTGGTAACTGTATAGTGAAGCTTTACGGACTTGCTGTGCTATATTCGAGTGTAGTTTAACATTTTTGCGAGATGGAACAGTGCAAAGCAGTGTTTGTAACATGGGTTGCATTGGAAGAATTTTCAGGTTAGTTGGCAATGTTTGGAGGCTGAAGTGTCAAAAGATTATGGCTTTCAGCACGCCATGCTGAAGTCGTTTGTTTACTACCTCTATGTTCAGTTGTTACTCTGAGGTTTTGAACTTCCTTGTCTATATGTTGTACTCAATAACCGAATTCGGCCACTGACCGAAATTCATACTCAGAACGCGTTGTGGGTTACTCTAATCTCTCACATCGCGTTCCGGGTAATTTTTGAATGCGCAGAACGCGTTGTGGGTAAATTACAAATACCCACAATGCGCAACTCCGAATTACGTCGGAAACATACGACCATTTCGCATTGTGGGTAATACAAATAGCCACAAAGCGGAAATCTAATAACCTACCCACATAGCACTGGATATTCTATGGATATTCTTTAAATCTCCTATGTGTTCCATGAATATTCAGTAGAATCATAGAATATTCATTATTTCTCTTGATTATTCTGGATTATTAAAGTAATATTTTTTATAGAATATTATTATTTTATCCACTTACGATAATCAGTGATTATTCGTTTAATGTCCGATTATTCCAGAATATACCAGTAAGAGCAAGATGTAGCTATTTTCTGACGAAAATTTAGGTAGTAATATTTGTAATAGAAATATCTCTGTATGTAGGCAAATATTCAATATGAGGTATTATTAATTTATATTTGCACGTTTGTCAGTGATTAAAAAAAACCTTCATTCGTTTTGCGTTCATCCTAAATATACCTAATAAATATTATGTGCGATTTTCAAAAGTTTATTAGTCATTAGCCATTGCCAGCAATACAGATACGGCATCCACCGACGATAAAGTGACAGCATCTTATGCTGATGTATGGTGACTATGGTGTCGTCAGTTGTCAATTTTGTCTGGTTGTCACTCTATTCTTCACTTCAAGTGTTCTGTCATTCTGTGCTTCAACATGTAATGTGGGGATTTTAGCAATTCACGAATTCAATTTTATCCCTGAAAGGCCTGCATTTATACCCAATTTTCTACAATAAAGTTGCTGGTTGTTAAGCTGTTATAAAGTGTGTGACAGTGTTCAAAATTATGGTCACCTACTATGGTGTGTGGTTCATTATATAATGCGAGTAGAACTTTGAGGTTAAATGCAACAAGTTTACATGTTTACACTTTATTTTAGGCATCTAGACTGAGATGTCTAACCACTTAACTTTTGTGACCATCTGCCACTAGTAGGTGCCATAATTTTTGGAACAGTATCCATAATTCCCTAAAAATGTTTCGGATATAAGGTAATTTAGAAAAAATGTTCCTAGAATATTCAAAAACATTCTACCACGATTGTTCATGTAATATCCGTGCGGAATATTCGGCGGAATATTCTAGGAATATATGGTGTTTCGAACGTTTACAGAATATTCTGTAAATATTCTAATTATCCATGGACTTTTCTCAGAATATTCATAATATCTGTAGTAAATGTGAACAGAATATTCTCATATCATCCAGTGCTATGTGGGTAACATACCGCAAGTGTTTTGTTTTTATTTATTGAGAACAATGTTTAGTAAAATCAGTGAATCAACAGAAACACTTCGAAAATAATTCGAGAATGGTTTGAATAAACTCTATATAGCGTCATCTCATAGGTTTACACTTTTAGAAGCTGACTATGCAAAAATCACAGGTAAGGTTAAAGGAGGTCAAGAACTGTGGAAATTATGCCTGTCATCTAAACAGTAACGAAAGCTGAATCGAAACGAATTATTAAAAATTGGACAAAATGAATAATTGATAGCTCAAAGGTATAGGTATGAAGAGGAAATTAATTTTTGCTAAATCGTGAGCAGGTATTTGATATAACACATTGTTTTACATGTTTTGATAAAATTTCGCTTTATTGCTATATTTGTATTGTCCATAATGCGAAAATGGTCGTGTGTTTCCGATGGTATTCGCAGTTTCGCATTGTGGGTCTTTGTAATTTACCCACAACGCGTTCTGCGCATACAAGGATTACCCGGATCGCTGTAGGAACAGTGAACACAAAATGCAGATTTATGTTTTATAGTTAGTTATTTTTTCAGATGTATGTTTTCTTGTTCTTTTATTATTTTTGTTATTTATTGTTCTGTATTCTTGTTCTTTTATTGTTTTTAATTTAAATACTGTACTGAGTATGGGTACAATCCTATTGTTAATGCATTTCTGTTATTTAAGATGTTTACCTCTTTTATTTTGTATATGTTCTCTGTTATTTTTTGTTTGAATACAGAAAAAAATTCATGACAAGAAATATTCTTTTGCCCCCCTGGGACTTTTTTTGCCCCCCCCCCTGACTTTTTTTCTGGCGGCGCCCATGGTTTTGGCTCAGCTTTTTTTGCAAATTATCTATTTGTAGGCTTTTATAACCACCGTAGAGAACATTTGTTTCACCATAGCAGCGGAACTATCGAACATATATTCACAAGAAACATTAACATGGATTGTATATACAAGCAGTCGTCTTATATCAAATTTTAAAGCTTTTATAGACTATATCCTATAGACTTTATAGCTTAGTTTCTAAACGTGTAATATATAAATATTAAAATATGTGCTTATCACAAATTAGGGCCATATACATGTATATAAAATTAAAAACCTAATAACAAAAAAAGTGATGTAAACAAATCCTTGAAAAAAAATCAAGTAATACTAAGTCGTTATAAAGTTATCGAAAGAAAGATTTATAGTTATAGCTTTGAAATGAGATTTTATACAGGGTGGTCCAATAAGCGCGCGGTGCTCTCTAGCGGCTTTACCATTTAAATTAGAAGAAAAGGTTTTGAATAAAAAAAGTTTCTTTTCAGATGGTCTACTTGTAGAAAATAATTTCTAAGATAGGGGTCATCCGGATATATCGGAAGTGGGCATCAACTTCCTTATTTTAAATAGAACACTCTGTATATTATAACGTTTTTGAAATCAGCATCGATATTTAGGTCCAGTTTGTTAACCATTGTTTATATGAACCCCATTTTCGGAGTTACTCAGAAATCTTTAGAAAATTTGACGTCTTTGTACTTTACAAAAAAAAAGTTAATATCTCGGAAACCAAGCAAGACAGAAAGATGCAGTTTTTGGTTTTGAAACGAGCAAGAAACATACTTGTGCTTCGGTAAGATCATTGTTTCAAAGGCACATTAAATCAATAGACTACGAATTTTCAAATTTGAAAACGTTAAAAACGTTAAAAACTTTTTTTTTAATGGGATGGTATGATAAGTTTCACATCGGTGAATGCGAAATTAAATTCTCTGTCACTTTTATCTAGACACATGTAGTTCTATCTTTGACGGTTTTCAAGATATTTACGGTTTTGTAATTATGGCGTAGGAATTGAAAAAATCGTAGGTGGCGTGGCTCGCAGACGAAACAATTGGCAGGAAACCTTTCATCCAAAGTGTTTCGGTCTCTAATACTAAAATGTGCTTTCGCTCCATCTAACTGTAACCACATTATTCTTAAAAACCCCAGTGGTAAATTTTCCAACAGGTTTTCCAAATTTTCATTTGGAAAATTTTGGAAAACATTAGTTTAATATGCGGTTTCCAATAATACCACCCCAAATGCTTAGACTCCATGCTCGATGTCAACAAGCCTACAAATTTGGATTTACGTCGGTATAAAAATGTAAATTATGCCAGTTTACATAGCCGTTAATGATAACGCTGTAGCTACACATGAAAGACATCATATTAAATGTAGCTTCATTCGTAAACAACACACTGTTGAATAAGAGTGCATCTTCTTGGACTCAAGCACGATCCCAGTTACAGAAATTCATTCAGTTTTCAAAGTCTTGGCTTTCAATTACTTGATTTAGCTGCACGTGATAAGGATGCTATATGTACTTCGTTCATGTTCACAGATGTTTGATCAATGCCCAAATAGCGACTAATTTCTGCTGTAGCACAGCTATGCGGATCTTCAACTACAATTGCGAGAATGTCAAACTCACTATCTTCATGTACTACTACTATAATTATGTTTCTTTCTCTCATATTTTACGCCAAATGTTGAGAGGTTTGTTGACAACCAGCATGGAGTCTAAGCATTTGGTGTGGTATTATTGGAAACCGCATAATAAACTAATGTTTTCCAAAATTTTCTAAATGAAAATTTGGAAAACCTGTTGGAAAATTTACCACTGGAGTTTTTAAGAATAATGTGGTTACAGTTGGATATAGCGGAAGCACATTTTAATATTAGATGGGATGAAAGGTTTCCTGCAAGTTGTTTCGTCGTCAAAACCGTAAATATCTTGAAAACCATCAAAGATAGAACCACATATGTCTAGATAAAAGTGCAAGAGAATTTAATTTCGCATCCACCGATGTGAAACGTATCATACCATCCCATTTGAAAAAAAAAGTTTTTAACGTTTATTAAACTTTTCAAATTTGAAAATTGCTAGTCTATTGATTTAATGTTCTTTTGAAACAATGATCTTACTGAAACACAATTACGTTTCTTGCTTGTTTCAGAATCGAAAACTGCATCTTTCTATCGCTTTTAGTTTCCGAGACATTAACTTTTCTTTTAAAGTATTACAAACGTCAAACATTGTAAAAATTGCTGTATAACTCCGAAAATAGGCTTCGTAAACATAAACAATAGTTAACAAACTGGACCTAAAAATCGATGCTGATTTCAAAAACGTAATAATATACAGGGTGTTCCATTTAAAATAAGGAAGTTGATGCCTACTTCCGGTATATTCGGAAGTCCGCCATCTTTGAAATTATTTTCTAAATGTAGGGCATTTGAAAAGAAACGTTTTTTATTTAAAACATTTTCGTCTAATTTACACGGTATGGCCGCTAGGGAGCACCGCGCGCTAATTGGACCACCCTGTATGTTTGTTTATATTTTGCAAATAATTATAATATCCAGTCTGACCAACACCGATTCCTTTTTACAAAGTTACGTCTTCAGTCAAGCAGCTGACTAGAGTTAATGTTCTAAATTCCTAAACAACGCAACTTTAGGAATCATATCATTTATTTGTAACCTCCAAATATTCAAAGGTGAGAATATAATTTTATATAGTCCATAAAGACAACATGAGTAGTTTCTTTCAACAATATAATATATGCTATATTAATGCCTGATATGAAACTCATTCAGCCCTTGGATACCCATACTTATAACATCAAACTCAAAACTAACAAAAAAATTGGTGCCAGAAACAATAAACTTGCTAATGTGTGCCATCCAAAATATAACTTTGTCACACTAATTTTTCAACCAAATATCACAAAAATGACATGTGTAAAAAATATATTGTATTAAATTAACAATGAAATTTGTTGTTTCAACAGTTATAATATCATGAGCAATAGATCAGATAGCAGCTGAGATGCTTAGATATTTCAGACAATACTTCAACGTTAATTATCACAAAAGTACCCTTAGACACCGTACAATAACAAAGACAAGTAGGGTCACTCGCCGTGCCGACTTTGATGTGAGTCTCACAAATGGGAGCCGCCTCGATTTGAGAGGGGTTCCCTTCGTGCGGACTCGTTTACCTACAGGGAATCCGACTGTGCGATATTGTCGACGTCAACGGTCGACGTTCACTTTACTTATACGGGGGTCGATAGAAATGAATTCTATAGTATAGATAGAATATAATTTATTATTCAATAAACCATTCAACACAATAACTGCGGATGCAGCTACTGGGGTGGCAAATAGCTCAAGGAGTATTATAGATCATGTTTTGTCAGATAGATGTAGTAATTTGAAATGTACGATTCAAGTAGTAAGTAACAGTAACAGTCTGACCATTCATAATGTGTTGTCAATAACCTTAGGTGTAAACATAAAAGTACTTGCGACAAAGTATAGAAAAGAAGTAAACAGAATAGGTCATAAAAAATTCATCTCAAAATTTGAAAAGAATATTCAAACTACAGAATATCAATCATTTCAGGAACTGATTGACTTAATCACTTCTTGTAAAAAAGTTTCGGAATCCAAAAAGACGTATAAGATACGTGAAAATAACGACTGGATAAATCAAGAAATTCTCGAAATGATTGAAAACCGAGTCAAAATTTATAAACAAAAAGTTAAAGAACCGGGAAACACGAATTTGGAAAACGAATTTAAAAAACTTAATAAGTCAATAATAAAGTTAAAGTATTAAAAACAGATATTTTAAAAATCAATGGGAATAAGTAGGCACAAATATAAAAAAACAATGGGACCATATACAGAGCATGTCGCCGGCATTTTTTAGTGAAATACGCGCAAAACGCTCAATAACACACAAACACTACTTATTTACGCACCCCGGTAGATCCGACCGATTGTAACCCGTGCACCGTGTCGCGTGTTAGGTGGTGTTAGGTGGACTGACCCTGTAAACCACATCTGTCAGCGTTCGGCTACTGCTCGAGATCGCCGGGCGCCAGAATCCGCCAGCTTGCGTAGTATCCGAGAGCACAGCTGGAAAGACCACATTGGGGGCGGAGCTTAGAGTGACCCTACTTGTCTTTGTTAATGTACGGTGCCTTAGATAAGGAAAGAGAGGGGATACCGCGCGTCAGTCTGTTGCTATATGAATTAGCTGTGATAGAAAACGATTAGCTGTCAAAATTTTGATGGAAAACAAATAATTTGGTACGGTAGTATTTTTTGTCATATTTAGCGTTTTTAAGACCAATTATTGTAAAATATTGTGGTATGCATAATGGTAAGGTGTGCAGCTGACGGTTGTAAAAGCCACATCAGTAGGAAGGAGCCAGGAATCACTTTTACAGGTAAATGTGTGTAATCATAATATTTTTGAGCATGTAAAGTTTAAAAATTATATTTTTTAAGGCATGTTTTGGTTCAAATACAATCAGTTTTCCAGTGACGCATCTGTTATAGCTTACATTTTGGAAGTTCACGGTTAAGTTAATGTTAATTACTTAAATTTGAACTGTGGATGGTGAAATTGGCCATACAGAACCCGTGAATAACAATATTTTAATAAATTTTATTATTTATTTATTATTTATATAATGGGAGCGTTTTTTGTGTGAAATCCTCCTTAGTTAATAACTTAAGTAGACTGTGTCGTATTCATGTATTTTTTACTTTCAACAGAAAAGCAGCGTCAATCATTTAAACCATGAATGGTAATGAAAAGTTCGTAGTTCAATATTCATAAACATCCAGAATATTCCTTAGCATCTCAGCCTGATATCCAAACTAATATACAGGTAGTTAATTAAGTATGTTAACAAACTTTAACCACGAATAGTACTCCGAAAAATAGAAAGAAAATGTCATATGAACATGGGTCCGGAAATACTTCCTAAGGGAGCTACGCTCCTTTGCATGGGGCACCCTGAAGACGGTTTTCCCTCGATATTCTCGAAACCATTCATAACAAAATTACGAAATTAGGTACGATGGGTAAACTTTCGACGCTGAATCTGACTCTGAATTCAGAATTTCATAATTTTAATCAGAGGCGTATCATACGAGAGGAGTTAAGGGTAAAAATAACCCCATTTTCTAAATGGTAATTTTTTTTGACATTATGATTTTAGAATATGGTATTTCAGGGATTTCTACGTGAAAATGGTCTCTTGGTACATCTCGATAGGGCTAACCGTTTTCGAGAAAAATGCAAATTATTGAATCGATGCAGGCTATTGTATTCAATAATTTGCATTTTTCTCGAAAACGGTTAGCCCTATCTAGATGTACCAAGAGACCATTTTTACGTAGAAATCTCTGAAATACCATATTCTAAAATCAAAATGTCAAAAAAATTACCATTTAGAAAATGGGGTTATTTTTACCCTTAACTCATCCCGTATGCTACGCCTCTGATTAAAATTATGAAATTCTGAATTCAGAATCAGATTCAGCGTCAAAAGTTTACCTATCTTATCTAATTTCGTAATTTTGTTATGAATGGTTTCGAGAATATCGAGGGAAAACCGTCTTCTGGGTGCCCCATGCAAAGGGGCGTAGCTCCCTTAGGAAGCATTTCCGAGCCCATGTTCATATGACATTTTTTTCTATTTTTCGGAGTACTATTCGTGGTTAAAGTTTGTTAAGATACTTAATTAACACCCTGTATATTTCACATATGACGAGGCATCAAATTAAAGATTAAGCTACTGGAAGAAAATGCCATACTTTAATATATGACGAACCTAAGTGAAAATATGTCAGAAAACTTACTGTGACTCACAGATTCAGCACATAGTCCTACAGAATGGGAAAAATATAATGAATTCACAAAAAAAGATAACGAGTCTTTACAAATACGAAAATAGAAATGCTTAAAAAATATCATAAATGATGAAGATAATCAATGACCTTCACGCTGATGAAATACCGGTTCAGTAAAAGTTTTTAGTTAAACAAAAACGGTTCATAATATACAAAATAAAAGTATGTACTTAGCCAGTCTTAGAAGACGAAAAAAGAAAATTAAAAGTTTAGAATATAGACATAGAGGAAATACTCCAATGGTAAATTTAAAACAACTAAATAGTTCAAGTGAAACAGGGACCACACCGTCAAAATGGCTCGTCACAGTACTAGATTTTCGATGGCGTGAACTATAATGCTCCAGGTTTGCTTGACCAGTCAGACCTCAAGAAATTCTGCTTATGTCCGATTGTGCGCGATCGTTTAGTGAGACTGTGGCCTTAAAAGAATAATTTTCAACCGCAGGATGTAACAGTACTTCTCCTCTTGCCTTTATTGGTTTAGATGTGAACGAAAGCAAATTTGCACTCTTGTATCTGGACCCTCCTTTGACAAATCATGCGATCATACATAATCAATTTTAAGTTCCGGAAAATGCTAAGAAAGATCCTGCTTCAGATCTCGATCAAATAAACCGAACTTGTCGAAGGAGTAAATAACAAATCCTAAAACGACTTGTGAAAAAACATAATTTAAATATACGTAGGCGAGTCCTCCAAGTTAGCTCCGCAGGCCTCGCAGATCTTGGCGAACTTGGCGTTGACCAAGGTGCACTTTGAGCACTCGGACCCTCCGATCTCCATGGGCTGCTCCAAAGCGGCGTCCCTACTTCTGCTGCACATCTCACAAATGGGCAGCTGCGGGTTGTTCAGGAAGGTGCAAGACTTGCACTGCCACTTGCCCGAGTTCGAAGGCGATTCCAACGCGTTCGAGTCCTGCTTCTTGTGGGACACGAACTCCATCACCTTCTTCAAATCGAAGCTGTTGTGGGCGGGCTTCTCCACGTGGTTGGAGGTCTTCTCTCTGGGCAAGGATCGTGTCTTGGCGTAGTTGGCCGTGCTCACCTTGGGTGAAGGCGTTTGTTTCGTGCATTCTCCGATCAGGTGGTTGTCGTAGGTGCTGTTTCGTTTGTTTTTGGACTCGGTCGCAGACGTTGTTGTCACTGTGTCACCTGCTCGATGGTGGGAGCGCATCGGACACTTATCGGTCGCAAGGGAATGAGTGTAAACAAACTACCGCGCAATAAGAGACGAAGTGAGTTGCGTCACATGATGGTCTATAACTATAATGCTCCTGGTTTACTCGACCAGTAAGATTATATCAAGGGATTTTGCTTGTGTTCGATTGTACGCGATTGTTTAGTGAGACTGCGGTCTTAGTGGAATTGTTTTCACTCGTAGGATGTAACAGTACTTGTCTTGCCTTTATTGTTTTAGACGTGAACGAAACCAAATTTGCAGTCTTGTATCTTGACGCGACTTTGACAAATCATGCGATCATACAGAATCAATTTTGAATGCTGGAAAATGTTAAGAAAGATCCTGCTTCAAATCTCGTTTAAATAAACCGAACCTGTCGAAGAAATCAATAACAAATCCTAAAACGACTTGTGAAAAAAACCCAATTTAAATATACGTAGGCGAGTTCTCCAAGCTAGCTCCGCAGGCCTCGCAGATCTTGGCGAACTTGGCGTTGACCAAGGTGCACTTTGAGCACTCCGACCCTCCGATCTCCATGGGCTGCTCCAAGGCAGCGTCCCTGCTTCTGCTGCACATCTCACAAATGGGCAACTGGGCATTGTTCAAGAAGGTGCACGACTTGCACTGCCACTTGCCCGAGTTCGAAGGCGATTCCAACGCGTTCGAGTCCTGCTTCTTGTGGGACACGAACTCCAACACCTTCTTCAGATCGAAGCTGTTGTGGGCGGGCTTCTCCACGTGGTTGGAGGTCGTCTCTCTGGGCAAAGATCGTGTCTTGGCGTAGTTGGCTGTGCTCACCTTGGGTGCAGGCGTTTGTTTCCTGCCTTCTACGATCAAGCGGTTGTCGTAGGTGCTGTTTCGTTTGTTTTTGGACCCGGTCGCAGGTACGTTGTCACTGTGTCACCTGCTCGATGGCGGGAGCGCATCGGACACTTACCGATCGCAAGGGAATAAGTGTAAACAAACTACCGCGCAATAAGAGGCGGAGTGAGTTGCGTCACATGGTTGGTCCAAAACTATAATGCTCCAGGTTTGCTTGACCAGTCATATCACCTCAAGAAATTTTGCTTGTGCGCGATCGTTTAGTGAGTCTGCGGTCATTATGGAATTATTTTCAACCGTAGAATGTAACAGTACTTTTCCTGTTGCCTATATTGTTTTAGACGTGAACGGAAAGCAAATTTGCACTCTTGTATCTGGACCCTCCTTTGACAAATCATGCGATCATACAGAATCAATTTTAAGTTCCGGAAAGTGCTAAGAAAGATCCTGCTTCAGATGTCGTTTAAATAAACCGAACTTGTCGAAGAAATCAATAACAAATTCTAAAACGACTTGTGAAAAAACCTAATTTAAATATACGTAGGCGAGTTCTCCAAGCTCGCTCCGCAGGCCTCGCAGATCTTGGCGAACTTGGCGTTCACCAAGGTGCACTTTGAGCACTCCGACCCTCCGATCTCCATGGGCTGCTCCAACGCGGCGTCCCTGCTTCTGCTGCACATCTCACAAATGGGCAGCTGCGGGTTATTCAGGAAGGTGCACGACTTGCACTGCCACTTGCCCGAGTTCGAAGGCGATTCCAACGCGTTCGAGTCCTGCTTCTTGTGGGACACGAACTCCAACACCTTCTTCAGATCGAAGCTGTTTTGGGCGGGCTTCTCCACGTGGTTGGAGGTCTTCTCTCTGGGCAAGGATCGCGTCTTGGCGTAGTTGGCCGTGCTCACCTTGGGTGCAGGCGTTTGTTTCGTGCCTTCTACGATCAGGTGGTTGTCGTAGGTGCTGTTTCGTTTGTTTTTGGACTCGGTCGCTGGTACGTTGTCGTAACTGCTGTCCGGTGAGGTTTGTCTGTCTACTTTTTTCACGTCGATAGGCCTGCTTTTTTCCCTTTCTGGCTTCTTGGCGGGTTCTGTCATTCGCAAAGGTCTGTCGCTGACGGTTAGGTTGTTTAGGACCTCGTCGAGGTTGGTTGATTTCGCTTTTCTACCGTCTCTAGGAAGTTTAGGTGCAGCGACGGTTAGGATGTCGCCTCTTTCGCCTAGGTCTTTCGTGTACCCTTGGCTTTCTAGGTTTCTATATACATACTCCCAATCTTCGAAATGTGAGCCGTTTTTTTCGGATTCCCTGTCGCTCGTCCTCAGATCGTTATTGTTCTTACCTGAGGAAGAAGATATAAAAAAATTAGGTAAATCACAATAAAATTCATAACATACAGGGTGAGTTTTTAGAACCAGATCGATCGATAACTCCAGTACTACAGAAGATAGCGAAAAAAGTTGTATATAAAAGTTGTAGAAAAGAATATGATCCTTCCTCAAAAAATATTTTGATTTATACAATGTGGTCCATAACTACGTGGTGATGCAAAGATACATTTTTTTTAAATGAGACACCCTATATATTATTTCATATATAGACTCTGCTAATGATTTCCGTTTTTAAAATACAAGGTATTGTAACATTATACAGGGTATTTCAAAAGTTATAACCATTTTTAAATCCAAATCGCTGTCAAATGAACGTATATTGAAAATTAACGAATCAAAAATTTACGTGGCAAGATAGCTGTCAAAATTCTGATGGAAAACAAATAGTTTGGTACGGTAGTCTTTTTTTGTGATATTTAGCGTTTTTACAACCAATAATTGTAAAAATATTGTGATGTGCATAATAATAGAATGTGCAGCTTACGGTTATAAAAGCCACAGCAGTAGGAAGGAGCCAGGAATCTCTTTTCACAGGTACATTTATGTTCATATTTTTTGGTGCATTCGAAGTTTATGCAAATATCTCGATATCTAGTTCAGAGATATATATGTATCCAAAATATAATTTCAAATGTACCACTAGCATACGAATCATAATATTTTTGAGCATGTAAAGTGTAAAAATTATATTTTTTAAGGCATTTTTTGGTTCAAATACAATCAGTTTTCCAGTGACGTATCTGTTATAGCTTACATTTTGCAAGACAACATATTGGTCAAATAGAAGTTCACGGTTAAGTTAATATTAATTACTTAAATTTGAACTGTGGATGGTGAAATTGGCCATACAGAACTCGTGAATAACAATATTTTAATAAATTTTATTTGAAAGTAGATTATTTCTCCAAATAGCTTATCCATAGTGCTATTCCCATTAGCTACGGCACTGGGGCTAGAGCTTTGGTACTTTTTGGTAACAGAGATGTCAGCCGTGCGTTTCGTCCTCTCTCTTTCCTTGTCTAAGAGCAGTACCATAGTGAACTGAGAGAGTCACCCTGAAAGATCATCATCGTCATAGTCACAATGTCTTAACAGACATGTTGTGAACTGTGGCTCGCCATCGTTCGCGATTTATTGTCAGTTCAGTGGCGCTCTTGATACTCATATCCAACAACAGTTTCGTCGTATCCACCCAGCGTGTAGGGGAACGGCCACGGCGCCGCCCACTTGGGGCATGATCCAGAACTACAAGTTTCTCCATATTATCGCTTCTGCGAATATGTCCGAAGAATGTGAGCATTCTCGTCATTACAATGGAGGATAGTCTCTTTTGATTACCGAGCTCATCCAGTATGGAAACGTTAGTTCGATGGGCGGTATAAGGAACTCTCAGCATTATCCTCCACGTCCGCATTTCAAAAGCATCTATGCGAGCTCGATCTGCCTTTTTAACAGTTCAAGTTTTCAAGGCATACAAAAATATGGGGAAAACAAGAGACAGAACCAGCGACATTTTGGTAGCTTAAGGCCCGATTTCATCAACATGTATATTTAACAAAGTCTCTGACAAAGCTTTTCTATGTTGTTTAGCAAAAGCTTTCTATTGGGTATTGCGTGCTAGGTTAATAAGTATTATCCAATAGTATTTTATCAATATTGGAAACAAAACGTCAAAGCTGGATGACACTTTCATTAAAGATATTTTAGAATTCATGGATCAAAATCATAACAGAAAATCAGAACAAAGTGATTGATTTGCAAATTAACGCTAGATAGCTTATAATTATTGTATATTTAGGTACCAATTGCAATTGCATTCAGATTGATTATAGACTGGATGCATGTTTGTTATAGAATAGACCTTCTTTTAGAAATATTCACAGAGGATGTAAAGATTGTAGGCACTGCGTAAAAGGCACCGTAGCGCAGAAACACATTTATTTAAAGCACCTTATTCACTTTCTGACTATACGAAAGGTTTCTAGTTTAGGAAAAATAAGGATATACGTTATACTTTTGCCAGATCGCAAGGCTTTGCTGTTAAGCAGGATAGGCAACCAGTAATATACGCTTGCATCGTGTGTGTCTATAGTAGCTTTGTGAAATGCAATAAAATGTTATTTTTACGCTTTTTCACTATAATACAAAGGTATATTGGAGGCATTTATAAATATTATCGATTGTAAATTATTGTTTTATCAAAATAATGCAGTAATTTGAATTTCTTGTCATCAAGGAATTAACAGTACATTTTATCCAGAGATGAAATACGTCGGTTTTGTGGAATCTGATTGGTTGAGATTAGCAATTGCTAAGCTCTTCGTTAAACAGGAAAATGCAAGTTTTTACCCATTTAGGATGGAAAATGAGAGTTGAAAAGATAGTAGAGAGTTCACAATGGTCGATTATATATAAAGCATGTCTTTTTTCACCTTTTTGAAGTAAATTTCAAGAGAAATAAATAATTTTCAGGGAACTTTGACAGATGCAAGTTCTTGAATGGGCTGCTGTGATTGGTCAAAACCTTTGTTAAAATGCCTGTGTTGATAAAATCGGGCCTTAGTGATGTTATGCTCAGGCCATATTTTATTAAGCTTTGTCATGGCCACACGTACCTGTTGAATGCAGTTCTAATAGCTACTTGATTACACTAGTATTAGGACAACCGAACCCTAACCCCTCACCACAGTATATTAAATTATACAGTAGCGCAATTCTCCAGAATTTTGGTGGTTCGCGCATAGCATCCCGCGCATCGTTCGCAGGATGTTTAGCACGGCGATCGCCTGAGTCGTGTTCAGTCTATGAGAGTGAAGGTAGTGTCTTTGACAGAACCGGATTAAGGAATTTGGTGATACGCTGATATGGATATCGGGACGCGTGAAGTCAAATGTTGCCCCGCTGTAGGCTGTATTAACAATTCCAAAAACTATGACTATAGTTTTTTAAGCTTCCTCAAGATGTTGCCAGGTATGCGATTCCTCCAATATTTAATATGCTTCTTTATTGCCTAATAATATTAAAGTGTGATAGCATAGCTCCATTTGTCTCTAACAAAGTCTGGCGGGTATTAGGGTAACTGTGTGTTTTTTTTTCAGTTTTTTAGAAGAGTTAGACGTTACGCAAAGTCGTTCTTTAATTATGAGCCTAAAGTCAGAATGATAATTTCTCACTGTTTCCTCGCAGCACCATAACGTTCAAAAGATCTTTCACGACATATAACAAAATGTATGTGATTATGCATTCCAACATTATGAAATTTTAAGCAGGAAGTGAAGCCCATTTTAATGGATGCTTAAATAGAAGGTTCACAATAAAAAGAATCAACATGCTAGTTTCAAAAATATATCATTTTCCTCTACAAACATGGATTATTTTCTTCAATATGCCTATTCATATGTAATATACAAATACAGAAGGAAAGGTAGTCTTGGTAAACTAGATAAAAAACAGTTTTGCAATTTTTTTATGAATAACGACCAGTTTAGTATATTTTATCGTTATTATAAACATATTGATCATTATTTTTTATGTACACCTAACAAGTTTTCATCGGTTTTGCTGTTTACCATGTTTACGTACCTCAAAGTCTTTCTATGATGATTGATGAAGATAAATTTAAAGGTTGTGAGATAACTAGACATAAATGTTATTTTGGACGCTACGTCGTTACATATACCCATATTTGAATCATATAAGATATTATAAAGTTTTTATATTTATATATCACATTACCACACTGCTCTCAAAATTTACTCTATTTACGAGACATAATGCGTCCATTAAACTTATTTTATTGCAACACAATAATTACGCTTTTTCGCTTGATTATTGCTAAGCCGACGCTGTGCTCGAAACGTAAACGGCAATACTTGCGGCTCGTGCTGAGGAGCCGACGTGGGGTTATGAGAGGCCAGTTTTTCGGAGACAAATTGTCTGCATGATTTCTAGGGAGTTGCGCTACTGTATAATTAGATATACTGTGCCCTCACCACTAAATGCACACTTACCTCTGACCAACGGCGTGTTGACCACACGGCGCCTATAGGCACGCCCACCGGGTAGCCGTTGAAGTAGTAGGCCATGGGGCGGGACCCATTGGGTACCGATTACTTCTAATCATCACCTGAGTCACAATCACAATGTCTTAACAGACATGTTGTGAACTCGTAAAATGCATTAAGTCGGAGCTAGAGTATTGCCGACAAGAATATCATCAATAGTTTTGAGGACTGTAGCTCGCCATCGTTCGCGATTTACTGACAGTTCAGTCGCGCTCTTGATACTCCAGCAACCGTTTCGTCGTATCCACCCAACGTGTAGGGGAACGGCCACGGCGCCGCCCACTCGGGGCGTGACCCTGAACTACAAGTTTCTCCATAATATCGCTTCTGCGAATATGTCCGAAGAATGTGAGCATTCTCGTCAATACAATGGAGGATAGTCTCTTTGGATTACCGAGCTTATCCAGTATGGAAACGTTAGTTCGATGGGCGGTATAAGGAACTCTCAGCGTTCTCCTCCACGTCCACACTTCAAAAGCGTCTATGCGAGCTCGATCTGCCTTTTTAACAGTCCAAGTTTCCGAGGCGTACAAAAATATGGAGAACACAAGAGACAGAACCAGCGACATTTTGATAGCTTAAGGCCCGATTTCATCAACATGCATAATTTAACAAAGACTTTGACAAAGCTTTTCTATTGGATGTTGTTTAGCAAAAGCTTTCTATTGGGTATTGCGGGCTAGGTTAATAAGTATCATCCAATAGTATTTTATCAATATTGGAAACAAAACGTCAAAGCTGGATGACACTTTCATTAAAGATATTTTAGAATTCATGGATCAAAATCATAACAGAAAATCAGAACAAAGAGATTAATTTGCAAATTAATGCTAGATTTTTAATGTTTACCTTATAATTATTGTATATTTAGGTACCAATTGCAATTGCAATCAGATTGATTATAGACTGGATGCAGGATTGTTATAGAATAGACCTTCTTAAAGAAATATTCACAGAGGATGTAAAGATTGTAGGCACTGCGTAAAAGGCACCGTAGCGCAGAAACACATTTATTTAAAGCACCTTATTCACTTTCTGACTATACGAAAGGTTTCTAGTTTAGGAACAATAAGGATATACGGTATACTTTTGCCAGATCGCAAGGCTTTGCTGATAATCAGGATAGGCAACCAGTAATGCACACTTGCATCGTGTGTGTCTATAGTAGCTTTGTGAAATGCAATAAAATGTTATTTTTACCCTTTTTCACTATAATACAAAGGTATATTGGAGGCATTTATAATTATTATCGATTGTAAATTATTGTTTTATCAAAATAATGCAGTAATTTGAATTTCTTGTCATCATTGAATTAACAGTACATTTTATCCAGAGATGAAATACGTCGGTTTTATGGAATCTGATTGGTTGAGATAAGCAATTGCTAAACTCTTCGTTAAACAGGAAAATGCAAGTTTTTACCCATTTAGGATGGAAAATGAGAGTTGAAAAGATACTAGAGAGTTCACAATGGTCGATTATATATAAAGCATGTCTTTTTTCACCTTTTTGAAGTAAATTTCAAGAGAAATAAATAATTTTCAGGGAACTTTGACAGATGCAAGTTCTTGAATGGGCTGCTCTGATTGGTCAAAACCTTTGTTAAAATGCCCGTGTTGATAAAATCGGGCCGTAGTGATGTTATGGTCAGGCCATATTTTACTAAGCTTTGCCATGGCCACACTTACCTGTTGAATGCATTTCTAATAGCTACTTGATTACACTACTATTAGGACAACTGCGCCGGTACTCTGTAACTTAGAAACGTGTTTCTATGCACTATGTGCTATGGGATCGGGTGGCCCCGTAAATATGACAGCGTGCCATGACAGCGTAGTAGCCGAGAATAGCTATCACAAAGAAGCGACACAGCAGGGACCGATTTTCATAACGCATGCGTGGGGTTATTGTAGACAAATGTCAAATCGTCAAACTTCACGTGCGGCCGCCCAATATCAGCTGATCAAGACGTTTGAGGTTATGGTCGTGGAATTGCTCTATATTGTGGATGCGTATCAGTTCAAGCCGATTCAAGATCACCAAATAATGACCCGCCGAACATCAAAGGTGCCGACAGGTTGTGTCGCTTCTCTATGGTGGCTATTCTCGGGTAGTAGACACGTGATAAGCACCCGAAACTGCCCGATCGTCTGGTCGTCATGGTGATAGAAACATGTTTCTATCTCTTAAGTTAGAGAGTACCGACGCTGAATCTTAACCCCTCACTACTAAAAAAAATATTTACACACTCACCTCTGACCAACGGCGTGTTGACCACACCACCAGCGTCCACACCACCGAGCGTCGCTTTGACGGCCGGCTTGCAGCAGCCCTGCTGCTGGGGCCCGTCCACCGCGTCGTAGAGGCCGTTCTGCGTCGCCAGCCCGCCCACTTCCACCAGCTGGGCGGTCGGCACGTACTGGGCGGGCGCCAGAGTGGGCGGGGCGGCCGCTATGGGGGCGGCGCCTATAGGCACGCCCACCGGGTAGCCGTTGTAGTAGTAGGCCGTGGGGGCTGGCACGAAGGGGGCTCGCAGCACCGGCTGGTAGAGCGCGTAGGCGGACGGGGGCGCCACCTGGGCGGGTGGGATGCAGGTGAAGGGGGTACAAGAAGGACACCTGGGGAAAAATTACTATTATTATTATTATGTTTTTTCAAGCTTCTCTCGCATGACTGCGGTAACAACAGATGCTGACGGGCCGTGCCAAGTAAACACCTGAACTATTACTGCTCGGAATTTAAGAAGGATCGTACTATATTACAGGTCTTAAGAATTACAGACATTTGGAATATTTTGTGTAACTTTTCGTCTAGGCCTAACTGTTGTAGGTGTGGTGTAAAAGTGTTTGGTGTAAGGCCTGAGACAGACATAATTAGGGGGACAATAGTAACTTTGTTTTGCTTCCATAGTCGTTTTATTTCTATCGCAAGGTCAGCGTATTTAGATATCTTCCCAGCGTAGGCGTTTTGGATATTCGTATCGTTGGGAATAGCGATATCTATCAAATAGGTAACTCTGTCTGCCTTCGACTGGAAAACTATGTCTGGCCGATTTGCCGGGATAGTCTTATCTGTATGTATCTCAACATCCCAGTATAGTTTGTATTCATTGTTTTCGAGTACTGATGTCGGTGTGTAATTGTAATATGGTTCTGTGTTTTCTATTAGCTTGTTTGTTGTGGCTATTATTATTATTATTATTGTGGTGATCCGGAACGCGCTCCTGGCTGTCAGTGCCGGATTAAGCTTTTATGGGGCCCGGGGCTATTATAATTTTAGGGGCCCCTTATAAATAAAATTATTTATGAAACTATATTCCCGATATAACAAAAGACACTACTATACACTTTTTTATAAGTACGTCATGAGTCCCGCTTATAGTATCAGCACTGCTCTCAATGTTTGCGTTTGCTTAGTAATCAGAACTATTTTCAGTGCAATCCTTTTCAAGCGGAGCGTTAGGTTTGCTTAAAAGACTTATTTTGGGCAATTTTTCCACTGCTTTTAATTTATCATCAGCAGTTTTAAAATAATTATTTAGAGTTATCTTGGTAAACTGTAGCCATGTAGCACATAGACATAACACTAACAAACTATATTGGTAACTTACTTTTCTTTCTTGAGCGTCGCCTTTATATCGGTTCAACTTTGATTTATTCATTATGTTGGCACTTTTTAGAAAATTAACTTTGCGAATGTATGTAGGTCGAGATGGACTACATTTTAAAAATAATGACTTTTAATACTAATAAAACGTGCCATATCAAAATTATGGTTTTTTAAAAGGAACACCTTGTATATATTATCGAATATTTAGATTACCGGGTCAATTCTAGTGTAACTTTATGTATCACACATGAGACTTGAAGTGAGCCGTTTAGGTGCAAATCACATTTTTGATATAAGGAGAGATCAAAAAAAAAATGAACATCGCAGCGCTTCTAAAACTTAGAGAGCTGTGACTTTGCTGTGTGACTAAACATGAAATTGGTCAGCTTAGGTTCTACTGTCAGAGGTATAATCACTTTTGACTTTGACTGAAATGACTATTGTTTTATATCATTAAATGTGAATTTTCATGCTGAAGATATTAGACTGCTAGTAACTATCGCTGAAAGTTTAACGGTTTTGGAAATTTTCATTCTCTAATACATTGCACACATTGCAGTAGCTAGTAAGCTGTAAAAATTATCCATTTCTGTCGTATTTCAGCTTCTCTTTGACCTTTGACCTTGACATATTACCGGCGCTGTTTCTAGTTAGAGTTCATTGGTTGTAGGGAATTTTTATAACCTTGCCCCTTTACTTTAGTTTGTCTGTATCTTTCTGCTAAGTTAGCTGTTTTCAGATAGAAATCTGAACACCTTTTTGTTTACGAGGGTTGCTCTATACGGCAGAATTCCTTCTGTCTTACTCACCTTTTTGTTTATATTTCATGGCCTGCTAGTTTGCTATATGTAGGGAAATTGAAAAACCCCATTTTGATTGAAATCTCGAAACTAAGTTTTCAGTAGATCTTCTGATTTTATTGTTAATCTATTGACCTAATATTTGCTTTGTCACATTAAATGAAAGTAAGGCCCCTGCGGGGCCCCTCTGAACCCGGGACCCGGGGCTTCAGCCCCTTTAGCTCCATGGTTAATCCAGGCTTGCTGGCTGTCATACCTTAGAAGAACGCGCTGTCGGCTGTCACACGTCCAAATATTGACAGTGACGTATGATAGAAAACAAAAATGTTATAAGTGTATGAGTGTAATCATTCAATGAAGTTTAGATAATTAATGTGTTTGCTTAATACTGCATCATATATTCTTCTACTATTTTGTTATTCTAAGACCATGACTGACTTTTCTTAGATTAATCCAATTCCTAAACAGCTCACTCCGTTCATTCCATGAATCTAAGGTCCGTATTCATAGTCGTTTCTCAAATATCCCTTAAGTATTACTCAAGTGATACTTGAGGGTTATTCAAGCGATTCTCAAGTGTGGCTTTCCTTGTGTATGTTTCCTAGACAACATACACCAGACGGCGGGGTTCATTCTGCGACGTTGTCATATTTCAAATATTTTATTTTGTGCCGGACATTTTTCCGGATGTGACAGAAACTGATCACACCATACTCTAAAATTAACCTACAAAATCGCCATGACTGCAACGAAATGCCATGTTGACATTTCGTTACTTCTGTATTACTCAAGGGAGTTTTGCGTAAGGGACCCTCAAGGAAGGTTTTGAAACACAAAACTCAAGTATTAAGGGACTCTTAAGTTTCGACTATGAAAGCGACCCTGGATTCGCCTTTTTTTGAACACTGTGTACAATAATAAATAAAACAATCATGAACAACCTACCTATTTGTGCAGCATCCATTAGAATACATTGTATCTGGTAAACCGACATTATGGTGACTTCCCAAAGACGGAAACGAATGATTCATTGGTGACATGGCAGAAGGCATTGCTGGCAATGTGTGCCGTGTCACATTTGAGCCCTGTGGAGAGAAATCACTAAAGGTATTGACAGAATTATTTACTAATATATCATAGAATATGGAGGAAAAATGCATCTAAAAATAACTGAAGGTTGATTTTGCGTCTTGATCCTAACTACTCAAAACAGTATAAAGTTTTTACTTGCCATCAATGGTATGAAATTGCAATATGTTATAACCATCCAAAGCTATAGAGAAAAGAACAAAATGATGTCTGATGCCCATTGGAATATTTAATTATTGGATTACTATCTGCTCTGACAGTCAGACAGCATTGAAAGCATTGAGGGCTTGTAGGTTTACATCAAGGCTCGTTCTGCAATGTAGAAAGGTCTTGGATGACATTTAGGCCTTCCTTGCTTATTAATGTTAGAACAGAACAAGAGACATGTTTATTTAACACTTTGATCTCAACTATGGTATGCTACAACTATGTTAACTTTCAACATTACTTAGTTATATGCTTATATAACAAAGATTTAGTCTCATCTCAGCCCAAGAGCTATAAAAAGTCTATTTCAGGTGAAGTTCTTTGATACATCTGTAAACTAGTGCGCCCTTTAATATCTTGTACATTTGCTACATATGCCTAGTTCATAGAGATAATTTCTAGAAGATATTGATACTTAAACAGATGCTTTTTTTTTCTGACATATCCAGTCGACATACCTGGGAATATGACCTGCTATGTTCGTGATACTGTGGTGGTTGATGCTGCTTGTACTTGAAACTCTTCACAGCCTGCTCAGGACTGCAAATGTGTCCTCGACGATATTCCAGTACTTCCAGCCATGTTGTGTTCATACAAGCTGAAGACAGCTCTTCCCAAATTATCTTCAATATCTTGAAGCAAAAATGTAAAAGTCAGTGTTGCTATTAGCTTTACATTGATCATACTAAACTAATATCAGTGTAGGCCAGTAGCCCACATATATGTGAGGTGCACAACAATACGTTTTTAAAAACAAGGCATCTGTATGGTCACAGGCTACATCCAACACATTTACTAATTTAGTTCTTTGCTCTAGGACCACAAAATAGTAATTAAAGAGTTGGGTTTGACATGAATAAACATTAAAATGAATCATTCAAGTAGAAAGAAACTGTATGTGTATTTTATATGAGCAGATATTTTAGAAATCTTGAAGAAACAGTAGCATTTTTGAACATGATCTTGTCAGAAAAGTTAAGGAGACTTGTTTGAAGAATCTGTCAGTAACAATTTTAATGACAACACCAGATGAAGAAAGATGTTTTTAACTTTAAACATTACTGACATGTTGTTAAACCAAATAAACTGTATATTTCGTTTAAACTTACCTGACATTCGACATATGCTATTAAACAATCTCTAGATACAGCTGAAACTCTATCTGGGCAAATGGGACCACTAAGTACTAAAATTCCATCCCTATCACGTTTGTATCCCATTGATTCAAACAATATCTCAGCCCCTACAAGATTTGCTTCCACTTGATGTTTATAAAAACCACAATAAGTCTGGAAAAAAGTCAATGATTATTCTTTTGCACTTTGCATTGGAAAAGATTCAACAAGTATATTGATGAATTGAATTATAACATGAAGGGGGAAAATGATAACTTTGTTTTGTTTTTAGAGCCATTTTATTTCTAAGACAAGGTCTGTGTATTTAGATATCTTTCCAGCATAGGTGTTTTGAATATTCTTATCAATATCTAATAAATAGGGAACTTGGTCTAACTTCAACTGAAAAACTATATCTCATCTATTGCCTGGGACAGTCATAGGCATAGTTTAGTTCCTGAATCTGGGGGGCTTAAGTCTCCGACCTAGATACAATAAACCTAACAGAACGAATTATTTTTGGATTTTTAGGGGGCTAATTTCATTTTTGGGGAGGCATAGCTCCAAGTCCCCACCTAACTATGCCTATGGGGACAGTATGTATAGTAGAGTTTGAGTTTGTATTGTTGTTGTTGAGTACTAATGCCAGTGTGGATCTGTGTTTTAATTTTTCCAATTTGACCTTATAATTATGGGTTTCTATAAGTTAACTTTATGACAAAATATATTACCTTTATGGTACGATATTCTTTCCTCCAGGGCTGTGACAATAAATTACCAGCATACAGTTGGATGGCTGCGAATCCAGTTGAGGCCTTGTAAGCACTAAAGTCCTTTTTACGACTTGCAGACATTTGTAAGACATCTTCTGTTTCGGGGTAGTAAAATTTATGTCGATGTGGAGCGATGCATAAGAATTCATATATTATTCCTGAAAAATTAGTGTTTTATAAGAGAGATGATGATTCATAACAGTTACCTTCAAGTTTGTTTCTCTGTTCAATTTTTTCAGGACTCTCCTCAAGCTCCAAATAACTCAAATGGCACTGCTCTAGCTCCATCCACAGCTCATTGAGTCTGTCTTGAGGTGGTATGTAGTTTTCCATGATGACCATATTCTTTAAGATGGTTTGTGATGTTCCTTCTTCAGGTCAACTGAATAGTTGTGTCTATGTGCTGTCAGCAGATTAGTTGCTAGTCTGCTGCTATGACAAAAATACCCAAAACAGGCAGCCCTAACCTAATTAAAAATCTAATACGACTCTAAGCTAAGTTTGTCCCGATATTTATAGAAATTGGCAAACATTTTTGTTGGAGTAAAATATTTTTATTCATACCACTAGACGTTTCTTCCTCTTGTTTTGACAGATGACTAACCTAATAAACACGTATGAACGTATCAATTCATCCAAAACTACGATTTCTAAATCGCGAAACTATGAGTCACAGACGTATATTTTTGTTATTGCTATATTTGTATCTTGCTCCAAATCTAGCTGTTAATTGAAAATTTATGTAATGTAATTCATAACAAATTTACATACACATAAAAAATCTGACATATACTAATGTCAACGAGCTGTCACATGTCAAAATCATGTCAAACTCGTCAAAATGTGCTTCTTCAATTTTTGTTTTATGTTCTATGCAATGTGAAAGGGCGGTTACACTGGCGTGTCAGGATCATATGAGTTTAGTTTATTGATTTTTTTCGAAATTACAACAAACTAAAACCTTCCTGTGAATTAAACCGGTGATAGATTTTCCCCATTTCCAATGAAAGACATCAATCTTCCACCGCGGGAGCACCAGTGAGCAAGGGAGCGAGTCTGAAGATTCACACCTGTCTAGAGTTATGCCATCAAGTCTACCGCCAAAACAAAAAACACATTTTAGCAACATCTGTTCGAAATAGAAATCTCATCGTATCAAAGGTATAGTATTGAAAAATGAGTATAATTTGACGATTGAAAGAAGATATGGAAAGTAATGCTAGCTCAACTGACGATTTTGCAAAGTACGACAAACACTTACATATTACAATGGATTATGACAGTGGTTACATGTCTCACAATCCAGAATCAAATTTAGATTCTCCATTGGAAAGCCTAAGTGAAACCACCAACATTTCAAAACCTGTTTTTCTCAGTGAGGATGCCTTGTTAGAACGACCCATAATCACTAAAAGCGAGATCAAAAGTGACCTTAGTTTCCAAATTGACAATGAAAACTACGAAGAAACTAGGCAATTATTTTTTAATGTGTCTGATGACGAGACAGTCTTATCTGCTTCAGCTTCCAGTAAAGAGGATAACTTTAGTGCTTTAAAATGCTCAGAATCCTCTGGATCAGATAAATCGACAGAAATACCTGTAGCGGCGCCTATAGTTGTTGACAAAGCTGTACTGGATATAAACACACCTTCAATAGATAACGAAAAGTGCTTGTTAAAAGATTTAGAAAGTATTGGCACTGCTTTTACTAACATAACAAATACATTAGTAACAGCAGACCCCAAGAAAAAGTTAGTTTTAGTTCTATCAAAATGTGATAAAGAAAATATGTACAGTGTTAAAAGGAAGTATGGAAGTCTGACGCCAGACTCAAGTTTTGATAGAAGCTTGGAAAATAATAATGTGTCTGATGCAAGTATGTCTTTGGATGAGACTTTAGATAACCCTATAATAACTTCTAAAAGTATGATGGAACTTAAAAGTGAGACTGAAAATTTTGAAAATGACAAATGTGATATAAAGAATGAGTCAACTTTCACTGTTTATTCTGACATTTCAATGGACATAAGCTTAACAGATAGATCCCAAAATGAAAGCAATGAAAAAAATGACTCAAAATTGCTTCTATGTGGTAATCCAAGCACTAATAATACTTGTGGCAATATCAGTATAGCACATTTGATGGACAACAATGAAAATCAATCAAAACTAAGCATAGATCAAAATTTTCCTATTATCAAGTCCGAGATCAAATCTGAATACGGAGATATTAGTTATTCTAATGATCAACAAAATATTATTCTGCCAAGTGTCAAATGTGAGTCCATAACAGATGTGAACTTAGTGGATATATTCAAACTACATGATGACGTGGACAGCATAGCTTCAACTAATTCAACTCCAAAAAAAGGGTATATCAATCCCTTACAATCTTGTATGAGTCCAGATTTATTTGAAGATGAAGAGGAACCTGCAAAACCTGTGATCGAAGTTGTTCAGCCAGAAAAACAAATTGCGGAAGAAAAGTACTTACACAAAAAAGATTATAGGCTTATCCGTAGAGTTCAAGGAACTTTGACAGGTGTTTTACCACCACAAAGTATGACAGTGTGTAATACATCTGTGGACGAGATTCTGAATAAAATAGAATCTAACAAAAACTATTTTTTCTGGAACAATGAGACTGTTACAAAGGAGACTGAAAAGGATGAAGGAAACTTAAATATTAGCAATGAAAGTGTTGTAGCTGGTGAGCCTAAATCGTTGCTCATCACTGGGTCTTTAGAGGAATGCACAAAAAAGGAGTTTCCATATATAATGGAGGGAAGAAACCATGGTTTATAGTAAGTATATTATTGCATGTATTTAACAGCTTTCATTTTAGAGTATAATGATTTCGCAATGTAACCTTGTTAGAAAGTCTATTTATAAATAATTGTGCCATGTTGATTAAACATTGTGGACAATAGTCTCATAATTTTGAAAACATTAACTTGTGTCAAGGTTGAAATTTATACAGTACTTTTATTTACTTCTACTTAACGAATGTGTGAATTTGAACAGATTAGCTTTTTTAAACAAAATTACCAAGATTCTAGTTCAACAGCAGTGGTTTTAACTTGTATTTATAAACAATAATGATTATGGAAACTAGGAGATTTATAGACTGATAAGGTATGTTTTTAGAATATGCAGTATATTAAAACATATTGTGGTAATTTTTATTAAACCTAGTTTTTAGACCTAAGCCTTCAAATGGATTTTTTAACATCAGAGGCTTTGTGTGTGACAAAATGTTAGGGATTCTTTGCTTGAAATTTGTTTGTAGTTGGCATATCATAGTAATGGACTAGTATAATGAATTTTTTTATGACTATAATATGATAGAGTATGGCATAAGAGCCTTCTCATATTTTTCCGCGATTTTTTTGGGCGCGAGAAAGTTTTGAATTTTTCTAGTCATGACGTCACAGGACAATAGGGGAACAGCCAATTGGAAAACGGATATGTGTGCTGTGTTGTCATTCTAACTGAAGTACCTACCAATATTCAATGAATACCTTTATGTGATCCTTTACACATGCTAAAAATATGTAGTTTGATATACATATACAGCTAGTGAAGCCATAAATTTGCATAGGTTAGAAGGAGTAAACAAGAATTATGCTTGTTTGCACAGTCTTAAAAGAAATGATTCAGTGGCAGCTTGATGATAGTGGAAGGTCGCACAGTGGCCGCGATATGGTCCGGGAGGTGGCGTCAAATCTCATCGAACATTAAACTGAGGCTGGATTTTTTAATGTAGACTTTGTTAATGTTGATGAGAAAAAATATCAATGTTAGCTGATCCAGATCCGTGACCTAAGATTTTGAGAGCCTGCATAAGTGGCAAAAAAGGGGACCCACGTGGCTGCGCGATGGACAGCGTCTGCCTTCGATAGTGGGATGGCAGCAGCCTTGTGCGTGGTTAGCGCTTGGGTGGGTGACTGAATTGCACCGAGCGCACGGGCATTTAGTTTCGACCCGTGAAAATTGCGTCAATAATAATAATAATAACGTTTATTGTCCATTTGATCATTACATTGATATGGGACTAGGCAAATTGGTTGAAGAGAAGTAAAAAGGATAAAAATAAAACAAGTAAATACAATAAAGACACACTAAATAGTAGACAAACACTTAAAAAAGAGATTATAAATAAAACCAAGATTATAACTATGACATAAATTCTAAATACTCACTAATAGAGTAAAAACAGTTTTCTAAAAGAAAGTTTCGAGTCGCCACTTTGAATTTTTTGAAAGATGATATGGATTTTAAATCACTGGGAAGCTTGTTGAATAAGCAAATTCCCATGTATTTAGGACTCTTTTCAAATGCAGCAGACGAATGAAAAGGCATCATTAAATTATTGCCATGCCTGGTTGAGTAGTTATGGTAAAAATTAGTAGGGAAAAATTCACTCATGTTAGATTTTACATAGAGAAATATCTCATGCAGATAAATGCAAGGAAGAGGTAGAATCTGCAACTGTCTAAATTTACTTCTGCAGGAATCATTAAAAGTAAGAGACATCATATTTCTTAGTATTCTTTTCTGTATCCTAAAGGCACGGATGGTAGAGCATGACGAGCCCCAAAAAACTATTCCATACTTCAATCGTGAATAACAATAAGCATAATAATAAGATAATAACACACTTTTACTGGCAATATTACGCAGCCTAAACATTGCAAATGAGACAGAGCTTAGCTCTTTGCAGAGGCCGTCAATATGCTTCTCCCAGCTAAGAGAGTGGTCAATATACATTTCCAACAATTTACAGGACTGCACTTGCTGTAATGAGGTGTTGTTAATTTTTGATAAATGGCTCATAGATATGTGGTTATTTCGTGAAATAAAATTTATAAAAACAGTTTCCTCTCTGCTTACTATGAGTCCATTTTCAGTGAACCATCCGACAAGTTGATTAATGAGTAGCTGTGCCTTCTGTCTCAAACACGACCAATCTTTATCTGCTGTAATCATGGATGTGTCATCAGCAAACAATGTTTTCCTTCACTAATAGAAATTAACAAATCGTTGTGGTCACAACACTGAACCCTGAGGAACTCCATATTTAATAGTCAGAGTTTGTGATTTATATGAGTTCACCACAACCAACTGTTTTCTATTACTGAGGTAAGACTTGAGCCAATCACCAATCTTACCGCTAAGACCGCACTTATAAAGTTTATCTATAAGTTGAGCATGATCTACAAGATCAACTACCCTGCTTAGGTCCAAGAAAATACCGAAACATTTTAACTTCTTATCATGACATTCATATAACTCATTGACAATATCCAAAACAGCAGTTTGCATCGACTTCCCTACTCTGAAGCCGTGCTGATTGACATGCAATAAATTGTATTTTTCCGCAAAATTTACAATTCTTTTATGTACTGCCTTTTCAATTATTTTTGAAAGCGTAGATAATAGGGAAATCGGTCCGTAATTTGCTATTGATTTTGTATCCCCTTTTTTAAACACTGGAATGATCTTAGCTATTTTCAGGATGCCAGGAAAAATTCCATTTTGTAACGACAAATTAATTAAGTATACCGCGATTGGGAAGTTGACGAGGCAACACGCCACAATGCACTTTAAAATAGAATGACTAGTGAACAAAACGATGCAGAGAGTAACAAAATGCAACGGTACACCCATTTTTGTATACACTAAGAGGTTATAATGATTTGATCATTGTTTTCAAACCCATGATACTACATAGTCCATTACAAACGACGCTTTCCGATTACCAGCTGGAAAAGGTGTAGTTTCCGAAACCCCGTTTTTTCTAACTGGAAAATCTTTGCAGCTTCAACAGCAGCCGTCTGTCCGAGCAACTGGAGGACCTGCTATCGAAGTACGCGCAGCGCTACGTGGGCGCGGAGACGCAGTCCTCCTGCACCGTGTTCGACTTGGAGGCCGACATGAGGAGCCCCTCTAAGCGGTGCAGACTGGCGGGGCGCCGCTGGACCGCCAAGAGCCCCGGCAGGCGGTTGAGCCACCTCGCCAGAAGGCGCATCACCTTCTCCAGCGCCAATCTGGCCGCCGCCGGGTCGTCGGGGGCCGCCGGGAGCAGGGCCAGACAGATATTGGTCGACGCTAAGTGAGTTTTTTTTTGTATAGTACACGTCAGAAACATAAGAGCTGTTTACATTTTTTGTACTCCTACCGAGTGCCGACACTACAACAGTATAGTCATATTGGGGTGTATAGGTATGAGTAATGTTAAACATTTACGGTGGTGTTTCCGTCAAGGGAAGAGTGGGAGTCTAGGGAAAGACAGCTCATCGAAGGAGGAGGACAGGTCTGGTACACAGACGGTTCACTCGCTAGAGAGGGCTCGGGCTCGGGAGTCTACGGACCCCATACAAGACTTTCACTCCCTCTTGGAGGGCACACCACAGTATTCCAGGATGAGGTCTATGCGATACTTGCTTGTGTAAATCGTATTCGGGAAATTGACGGGTCTAGGAGGCGGATTACTATCTGCTCTGACAGTCAGGCAGCCATCAAAGCACTGAGTGCTTGGAAAATAACGTCGGGACTGGTCCTGGAGTGCAGGAGGGCTCTTGACGACATCTCAGCTAAACACAAGGTATCACTGATGTGGGTACCTGGGCACGCTGGGGTAAAGGGTAACGAAATGGCGGATCATCTGGCTAGGATGGGATCCGGCAACAGTTTTGTGGGCCCGGAACCAGCCTTAGGACTACCTGCAAACTTGATTAGGAAAACAACTGGAGAGTGGATCCAGAATCAACACTCTCTGAGATGGAACAACATCTCTGGTCATCTCCGTCAAGCTCGAGAACTATTAGCAGGGCCTGCAGAGATAATAGGACGATTTTGTCTCTCTCTGGATAGGAGCAACTTGAGATTGCTAGTAGGCCTATTAACGGGTCACAACACCTTCAGGCGTCATTTGTTCGTGATGAGGGTGGTCAACGACCCAACGTGCACGTGATGTGGTGAAGAGGAAGAATCCTCGGCACACATCTTGTGTCACTGTGAAACCCTGGGTTATCACAGGCAGACTATGCTGGGCTCAAGAACCTTGGAACCAATAGAGGTAAAACGGATATGACCTAAGAATGTACTTGCCTTTGCCAAAAGGGCAGGTCTTAGCAACTAGCGCGGATAGAGGCGCAAAAGGGTCCATCGTGTAGCCTATGCACCAGCCACATTCCGTGCTGGATAGCCTCTGGTCCTTATTCATTCATTCAATATTAAACAGTGATTTATCCTTACAACACATACGTTCGAGTAAGGCACGAACACATATAAGGCACTAGTAGTTCAAAATGCTAGTTTTGAATCAAGCAAAATAAATTATGCATTGTGAGTATATCGATATCTGTTGACGCGACATTAAATCTATATACATGTTTACTGGACTATGGTATCCATCGACGCTTAAAAGGGTCGGTAGGTCTACGTAAAAAACGATCACCGCGCAGGCGGCCAGAGTAGGCATTGGGGATTATAGATAGGAAGCCATATAACGATTTTAGATTTTTAGGGTGAGCTTCAAAATCTGAGGTTTTGAAAATTTTCGATGTTCGTTACATGAGGTTGAAACTCAAAACAACGACCGGATTTGTAATTAGCACCCCCAAACTATACATGACACGCATTTTCGTCTGGATAGGAAGCCATATAACGATTTTAGATTTTTAGGGTGAGCTTCAAGATCTGAGGTTTTGAAAATTTTCGATGTTCGTTACCTAAGTTTGAAACTTAAAACAACGGCCGGATTTGTAATTAGCACCCCCAAACTATACATGACATGAATTTTCGTCTGGATAGGAAGCCATATAACAATTTTTGATTTTTAGGGTGAGCTTCAAGATCTGAGATTTTGAAAATTTGCGATGTTCGTTACCTGAGGCTGAAACTCAAAACAACGGCCGGATTTGTAATTAGCACCCTCAAACTATACACGACACGAATTTTCGTCTGGATAAGAAGCCAGATAACGATTTTAGATTTTTAGGGTGAGCTTCAAGATCTGAGGTTTTGAAAATTTTCGATGTTCGTTACCTGAGGCTGAAACTCAAAACAACGGCCGGATTTGTAATTAGCACCCTCAAACTATACACGACACGAATTTTCGTCTGGATAGGAAGCTAGATAACGATGTTAGATTTTTAGGGTGAGCTTCAAGATCTGGGGGCTGAAATTTGTTGATGTTCGTTACCTGAGGCTAAAACCACTTTTCGATCCGTGAAATATCATAGTACGAAAATTTTCGCGCGTTAAAGACATTCTGACAGGGAAGAGCTAATTCTGAATTTATGCAAAAAATTAACTGAAGCAACTGCCAACTTGAAATTATTCTGTCAAACTACACATAAATTGGACTTTTGCAGACATACTTTTACATGTTTATATATTATTGTTATTATAGGAGATTAGAACTTCTCAGCAGAAGGAAAAGTCCAAGAAAAACACCGAAGAAAACTCCTAACAAGAGTCCCAAGAAAAAGACTCGTACTCCGAGTAGTTCAGCAAAGAAGAAGCTGGCGTTGAGATTCAGAAAAATGACTGGCGAAATCGAAAACACGATTCCTGGCACTTCTGCAGATGTTCTGAAATCTTCTTCGAAAAGAGCCCTGTTCCAGAGTCCAGACAAGAAGAAGGAATCCAGTTTGTTCCTACCAAGTTAGTACCTCAAATATTTTCTCGAGTATTTTCTGATTTTGTTATATTGTAGTAACAATATTCGTGATTTGTTATCATAAAAGTCTACCCTATTATTTGACCAGCGGATCTGAAGCTACAAAAAGAATGCAGACAAAAATGTCCGATGTTGCCAAGTTTATTTATAAAAAAAGCAAAATTAACTTAACAGCAATTTAAGATATTTTTATAGCTACTTTAATATAGTTGTTAATGTATTTTTGTTTAATAACTGATATTTTTATATATTTCTTAATGTATTTTTATTTAATAACCGATATTTCTTAATCTGCCTGTTATAAAATGTACATATTTTCTGAAGATATCATCAACTTCAGGTGAATCGGCAACAACTCACGAATCCTGTCATACAACGTCTTGTCAGGGTGTCAGGGAACCTTATTGGTCGAGGATCTGCTACCATGCCGTTGCCATGGAGATTAAATCTTGCTATTGGCCGCCCTGTCACCAACCTTATGTTCCTGTCTCTCTCTGTCTGGAAATATCGAAATACCAGTGGCGTCCCAAACTCTTTCAATATCTGTTTTGTCGAGTTTATTGTCTTGTCAGCTAGTTTTGCGCAACTTGAAATGAACAGAACTAGTTCTGTGGTACGGAATGACAACCAAAGTAAACATTCGTTATGCATTGTGTGTCAAAAACCAGCAAAAACCTATCTTTTAGGTTAGGTTAGGTTTCTTTGCCAACGTTCCTGCAATATAAGTACGAATCCTGAAAACGCAAAAAGAGGTTTGGAAGCACAAGCCAATTTGATGCTCACACAGTCAAACAAACATTTAAACCAGCCTTCATTAAAATATATTTAACTTCTCCAACTTTATATTTATTTGAGTCCGTCACTGGCGCTGATTAAATGGAAGAAGCAGAATTTGTGCTTGTCATTCAGAAAATATACAGAACTAGTCCTGTGCATTTCAAGTTGCGCAAAACTAGTTCTGTGTATTTCAAGATGCGCAAAACTAGTTCTGCCTATTTGGTAATGCTCAATAGCCGTATACAATTCATATTTCGGGTTTGGGAAATATTCCTTGCTCTAAACTAGTTCTGCGCATTTTTTTTTTCGGGCATTGCCCGAATTCGGGTATTGGGCGTAACATATATACAAAATTTATACAGTAGTAGTGTCCGACCGAAACTACTTTTTACGGCCGAAACCGAATTTCGGCCTCCGTCTCAGTTTCGGCCGAAACCGAAACATCAATATAACGTCAGTAATTTTTTCGCGGGTATAAAAATGAATAACGTTTCATCCGCATTATCACACCTTATTTCAAATAAATTAATCTGAACCAAATATCAACTATATTATATTTTGTATCTACTAAATAACATTCCAAACTTTGCTCAATCTTTATGCCTTAAAACTAAATTTCTGAAGTACCTACGTCCTAAGTACAACTACTAAGTGTTTTTGAAAGTAAGGAGTTTTCTCTGAATTTAAGAAACTGTTGTGAGCTTCATTGAGCTACAACTATTGTTGACTATCAGTATTCATAACTGAACAATCTAATATTATAATATTGTAAGCGAGAAACAATAATTTATCAACTTTCTTTGCAAATAGCTTCCTCAGTCTGAATAAATTTTACTAGTAGCATTAAGTAGTTGTTCAGTGGAAACAGTCGTCGGTAAGGCAGACGTGAATTTTAGGGAAACCTTTCTCAAAGACAGAAACGGACTGAAATTCTAGTGAGAGTAATATCTGCGTTTCTTTGCAAGCTTGGCTCCGATAAGTAGGCTTCTAAACTGGTGATAAGTTATTACCATCATCTACCCAGCAAAATGACACTTCTTCGCTTGAAGATTAGTGCTCCGAGGGTGTCTGATCGCAGCGCCAAATCCATCGAATTTAGTTTCGGTTTCGGTCATAGTTTCGGCTGGATGGCAGCCGAAACCGAAACTAAACCGAAACCCGTTTTTTAGCCGAAACTAGGCCGAAACCGAAACCGAATGTTCAGTCGGACACTATACAGTAGTAATCTTATGAATGTACTCAGCGAATTAAGTTAGTTTGTATTCTTGGTAACAGTTACTACTAGTAGTACTATTACTATAATTCACATACAGGGTGTAATAAGCAGAAGTGCAGAAATCTAGAGGTACATAGATACACTCCTAGGGTACCCCATATACGATATAATACTATATGTATCTTGAAAATTAGGCATTTCGAGGCTTCATGTTCCCATCTCAATGTTGATAAAAATGTGAGGTCTACCACCTGTCAAGTATTGTCAGTAGAATATCCGGACAACCTGTTTAAACACTCATAAACTTGGATCAACATTTAAACATTGCCGTTCTTGCAGCTACTTTTGGTTTATCGACCTTCGAGAATTCTCCCTCCAAGAAACTGCCAACGAAGCGCGCCTTATTTTCCTCTCCGAACAAAAGATCGCCTTTGAAACGTTCCCCCTTCAAGAGATCACCATTTCTGGAAAGGAAACGAAAGAGGACGGATTCCGAGGAAGGCCATCCCGTTTCAAAGATGCCTAGGAGCATGTCCAGTATGTCGGAAATCTCCAGACCGATCGATCCGGACATGAAGATGCCCCTCAACAGGACCAAGAGCGACGTTGAAATTGGCAGCATGGTCAGACAACCGCTTGGAGAACTCAGTGCGGTGCATAAAAAGGTAATAGTTACAAATGGGCCGATTTTAAAAATTCTAGGAGCATTACCTACTACGACCCGACAGCATATCGCTGCCCAAATTTCATCACAATCGATGCAGCGGTTACTGAGATTCCGACGTTATAAAAACGCCAACAGACAAACAAATAGACCGACGGAAATGAGTTAGTTGCTGTGACAACAGTACCGCCAATAAAACACTAAACACTTGATTTTTTTGAATTTTTCACATACATTTTGTGGTTATGTAAAAAAGTAGAGATCTTTTCATTACCTACAACTTTGCCATATGACTTTTCCATAGCATATGTAGTTTTGCCAGAAATCGAGATATACCGCTTTTTCCCAAAAAAAAGTGACCCCCTCACCTTTCCCGACCTCAGATCGGTCGTAAATTATTTTTGTTTTTTCATTTTTATTATATTCTCCTCCTTTTACAATGGGCTTCATTGTACCATTATTTTTTGTCACTTTTTATTGTTTGGAAAGGCTTCTACCCTGGTCTATAAAGAAGAAGCGGGAGATGACCATTTCCAAAAAATGTTTGTGGAGAAAAGTAGTATTCTGTTAAAATGTTATTACATTTAGGCCCGATTTTATCAACATGCATATTTAACAAAGAATTTGACAAAGCTTTTCTATTGGATGTTATTTAGCAAAAGCTTTCTATTGGGTATTGCGGGCTATGTTAATAAATATCGTCCAATAGTATTTTATCAATATTGAAAACAACACGTCAAAGCTGGATGACACTTTTGTCAAAGATATTTTAGAAATTCATGGATCAAAATCATAGCAGGATATCAGAACAAAGTGATTGATTTGTAAATTAATGCCACATTTTCCATGTTTACATTATAATTATTGTACAATTACTAATTGCAAACTGCGATAATTTGTGATAAAAGTAGTAGGTACATCAATCACAGCAACTACCTACCTTATTTTTTAATAATTACAAATTCCACGTCCGTCAGTCAGATTATATGAAAATACATACTTTTATGAAGAATCAATCTTTCATTTACTGGATACATGTTTGTTATAGATCTTCCTATAGAAATAATCACAGGTGCAGCGTACAGATCGTACATAAAATAGCACAAAGTAAAATAGGGTTATACTTAACTATAAAATGGCAAGCTTGGCCGTTCTGGGGTTCTGGATAGGCAACCAGTAATGCACATACGTTTGGGAAATAGCTGTAACTTTTGAAATGTAACAAAATGCTATTTTTACCTCTTTTTACTATAAAACAGAGATATATTGCAGGTATTCATAATTATTATCGATAGTAAATTATTGTTTTATCCAAATAATGCAGTGAGTCAATTTCTTGTCATCATATCATTTAATACACCAAGAAACTAGTGATCAAATGTATAGCTTCTCTGGAATCTGATTGGTCGAGATTAACAATTGTTAAACAAGAAAATACAATTTTTCGCCCATTTAGGATGGAAAATCAGACTTGAAAAGATACTACATGGTTCACAATGGTCGATTTTATATAAATTGTCATTTTGACCATTTTTGAGGTAAACTTCAAGAGAAACCAATAATTTTCAGAGTACTTTGACAGATGCATGTTGTTAAAAGAGCAGCTCTGATTGGTCAAAGCCTTTGTTAAAATGCGCCTGTTGATAAAATCCACCCTTAATTTATTAGATTAAAAAAATGGTTTATCCATATGTAAATTTTGATGTAGATGCCTAACCATTGCATTTTCATTTCAGAAACTTCAATGGGCGGTGTACGAAGCGCTCCGGTCCCAAAACGTGACCCCCGCCCACAACCAGTTCAAACTGTTCGCCTCCGTGTTGGCCAGAGTGACGCGCCGTCTGATGCTGAACGTGACCTTGGGCCAGCCCAGACCCGAAGGAAGCACCACGGAAAGGATGCTGCGCATCGCCAAACATCACGTGATCTCAGTCATCAAAGGTAAGGCCACTTTTTCGCGGTCTCTTACTGGTATTTTTACTCTTTTTGGTAAGGGTTCGATGCGCTCACGTCATCGAGTAGCTGACACAGTGACGTACCGTTCTGTACGTGCATTAAAATACGGCGATTGGTTTACGAGATCTTTATTATGTTGATACCTCTGATTCTGAAATCTTAAGGAACACAGAGTATGGACTAGTATCATGATTTTTGTTTATCATTGTTTTTGATACACATTGTATAGGGTGTCCCATTTTGGGCACTTTTACGGGGTGTCTCGGTTATTTTTGAAGATAGAGAGTTTCGGCTTTCGCGACAGTGTGCTACTTTTTTGTGAAACTAAAGATGCCGTCAACAAAATTATCATGGCCCTCTTGATTTTTGAGATACAGGGTGAAATCGAAAACTATCGATTTTGAGACCACCCTCGTATCTCGGTTGTCCTTTATCTTATTGAAAAGCTTAAAAAAGGGTCTTGCAGAATTTTTTCTGTAGAATTTAGTGGTGTATTGATTTTTTCTTACTCCAACCATTTTTTAGTTATGAAGCAAACATATATTTTTTTAAGTGGAGCACCCTGTATATTATTTTTGAAGTCAATCGCAAATAATTCAAGCTTTTCAAATATGTATATTAGTATTTTTTCTGAAAATTAAGCCCAAAATTTCATTTTTTACTTTATTTGTAGCAGTAGGCCATGGCTAATCTATTAAAAACAATATCCAAGTAAACAATTATTAAGATACGAACTTAATACTTTTAAACTCAATTATTTAATTGTATTTTATACGCTATTAACTACTATTTGTGATATTGTTCAGTAAATATTACTTAAAACCAAACAACATTATATCTGAAGAATATCAACACACTATTAAATTTGAATTTGAATCAAAATAAAAACTAAAACCATCGAGAAGCTTTTAGAGATGTTGGTTCAAGTTGCAGACTATTTTCTCGAATACAAATCTGGCACAATTTCTTATTCTTTTAATGGCATTTAAAAGAATGATTTGTCTCCTTCGTGTTATGGCGATTAAAAATTCCCAAACTTGGATCCTGTGCAAATGTTGAAGTATCTTAAACTTGTATGGATGGTAAGTGTATTTTTTTAAAATTATTTCTGCAGTTGATTTTTGTACCCCTAAAGCTTCTTTATGCTTACAAGATAATGAATGCGTAACCTAATACGTTTGTTTCCCTATGCTCCCTATTCTCCGTGAAATAAGTTGTAGGACGTGGTTGAATAAAGGATCCGTACCTAACTATTTTTATTTTTAGACGAGCAAATATATCTGAAAACGGTTGCTGTGTCTCTGGGTATCTAAGCTGCCATTATTATAGAAAATTGACAATAATTAAAATGAAAACACAGAAAAAACAAAGCTATATTTAATAAAAATATAATTAAAAGCTGACAGTCTCGCAAGTTTTTTACAGATTTGGTCTTTTGTTTTTAATAGGTGAGTCATAGCCCACTATCTACTCAATATTATAATAACACAATATTCATCATTTTAATGAGACATTATTGATTAAAAAAATTTATTTTGATTCGGTTTTTTCGAATTTGAGTAGGAAGTCTCTTGTACAGTAATAACTGCTTAGATGCTTATTATTTATAGTTGATTAACCATAGCCTACTACTATAATTAAAGTAAAAATTGGAAAAATCAAATTTTGAGCGTAATTTTCAAAATAACTTAATACTAATATATATTTTTGAAAAGCTTGAATTATTTCCGGTTGACTTTAAAAATAATATACAGGGTGTATCATTTAAAAATATATATGTTTGCTTCATAACTGAAAAATGGTTAGAGCAATAAAAAATCAAACTACACCACTGGACTCTACAGAAAAAATTCTATAAGAATCTTTTTTAAAATTTTCAATAAAATAAAAGACAACCGAGATACGAGGGTGGTCAGAAAATCGATAACTGTCGATTTCACCCTGTATCTTAAAAACCAAGAGGGCCATGATAATTTTGTTGACGGCATCTTTAGTTTTACAAAAAAGTAGCACAGTATCGCGAAAACCGTAGCTCTATCTTCTAAAATAATCAAGATACCCCGTAAAAGTGACCAAAATGGGACACCCTGTACATGTAGCGGCAATAGGGTACTTGCAGAAAAAATATTATATCGTTTACGCGTTCCTTAGAGCCTAGTAAACTAACACTAACACGTTTTTTGGAATCGGCTGTGAGAGATATTTCAAAAATTATTTCAAATGCCGGAAAATGCCGCGCAAACAAGCTCTGACGTCAGCTCAGGACGTCAGTGATATCCTATAGTGATGGGATGTAAAGTATTGATGTTCGATATCGATAGCCAGTGCTAACCTAACACTTTGACATTGATCATTATAACCACAAAACACAGTCACACACAAAAGTACAAAAGTCAAAAGAATATAAGTTAGGCTAGATTACTAATTCACTTTGTAGGGATGGGCTTGAATTAGATTCTATCTTTGGATTCATTCATAATGTGATGCGCTGAAATAAAATGATGGCTTCGACTAGTTGCGAATCTCGGTCACATACAGGATGAACTGTGATACCTATCAGATATAAAAATGTATTGCAACGAAAATGCTAGTGGGTTAATTGCCTGTTTCAAATAATTATGTTTAAATATCAATAAATTGAGTCGCATTGTTAAAGAATTCAGATCATCTCTAGTTTGCAGTTGAATCTCACTGACCTGCGCTGTAGCAGTATTTATTGTCGATATCGATAAGATACCTGTGACGTCAGCCATCGTTTTAAGTCACGTGGAAAGATTTGAATATATCCTTATTTTATTTTTCAAATATCTTTTTTTTGGCCGTCAGTAAAATCTTGTTTTTTGTTTCCTACTGCTTCTTGATATGGTTTTCTTTACGCTATGTATACTCCCGAGACGATTTCACGACCTCTGCAAGTACCCTATTATTAGGTCAACTGAACCCTAAGCCCCTCCCTACAAAAAAACCCCTTACATAGGCTACTGGTTTCTATGATTTTTGATCACATTTTTTTCCTCTGTGAAGGTAAATCCGTAGAGGAGATAATCAGCGAATACAACCGACTGAAAGCAAGAACTTTCAAGCCTCAGGGCTATATAGGAATCGAAGAATTCAACCGTCTTGAATCGATGTCGAAGGAAAACGTTCTTAGAGAAAGGATAGAGAACGCGGCAAATTCAGCGAACAAAACTGCTGAGAACGTGCAGACGAAATTTACGCCGAACAATAGAGTGGAAAGGATCAGGAAGGTCATTAATTTCGGTGATGACGATAATCGATGATGGAAGGGCTATACATATACGTTACCTACAAAAGATTGGAAAAGAAAATATGTCTGAGTGTGAGAGAATTCCTTTTGTGTGCTATGTTTTGGCCAGAAGCTATTTCTAGGTAGAAAAGTCCATATGAACATGTATCCTAAAGGGTCTGATTTTCAAGATGCAGGGTGTCGCAGTTTTAAAAAAAATTACGATTTTTTATTAATTTCTTGAAGATCAGCTACTAGCAACAGCCTTTTTAAAGGCTTGCTCTAAATGCAAGGAAATCAATAAGATAATTGGATGCATTATCTAATTTCATAGTTCCTAATTTACTTAAACAACATAACTATAATAATAACATTATTTGATAATTAATCATTGATTACTTTTTTCCTGGCGCAGCGTCGATTGTAGCAACTATAACTTTATTTCATTTTTTCATAATATAAATCCGTTTTTCTTTGTATATGTCACGGTTAAAGCGTTTACTTTGATAGTTTATACACTAGCTGGATATTATACAAACTATCCAAATGACTAGTTATTTTGATGGAAATTCATATTTCAACTAAAATAGCTATGAATATTGGTTGGTTTGTATACTACCCAGCTAGCTTACAAACTATACAAGATATACCGCTAAAGTATATACCACAAAGATATCACACATATTAATCAGTGTTTCTGTTCAGTTTACAAACTATCCACATCATTTGGACATTTGGATTATGCACCTAATCTCTCTAGTACTACATAATAACCAACTCGTAGGTTAGTATGTAAACTAACCAATCTTGTTTGGTTACTTTAGTTTAAACAACAATTTTTAGTCAAAAGTAAAGTTTATTCATAGATAAAACATACAATTGCTATTCGATTCGATTCTCTGTAAATCATAAGTATTCATTACATGATAATCATTGTTGTTATTAGTGTTAGGTCCGTATTCTCTTTATGTGTTGCAGAAGTACATTATAATCACTGTCCCTCATTAGTTTTGAATTTTGGTACTTTTTCTCGTAACATTCTAATAGTAACTTTTCAAATTGCTGTTGCTGATCCATTTTTGGTAACTAGATATCTGCTCTTAAACAAATTTTACAAGGCACGACAGTAAACAATACCAACACGTCACACTTGCACTTGCCATAAACATAACCTCACTTTTCTGTTAAATTTACCAAAGAAAATTAGTTAGTTTACAGAAGTTAGTTAATTTACATACTAACCAACGAGTTGGTTGTTATGTATTACTAGAGATATTAGGTACATACCTTATCCAAATGATGTGGATAGTTTGTAAACTGACCAGAAACACTGGTTAATATGTGTGATACCTTTGTGGTCTAGACTTTAGCGGCATATCTTGTATAGTTTGTAAGCTAGCTGGGTATAATAGTCTACAAACCAACCAATATTCATAGCTATTTTAGTTGAAATATGATTTTCTATCAAAATAACGAGACATTTGGATAGTTTGTATAATATTCAGTTAGTAAATAAACTATCAAAGTAAACACTTTAACCGTAACATATATAATATACAATCTTATATTCAACTTTTACTGTTTCCAATCTTTTGATGGGCAATATACAAGTGTGCGGCCTAGATATATTTCTAGTTTTTAGAAGTTGATTGTAAATTAACTTTTTTGAGTTGTGCTAATTTTATTGTACATATATGGGTTTTATTTTTATTTTTAGTTTTTTGTGGTGATAGAAGAATTTTATGATAATGGAAAAGTAAGCAGTTTCAACGTAAGGCTCTCTAGATACTTGAAAATACGGTAGTATAGCGCTTCTAATAAACTGATTAAATGAAATATTTTTCAAATGAAACATTGAAATTTATTGAAAAAGACTGTAAATAGTGTACTTTTCTGCTGGTTACGATTTCTATTTTAGAGAATTTTAATGTTGATTTAAAAAGCAGATCTTTGCAAAAAACACCAATCTGCTTGACAGAAGCCGTATTTTCAAAAAAATAATCGATAAATGCAAAAAATGCACGATTCTTTCGAAGATTCATAATTGCATTGTAAGCGTATTTTATGTATTTTAGCTTACAATCTTTTATCGTAGTTAGACTGTATGTTGGATAAAAATACGTAGGTCATACCGAACATTTTTGCAAACTTAATAAATAAAAAGATAATAATTTATTTACTAAAGTGAGAAACTGCATCTACCAGCCATTAAAATGTTTTACAAACGATCTCTTAGTTTATTTTTAATGATATTAGTTCTAAAAGATGTTTCAATGTGGTATTATTGGGGCTTACAAGCTTTTTCATATTGGGGTAAGGATTACAAAAATGATTTTGTTAACACTAATTAGAGGGCATATATGAGTCTTCTTATCCAGTTTAACCAATTTTTGGTAAATGAAGAAAATCGTTTTTTGAACGTACAAAATTACACTGTCGGTGAATATAGTTTTTTATGTATTGATAAGGTGATAGCAACAGCAACGGTGTTTTTCTTTTAAAGGAAACTGATATAAATAACAACAATTTCAATTTTTTGGCTTGGATTTTGCGAGTTTGATGTATCACCAGTGGATAAAGCAAGTTTTGACGCAAACAAATCGACACATGAAGGCATATAAAAAGAAACAGATGATTTAATCTAAACTCAAGACTTCTTTCATTCAACACAAAAAGTAAGGTTATTTTTAAGTATCGGGAAAGCAAACTAAAACCTAGGTTTTCTACTTTCATTGTGGTAAAATATTGCTAAGGCAGAGTACTTACGGTGCCTTAGTTTCAGAGTATACAGAAAAAAAAGTTAAAACAACAAAAATATATACATTTAAAAAACACGCGTAGTATGTCTGACGAAGGGTCAATACTTAAGGGTTAATTAAAATCCAAAAACACATTTTATTATTTTTTATATCTATTTACTGTTTTTGTATGTGTTGGAATAAAGAGTAAGGACCCATGTGTGTTTATAACCGTACATTAACTAAACAAAAGTGCTTTAAACGAGGTTAAACTCAATGTACATACAGCCATCACTGCTTTAACCACACTTATTGACGTGCCTTATCGTTATCAACGGTGCCTTAGATTCGTGTGTGAACAAAATCATCTATTTGTTCAGCTTAAGACATTTTATCACGCTATTGTTTCTTCCCATAGTTCCTTAGAAATTAAATAAACGGTCGTTGTACGACCTTTTGGATTCGTCTAGTCTTTCGGAATATTCTCTCCATCCTTCACTGTTTTGAAAGGTGCAATAGTAAGGTATATGCACTTTTTATTACTTTTAGCGTTACTGTAGCGTTATCGCATTTGCATATGGTAGATATTTTAAGTATTGATAAGGTTAAGACTGCTTGTACAACCATGAGTTTATAAGATTTGTTGATAATAAAAGTTTATGTATCAGAATTATGCTGTTTTTTTCCTATTTAATTTGAATCACATTACCAAGCCGCACAGAAAATGAAAGTGATTTTGCACAAATTGAAGTTTTGCAATACAGCCTTATTTATTTTTTACGTCCCACACCGATAGGTGAGGGGAGTATTGTGATCGCGAAAATCTTCTATTTCGAGATAATACGTTTTTTGGGCACTTTGTGATATCTACGTTACGAAAATCCACGTCCATAGGAGCACGTGTGCACTCCCAAAAATTTTTAAAATTAAGAAAAATCGATATTTATTTTTATCGTGCCTGACGAACCTTGCCAATATTTGATTGTATGTAAGGAGGTATCGCAAATTTTAATACGTCACAGAACGCTATTTTGTTGAGGTTGCTCAGTTCCTGTGTCCAGACTTTTCGTACTTTTGTGACTTCTTACGCTGATATATCATCAATAAAGACTATTTAAGCGTTTTACATTTTAACCCAAAACTTTCATTTCTCCAAGGTTTTTTGGAGAATTTGTCATTTTTCTCAGCTATTATTATTTCTATATTCTAGCATGACTGGGAAAGCTTCAGTTCAATACACAGCTTTTATATCTAATAATCCCTTATAGGTTTTCAGGTTGGATTTGTTTTTGTTTGGATACAGAACGCTGATATTGACAGAAGTGATGTCAGATGTGGCGTCTAGGATGAGGGGCACACTTTTCTTGTGCTCCGTTGTCTTTTTTTGAAGTAATCTCTGTGCTATTCGCAGGGTTTATAATAATAATTATTATTCGAATAAGTATATTAATAAATATGTACCGTTTTACGGTGGAGTATTCACGAACCAATTTTAGCTCTACGAGTTTAGAGCAAATAAAATTGGAAAAACATCTAAAGCTCGAATTCTAAACTTTAAAGACAAATTTGCTTCAAATAAAAGCAGAAGAGTGAACTTAAACAATGTTTAAACCGTTAAGAGTTTAAACAATGCACACATTAATAAAAGATCAATAAGATTTAATATCAGATTTAAATATGTTCTGAGTAAAAATGTTTATCATATCCTCTTTCTCATTTATATCTACATTTTAAAAGGCAAAAGATATTTTGATTTTAAACAAATCTCATCGTGGTTGAGGGGAGGGGGTAGCTGGTGAACCCCCTTCTTCAATGACCACGGGCCGCCACTGGTTGGCTTTTTTCTACCCTCGTAATCTCAGTAACCGCTGCATGGATTGTGATGAAATTTGGGTAGCCATATATATGCCGTGGGGTCGTAGAGTAGGTATGCTGCTATAATTTTGGAAATCGTTGTACGGGGGGCGGAATAATTACAAAAGACAAAAAATTCAAATATTCCCCAAACTTCGTTTTTAAGCATCTCTCAGATGTTGCTGACCATTTTGTATGTTTTTTGGGTGAGGGTGAAATCGGGGTGGCCGGGGGGTGGGCGGTTGTAAAACTGAAAAATGTGTTGTATTCATAATGGGTTCTTCATTGATTTGTGAATGAAAGGCATAGCGGCATATAATACCCTTTTCTAGGTCTATCATCATCATCATCATCATCATCAACATTGCTTTGCCTATTACAGAAACCAAGCGACTTGAGTTTTCTGATGTATAACATATACATGAGTATTGCTTTAGATCATTGTGTAGCCTGGTGATTATTGAATTGATTTTTGATGAAACTTTGACACGGTATTACTACCGTGGCGAGGATGGGAAACGCATATGATTTTTAGACATCGTGTCACTGGCGGCGCAACAATAATAAAAAGAACTCAACCTTTAAGGCAATTTGGAGATTCTTGATTGTCTTTGGACATTTTTTTAGAGGGGGTAAAATTTTGGGGTACTTTGGGGGTGGGATTTTTCTAATTTTCTCAAAAACGAATCCACCGATTCAAAAAAAAACAAACGTCAAAATAAAGGACTTTGACAGACCTTTGAAACGAGATATTAAACGATACCTTTTGTCATTTAATTTTTTCAAGGGGATGACCCTGCTGGAGTGCAGACGGTATACAAGGCGGTGAAGTAGTTTTTTTGTTCAAAAAGTTGTCCCTCTTACAAATCTTTTGACGGGTCTCGGCGTTTTTCCTTTTAATCAGCGGTTTTCGATAAATACGTGGTGGGAAGATTTCAAACACCTTCAAACCTGTACAAAAGTAATTTGGTAATAGCTGTATAATTTAATAGTAGTAGATAAAAAATTAAACAGATCATGAACCATAAAAAAACCCGCGTGTCGTAAGTCGAAATAGGCGATTTACATATTTGCGGTTAAGCATTTACAACATATCTGATCTCTGAAGAAAATCATTATGACATTATCCTAAATAAAAAAATATTTAGAACACGCCGACGTTTACACTGTCGATCGCGTAAAAATAATGATTTTGTTTGGAAATCCATACCAGGCTAAGCTATGGCAAAATGTACTGAATCTTAAACATTTTTTTTTCTGTAGCTGTATGTACACATTATTTAGTTTATTGCTCTCAGATGTGGAAAAAACGAGTCTCGAAGGTTACAGACGGTTGCAGTTTGCAATTTTGTTATACGAGGGTAGAGCAAGATTGAGATGAGAGGAAAAAGTACGCACATTATTATGAAACAACTTTTAGGATTATCCAATTTAAAATTAACTATGATAAACTGAAAGTGACCAGTGCACTAATTGACAGGTACAATGCCTGATCGACAAGACAGAAATCCGAGTGAATAACTATGTAGACTCAGTATATAGGTACGTCTTAAGGGTCTAGGGGATAGCGCGCGAAATTGAGAATCCAAGAAAAGACGTATTCCCATGTTAGCGAGGAGACGAGGCCACCTGTTCCATTTCTCCAGTGTGTGTCGAAGATGAGGGCAGATAAGTCCAAAAATCCAAAGGTAAGGTCAAAAGGTCCAAAGGTAAGGTCCAAAGTTCACTATAAAATTGAATTTCGCATTTCCAAGCTCCTGAAGTTACCTTTAAACTTAAAGTAATGACTCAAAGAGCAAATTGAAGAAGAAAGCTTGCGCTTGTGCAACTATTTAGCCTTTTTTTGATATCGTGTTTGGTTGTTAAATCACAGGCATTTATAGAATGTATGATTTTGTATTGCGAGATTTTTTGTACATTAAAAAACTTTTTTGAGAAAACCGATAATAGTTGTCATTCATTAAGGTCTTAACTATCGCCTTCTGAAATATTATATATGTAGTTTGAAAATAGAGTGTGTTATGCGAGAAATTGTGAGTCCGTGTTTTACATGGCAAATCCGTAAGTATAAATGTGTGTATCCAGGCCCCTTAACAGACAAGCCCAAATTTACCTTTATTGATTCTGTATCTCGCTTATATTTTTCAGTTTTTGCATAAAAGTTATTTGAAAAAATTGTTTATTGTTTATTTCAACGACTTATTCTATACACAGTTTAAAATAAAGTACAAACTTAGGACTCACCCTGTATTTACTTTATTTCATTTCACATCGTGATTCTCTCGTATAAATCGCGACAATCTGTAACTGATTGTTAATTTCAAACGAAACTTTCTATTTTTTTTTTTATTACTACTGCATCCTCATCTGTAGCAAACAAGAATTTCCAATGAAATCATGTTGTAAATCTCAATCTTAATCGCAAATACCAAAATCGGCAATAATTGTGCCACTGTAGTACGCCTTGACATCGCAGCTCCTTGCAATTCCACGCACGTATCTAAACCTCATTTTAGGAGGGTAACATTATCGCAGCCGTTTTGGTATGCTTGCACCATTATTTTAATAAAACGATAAAAAATGGAGTCAAGTTGATTGAGTACTTCCCACACATAATAATGATTTCGTTTTATTGTCTTCCCATTGCATGAAAGCTTTAGTCTGAAATCCCCTTGCAACCAGATCATCGCACACCCTCCTGCAAAAAAACGTCCAACACAAAAACTCTCGTAAATAGTTTCTTGCGTCTCCCTCCTTAGAAACTAGAACGCCACAGTTTTCATTCTGCATGCTTCAACTGAACGATGTAAAACGATCAGGAGCCTCTAAACCGTCTAAAAGCGAAGTATGAGGTGTTTTTATATTTTTAGTTTTTTAATTATTGTTGCGTAACCACTGACACGATTTTTCAGACACTGGCGCGTTTTCCACTCTCGCCGCGATAGTCACTTCTGTGTCGAAATTTCATTAAAATCAATTTAATAATTTTTGCTACATACATAGAACGAAATTAAGCAGTACTCGTATATGTATACATCACAAAACTCCCTTGGTTCCTGTAATAGGCAAGGAAATGTTCACATGGACTTAAAAAAAATACGCCGGTACGTATTTTTTCCATAGGTCAATGGACAAACTATTATGAATACAACAAATCTTTCAGTTTTACAACCCCCCACCCCCCAACCACCCCAATTTTACCCCCACCCAAAAAAACCTAGAAAATGATCAGGAACCCCTAAAACGCCTAAAAACAAGGTTTGAGCTGTTTTTATATTTTTAGTTTTTTATTATTGCTGCGCCGCCACTGACACGATTTTTTCAAAACATACACGTTTTCCATCTTCGACGCGGTAGTAATACTGTGTCAAAATTTCGTTAAAATCAATTGAATAATTGTGTTACGCAATATAGAACGAGCTAAAACAATACTCGTATGTCTGTATACATCACAAATTCTAAGTCCCTTGGTTTCTATACTGAGCAAGGCAATGTTCAAATGGGTCTAAAAAAGTGTATTATGCCGCTAGGTTTTTCATTCACAGGTCAACGGACAGCCCATTATGAATACAACAAATTTTTCAGTTTTCCAACCCCCCACCCCCCAACCACCCCAAATTCACCCCTACCCAGGAAAAAGTAGAAAATGATCAGGAATTAACCATTTAAAATTTTCGTAATAATGCGTAATCATTGTTATTATGTTAAATACCGCCCTGCAGCCACTAAGTCAAGATAAACTTGGACAATTTTTATATAACAGATTATTAGATAAGAACAGCTCTTTCAAACGAGACCTAGCTTGTTTAATTCTGTTAACTTATACCAAAGTTATGGTCATTTAAATAAAAACTTCTTTGACATTCCCCCACCACTACATCTTACAAGATAGAGCAAAAAACTGTTAACAAAAAAAATAGAGAATTGTCCTGTCTACATGATGATAGAATTTATGATATAACTTTACTTGCATATTTTTTGAGAAAAAGCCGTTTTTCTGATTTACAGTAACAGTTACGCCCCTTAGCGGCTACTTGCGGAACTTGAAAATAATTTCCAGCGATTTCTCTTAGCCGATTTACTTAATAATATTTTTTGCTTGAAGTTATAGGATTAACGGTTACTGAGATATTGCCGGCGTCCATTCTTATTAGATCACCCTGTACAACCGTCAATACAATTTATTGCACAAATCAATATATTGCACAATAATATTGCTGTGTAGGGCATCCGCCAAAATAATGTGCATCCCAAATTGTGCTATAATATTGAGCATGAAAACTTTGATTTCAATAATTATTGCTCAAGATGTATTATTTATAAAACGCAGTATGTGTCAATTCCGGCTATAATTCATTATTATTAATAATTATGTATGTTAAAATACGTCACAATGTGTGTAAACTGACTAATGCAAACTAACACTAACAGGCTCAGAGAACGATAGAATCAAGAAAGCTCCTTTGGAATTCCGATAATAACGTCTAAGGTCACTAACCACCCGCCAATGAAAAATCGGCTGGAGAGGGCGCGCTCAGCTAGTGTCAACGATTAGTCGCAATGCCTTTCTCTGAACTACCCCCCCCCCCAACCCCGGAAGTTTTTCTCATGATAATTACCCCCTTGTATGCGCCTGAGACTCAGTAGCATTTCACAATAATCATAGCTAAAAAATGCAAATTTGCGTGTAAATTGACTGCAAATTAGTATCGCAATCTTATCAAAAAAAAGAGACATCCTGGCAACAAAGCTGCGGTCCTAACACTAAAACGCTCAGGCAGCGGTAGAATTAAGAAAGCTCCTTTGGAATGCCGATAATAACCTTTAAGGTCACTTACCACCCACCAATGAAAAATGGGCTGGAGAGGGTGCGCTCAGCTAGTGTCAACGATTAGTCGAAATGCTTTTTTCTACTTCCCCCTCGGAACTTTTGCTTATGGTAATTACCCATGTTGCCCCCCTTGTATACGCCCGAGATGCAGTTGCATTTCACAATGATCCTAGCCGTAAAATGCACGTTTGTGTGTAAATTGACTTATGCAAACTAGTGTCGGTATCTTATCTAAAAAATAAGAGAGATCGCGGTGTGGAATAATCGGCGTACAGATTCCGAGTATTGTGCGACGCGTGGTTCAGTTGATTGGTCGCTATGGGTAGTACCGGTAGTTCCCTATCCGTGTTGACGCAGGACATACTTGAGGAGTACACCATTCTCACCTATTTGAACAAAGCCGAAATACTACAGTGAGTATTAGAATAGGTTCAGTTGTTTGGATAATAAGCTCCTTTGAAAACCGGTAATAACGTGTAAGGTCACTAACCACCCTCCAATGAAAAATCGGATGGATGGGGCGCGCTCAGCTAGTGTCATCGATTATCGGATTGCTTTTTTCTGAACCCCTTCCCCCTCTGAAGTCTTTCTCATGATAATTACCCCTTGTATACGCTCGCACTGACTGTCTTCATAGTCACAATGTCTTAACAGACATGTTGTGAACTCGTGAAATGCATTTACTCATTTTACGAGTTTCTCTTGGGATATCGATATCTTTAATGCAGTAGTTTCCCATTTGCTTTCTGCATCCTCATGCCGTTGACCAGATGGTATATCTACTGGTTCATCCGCCTTTAGGGGCAATTTCTCACCCCAAGGACAAGAAGGTGTCCCGACTCTTGTCAACTCGTCCACCCAAAGCTGTTGGTTGAGAAGAGGTTTCTGTTTATACCGACAGTAGTTCGGTCCAATGTATGATACATAAAGTTACACTAGAATTCACCAAGGAATCTGAATATGCAATAATATACGGGGTGTCCCATTTAAAAAAACATAACTATGATACATTTCGTGTTTTTGGGACACCCTGTATAACATGAAAATATTTTTCAAATGTAGCCTTTATGGGTCTCTATCCATCCGAAATTATTATTTTCTTTTTTATCAAATACTTTAGCCATAAAGCTCCGTGTCGAATAACGTGAATAACCCTATATATTCCTTATAAACGTAGCTTATCTTGTTTTTATTTCCTCACGATTCCATGTTTCAAGATTGTAATGTTTTCAACCTGTCAAGGTTCTGTATATAATAAAAATTAAGCACTACAGGTGGGTCGATAAAAAGACACCTTATTTTTTAAGTTGAGATCTTAATTTTGGATTGGAGACTAAAGATGCGAAAAAAATCGAAAATAGTTTCAAACATATTAATTTCCATTTTCTGCACTTATTTATAAAATTGAAAACAGTCTTTTAAAAAATATTGTAGCCAAGGATTTCATTGGCTTATACTTATACTTATTAAATTTGTTATCAACCTTAACTACTATTTAGAGTACGTTTACCTTATTCAATTAACATATTAATCAATATATCAATAATCCTAACCATTTCCTTATCTTAATAAGAACACTCAGTTTCGACGTGGATAGATGATTATTACACATTAGAAAATTTAGCTTCAAAAATATAATAACCACCTATAGATTTCGGTTTTTAATCTCCGTTGAATAACTGCACTTAAATACAGATATGTTTGCTTCCGTAACCTTAAATGTTTCATCTTTAGCAGGATTTTCCAAATTAATTTAAGAATATCGAGAAGCTATGAATATCAATAGAAGGCTAGAAACAAGAGTCCCAAGGGCGCTTCCAAGGGGGGGGTAGAGGGGGTAATTACCCCCCCCCCCAGAACACGGAACAAAACTGATTAATTAAAAATAAGATGCAATAAGATGCATTGAAAATTTAACTGTTTATGTTTATTGCTTTAAATATATTTTTCTGTTTATTATTTATAATAAGTTCGGTTTTGTTATTATGTGTTTTGTTAATTTTCGTTAGAATAAAAAATGGAAAATACCTGTGTAATGTTTAGTTTATATCTTCATTTGACAAGATGTTTATTGTACCCCCCCCCCCCCCCCCCCCCGTCTCCTTGGCGGCGCCTACTACATTTTCCATAAAGTAACTACCCCCCCAGACAAACTTCCTAGAAGCGCCACTGATTAGAGTCCAATTTATATCTAGTTTGACAGAGTTATTTCAAGTTAACAGTTGCTCCTGATCGTTTTTTGGGAAATTTCAAAATTAGTTTTTTTTTGTTTTTATTTAATTTTTTTGTGTTTTTACTTCCCACACCGATAGGTGAGGGGAGTATTGTGATCGCGAAAATTTTCGATTTTGAGATAATACGCTTTTTGTACGTTTGATGATGTCTACAAAACGAAAATCCACGTCGGTCTGTCTGTCTGTCTGTCGTTCTGTCTGTCTGTTGGCGTTTTTCTACCCTCGTAATCTCAGTAACCGCTGCATGGATTGTGATGAAATTTGTGCAGCTATATGCTGGGCGGTCGTAATAGGTAATGTTCCTATAATTTTGAAAATCGGTGCATGGGCGGCGAAGTAATTAGCAAAAAACGAAAAAAAATTAAATATTGGTCAAACTTCGTTTTTAGGCGTTTTAGGGGTTCTTGATCATTTTCTACTTTATTTAGGTGGGGGTGAAATTGGGGTGGTTGAGGCGTGGGGGGTTGTAAAATTGAAAAATCTGTTGCTTTCATGATAGACTGTCCACTGACCTGAGAAGGAAGACCTAGTGGCATATGTAACTTTTTTAGGTCCATCCGAACATTGCCTTGTCTATTACAGAAACCAACGGACTTAGATTTTTTTGTGGTGTAAACATACGATCATAGATCGTTCTATATTGTGTAACGAGGAAACGGTTGAATTGATTTTAATGGAATTTTGACACAGTATTGCCACCGTGGCGAGGATGGAAAATGCGTATGAAAAACTGAAAAATTTGTTGTATTCATAATAGGCTGTCCACTAACCTGTGAAGGAAGACCTATCGGCATAGATCACCTTTTTAGATCCATCCGAACATTGCCTAGCCTAATACCGAAACTAAGGGACTTTTCTCTATAAATAGGAGTATTTATTGCTTCAGATCGTTTTCTATTTTGTAACGTGGGAACTATTAAATTGATTCTAATGAAATTTTGACACACTATTACTACCATGGTAAGTATGGAAAACGCGTATGGTTGTTAGAAATCGTATCAGTGGCAGCGTAGCAATAATCAAAAAACTAAAAATATGAAAACAGCTCAACTTCTTTTTTAGATGTTTTAGGGGTTCCTGATCATTTTTTACGTTCTTTTTTTTTTGGTGGGGATGAAATTGGGGTGCTTGGGGGGTGGGGGATTGTAAAACTGAAAAGTCTGTAGTATTGATAATAGGCTGTCCATTGACCTGTGGAGGAAAGACGTAAGACATAAGACAATTTTAGGGGACTGGCACCCCAAGAGGCTCCACATAATTTTTGCAGGATGTTATTTCTGCTGTTTACTTTGGCTGCGATGGACTGAATATGTTTTTTAAACGATAGTGTCCTATCCAGTGTTACACCCAGGTATTTGGGTGTGGGATTATAGGGCAGCAAAGTGGTAAGGTAAATCTTCAGCTCTATTTTTGTCATCCTATTGTTAAGGTGAAAACACAATGTTATTGTTTTGCTCATACTTCGCTTTAGACTCCACCTGCTGAAGTACGATTGAAAATTGAAAGATCGGCAGTTAGTGTGGACTCAAGAATGTCAAAGTTGGTACATATTTCTGTACGCTAGAGCCAGGTCATCTGCGTTGTACTAAAAAGTTGTCTATAAGCAATGGAAGTCCGAAACAGGTCTTTTGAAACATCAATCGTCTGAAAGTCCTTCTAAAACCCGTTGTATTTTACTTCTAACCTTGAAAGCTCGCATTGGTTCAAAGACAATTGGACTACTAGGAAATAATGTATTTCAAATATTGTTACAGCTGAATGCGTGTGATTCTACTTGACCTCATTTCTTTCAGATTAGATGAGATATAAAGTTATATAGGAACATTTCTTGTTGATTTTGATCTATGTCTATGAATTTGTGATGAGACAGGTATTGGACAACTGGAATGGCGGTATAACTATTGGCGGAAGCTAAATATCCAACTTAAGATTTGCTGATGATACAACCCTTATTGCTGCTTCTCAGGAAGAACTAGTAGCTCTATTGGACGTTTTAGAACAACACAGTGCAGCGTATGGTCTTGGTATTAACTAAAACAAGACCAAGGTTATTATCGTAGATAGAGTGCGCTCTGATTGGGTGGCGACGGCATCTCTCTTTTACATAATATTTGTAAGAGTGTCTGGTCCTCCGGTGTTTTTCCAGATGAATGGTGCACATCAATTTTTGTTCCACTTCATAAAAAGGGATCTCCAACAAATCCATACAATTATCGCCTACTTTCGTTAATCTCTCATGCAAGCAAGGTTCTATTATATATTTTACAGTCTCGTTTGGAGGGTTTTATTGGCTGGCAAATTTCTCAGGCACAGGCAGGTTTCGTAAAAGGACGCGGTACGCGTGAACAGATCTTAAACTTAAGACAGATTGTTGAAAAAGCCATAGAGCATTATTTTCCCGTTTTTATCTGCTTTGTGGACTATTCTAAGGCGTTTGATAACGTAAAGTGGCCTAAACTGTGGGAAATCCTTATCTCCATGGGAGTCCCTTACCACTTAGTATTTCTCATACAGCAACTCTATTAGTTGCTCAGCTCGTGTAAGAATTGATGGTAACCTGTCTGGTCAAAACAGCAACAAGAAAAGGAGTTCGTCAGGGATGCGTATTATCTCCGATGTTATTTAACGTTTACTCTGAATTTGTGATGAGACAGGTATTGGACAACTGGAATGGCGGTATAACTATTGGCGGAAGCAAAATATCTAACTTAAGCAGCATATGGTCTTGGTATTAACTACAATAAGATCAAGGTTATTATCGTAGATAGAGAGCATGACAATCATCGAGAAATAAAGTCAATAGGCCGTTGTGAGGTAGTTCAAAGTTTTGTGTACCTCTGTTCTTTGATCGAAAATTCAGGTAGCTGTGAGAATGAGATTCGACGGCGCATTCAACAGGCATGGAAGGCCATGACAAAGCTTACTAAAATATGGCGTGACCATAACATCACTAAAGCTACCAAAATGTCGCTGGTTCAGTCTCTTGTGTTCTCCATATTTTTGTATGCCTCGGAAACTTGGACTGTTAAAAAGACAGATCAAGCTCGCACAGATGCTTTTGAAATGTGGACGTGGAGGAGAATGCTGAGAATTTCTTATACCGCCCATCGAACGAATGTTTCCATACTGGATGAGCTCGGTAATCCAAAGAGACTATCCTCCACTGTGTCGATGAGAATGCTTATATTCTTCGGACATATTCACAAAAGCGATAATATGGAGAAACTTGTAGTTCAGGGTCACGCCCCGAGTGGGCGGCGCCGTGGCCGTTCCCCTACACGCTGGGTGGATACGACGAAACAGTTACTAGATATGAGTATCAAGAGCGCCACTGAACTGACAGTGAATCGGGAACGATGGCGAGCTACAGTTCTCAAAACTATTGATAATATTCGTGCCAGCAATAGTCTAGCTCCGACTTAATGCATTTTACGAGTTCACAACATGTCTGTTAAGACATTGTGACTACGATGATCTGCGTTCCAGCTCTAACACAGAGATCGGTCTACTCTGCTAAGAGACAACTCTATATGAGGTGCGTAAGGTCTGTGCTGGCTCGACCTGGTGACATCTGGATTCGAACGTGGTCAGAGATCAATGCTGACCCAACAGATTTCCTCGATGCACCGGTACGAGCCGCTCCGTACTATCAGAAGATGGCAGGGTCAGACCATCAGTCTGCGTGAAACAATAATATAGCATACCATTTAAAATGTTCGTAATAATGCGTAGTAATTTTTATGATGTCAAATTCCGCTCTGTAGGTACTAAGTCAAGATAAATTTGGATAATTTTGATACAAGGTTGGGATAAAGTATGGAGCCAAGCAAATATCTTTGAAACGGAAAGGGTGATATTACTGAAAATTTGCAGGCAAATGTAGTGACGCGTAATGCATCTGAAGACATTATGTTAGCTATTAATGTACTTCCGGTCTAACCGGAAGTACTGTCAACTTTCTTAATTTGAATGGGACGTCCTGTATATTTTTGCAGATTTTAATACATCTTTTTTCCCGAATACGTCCATGGCAGGTTTAGTATTTGTTTCTGTAAAAATGGGGAAGACAAAGCTTTTTTATTTACTGAAACGTTCATTTTATTTGATGTGGTACAATAATAAAATTTAAAATGAATTATCAAGGAATTACCTCACGACGCGACGTTAAAAATGCCCGCCGTTTACTTCCTGACAATATGTATGTCTATTAACAAATTGCTGAGTTACCTTGTCGAATCAATTCACGTCAGGATCAGGACGTCAGGAGGTAAATGGCCGGCATTTTAAACATATGAAGAAGCTTTATCTTTCCCGTTTTTACAGAAACTAATACCCAACCCACTATGGACGTATTCGGAAAAAAAAGATGTATTAAAATCTGCAAAAATATACAGGGTGTTCCATTTAAGTTAAAAAAAGTTGACGGTACTTCCGTTTAAACCGGAAGAACATTAATAGCTAACATAATGTCTTCGGATGCACTATACGTCACTACACTTGCGTGCAAATTTTCAACAATATCATTCTTTCCGTTCCAAAGTTATTTGCTTGGTTCCATACTTTATCCCAACCCTGTATAACAGATGATTAGGTAAGAACAGCTCTTCCAAACGAGACCTAGCTTGTTTAATTCCGTCAACTTAAACCAAAGTTTTTGCCATTTAAATACCAACTTTCCCCATCACTACGTCTTACAAGATAGAGCAAAAAACGATTAACAAAAAAATCGACAATTGGCCAGTCTACAAAATGGTAGAATTTATATTATTTTTTTTTATGGTCAGCCTCCCGCAAAGGCTGAAAGCCTATGGCGCTGTAGAAGCACTGCGAGAGGATAAGTGTCGGTACACGTTAGATTTGAAATGCTACAGGCTGTAGCCGTCGAAATTCTCCAAAAGAAGGAATGCTGGAGGAGACCTGGTAAGGATGTGCTCGCAGAGCCTCTCTAGTGTTCCTCGTTCGGATGGCCTTTGATGTTATTATCTGGGAGAGCTCACTCGAAAACATTTCTTGTTAGAATCTGTAAAACAGGGACATGTGAGCCACCCTTCTTCGACATTCCAGGCTGTGGAGGTCCTTTGTGAGGTTAGGCGTATCGATTAGTCTAATTTCTCTCTTCTGGATAGTGTCCAGGAGTTTTAGAGAGTGATTCAGAGCGCATCCCCACATATGGGAGCAATACTCCAACCATGGTGGGATATGTGCCTTGTAGAGTAGCAGTAGTTGCTCTGGTGTACACAGCTTCCTACAGCAGACAAAACTCCAAGCTTCTGGGATGCCGTTTTCGCAATACTGACGACGTCGTCCTGCAGGACATGTTATTGTTGATGTTGATCTCCAAAAGCTTGACGCAAGGTAACTCGACTATTGAATGACCAGACTGTTGGTAAGCCAACGTGAGATTTTTTTGTCAATGTTGTTAAACTGTTAAACTGTAAACTGTACTTTGTTTACTAATCCGCACTCGACAATAGGGTACTTGCAGAAAAAAATAGTATGTCGTTTACGCGTTCCTTAGAGCCTAGTAAACATGAAAAAATCACTTGTTTGGTTTTTTGGAATCGGCTGTGAGAGATTCCAAAAATTATTTCAAATGCCGAAAAATGCCGCGCAAACAACCTCTGACGTCAGTGATATCCTATAGTGATGGGATGTAAAGTATTGATATTCGATATCGATAGCCAGTGCTAACCTAACATTTTGACTTTGATCATTAATAACCACAAAACACAGTCATACACAAAAGTACAAAAGTCAAAAGTATAAAAGTTAGGCTAGATTACTAATTCACTTTGTAGGGATGGGCTTGAATTAGATTCTATCTTTGGATTCATTCATAATGGGATGCGCCGAAATAAAATGATGGCTTCGATTAGTTGCGAATCTCGGTCACAAACAGGATGAACTGTGATACCCCACATAACAAAAGTATATACAATGTACATACAATGGATATCAAATCAATGGATATGTATATCCACAAATGGAGCAAGAATGTCCAATGGATGTCAAATAGACATCAAAAAAATATACATTGCATGTACGTTTGTCGCGAACTTTCACATCCATGGCATATCCATAGAATGTACATATGGACGTCTAATGTACATGCATATTATATACATGGTACATACAATGGATATATACACATCCATGGTATGTCCATTAAATGTACATTCATGTACTTGCATAGTGTATGAAAGTTCAATGTAGAGGCAGTAAGATAAACAAACGTTATGCTTTCATAATTGTATTGTTATTAATTCAATTTCTAATTACAATAATAATACTTGGCAAAATCGATTACTGTGATTGTCATCTGTTTTCTGTTGAATGGCATGTCTAAAATCACAAAGAAATCAAGGTTATAAAATTTTGTAGGTGGTTTGTTCCGCTTATGACTTACCGTCAAACGCTGGATGTGAGTGTTATCAGTAGTAAGAAGATAAGTAACATTGCACAATATTTCACTCGATCAGGTAATCAGGCACAACCAGCACCAGCACACACGCGAAGGACGCGAACGAGTCGTACGACGGAATGACTAGAAATCAGCAATGGCGGCACTAGTTGTACTTCGCGCAGGCGTAAACTACTACATGTATATATGATACATAGACCAACATCTTATGTATATTCACATATGGATATACCTACGTGAACATACATAGTATATTACAGTAGTGTATATCATTTTTCATATGTACATTTCACGTCCTATGAATATTCAAAATATACAAGTTCAAGCTGTAATATCTAATGTACATTCTATGGATGTACATATCCATATAGTGTTATGTGGGACCTATCGGATATAAAAATGTATTGCAACGAAAATGCTACTGGGTTAATTGCCTGTTTCAAATATGTTTAAGTATCAATAAATTGAGTCGCATTGTTAAAGAATTCAGATCATCTCTAGTTTGCAGTTGAATCTCACTGACCTGCGCTGTAGCAGTATCGATTGTCGATATCGATAAGATACCTGTGACGTCCGCCCTTGTTTTAAGTCACGTGGAAAAATTTGAATATATCCTTATTTTATTTTGCAAATATCTTTTTTTGGCCGTCAGTAAAATCATGTTTTTTGTTTCCTACTGCTTCTTTATATGGTTTTTTTTACGCTATGCATACTCCCGAGACGATTTCATGACCTCTGCAAGTACCCTATTGTTTTGATATTTACGTTGATCTGTGAGATTACGTTAGATTTGATGCTTTTTTGTATATTTTTTGAGAAAAACTCGTTTCACTGATTGGTCGTAACAGTTACGCCCTCTAGTGACTACTTGCGGAACTTGAAAATAATATCCACCATTTATCTTAGCCTAATAATATTTTCTGCTCGAAGTTATATTATGACTTAACGGTTACTATTCTTAGTAGACCACCCTGTACAAATTGATGCGGTTTTGTCGCAAAACAGGTATTCCATCAACAAAGCACTTTGCGCGGAAACGCTCCATGGGAATGTACGTGATGTTTCAAAATTATGATTTCATGATTCATGATTTACCTTAACGGGTAAACAAAGGAATAGTGGAAATGATGCGATAAAACTGCACGTTTTTCCAAATAACGATGCGGGAAAGATCTCTAATCAAAAATGATAAAATAATCAGTTGTACAGTTGTAGTGTTGTTTTGATAAGTACAATATGCACTTACTCACATGCTTAGTACTATTATAGGAATATTTACCTATCTCTATTAGGAAGCATTTGAAGCAAGAAAAAATCTCAGAGCTATTATGATTTCTTTTATTAACGATGTTAAGAATAGCAATGCTGCTAACCTTGATAAAAAAGGAATAATGAAAATAACTTCCTTGTTGTTTAAAGTATTCCCCCTCTATATTTATTAATTCTGTAAAATCATTCATTAAGTCAGGAATACAGTGCTCTTGACATAAACCAAGTTTTCGAATGCTGCTATCAACATTATTTGCCTTTGAAGAATGCTGAAAAGAAATCACAAGGTGATAAGTCAGGGCTTTAGGATGAATATTCAAGTAATTTTACTTTTGACTCTTCCAAAAACTGTGTTGAACTTCTTTATTTGGCTCTCTATCAGGACGAAAACTCGTGTCCTGGATAACTTGAGGGTGCTTATTACAAATATGGTCGTTGCTTTGAGTTTTAGTGTCGTTTCACAAAGATAAAAAATTGAAATTATGGGCTATACAAGTTCTGCTGAAAAAATCTAACTTTTTTATTTGGCTCTCTATCAGGACTCAAACTCGTGTCCTGGATAATTTGAGGGTGCTTATTACAAATCTGGTCGTTGCTTTGAGTTTCAGTGTCGTTTCACAAAGATAAAAAAATGAAATTATGGGCTATACATCAAGTTCTGCTGAAAAAATCTAACTTCTTTATTTGGCCCTCTAGTAGGACGAAAACTTGTGCCCTGGATAATTTGAGGGTGCTTATTACAAATCTGGTCGTTGCTTTGAGTTTAAGTATCGTTTCACAAAGATAAAAAATTGAAATTATGGGCTATACAAGTTCTGCTGAAAAAATCTAACTTCTTTATTTGGCTCTCTATCAGGACGAAAACTCGTGTCCTGGATAATTTGAGGGTGCTTATTACAAATCTGGTCGTTGCTTTGAGTTTTAGTGTCGTTTTACAAAGATAAAAAATTGAAATTATGGGCTATACAAGTTCTGCTGAAAAAAACTAACTTCTTTATTTGGCTCTCTATCAGGACGGAAACTCGTGTCCTGGATAATTTGAGGGTGCTTATTACAAATCTGGTCGTTGCTTTGAGTTTCAGTGTCGTTGTACAAAGATAAAAAATTGAAATTATGGGCTATACAAGTTCTGCTAAAAAAAAACTAACTTCTTTATTTGGCTCTCTATCAGGACGAAAACTCATGTCCTGGATAATTTGAGGGTGCTCATTACAAATTTGGTCGTTGCTTTGAGTTTCAGTGTCGTTTCACAAAGATAAAAAAATTGAAATTATGGGCTATACAAGTTCTGCTGGAAAAATCTAACTTTTTTATTTGGCTCTCTATCACCAAAACTCGTGTCCAGGGATTATTTGAGGGAGATAATTACAATGAATGTAAAAGACTAGCTCCTAAAAGATATAGTAGACAATACCTATCCTTCTTCGAAAGGTATCAATCCATCAAAGTGAAAATTAATTGAAAATCTATTTCTTTCAGCCTTTACAAGTTATTCAGCAGACTGGATAAAACAGGACAGTTACAAAATTTGGAATTCAGATTTCCACCAGAATGCGTAGAAAATATGTTCCCTCAAATTCAGGTAAGGCTTTTTCTGTTTTTTTTTTATGGCGTTTAATTTTTTAGATATGCAGCCATTTTAAACAACATAACATACATAGGTATCTATACTGTATGTATGTGTCTGGTATTACTCTGAATTATGGTTCATATATTCTTTGTTGTAATACGAAGGAAGCTTATGGCCAAAAAATTTAATTGTGTGGCCACAACCCCAAGATGTTCTCATCTAAACCTTCTTTGTTGTATATATACAGGGTGTCCCACGACGATTAAGACAAGCAATATATCGGAACTGGGCGAATTATAATTTTGGGGGTATATATTATAGCAAATATAGTATCTTTTCTTATTATTGTGTCATCCAATGAGGTATTTGTTTTTGGTCACGTGACGTCCGATTGAAAAATTTTAATGGGACATCCTGTATATTTGCGACTTTTTGTGTTCCTCCAGATAAAACAATTCCAACAAACTAGCACACTTGGGGTCTAAAGTGATTAATTCAAGAGATACAGGTACCTAAAGGATTGTACCACTACGATTGATTATAACATGTACCCCTACAGTTGAAGTTAAATTATTTGCTAGTGTTTCATAATGGTAGTGGTACAGTCCTTTACCCACATAGCACTGGATATTCTACGAATATTCTTTAAATCTCCTATATGTTCCATGAATATTCAGTAGAATCATAGAATATTCGTTATTTCTCTTGATTATTCTGGATTATTAAAATAATATTCTTTATAGAATATTATTATTTTATCCACTTAGTATAATCAGTGATTATTCGTTGAATGTCTGAATTATTCCAGAATATACCAGTAATATTCTTCATAGAATATTATTTTAATCATCTACTAAGAACAAGATGTAGCTATTTTAGGACGAACATTTAGTAATATTTGTAATAGAAATATCTGTATGTAGGCAAATATTCAATATGAGGTATTATTAATTTATATTTGCACGTTTCTCAGTGAATTAAAAAAAACCTTCATTCGTTTTGCGTTCATCCTAAATATACTTATTAATAAGTATTATGTGCAATTTTCAAAAGTTTATTAGTCATTAGCCATTGCCAGCAATACAGATACGGCATCCACCGACGACAAAGTGACAGCATTTTATGCTGATGTATGGTGGCTATTGTGTCGTCAGTTGTCAATCTTGTCTGGTTGTCACTCTGTCCTTGGCTTCATGTGTTGTCAGTGCATGTGTTCTGTCATTCTATGCTTCAACATGTGGATGTCGGCATCTTACTAATTCACGAATTCACGAGTTTTATTCCAGAAAGGCCTGCAATCTGCATGTATACCCAATTTTGTACAATAAAGTTGCTGCTTTTTATAAAGTGTGTGAGTGTGTTCCAAATTATGGTCTCCTACTATGGTGTATGGTTCATTATATAATGTGAGTAGAATTTTGAGGTTAAATGCAACAAGTTTACATTTTTACACTATTTAGGCATCTAGACTGAGATGTCTAACACTTAACTTTTGTGACCATCTGCCACTAGTAGGTGCCATTATTTTTGAAACAGTATCCATAATTCCCTAAAAATGTTTCGTATATGAAGTAATTTAGACAAAATGTTCCTAGAATATATTGCTTGTCTTAATCGTCGTGGGACTGTATAATATTCTGAGTGAAATCGAACTTTGTTTTCAGTTCAACCCCTTCAAAGATAGAATACTGAAAGTATTTTCTTCCGAAAAAGATGAAAAACTATCGTTTGAAGATATGCTGGATCTATGTTCAGTTATGTCAGATAAGTGCCCTGACAAAGTAAAAGCTGCATGGGCTTTCAGGATATTAGGTACGTTCAAGTTTAACATAAAAAAAGTAACGTCATCAACCAAACCAGACAATATATGTTAATTTTAAGACAAAATACTTTGCAATCATCTATTTTAAAAACGATTTTGTTCAAAATTTAAATGAGCTTCGAAGTATCTCAAAAAATATAGAGGGCATAAGCGTAGCCAGAAATTATTAAATATTATTAAATATTATACTATATAGCAACAGTCCTGTGTTTTTAAACTACCCACACGTGCTTTTGTTCTACTATCTTGTACAGTTTGGGACTCACATTACCATACGTCTAATAATAAAATCTCGATTTTTTTAGATTTTGATGAAGACGATTGCATTGGAGAGCAAGATTTGACGCATGTTATCAACAGACTGACTGGAGACGAAGGACAAATCCATGCTGAAGAACAAAAACATATAATAGATATAGTAAGTTCAATCCTTTTGCCATTTGTGCAGTGTTTTAAAATTGACGAGAAAAAATTTAAGGGTTGATTGTTTGGTTTTCGTATAAAACTTTTTGTCTTCCAGATTACAGCGCTTTGAAATTTGGGCAAAAATTGTTTTTATTTATCATCTCCTTTATGAGATAATTTTATTAATTTGCAGATCCTCTTTAGCCATCAAAAAGAAACTTTGAGAGAGTGTTTTCGAAACCCTACAAGGATGAAAAAAAAACAAGTATTATTTTGTATCAGGATTTGTGTTTTTGTTGAATTATTTTTGTCAGTGAATAAACCAGGGAGTTAAACATGATCCGAAAGTTGTAAAAAATAATCAATTTTTACAGTGAAACAAGTTTCCATACCTCAGATCTGTTATACTATCAGAGCAAAACAACTACAACACTAATTCTTGAAAGTCCCTTTTTTTCTCAAAGACACTCTTAAAGACTGTTGTGTTAAAACATAATGTATACTAATTTAATTTTAATTTACAGTTACTGAATGAAATTGACATTTCCTCCACTGGGAAAATTGGACAACTGGAGTTCATGCATGCTGTAGGAAAGATATCAGATTTTCCAAACTCATTCTGCTTTAGATTGTAGTGTCTAGTTTTATTTATTGTATTGTAAATATATTTCCTATTATATAAATTACTACCTATGTAAGTTGCAGTTGCAAAATGTCAAATATATTAAAGTTAATTTTCATTAGTTTTGACTCAAAATAAATATCCATACTCCACACATCATAAAAATCGCTTCTTTTCCAAAAGCTTTATTTTATCAAAAATACATTCACAAAACATAAACAAAACACGGTTTAAAAAATGAGTTTTAGCGCTTATATGCAATATCACTAGATGGATTGTAGACTCCTGTAAGCGCTCTCTGAGGCAACAATGGGGTGTTCAGTGATCTTTCCAGTGTCAAAGGCAGTGCAATAGGCTGCTTGTACTTCACGTAGTATTCCGGATATTTCAAATAGCGGCTAAAAATAGATAAATCACAATTCACAATTTGGGGCAAAAATATGAGAATCTACTGGCTCCCAAGTGCTTAAAGAAGGGTTAACATATCCATGGTTTTACTGGCGCCAATGGTCGCGCGAGTAAGTAGTCGCTAAATATTAAGAGAAAAAAATGTAGTCAAGTTGATTGACTCGGTACTTCCCACACATTCCGATGATACCAGTTTTATTATTTTCACACAGCATGAAACTATAGTCTAGATGCCCCTGCAATCAAATCATCGCTCGCCCGACCGCAAAAAAGTGTTTTATTCTACTAGGTGCTTCTTTCACAGGTCAATGGACAATATATCATGAATACAACAAATGTTTGAGTTTTACAAACTCCCACCACCGAACCACCCCAATTTCTCCCCCAACCAAAAGAATTTTTAAAATGATCAGGAACCCCTAAAACGTCTAAAACGAAGTTTGAGGTGTTTTTTATATTTTAGTTTTTTTTTATTATTGCCGCGCCGCCACTGAAATGATTTCTAAAAACCATACGCGCTTTCCATACTCATCGCAGTAATAAATCTGTGTCAGAATGTCATTAAGTCAATTCAGAAGTTTCCACGTTTCCACAATACAAAACGATCCAAAGTAATACTCGTATGTCTTTTGTATGCATCAGAAAGTTCAAGTCCCTTGGTTTCTGTAATCGGCAAAAACTGTTCGGATAGACCTAAAAAAGTGTATTACGCCTCTAGGTCTTTCTCTCCCAGGTCAGTAGATACCCTATTATGAGTGCAACAAATTTTTCAGATTTACAACCCCCCCCCCCGGCCACCCTATTACACCCTCACCCCAAAAAAATGTAGAAAATGATCAGGAACCCCTAAAACGCCTAAAAACGAAGTTTGAGGCATATTTGAAATTTTTCGTTTTTTGCTAATTACTCCGCCGCCCATGCACCGATTTTCAAAATTGTAGCAACATTACCTACTACGACCGTACACCATATCACTACCCAAATTTCATCAAAACCTATGCAGCGGTTACTGAGATTAGGAGGCTAGGAAAACGCCAACAGACAGACAGACAGACCGACAGACAGACAGACCGACGGAAATGAGTGACGTGGATTTTCGTTATGTAGGCATCATAAAACGCCCAAAAAACGTATTATCTCAAAATCGAAAATTTTCGCGATCACAATACTCCCCTCACCTATCGGTGTGGGAAGTAAAAAAAGACGAACAAAAATACACTTTGGGTGCTTCTGCAGAACTTCTAAAGCATCTCTCAGTAGAAGATCCTGCAAGCTACAAAAACCATCTTAGGGCCGATGGTACAATGCAAGCTTAAGGGTCTAGGGTAGGGTATAGCGCCGCGCGAAATTGAGAATCCAAGAAAATACTTATTCCCGTGTTAGCGAGGAGGCGTGGTCGCTTGTTCCCTTTCTTCAGTATGTGCAAAGGCGGATTCAGGGGGGGGGGCACGGGGCCAGAAATCCCAAACCACTCACTCGCACATAGTGTCTACAAAAAAGTGTGCATCCATTGTTTTCAATATTGATTTGTCTCAAAATGTTACAGTTATAACAAAAGTCGACTCATAAAAAAAAAGGCAGGTGAAATAGGATTCAGTATTTATATTTATTAACGTCTTCTTAATTCAGTTCATTTTCTAATTTATACTTTTTGTTAGATTTATCAAAATTCAGCCGCAAACATAAGAGGAAGCTTGCATTAGTGTAGATATATTTAGGCTAGCTTGTAAATAAAGCATTGTATATCGATATACTTATAATATTGTATCTCTAAAATATTTGTTGAATATAAAACTCTTTTAAGTTCAACGAACCATCTTTTGCATAATATTAAGAAAAACGCATTTTAAATGAAATAAGAGTTCGAAAATACTGTACATCCTTACAATGCTATTCCTTAACCTCCGATATGCTAATTCTAAAATAATTGAAAGATCACTCTTTATGTTTAAACTTCAGAACAATGACTTTTCCCTTATACTCCCGACCCTGTTAATGGTGCCCCCTCCTATAAAAAATCCTGCATCCGCCCTTGAGTGTGTGTGTGTCTAAGATGAGGGGAGATAAGTCCAAAAATCTAAAGGTAAGGTCAAAAGGTCCAAAGGTAAGATCCAAAGGTCACCATAAAAATGAATATCGCATTTCCAAGCTCCTGACGTTATTAAAATCATGTCAGTGGCGGCGCAGCAATAATAAAAACACCAAAAATATAAAAATTGTTCAAACCTTGTTTTTAGGCGTTTTAGATGTTCCTGATCATTTACTGAGTTTTTTTGGGTGGGGGTGAATTTGGGGTAGTTGGGGGGTGGGGGGTTGTAAAACTGAAAAATTTGTTGTATATATAATAGGCTATCCATTGACCTTTGAATGAAAAACCTAGCGGCATAATACACTTTTTTAGGTCCATCTGAACAATGCCTTGCTTATTATAGAAACCAAGGAACTTAGAATTTGTGGTGTATACATTCGAATGTTGTTTTAGATCGTTATATTATTATATTGCGTAACACAGTCAGTGATGGCGTAGCAATATTATATTGCGTAACACAGTCAGTGATGGCGTAGCAATAATAAAAAACTAAAAATATAATAACCCCCCAAACTTTGTTTTTAGGCGTTTTAGGGATTCCTGATGATATTCTACCTTTTTTTTGGGTGAGGGTGAAATTGGGGCGGTTGGGGGATGGGGGGTTGTAAAACTGAAAAAATGTGTGGCATCCATAATAATTTGTCCATTGACCTGTGAAAGAAATACCTAGCGGCATATTACACTTTTTTAGGTACATCTGAACATTGGCTTGCCTATTACAGAAACCAATTTTGTGATGTATACATACGAGTTTTGCTTTATTTCGTTCTATGTATATCGCGTAAAGCGAAAATTATTGAACTAATTTTGATGAAATTTTGACACAGAATTTGGTGCCGCGGTGAGAATGGAAAACGCGTCTGTTTTTGAAAAATCGTGTCAGTGACGGCGCAGCAATAATAAAAAGACTAACAATAAAAAACAGAGGTCAAACTTCGTTTTTAGATGGTTTGGGGGCTTCTGATCGTTTCGCATCGTTTAGTTGAAGCATGCAGAAAAAAACAGTGGCGTCCTAGCTTCTAAGAAGGGAGACGCAAGAAACTATATTTACGAGAGTTTTTGTGTTGGATGTTTTTTGTGGGAGGGTGGGCGTTGATTTGGTTGCAAGAGATTTCAAACTATAGCTTCATGCAATGGGAAAATAATAAAATAGTATCATCATTATGTGTGGGAAGTAGTGAGTCAATCAACTTAACTCCACTTTTTGATATCGTGTTTGGTTGTTAAATTACAGACATTAGAAAAATGTATGATTTTGCATTGAGTTTTTTTGCACACTAAAAAACTTTTTTGAGAAAATCGCAAGTAATTGTCAATCGTTAAGGTCTCAACTGTCACCTTCTTAAATATTGTGTATGTAGTTTGAATAACAAGTGAGTTCTGTTCGAAATGGGAATCCGTGTTTTAACATAGCAAATAAATATGTATAACTGTGTATACCCAGACTCCTTAAGGATTTCAACTCTGACTCTCTATACTTTCCCTAGCAATTCAGCTTTATTACAGCGTGGTTCTTTGATCTTATTCTTGTATTTTTTAACAACCATCGCACTATTGATACTTACGAAGTAGGGTCTTTTGGACACTGGAATGCATAATCAGCGATTTTGAAATAGTCCATCGGATGTAATCTTCCAGAATCGTCTTTGTATTGATCACGATGTATCTGAGCTGCCTAAAATGGAAAAAACATATTTTTGTCGAAACCAGGACCTAATAAGCGATTTCATTATTGTACTGTATGTCGAGTCTCTTCAGAAATCTAGGTAGGTGACAGCAAAAAGTAAAAGAATGGAAATTGAATTTAGTTGCTTCATTATGGGCCGGTTGTACAATGCAAGCTTAAGCTTCGGCTCAAGGTAAGCCGACGTTAAGGGCCCCACAGACATCGTTCTTTTTCATCAGGTTTGCACGACGTGCCAACCGATCACACTCATTTCGGTCCGTGTGTGCCGAAAAACCGTCGTGTTGACCGTCGTTCCAAAAAATCTGTCCGAGCTTGATTTTACCCGTCGGTTTCGAACGCCATCGTGCAACTCGGTACATGTGTGGCCGTTCATCGTGCAATCACGACGAGATTTTGCAGTGTCGTTCTGGTTGCCTTCGAGTAAGCGTATCTAGGGTTAGTGACACCTATCAAAAATGTGCGATACATGGCAAAATAGCAAACAATTTATGATGGAATTCATACACGTTTAGGAGTTTTCAGTGTCTCTGGAACGTCAAATCCGCTGAGTATGCAGACAGAGACAAGAAAAATAAGGCCTACGGAGAACTGTTGAAAAAATGGAGAGATATAGATCCCTCTGCAAATACAGATTCAGTGAAAAGGAAGATTGACTCCATTCGCGGATCGTTCAGGAAGGAGTTAAAAAAAGTAAATGCATCCAAGAAATCAGGCGCAAGTGCTGATGATATATATCATCAACAGCTTTGGTATTTGACTGAACTAGATTTATATGGGAGAATTGTCCTCTTTTTAAAAGCTACTGTTTCACCCATTTAGAACGTTTTTTCTTGCTGTATTTCACTTTAATAGCTAAAGCCGCCGCCAATGCTAAAGTATTATCATTGACCCCCTAAATAAGTTAATCAATGGTATTATCCATGTTAACGGACCAAAAATTTGCGAGAAACTGAAAGAAAACCGAACAGTATGTGGAGGTATCGTTCCATCGGTTTAACCGACATCGGTTTGCATGTAGTGCAAACCTGATGAAAATGAACGATGTCTGTGGGGCCCTTTAAACCACGTCAGTTGCAAAATGTCCGTTGTACAATGCTGGCTTAGCCCCTCACTCCAAGCTTAACACGAGCTTACGTAAGCCGAAACTTAACGCGAGCTTAGCTGAGGTTTAAACCTAACCTGATACAAGTGACATGATATGTCAAGGAGGAACCTTCAAATTGCTTGTCACTTTATTAGGTCATATTTTTTGTCTAATTTAATAAAGAAATCACATGAAAGAACAGACAGAAACGGTCGTTGCCGAAATTTGACACAAACTGTCATAAGTGCCTAAACAAAAAAGGTAGTTTTTGGGATGATTATGTCAGTACGTATGGCTTCATTGATGCCAACTGTAGTGAATTTCATTATCAACCAGGTTTAACTAAGCCGACGATTGTTCAACGGGTGTCGACTTTAAGCCTGAGCTTAGCTAAGCTTAGGTTTAACAAAGCTCGTATCAAACCCGCATTTGTACAACCGGCCCTAAGTGAAATTTAGTTTTTAAAAATGTACGTACAACATAGAAATCGTCCACTTCTTGATGTCTAGCTCTGTCTATCATGGAGAAATTGGAAGGTGGTAGATTGAGATACTTTTCTGCTTTTTTATACGCTGAAACGTCTGGATGGGGTGTGTACACATATTCCATGCCACCCCATTCATAGTGAGGCATCTGAAAATTTTGTAGAAAATTATCATCACACATATTTACGTTCAGAAGTTCAGAGAGTACTGTTACGTTCTGCCAACCAAGGCAAGAAAACTATTTTTAACCACACACCACACATTTTCAATGGGATTTATCATCGGCGAATATAGGCTAAGGGCACCTGTACCTAAAACTTAGTACATCTATGTACTTCTGAATTACAATTTCTCATATACAACTGATACCTTCTGAAATTAATATGACCATTTCTGATTTTCAATTGACTGTTCTGATTTACATTTGATACGTTCTGATTTTCATTTGATTATCCTAATTTACATATGACGAATTCTGATTTTCAATTGAGTGTTCTGATTTCTGATACTACGCTTTCTGGATTACAACTGACGCTTATATCGTTCGAAACAAGAACGAGTACAGCAAGCCTAGTGTGGAAATTAGACCAATATGGCAACCCCACATAAGAAATATACAGGGTGGCCAATCGGGTGACGATAATAATTTTTTTTTTCCGATAGCCCGTACCGAGACTTATCCAAAACACCCCCATGTATGTGTACCGATTATTAATAGTTTTCGAGTTATGATTTTTTTTTTGAAAACTTAGAGATTTTCCAGTTTTTCCAAGAAATCGTCAAAAACAAAAACAAGAATGCTTTTCGGGTTTTATTTTTTTCTACAATTATACTCAGTATTAAGCCTATTTTAACATCCAATAAAGAGAAACTGTACATCCGAAGAATAATTAAGTACATTTTGGGCCCAAAGTTTGAAATCTCTGTTTTTAGTCAGGAGACCAAAACCTTCAAAATAACATTAAAAATACTTATGCCTGGTTCTGGAGCTTCAAACTAATCTTAAAAACTCTGCAAGGCATTGCACTTTCGAAGCGATAATAAAAAAGTAGCACTTGTGGGGACATTTTGTGCCGTACGTGAATGTTAAAGGTAAAAACGTGGTAATTCACGAATTTCCAAAATGATTTAAATAACTATTATTTTACTTTATTATGACAAATTAAAGAAAAAAAACTCATAACAACTAATAAATCCGATAATCATTGATGTTTTAATGACTTTTAATAAAAAAACTAATACCCAAATTGTGATTTTTGAAGTGTTTTTGCTATGTACTATTGAACTTCTGCTAAATCAAGTTGTATGGAAAGTTAACAAAGGAAAGGAATAATAACACATTAATCTGACTTCCAATTTCATGGCAGAATTACCTGGGAAGCGATCTCGTAGCATACGCCATCCCTTTCTATCAGAGTACCTTTTTGCGAGCTCATGTCGGCGAAGCGCAGTTGTGTTAATTAATTTTCGGTAGGTAATAGTAAAGGCAATGTTCGGATGGACCTAAAAAGGTGACTTATATCGCTAGGTCTTCCTTGATAGGTCAGTAGACAGCTTATCATGAACACAACAAGTTTTTCAGTTTTTCAATCCCCCACCCCCCAAACACCCAAATTCCACCCCACCCAAAAAAACGCAGAAAATGATCAAGAACCTCTAACACGCCTAAAAACGAAGTTTGAGGAATATTTGAAATTTTTGTTTTAATTACTTCGCGGCTCTTGTACCGATTTCCAAATTTATAGCAGCATTACCTACTAAGACCCCACAGCATATTGCTGTCCAAATTTCATCACAGTCCGTGCAGCGGTTACTGAGATTACGAGGCTAGAAGAACGCGTACAGACAGACAGACCGACAGACAGAATGACGGAAAAGAGTGACGCGGATTTTCGTTATGTAGACATTAAAAAACGCCCAAAAAACCTATTATCTCAAAATCGAAAATTTTCACGATCACAATCCTCCCCTCACCTATCGGTGTGGGAAGTAAAAGGGATGGCGTATGCTATGATAACGCTTCCCAGGTAATTCCGTCATGGAATTAAAGGTCAGATTGTTGTTTTATTATTCCTGTCCTTTGTTAACTTTCCATACAACTTAATTTAGCAGAAGTTCAATAGTACACAGCAAAAAGCACAGGTATTAATTTTTTTTAATTAAAAGTGATTAAAACATCAATGATTATCGTGTTTATTAGTTGTTATGAGTTTTTTTCTTCAATTTGTCATAATAAAGTAAAATAATAGTTATTTAAATCATTTTGGAAATTCGTGAATTATCACCTTCTCACCTTTAACAGTCACGTACGGCGCAAAATGCCCCCATAAGTGCTATTTTTTCATTATTATTTCGAAAGTGCAATATGTTGCAGAGTTTTTAAGATTAGATTGGAGCTCCAGAACCAGGCATAAGTATTTTTAATTTTATTTTGAAGGTTTTGGTCTCCTGACTAAAAACAGAGATTTCAAACTTTGGGCCCAAAATGTACTTAATTATGGTTCGGATGTACAGGTTCTCCTTATTGGATATTAAAACAGGCTTAATACTGAGTATAATTGCAGAAAAAAATATAAGCCAAAAAGCATTGTTGTTTTTGTTTTTGACGATTTCTTGGAAAAACTGGAAAATCTCTAAGTTGTCAAAAAAAATCATAACTCGAAAACTATCAATAATCGGTACATATACATGGGGATGTTTTGGATAGGTCTCGGTACGGGCTATCTAAAAAAAATTATTATCGTCACCCGATTGGCCACCCTGTAGAAAAACTAAAATTGGACAGAAGAAACTTGGACACACAACGTGGGCGCGGTGGCCATGTTGGTACGAACCGACGCTACGTCATCAAGAACTGACACACTCAGCAGAACGCTGCTTCAAGTCAAGACCTTGCTCTGCGACTTTGCACTGCTTCTGGATGTGAAAATAAAGCTGAAAAGAAGGCGGTTTTCTAGTTACGAGGATCTTCTGCAGGCTTGGGACCATATGTTACAGTTACTGAGAAAATACGAGACATTCTTTTAAAGAATTGAGTGAAATTAGCATACAAATGGATTGAACAGCTTGCTTAACAAATTTTGTGAATTGACTAGTATAGATTGTGAATAGAAAAGGTCCAAGTACAGAACCTTGCAGCACTCCAGATTTCGCTAATTTGGAACTCGATGTTTCAAGTCTTATTTGCTCTACATTACCATCATTCGTGATACTTCTTCATTCCTGTAATTCTGAAAATGGCTCATATGGTGGTCCGCCCTGGACAGACCATATCCACTCAATGGGTTCGGTGGAAGTGGTCCCATGAAATCAGGCTTCAACGCTGCTGGGTAGGTCTCCATGATGGATAATTTCCTTTTGGAATACTAAGAATTTTTGTAACGGAGATTTCGAAAGTTAACTAAACGATTTTGACAGGTTTTGAGCTTTTCAGCTATTATAGGTTAGATGTAACGTCATTTTGACTTAGTATCGTCTACAGAGTGATTTATTTTTCTTTATCAAATACGAATACTTCCAAAAATCGATGAGACCTCTAGCGGCAAAAATCTACACTGACAAAGCAGGTACTCGAATTTCGGACGGCACACAATTAACATGCCATTAACCGTTTATATGTCGTTTATGTTTCTTGGTTCAGTCGTGTTTTCGAGTTTGTGCTTTGTTAATTGGTATATAGTGTGTTAGAATATTTCTTTGGACCTTCTTCATACGGTATTGTCAAGAATATGGCATCTACATCAGGCTTCAAATCAAGAAAGGCTAGCAAGTTTAATACAAACTGTAGTGTTTATGGTTGCCACTCCAAAAAAGACTATGATAAAAGCATTCATTGCCACGCATTTCCTCCAAAAGCGTGTCACAGCGTGCAGAATACCTGCTATCCTCCATATTTGTTTACAAACGCCAGCGCCCTCATCGGTAATTGGAATCGCCAATTATCTGACCAGCGGATCTGAAGCTACAAAAGGAATGCGGACAAAAATGTCCGATGTTGCCAAGTTTATTTATAAAAAAAGCAAAATTAACGGCAACAGCAATTTAAGACATTTTTATAGCTACTTTACTATAGTTGTTAATTTATTTGTATTTTATTTAATAACCGATATATCTACTATTATATAATGTAGATATTTTCTGAAGATATCATCAACTTCAGGTGAATCGGCAACAACTCACGAATCCTGTCACCCAACGCCTTGTCAGGGAACCTTATTGGTTGAGGATCTGCATCATGACGTTGCCATAGAGATTAAATCTTGCTATTGGCCGCCCTGCCACCAACTTTATGTTCCTGTGTCTCTCTCCGTCTGGAAATATCGAAATACCAGTGGCGTTTTGTATGTCGTGTTTATAATCTTTCTACAGATTGTCCCACACTATTTGAATATCTATTTTGTCGAGTGTATTGTCTTGTCAGCTTGTTAGGTACACTGTTTTTCGTCGTTATTATTGTTATTATCTTATTTAAAAACAAACGTTTACACAAAAGGGAAGACGCTTCATAGCCCTGAAGTATTCACGTAAAATCCGTACGCCCATGGCTATTTTATGAATGAAATCGGCCATGTGCTTTTACAACTATACCCCTCTTACCGATGCCCCATAGCTTCAGAACCGTTGACCAGATAATACCTAATGAAATGCAGGTATTTCAGGCATTATCAATGCAATCTCCCCATTTTTTTTTCAGGTCGTGATAGTACTCGTCCAAAAAAAAAAGAAAAGTGGGAATGTATACATACAACGTGTTCCAGGACGAATCCTGAAAAACTTTAACAAAACATTCCGTTTTTTGCTAGAAAAGTACAAAAAAATTAATTTTCAGTAGGGTGGGTCACATACATTTCAATTAGCTTTACAACAAAACTTCAAAAATTGATTTCTCGGTACATGGCCGACTCTACACTAGGCCGGAGCCTTAGATGTGGCAACGTGACTTAGCTGTCAAATAGTGGTCCGGTTACCGTAAATTGTTTTATAGTTTCAGAATAATAATTATTACATTTTATATGTATTAAGAGTTCATCTCGGTTGATAAATTAAGAAAAATACTTTTTAGAACTACTATTACTAATACCACTTACATCTGATGTCTGGTTCATCGTAGTCAAACACTACAAAATAAAAATAAACGCAACCTGTTTCCTGCTGCCACTTCCACTTAAATGAACACTCAATTTACTTTGTAAATTTTCACTTGAGCTAGAAAAATTCACTATTAGGTCACTTTGAAACCATTCTTGCTGGTCTTGATTCCCTTTCACCATCAAATCTTTTCATAGGTGTGCCCAGATGTGTTCTATTAGAACTGTTTTTCTGTGATATTTCGGAGGTCCAGAAAACATTGTAGGTACCACATTGTGCTTTAAAATAGGTCTTATCCTTGGAAATGTTTGTAATTATTGTCTTTATTCTTATAAATATAACCAGCCCTCACGACGAATACCTTTCACCCACTTCTGTTTGTCCTTTATTGGAAGCACAATTGCTAGTGCAACCTGGTACTACACACTTTGCAGGCATCTTTTTATCTTTATAGTTTCGTTTGTGCAGGTAAATAATTGGAAACACATTAAAAATCACCTTGCAATGTTCTTTTTACTCTGGAAAGATTATGTTTGGTATGTCCTTTATTGGAAGCACAATTGCTAGTGCAACCTGGTACTACACACTTTGCAGGCATCTCTTTATCTTTATAGTTTGGTTCGTGCAGGTGAATAATTAGAAACACTTAAAAATCACCTTCCAATCTTATTTTTTACTCTGGAAGAATTACACTAATGACAAAAGCTCGGCCGACTATTCAGTGTTGCCATATTTCAATGCTCCGGCCTAGTGAGTAAAGTCTGCCATGCTCGGTAACAAGTGAGAATTTAAAAATAATTCCTTTTGATGTGGACTTCACATTAGTACGATTTCTTTTTTCGGCACTCGTTCTGATATTTTTGGTGGAGGTTTTGTTTGTGTTTCATAAATAAAACAAACAAACTGCTAATATAACTTGTTTATTATATATCTTCTAATACTAATACATAGATATATGTATAGACCATAGTGCCCTATTCGTCAAATACCCTAATAAACATCACAGAGTTTTCTGAAATTCAACAGACGTTAGATACGGTTATGGAGAATCACAAAATAAACATAAATTCCTCAATGTCAAGCACCAACATTGTCGGGGACAAAAGTTAAAAAAATATGGCTATTTGAATACACTATAATCCTTCAAACCTATCTAAAACTATAGATTATTTTTACAGATTTTTCGACATACATATTTTTTTAAGTCAGCTTACATTCTAAGGTATTTGGTCGTCTAATTCTATGCATCTATAGACATGGTTCTCCAGTGCCTGCATAGTGGTGAATCCAAAATTGCATTTGGGACACTTCATTGTTGGTTGCTGAAAGTATACCGTGTTTTATTAGTAATACTTGTCATATGTTAACCAACAAAAATAGCAACCAAATATAAGAAAATCGAAACCCAATGATTCTTCAAAGCTCTCCTTTAAAAGCTGCAAACTGAAATGGTTTATTGTTTTGTGTTAATAATATTACTTCTAATAAAACTAAACACAAAGAAAGTTACTAGTCCTGCCCAAATTCTAGCCATTGTCCTTAAACGCTGTGCCGCTGAGCTTGCTCAGCTGTTCTTTGCAAACTCTCCAAACTATCGTATCAGCGAGGCGTGTTTCCCGCTGCATGGAAGATTGCTGCGTACAACCCATTCCTAAGAAAGCCAAAAAACTGATCCCACCAATTGCAGACCTGCGACTCTTCTCATAATGTCTAACGTTATGGAGACTGTCATTAACGCACATATCCTGAAATACCTGGACCAAAATAATATCATAAATGATCGCCAGTATGGCTTCCGAAAGCACAGGTCTACGGGTGACCTCCTGGCCTACGTCACTCACTTGAGAAACAGAGCAATTGAAAACCATGGTGAATCCCGTATTGTTGCACTTGACATATCGAAAGCCTTCGATAGGGTGTGGCATGAGGGACTTCTGGTCAAGCTTCTTGTTTATGGACTACCACCTAGCTTGCGCCAGTGGCTGAATAGCTTCTTGAATGGTCATTGTTCACAAAGGTGCCATTAAACGATGCAATCGAACACATCAAGAACATATTTCGAGAGGACATAACGAACCTTTTCAGACACGTGTTAACAACAACCTACTTCGTCCGGGACTCCAAAATGTACGAACAAATCGAAGGTGTAGCCATGGGAAGTCCTTTAAGCCCAGTAGTAGCGAACTTTGTAATGGAGAAGATCGAACAGACAGCATTGAAAAGCGCTCAATACAAGCCCAAGATATGGCTTAGATACGTGGACGATACGTTTGTTATTTGGAACCACGGAAGAGAAAGGCCAGAAGAATTTCTAGAAAACCTGAACAGCGTGCATAAAAATATCCAGTTCACCATAGAGGTAGAAGAAAACAAAAAACTGGCATTCCTTGATGTTTTTCTAACAAGAAATGGAGCTACAATAGGACACAAGGTATATAGAAAACCAACACATACTGACCGGTACTTACACAAAGAATCAAACCACCACCCATCTCAGAAGTACGGAATTATTAGAACTTTGACAGATCGGGCTAGAAAAGTGTGCGAACCAGAGGAACTCGACACCGAACTGGCACACCTAAAGAACGCTCTTACGGCAAGCGGCTATACAGAGAAAAAAATAACAAGAACAATGAGAAGAAATAGGGCAAAACAAGAACCTGAACCGATAGCAAGAGCTTTTCTACCATATGTGCCTGGAATAACAGACAGAATAGGAAAAATGTTACGAAAAGAAAACGTCAAGACCATCTACAAGCCCACAAGAAAGATACAGGAGTATGTGAGAACGGTGAAGGATAAAAGAGACCCACTCACTACACCGGGGGTTTATCGCATACCATGCACATGTGGGAGTATATAAATAGGAACAACGAAGCGATCGATAAACACAAGGATTTCAGAACATAAGGCTAGCTGTCGACTACGTTATACCAAAAAATCAGCAGTAGCCGAACATGCGCTTAACAAAAACACCACAATAATTTCAATAGAAAAGAAGAAATACAGAAAGTCAACCGGACATGGGTACCCATCCTAAAGAACCTGAAGGCACTGCCATATCGCAAGGGGGCGGGGCTACCAACGTTACCTGATTGGGCCACGTCACCGTTGACAGGTATAAATGCAGGTGCAGATCCTCCAGCCGTCAGTACTTTGGAAGTCGCCGAAGTGAAATAGCTTCTGAAGATGCCATCCACTCGTGGTGGCGAAACGTCAAGCCTTAACGCTAAACGACGCCGGCCTAAAAACCAAAGAACCACAAATTCATTGGTCCATCTCTGTTTGTTATATTCGAAGGCTGATCATCAGACGTACTTTCAATAAGCGCTGGTGTTCCTCAGGGATCTGTCCAATCCCCTGCACTGTTTCTGCTGTATATCAACGAGTTGCTGGAAATAACATCCAATGCAATCTACGCCTTTGCAGACGAGAGTACATTAATATCTCGATATCGTGGGGCCAGGCAAGGCACTATCATCCCAGGAGACGGTACGTCGGCGACAGCAACATGCCTCACAGATCAACGTGTAGATATCAAAACAATTTTCGAGAGGAGATTAGTAAATAAAGTACAGTTTAACGTACAGAACTCAGGCAACAACACTGACAAAGAAGTCCCACCTTGGCTTACCAACTGTAGAAATGGAGGGTCACCCAATAGTTGACTCACCTTCCGTCAGGCTTCTGGAGATCAACATCAACAATAACATGTCCTGGCACGACCACGTCGTCAGTATTGCAAGAACGGCATTCCAGAAGTTTGAAGTTTTGTTCCGTTGTAGGTAGCTGCATACACCAGAGTAACTACTGCTGATCTACAAGGCACAGGTCCGACCATCGTTGGAGTATTGCTCACATGTGTGGAGATGCGCTCCGAAGCACTCTCTAAAGCTTTTGGACACTATGCAGAAGAGAGCAATTAGACTAGTCGATACGCCTAACGTCACAAAGGACTTCCACAGCCTGGAAAATCGAAGAAGGGTGGCTGACCTGTCTCTGTTTTTCAGATTATATCACGGAAAATGTTCGAGTGACCTCTCCCAGATAATAACACCCAATGCCGTCCGAACAAGGAACACTAGAGAGGCTCTGCAAGCTCATCTTTACCAGGTCGAGGTCCTTACACTCCCCAGCCTACTCCAGCATTCCTTCCTTTGGAGAACCTTGACGTTGTGGAATGAGCTGCCAGTGAATTTGTTACCCCACGGCTACAACCTCCAGCGTTTCAAATCTAAGGTGCCAATTGTACAGTTTCGAATGTCGCGCGCTTTATCTCGCAAAGTCCGGCACCAGTGCGCAGACTCATAAAGGCGGAAGTGAAGCTGAACCGGGAACCAACCGGGTGAACATTCATTCGAAGATTCGGTCACCGGCAGTCGAGGAGGACGGACCGTCTCGCGCGAGCAACACGTGCACGTCGCGCCACATGCAACCGATATACAGTCCACTCATTTAATCGTGCAACCGCGATTCATTCCCACACAACTGGAAGTATTCATCACTCGCCAACAAGGTAATTCACTCGGGCATCATTGGCCCACCTCATATCTCACACGCGTCCACACATTGGACCAAACACCAATAGTATAATTCAATGCCGCTAGGGGTACTAGCCCTCAGAGTAGTTGTTTCTGTTAGTTCACTGCTTTGATTTGCAGGAAATATGAATAGTTGTGAGCAACAATACTTCAAACCTATACCTACACTTACATAATCCAAACTATATTAAGAGATATGTTGAAAGCAAACAAAATAATCAATTTGGTTTATTCTAATACGCTTATTCAATATGCTGGGTAAGAATTTCATCATACTACATTAATAAAAATCTGCACACCGGCCGACAATAACAAAAAACCATTTCAATTTGATCTGACACACATGTTAGATTAAAATAGAAGTTATATTAGTTGAAGCACAATACATGAGATAATGTAATAACTAAGTATATAACAAACGTCATCCATACCGACTATGGTTATCAGAGTCTGTTGCCACAACATACGTCAACGTGATCTTCTAGAAGTCTTATTGACCTGAACTGAATCCCACACAATGGACAGGAATGTTTCCCCAGTGGTGGAGACTAGTCAATAATAACATTATATCAGAGATTGAGCTGTGCATGACAGTGCGTTATGATATGATCTTGAAAAATAAAATTGATGGTTGCAAAGACCTTTACTGATCTCCGTGATATGTTGCTTGTCAATAAAGATAAGGATATAAAAATTATTATTATTATCTGACTTTCTAAGTTCCACTCGGATAATTGCGGTAGCAACAAGTGTTGACGGGCTGTGCCAAGTCAACACCCTGACTATTATTGATCGGAATTTAGGAAGGATCGCACAATATTACAGGTCTTCAGAATTACAGACTTTTAGAATACTTTATGTAACTTTTCGTCCAGGCCCAGCTGTTGAAGGTGTTGTGTAAACGTGTTTGGTGTAAGGCCTGAGACAGACATAATGAGGGGGACAATTGTGACTTTTTTTGTTTCCAAAGTCGTTTTATTTCCATGGCAAGGTCCGTGTATTTGGATATCTATAATCTAGTCCGTGTATTTGGATATGTAATATTATTAAATAGCTAAAAATGTAATGCAGTTCTCAGCTAGTCCACAAGTAGATTCTAGAGAGCATAAAGTTAATAGGGTTGTAGAAGTGTTGTAGGGGTGTACTAAGGGCTTACTGCCAAGATGATATCCTGGCTCTATACCCCAATCCTAAGGTCATCCTTATTACTGCAAGGCGAGGGTCGAGGAATCATTTCCTGGGTCCTGAGCCTGACTGGCTAGCTCGCATAGATGCTTTTGAAATGTGGACGTAGAGGAGAATGCTGAGAGTCCCTTAAGGGCCCCACAGACATCGTTCTTTTTCATCAGCTTTGCACGACGTGCCAACCGATGTCGGTTAAACCGATGGAACGATACCTCTACACACTGTTCGGTTTTCTTTCAGTTTCTCGCAAATTTTTGGTCCGTTAACATGGATAATACTTTAGCATTGGCGGCGGATTTAGCTATTAAAGTGAAATACAGTAAGAAAAACGTTCTAAATGGGTGAAACAGTGGCTTTTAAAAAGAGGCCAATTCTCCCATATAAATCTATTAGAAGAATTGCGTCTGGAACCAGGGGATTGGTACAATTATTTGAGGATGGATGAAGAAACATACTTAGAATTACTTAATTCAGCAGCACCTCTAATAAAAAAAGGATACTTGGATGAGACAAAGTATTTCCCCTCATGAACGTCTGACAGCACATTTTTGATAGGTGTCGCTAACCCCAGATACGCTTACTCGAAGGCAACCAGAACGACACTGCAAAATCCCGTCATGATTGCACAATGAATGGCCACACATGTACCGAATTGCACGATGGCGTTCGAAATCGACGGGTAAAATCAAGCTGGGACAGGTTTTTTGGAACGACGGTCAACACGACGGTTTTTCGGCACACACGAACCGAAATGAGTGTGATCGGTTGGCACGTCGTGCAAACCTGATGAAAAAGAACGATGTCTGTGGGGCCCTTTATACTACCCATCAAACTAACGTTTCCATACTGGATGAGCTCGGTAATCCAAAGAGACTATCCTCCATGGTGTCGACGAGAATGCTTACATTCTTCGGACATATTCACAGAAGCGATAATATGGATAAACTTGCAGTTCAGGGTCATGCCCCGAGTGGGCGGCGCCGTGGCCGTTCCCCTACACACTGGATGGATACGAGGAACAGTTGCTGGATATGAGTATCAAGAGCGCCACTGAACTGACAGTAAATCGCGAACGATGGCGAGCTACAGTTCTCAAAAGTATTGATAATATTCGTGCGGGCAATACTCTAGCTCCGACTTAATGCATTTTACGAGTTCACAACATGTCTGTTAAGCCATTGTGACTATGATGATGATAAGCTGACTTTGGACCATTCATTCCACCCTTCTATGTTCAACAGAATAAAGTTGAAACTAAATAGATTCATGAATATGAGATTAAAAAATTAAAAAAATATCTCGGAAACTCCCAACTAAAACTCAGAATACGCCAAATTAAATTCAGTAACTCCAGAAATGTAGTTAAAAATTTCCAAAACTGAAAAGGCCATTGCAATAAAACAACATGATTGAATCATCAATAACTTCTGAAAGATAACAAATAGATAAAATAACAAATGAAATAATGAAAACAAAAAAATACCGCAAGCACTATGTCGTGTTTTTTCCTTTAAAATTCTGAAAATTATTGCTTCCGACACTCGTTAGTCATATCGTTGCACCTTAAAAGGCCTTTTAGAAAATGGTGCACGTAGAGCACCGTAAATATTTTTCATCATACTAGGTTCGCCGGCACAAAAAAATTTATTATTTATTTTATAATTATTTTATTAATTTATCGAACTATTCTACGGGCAAACCTAAACAATGGTTTACCTACGGCACTGTGAGGCGCCAATGAACAAACCATGTTCCTATTAGTTCACCAGCTTCGTGTCTCAATCGTCGGTCTTCGGGCCAGTCCGCCACATTGCGCCAGATTGTGCCAGATTACCTGATTTGTTCTTTCGACAGATAACAGACATTAGATCAGCTTACGATTGACTGTAGGAAGCTCTTCAAGAGATGAATAACGACGTCCACATAGAGGTTTTTTCAATTTCAGGAATAAGTCAAAGTCTGATGGACCTTTTTTCATTTTATTATTGTTTTTGTCTATTTTGAACCACATCGCTTAAACCCCCTTGCCACTAAGAGGTGGTGACGCCTTTGGTTGTCCGAAAAAGGACATGCGCAAGTGGAAACCTCCTTGAAGAAGAACCACTCTCCCCCACTCCCAACTACGCTAGAAACTACGCAAGAGGTTGTGCTAGAGAGAACGATAACTCCTCCGCTCGCTGACGGCTAACAACTTCGCTACAAGTTGCGCTAATGCAGTTCGTTCTGCCATTTATATGTATACGCCTTTATATTCGCCGCGCCTCCGCTACCCTTGTGGCCATCAGCAGGACCCTGCAGGGTCAGAAGAAGTACCGCACCCAACTAACGCCACCAGATAACCAAGGTAACTAACCATTTTTTAGTGCCTCGCGCCATCATCCATTAATATTTCAATGGCTGCCTATAAAAGCCCTACAAGGGCTACGCCACTGCCAGGCACATGACAAAGATGGACTAGTATCATGGGTTTGAAAACAATGATTAAATCATTATAACCTCTAAGGGCCGATTTTATCAACATGCATATTTAACAAAGAATTTAACAAAGCTTTTCTATTGGATGTTATTTAGCAAAAGCTTTCTATTGGGTATTGAGGGCTATGTTAATAAGTATCATCCAATAGTATTTTATCAATATTGAAAACAACACATCAAAGCTGGATGACACATTGACACTTTTGTCAAAGATATTTTAGAAATTCATGGATCAAAATCATAGCAGGATATCAGAACAAAGCGATTGATTTGCAAATTAATGCCACATTTTCCATGCTTACATTATAATTATTGTATAATTACTAATTGCAAACTGGGATAATTTGTGATAAAAGTAGTAGGTACCTATATCAATCACAGCAACTACCTACCTTATTTAATAATTAAAAATCCCACGTCCGTCAGTCAGATGGATTATATGAAAACACATACTTTTATGAAGAATCAATCTTTCATTTACTGGATGCATGTTTGTTATAGATTTTCTTATAGAAGTATTCACAGGTGCATTGTACATCAAATAGGGTTATACTTAATTTTAATTATAAAATGGCAAGCTTTGGCGTTCTGAGGTTCTGGATAGGCAACCAGTAATGCACATACGTCTGGGAAGTAGCTGTAACCTTTGAAATGTAACAAAATGCTATTTTTACCTCTTTTTACTATAAAACAAAGATATATTGCAGGTATTCATAATTATTATCGATAGTAAATTATTGTTTTATCCAAATAATGCAATGAGTGAATTTCTTGTCATCATATCATCGAATACAGCATGAAACCAGCGATCAAATGGAAATGGAAATGGAATCTGGAATCTGATTGGTTGAGATTAGCAATTGCTAAACTTTTGATGAAACAAGAAAATGCAATTTTTCACCGATTTGGGATAGAAAATCAGACTGGAAAAGATGCTAGATGATTTACAATGCACGATTGTATATATTGTATATAAAGTATAGAGAAATCAATAATTGTCAGAGTACTTTGACAGATGCATGTTCTTGAAAGGGCTGCTTTGATTGGTCAAAGTCTTTGTTAAAATCTGCATGTTGATAGAATCGGGCCTTAGTGTATACAAAAATGGGAGTACTGTTGCATTTCGTTACTCTCTGCATCGTTTTGTTTAGTAGTAATTCCATTTTAAAGTTAAAAAATGGAATTTAAATGTATCCAATCTGAGCGATGCGCGCCATACAACAGCAATGCATGGTTGCCTCGTCAACTTCCAAATCGCGGTATCAACGCAATTTTCACGGGGTCGAAACTGAACGCTCATGCGCCCGGTGCAAATCAGTTACCCACCCAAACGCTAACCGCGCACAAGGCTGCTGCTGCCTCATTATCCTGGCAGACACTGTTCATCGCGCAGCCACGTAGGTCCCCTTTTTTGCCACTTACGCAGGCTCTCAAAATCTTAGGTCACGGATCTGGACCAGCTAACATAGATATTATTTCTCATCAACATTAAGAAAGTCTACATTAAAAAATCCAGCCTCAGTTTAATGGTCCGATGAAATTTGACGCCACCTCCCGGACCATATCGCGGCCACTGTGCGACCTTCCACGATCATGAAGCTGTCGCTGAATCATTCCTTCTAGGACTGTGCAAGCAAACATAGTTCTTGTTTACTCCTTCTAACCTATGCAAATTCGTTGGCTTCACTGGCCGTATATATCAAACTATGTATTTTTTAGCATGTGTAGAGGATCAAATAAAGGTATGCATTGAATATTGGGACTTAAGTTAGAACGGCAACACAGCACACATACCCGTGTTCCGATTGGCTGTTCCCCTATAGTCCCGTGAAGTCATGCGACTAGAAAAATTCAAATATTTTCTCCATTTTCTCGACTTTCCCGTGCCCAAAAAAAAAACACTGATATTTTTACTGCTGATTCTCAGAGTCCTGTCAGATTTCAAAGAAGTCACTCAATGTATAACATCCACAATGAGATGAGTTACAGTTACTAATTAATCTATACGACATGAGGTGTTACATGTCTTATGCAAAACCCAAATAATGATATTAAGTGGCACACCAGCACTTCGCATCACTTACACGTATTGGCGTTCTCAGATAACTTCTAGTTAAAATATTCCTTCTTAAAGGAGAGCTATTCAAATAACTGGATCGTATATGTGGAAGATCTCTTGCATATCTCTGCAAAGCAATTTTTTACAAGACTATAATCAAGTCGCTCCACTGACTATCCTCTTGACATGTGACATTTGAAAATAATCCCAAAAAAAAAACGGCGCTAGTTCCGAAAGCATTTATAATCCCCCTGGATTCAGTATATCGTTTGTAATTTCAAGATACTCAAGAAAATTAAGTTTATTGGTCAGAAATGTACAACAAACAAATAGCAAAATAAGTCATAGTGAAATTAAAAGAAAACTACATTTAGCTGCAATGCAAGCTGGATCTGACTGGTCCTGGTCCACATCGAAGGTAAGGTTACCACCAAAAAGAATCAAGGCAATCCATACGATGGCGCTATCAAAAAATCTCGTTGTTATAACAATGAAACATTTGTTTAAAAATCTTTATCAATTATCCTTCTCAAGTACTGTCACCGTACATTAACAAAGACAAGTAGGGTCACTCGCCGTGCCGACTTTCATGTGTCTCACAAATGCGAGCCGCCTCGAATTCAGAGGGGTTCCCTTCGTGCGATCTCGTTTAGTGTGCTTACAGGGAATCCGTCTGTGCGATATGGTCGACGTCAACGGTCGACGTTCACTTTACTTATACGGGGGTCAATAGAAATGAATTCTATAGTATAGATAGAATATAATTTATTATTCAATAAACCATTCAACACAATAACTGCAGATGCAACTACTGGGGTGGCAAATAGCTCAAGGAGTATTATAGATCATGTTTTGTCAGATACAGTCTGATCATTCATAATTTGTTGTCAATAACCTTAGGTGTAAACATAAAAGTACTTGCGACAAAATATAGAAAAAAAGTAAACAGAATAGATCATAAAAAAATCATCTCAAAATTTGGAAAAAAAATCAAACAACAGAAGTTCAATCATTTCAGGAACTAATTGACTTAATCACTTCTTGTAAAAAAGATTCGGAATTCAAAAAGACGTATAGAATACCTGAAAATAACGACTGGATAAATCAAGAAATTCTCGAAATGATTGAAAGCCGAGTCAAAATTTATAAACAAAAAGTTAAAGAACCGGGAAACACGAATTTGGAAAATGAATTTGAAAAACTTAAGAATCAAGTCAATAATAAAATCAAAGTATTAAAAACAGATATTTTAAAAATCAATGGGAATAAGTAGGCACAAATATAAAAACAAGGGGGCCATATACGGAGCATGTCGCCGGCATTTTTTGTGAAATACGCGCAAAACGCTCAATAACACACAAACACTACTTATTTAGGCACCCCGGTAGATCCGAGCGATTGTATCCCGTGCACCATGTCGCGTGTTAGGTGGTGTTAGGTGGACTGCCCCGTAAACCACAGCTGTTAGCGTTCGGCTACTGCTCGAGATCTGCGGGTGCCAGAAATCTGCCAGTGATCCGCCAGCTTGCGTAGTATCCGAGAGCAGAACTGGAAAGACCACATTGGGGGCGGAGCTTAGAGTGACCCTACTTGTCTTTGTTAATGTACATGGTACTGTTCACTCTGTTCAATACAATTATGTATGCTTTCGCTTCCCAGAAATATTTAATTGTTTTGCAGTTTATTTAGAATATCCATCATTTCAGCTCTAAATTATTGCTTGATTTTCGGAAATAACCCAGCATTGTTTTGTTGTTGAGCTTGTTGTTAGCTTAAAGCACTTGAGACAGCCAAGTTACGCTTGTCTGCCTATTGACGACATGTTCAAGATTTCTTTTATGATAAAAAATAAAGTTATAAGTTAAAGCAATCGGGATCTTTGCCGAATATTTATTTAAAAAAAATATAAATTACAACAATTGCATTTGGTAAAATACTTAAAATTATCACAGGTGGACGCTAGCTATGCAGCAACTAATAGCCATAAATAAAGACGAGACAAATCAATAAATAAAATAAGTACAAAAAGCTGTTTAGGAAGCTTTTGTCAATGTAATCACTTTCTACATAATTATCTGATTGACACACAACAGTGAATCAAAGTTAAGTAAAAACAATCTGATTGAGTGTTACCCATACCCGAGACTAAGAAAAAGTTCATCTCAAATTTTTCAACTAACCACCTCAAATATAAGTATATATTAATACAAAAATATTTAAACTGCTAGTATCAAAAATATAGGACATTGATAATGTGTTTTACAATAAGGTTGCTAAACCAATAATATTGGTTCTTTCCATATCACGTGCCTAAAGACTATATGGCAACAATGCGTGACTCATGGAACATCAAGTTAAGTCGACAGTAACAGATGTTTCTTATTATAGTCTCATAGAACATTCGACGTTACATGACAGTAGACAGCTACTTGACACGATACTGAGAAGTCTGTACTGACAACTTCATATACAATCTTAATATATTTTCAATCGAATGGACTAATATAATTGAAAACATCGATTTAATCATTATAACCTCTCAGTGTATACAAAAATAAGTGTACTCATGCATTTCGTTACTCTTTGCACCATTTTGTTTACCAGTAATTCCATTTTAAAGTTTAATAAAATCAATGTTTCTATGGTCTGTGCACGTTAGATTTGAAACGCTGCAGGTTGTAGCATATAGGACCGTGACGTCACGGTAGAAGGATTATAAATATTTTCCTCATTATCTCGGTTTTCTCGTGGCCAAAAAAATCTCTGAAAAACATGAGAAGGTTCTTATGCCATACTCTATCATATGCAGTCATAAAAACTCATGATATCAGTCCATTACGATTTTGACACCCTGTATTTCGATCATTATCAACATTTTCACTGAGATAAGTTTGGTTAAATCTTAATATTGTTACCCAAAGAATCTGCAGTTTCGCTGTGTATCCCTAATTAGCGAACACTCTGTATAGTGTAAGGTTTCGTTTACGTGCAAAAGAAAAAATTGGAGTATAGACCCACCTGCCCCCAGACATGTCAAACCCTTCGTCACCGCATAGCTACGTCCACTTGAAGAACTGCGTGTATAAAATATAATAAGCGAACATAAATGCTATAGCAGATAGAAAGGTACATACATTGCTCGTGGAGGAAGAGGTATTCTGACTGCTTTTAGTAGACGTCGTTTGTCCTGCCCGTGGCAGAACGACAAAGTCGCCGCCACTGCGTGCCATCGCCAGCTCGTCTTGCAACTGTTGATTGCGGGTCTGCAACATCTGGATGTCCTCCAGAAGTTTGTCCTTTTCCAGTTTCATCGCTTCCTTGGCGCTGCGTTCTTGTTCGAAGTCCACTTTGTACATGTCCATCTATAAAAAAATAATGATTTCAATGGAAAGTATGTCATGTATGCCGATGATACGTCATTAATTTTTGACGGAAAAGATCTGGCAACGGTTGTTAAGAGAAAGGTGGCAACGCCGTATGAAAGGTGGCAACGCCGCATTCTGTGGCAGATGACAGTTTGACGTGATTTTGACGGCGAGAAGGAGGGGACCCGAAGAAAAGACGACGGCGCCATTCTGCTCCCGAACAACGACCACTGAACTGACGCTAAATTGTTATTCACAATAATTTTGATATGTTGTTCTATTTTTGAATAAATTACATTATTATACAGTCCACTATATTGAAGAGGTGATAAACACCAGCCCCAGCAACGGTAGCATCAACAGCAACCAATGGTCTACTGAGCAGTGGTTTATTGACAATGGCCTTGTACTCAACCAAAGTAAAACTAGTTTTTTTACCTCCCACACCGATAGATGAGGGGAGTATTGTGATCGCGAAAATTTTCGATTTTGAGATAATACGCTTTTTGGGCGTGTTATGATGTCTACATAACGAACATCCACGTCACTCATTTCCGTCGGTCTGTCTGTCTGTCTGTTGGCGTTTTTCTAACGTCGTAATCTCAGTAACCACTGCATGGATTGTGATGAAATTTGGGTAGCGATATGCTGTGGTGTCGTAGTAGGTAATGTTCCGATAATTTTGGAAATCGTTGTACGGGGGGTGGACTAATTAATTCCTGAAACTTCGTTTTTACACGTTTTAGGGGTTCCTGATCATTTTCTACCTTTTTTGGGTGAGGGTGAAATTCGGGTGGTAAGGGGTGAGGGGTTGTAAGACTCAAAAATTTGTTATATTCATAATAGGCTGTCCATTGACCTGTGAAAGAAAGACCTAGAGGCATAATACCCTTTTTTAGGTCCATTCGAACATTGCCTTGCTTATTGTAGAAACCAAGGGACTTAGAATTTGTGATGTATACATACGAGTGTTGTTTTAGTTCGTTCTATATTGCGTAACGCGAAAATTATAGATTTGATTTTAATGAACTTTTGACACAGTATTACTGCCGCGGCGAGGATGGAAAACGCGTATGTTTTGGAAAAATCGTATCAGTGGCGGCGCAGCAATAATAAAAAAACTAAAAATATAAAAATAGCTCAAACTTTGTTTTTAAGCGTTTTAGGAGTTCCTGATCATTTTTTACTTTTTTTTGGGTGGGTGTGAAATTGGGGTGGTTAGGGGGTGGGGAGTTGTAAATTCAAAAATTTGTTCTATTCATAATAGGCTGTCCATTGACCTGTGAGAGAAAGACCTAGCGGCATGATACCCTTTTTTAAATCCATCCGAACATTGCCTTGGCTATTACAGAAATCAAGGGACTTAGAATTGTCTGATGTATACATACGAGTGTTGCTTTAGATCGTTCTGAATTTAGTAACATGGAAATTCTGGAATCGATTTTAATGAAATTTAGACACAGTATCAATACCGTGGCGGGGATGAAAAATGCGTATGGTTTTCAAAAATCGTGTCAGTGATGGCGCAGCATTAATAAAAAAAGCTAAAAATATAAAAATAGCTCAAACTTGGTTTTTAAGCAATTTGGGGGTTCCTGATTGTTTCGTTTCGTCTAGTTAAAGCTGGCAGAATAAAGATTGTGCCGTTTTAATTCCTACGGAGAGACTTAGGAAACTATTGACTAGTTTTTATGTTTGATGTTTTTTGAAGACATGCGAACAATTACTGGATTGCAAGGGATCTCAGACTATAGCTTCGTGCAAAGAGAAAATAATAAAATGATATCACTGCTATGTGTGGGAAGTACTGAGTCAATCAACTTGACTCCATTTTTTAAATTTTGAATGTAGGCGAAACACGTCTAACTGTAGTTTGTTAGTCAGATTTCTTAATGGGTCAATAACACAGGTCATCATCATAATCACAATGTCTTAACAGACATGTCAACCCGTAAAAAGCGTTTAGTCGGAGCTAGAGTATTGCCGACACGAATATTATCAATAGTTTTGAGAACCGTAGCTCGCCATCGTTCGCGATTTACTGTCAGTTCAGTGGCGCTCTTGATACTCATATCCAGCAACTGTTTCGTCGTATCCACCCAGCAGCGTGTAGGAGAACGGCCACGGCGCCGCCCACTCGGGGCGTGACCCTGAATTACAAGTTTCTCCATATGATCGCTTCTGTGTATATGTCCTAAGAATGTAAGCATTCTCGTCAACACAATGGAGGATGATAGTCTCTTTGGATTACCGAGCTCGACAAGAAGCCATCGAGATACAAAAACATCATAATAATTTCAATAGGAAAGAAGAAATACAGAAAGTCAACCGGACATGGATACCCCTCCTAAAGGACCTGAAAACACTGCCATATCACCAGGGGGCGGGGCTACCAACGCTACCTGGTTGGGCCACGTCACCGTTAACAGGTATGAATGCAGGTGCAGATCCACCAGCCGTCAGTATTTTGGACGTCGCCGAAGTCCAATAGCTTCTGATGATGCCATCCACTCGTGGTGGCGAAACGTCAAGCCTTAACGCTAAACGACGCACCCTAAAAAACCAAGAACCACAAATTCATCGAAATAATAAAGACTCATTTATCTATCCATGTTTAGAGGAAGGAACATATACAAATGCCTGAACAAAATTTACAATACTGCTGCTGTTAGAAATCCTGAAAAATAGTTTTTATCATTACCTGAGTTTTTAGTGCAAACATTTCGTCACTTTGTACATTCTTAACTTTAAGCTCCTCTATTTCCTTATTCAATCGTACTACTTGTTCACTGAGGGAATCGACCTGAAAAAAATTAATAATAACAAAATAATACAATGTATTGTTCTGTAACATTTTACAGCTTACTTGTGATAGTGATGATATGACAAATATCTGTACAAATACGAATCTACAAATAGATCAAACACACACAATTTTTGCAAACTTCATAAATAAAATATCAATATCATTAATGGAGAAAAAATAACTTTATTGTTTTTCAAAGTACTCTAGACCTGGAATTTTAAGTCTTTGACTCAATGCAATGCAATTTGCAAACCTCAACGTTAAAGCCCTGAAGATGGCAATAAACATTGCCGAAAGCTTGGCAGTTAACACCAGAGTCTCCTTTACGCAGTGATCCACAGTTTCTTTCCAAAATTTCGGCCACAACACCAAGATTTTCTCATCTTTACTAGTATCCTGGCCATAAGCTCATTAACACGTTGTTGGACGCAACGGCTATAGCCGTCTGCGGGGAGTGATCGTGATACGCCACGACGGCTATGTCAAAAAGTTATCTGCTTGTTACGGCAGAACGGCGACGACCGTCAGAATGTAGGTATACTTGCCTTGTTAAGCTATGTTAGTGACATAACATAAAGTTCTTCATTTCTGAAATTGCCAAATTCTAACCCACTATACACTATCTCAACTATTCATGTTTTAACGTGCATGGGTAAAAGAGCACGACGGCTATAACCGTCATAACCTCCAATGTGATGCATTGACCACGTGTATAAACGTGTATAACTGCCATATTGCAACTGTGTTTTTATTTGGTTTTCATGTTTTCAGTACTGAGTGGGAGGTAGGTAACCAGATATTTTCATCCTAAACAGATATTCGTCGTCCACCTATTATACGTATAGAATATATTGTTTCATATCAATACAAAACTTGGAGCACGTGTGGGACATTTTCCAGAGAACCTGCCCCTACCAGAGGATCATAAAAGAAAATCCTATTTTCTTAGATGCAAATAATGTTTCAAGTCTGAAAAACGCAAAGAAACTAGCTATAGATGCAAGGGTTGTGAAAATGAACCTGCTTTGTGTCCAGACTGCTTTGAAGAGTGGCATCTAACATACATTTGTCTGTTTTGTTCGGGGATACCTCCGTTTTCTAATAAGTTTGATTTTTTTGTTTTGATAACTTCTATATTCTGAGAGATGCCTTTTTGTTTATAAATTTGATACAATAAAATTTAGTTTTTGTTTTAGCTTTTGTCTCGAAAATTGTCCTTTTCCTCCCACAAGATGTGTTTTACGGTTACACTGATCAGACGGCTATAGCCGTGGTTGCCATTTTAGAACATAAAGTCTGCTGTGATATGACACGACGGATATAGCCGTCTTTTTTATTGTCACCAAAAACCTCAAAAATGAAAAAAGAGTCAAAAATGAATACTCCTAAAATATTTTGATAACGCAAATCATGTTGCAAACGCCAAAAAATGGGAATGTTTTGAGGTGCCATATTACGAAGCCTCCCGGCCAGCAGTGTCCAACAATGTGTTAAGATATATGATAGATGTAACTACTTCAATTTTGTCTGCCCTGATTACGTCACGTTGCAGATGATTTGCTTGTTATTGCCTACCTTTGCCAGAGCCGCCTTCTTGTTCTCTTCCGCTAAAGTGAGCATGATCTGAGTATTGCTCAGCTGCGTCCTGGTGTTGTCCAGTTCTTCGGTGATCCACGGATCGACAGGCTTAGCGTTCGACAGCTGTTCACGTAAACCGGCGATGATCTGTCCAAGTTCCGTTTCGCGCTCCCTGAGCACAATCTTTCCTTTGTTGGCCTCTAGCTTGTACTGTTCTACCTCCGTCTTGGCGATGTCCAAGTCGCCCTGCAACTTGCGGATACGTTCTTCGGTCGGTTTTGCGGCTTCTTTCAAACTGGAACAGATATCGATGTTAAGGCCCGGTCAGATAGAGGGCGTTCTAGAACGCGGCGTTACGGTGTTCTAGAAAGCAGCGTTACGGCGTTCTATAAGGCTGCGTTACGGCGTTCTAAACGCGGCGTTACGACGTTCTCTAGAACGCGTTCTAACGCGGCGTTACGGCGTTCTAGAGCGCGGCGTTACGGCGTTCTAGAGCGCGGCGTTACGGCGTTCTAGAGCGCGGCGTTACGGCGTTCTAGAGCGCGGCGTTACGGCGTTCTAGGACGCGGCGTTACGGCGTTCTAGGACGCGGCGTTACGGCGTTCTAGGACGCGGCGTTACGGCGTTCTAGGACGCGGCGTTACGGCGTCCTAGAACGCGGCGTTACGGCGTCCTAGAACGCGGCGTTACGGCGTCCTAGAACGCGGCGTTACGGCGTCCTAGGACGCGGCGTTACGGCGTCCTAGGACGCGGCGTTACGGCGTCCTAGGACGCGGCGTTACGGCGTTCTAGGACGCGGCGTTACGGCGTCCTAGAACGCGGCGTTACGGCGTCCTAGAACGCGGCGTTACGGCGTCCCAGAACGCGGCGTTACGGCGTCCTAGAACGCGGCGTTACGGCGTCCTAGAACGCGGCGTTACGGCGTTCTAGGACGCGGCGTTACGGCGTTCTAGGACGCGGCGTTACGGCGTTCTAGGACGCGGCGTTACGGCGTTCTAGAACGCGGCGTTACGGCGTCCTAGAACGCGGCGTTACGGCGTCCTAGAACGCGGCGTTACGGCGTCCTAGAACGCGGCGTTACGGCGTCCTAGAACGCGGCGTTACGGCGTCCTAGAACGCGGCGTTACGGCGTCCTAGGACGCGGCGTTACGGCGTCCTAGGACGCGGCGTTACGGCGTTCTAGGACGCGGCGTTACGGCGTCCTAGAACGCGGCGTTACGGCGTCCTAGAACGCGGCGTTACGGCGTCCTATAACGCGGCGTTACGGCGTCCTAGAACGCGGCGTTACGGCGTCCTAGAACGCGGCGTTACGGCGTCCTAGGACGCGGCGTTACGGCGTCCTAGGACGCGGCGTTACGGCGTTCTAGAGCGCGGCGTTACGGCGTTCTAGAGCGCGGCGTTACGGCGTTCTAGAACGCGGCGTTACGGCGTCCTAGAACGCGGCGTTACGGCGTCCTAGAACGCGGCGTTACGGCGTCCTAGAACGCGGCGTTACGGCGTCCTAGAACGCGGCGTTACGGCGTCCTAGAACGCGGCGTTACGGCGTCCTAGGACGCGGCGTTACGGCGTCCTAGGACGCGGCGTTACGGCGTTCTAGGACGCGGCGTTACGGCGTTCTAGGACGCGGCGTTACGGCGTTCTAGGACGCGGCGTTACGGCGTTCTAGGACGCGGCGTTACGGCGTTCTAGGACGCGGCGTTACGGCGTTCTAGGACGCGGCGTTACGGCGTTCTAGGACGCGGCGTTACGGCGTTCTAGGACGCGGCGTTACGGCGTTCTAGGACGCGGCGTTACGGCGTTCTAGGACGCGGCGTTACGGCGTTCTAGGACGCGGCGTTACGGCGTTCTAGGACGCGGCGTTACGGCGTTCTAGGACGCGGCGTTACGGCGTTCTAGGACGCGGCGTTACGGCGTTCTAGGACGCGGCGTTACGGCGTTCTAGGACGCGGCGTTACGGCGTTCTAGGACGCGGCGTTACGGCGTTCTAGGACGCGGCGTTACGGCGTTCCAGGACGCGGCGTTACGGCGTTCTAGGACGCGGCGTTACGGCGTTCTAGGACGCGGCGTTTCGGCGTTCTAGAACGTGGCGTTACGGCGTTCTAGAACGTGGCGTTACGGCGTTCTAGAACGGGGCGTTACGGCGTTCTAGAACGGGGCGTTACGGCGTTCTAGAAGGCGGCGTTACGGCGTTCTAGAGCGCGGCGTTACGGCGTTCTAGAACGGGGCGTTACGGCGTTCTAGAACGGGGCGTTACGGCGTTCTAGAGCGCGGCGTTACGGCGTTCTAGAGCGCGGCGTTACGGCGTTCTAGAGCGCGGCGTTACGGCGTTCTAGAGCGCGGCGTTACGGCGTTCTAGAGCGCGGCGTTACGGCGTTCTAGAGCGCGGCGTTACGGCGTTCTAGAGCGCGGCGTTACGGCGTTCTAGAGCGCGGCGTTACGGCGAGGGATGTATTGAATGTAAAGTTAATTACTTTCAAAAAAAAAATAAATAAATACCTGCGTTTCAAAATGTATGTTGCAACTTCGCTTAGTTTTCAATGTTTCAGGATGATTTCTTACCTGTCAATACTCCTAATCAGATCAGCATTTTCATCCTTCAATTTCTGATTTTCGCATTCCAAATCCTTGATTTTTTTATTCGCCATTTCCAATTCAAATTCTTTGAGGTTGTCATTGCTAGTCTGGTTCAATGACGCATTTGATTCCTTAGATGCTAGCGTTTCTTGTAGCGTTTTGATTATTTCATTTTTGCGGCATACGACATCCTTTTGTTTTTCCAGTTCAAGTGTTAGGTTCTCCTTATCCTTTTTTAGCTGAAAGTATGACAGAATTCCACTATATTCACAAATTATAACTAGGTACCAATGCTAGACTGAAAACTGGACTATTTAAAATCATAACTGTCCTTGAGTATGTGAAAAAATTCTATGTATGTGTAATAAAATTATTAATGAGAATGAAGTTTTATAACATCGCAGAAATAAGTATTACCTTCTCAATACACGCCTTTGCCTCATAAATTTTGTCTTTATGAGCTTGATATACTTTTTGAACCTCCTCTTGCCAGGCTACTATCCTATCATACTGAGATTTCAAACTAATATTATTTTGCAGAATAGTATCTGAAACATAAAAATCCAACTGTACAAAATTTGTAGATAAATAAGGTGTTTCAAAAGAATGACTAACGACTTGCACTGTCAATAATTTGCCTTTCTGTTGCTTATACAGTAAATAAATGAAATCTGGCATTGTTGTGATTTTTTAAAAAATAAGTGACAGTGTCAGAGCGGTAAATGTCAATGTTATAGCTGTCAATGTCAAAGTGACAGCTGTCAATGTTAATTATCGATGTCAATGTCAAAGTGACAGCTGTTAATGTTAAAGTGAGAGACAGGTGCAATTTTCACACTTTTCATATTTTTGAACCGGAAAGGCATGTGACACCTCATTATGAGGGTGATAGGTCTGCTCATCTTCAATATCTTCCATTGTCCGCTCAATGTCATTCACTTGATGACGACTGAAGATAATCGAAAAATCGCAAGCGAAAATTATTATAGGCAATATTAAAGTAAAAAATATGTCAACTGTATTATGTAGATCATCTTTTACTCTAGTGAATACAACACCTACGCACCTTTTAGTTTCATGTTTTCTTCAATAATTTGTGCGACCTTAGTCTGCACTTCCTCTGATGACAGGTTACTCGTAATGCTCGCAATGCTGATAGGAGTGTCCTGAAAACATGAATAAAATTATCATACACAGCACAATCCAATGAAAATTAAAACTTAGTGCGAAAGATCCAAGATTTGATGATAGTATTTAATATGAGTATAATAGTAGAATTTTGTTCTGAACTCTCCAGTATGAGACAGACCACTATTTTGTTGCAAAAAACTTCATTCAAAGAAGGAACTAAAGTGTTTTAGAATATGTCTGTATATCTATATGCAACATAGTTTCTGTAAAAAATACAACACTAAGAGTAAAATAGACAATACTTACGAAACCGCTTTCAACTTTTGGCATCTCAGGAAATATTGCTGATCTTTCTAACGCAGATGCGACAGATCCAAACGAATTCTGTAATATAACAAAATACTGAGTTTTTTCCTTAGTTTAAACTTTATTGATTACTTGTTAGCATAAAGGGTGCATAAACATACATTCTCTTTAAAATTTCTTTAATGTACCAACCTCCAAAATTTTTATTTTTTTGGGGACAACTGTAGTCAATCTTCACCAACTTGAACACTGAAGTGACGTTCAGTGTGAATTTTTCTTGTATTCAAACAAAACAACATACCATCACTCTTTTGAGCATTTATATAGGCAAATTCATAGAAAACTTGCATATATTATGATCTGCAGAACCTCATTTAATTTATTTTCCTCATCTGTATTGAAATAATAAATAATTCCAGTATCATTAGCAAAAGGTTGTCACATATGAGGGCAAATCTGCAGTATATATAAAAAAAGCAGTGGGCCTAGCATTGAACCCTGCGACACACCAACATTTCTCATGCCACCATTGTGAGCAAGTTTGAATTATCAAAATGCAAGAAAACTTCATGTAGTGGAAGCAATGGCATAAAGTGGAGTTTAATGGAAAACATACCAAACTATCTTTCTTCTCCTTACTTGTCCCCCTAGCATCATCTGCAGTATCGGTATCTCCGCCTTTCTTCAATAACCTACCATCAGCTTCGTCCACTTTCTGTTCTTCTAACTCCAAAGCATGGATTTCGTTGCTGATCCAACGCCTAGCCTCATCTACCTAGCAGCAAAATAACAATTCAATCATCATCATAGTCACAATGTCTTAACAGACATGTTGTGAACTCGTAAAATGCATTAAGTCCAAGCTAGAGTATTGCCGACACGAATATTATCAATAGTTTTGAAAACAATAGCTCGTCATCGTTCGCGATTTACTGTCAGTTCAATGGCGCTCTTGATACTCATATCCAGCAACTGTTTCGTCGTATCCACCCAGCGTGTAGGGGAACGGCCACGGCGCCGCCCGCTCGTGACATGACCCTGAACTACAATTTTCTCCATATTATCGCTTCTGAATATGTCCGAAGAATGTAAGCATTCTCGTCGAAACAATGGAGGATAGTCTCTTTGGATTACCGAGCTCATCCGGTATGGAAACGTTAGTTCGATGGGCGGTATAAAGAACTCTCAGCATTCTCCTCCACCTTCACATTTCAAAAGCATCTAAGCCACCTCGATCTGCCTTTTTAACAGTCCAAGTTTCGGAGGCATACAAAAATATGGAGAACACAAGAGACTGAACCAACGACATTTTGGTAGCTTTAGTGATGTAATGGTCACGCCATATTTTAGTGAGCTTTATGTCATGGCCGCACGTGCCTGTTGGATGCGCCGTCGAATCTCATTTTCACAGCCGCCCGAATTGTCGATCAAAGAACCGACGTACACAAAATTTTCAACTACTTCGCAACAGCCTACTGACTTCATTCCTCGATGATTATCGTGCTCTCTATCTACGATCATAACTTGGTCTTGTTGTAGTTAATACCAAGACCGTATGCTGCACCGTGTTGTTGTGAGATGTTTAATAGAGTTACTAGTTTTTCCTGAGCAGTGATAAGGGTTGTATCGTTAGCAAATCTTAAGTTGGATATTTTGCTTCCGCTAATAGTTATACCGCCATTCTAATTGTCCAATACCTGTCTCTTCACTAATTCAGAGTAAATGTTAAATAACATCGGAAATAATACGCATCCCTGACGAACTCCTTTTCTGGTTGCTGTTTGACCAGACAGGTTACCATCAATTCTTACACGAGCCGAGCTAGACTCATAGAGTTGCTGTATGAGAAATACTAAGTGGTAAGGAACTCCCATAGAGGTAAGGATTTCCCACAGTTTAGGACACTTTACGTCATCAAACGCCTTAGAACAGTCCACAAAGCAGATAAAAACTGGAAAATAATGCTCTCTATAATGCAAACCTTATTTGTATGAAGTGTGACTGCCACGATAAATTTCTTTTTTGATGTGAGGCCCGCTTGAGTTCAATTCACTTAATATTAGAAATAATATATGCTAGGACTAACCACTGCACTGTCCAACACCGTGGTGTGATCATCACTGCCAGCACTTGCATCTTCGGGTATCAGAGATTTTCCCAAGACGACAAAGGATTCATCATCTGAAGAGCTAAGCGATGGCATTTGAGGGGGTGCCTCAGGTACGATCATCGCACCCTTAGGAACAGTTGACATCCTGCTTCAAAGTTTTCCAAGCTGAAAATAGTAAGGAAATGTTACATTGCTTTAAACGCAGTAACTGGGAAATGAACCGAATGAAAATAAAACAAACATTGCATAAATGTGATTGCTTTACATATTTGTAACCAATTATGCCGGGTTATTCAAGTTATTCGACACGGAGCATTATAGCTAAAGCATCTGATGAAAAAAAAAATAATAGCTAGTAGGCCGTGAAAAATATCCACTTCTGTCGTACTCCAACTTCTGTTTGACCTTAGATATGTTACCACCGTTGTTTCTGGTTAGAGCTGATTTGTTGTAAGGAATTTTTATAATCTTATATCTTTAGTCTATATTTTTGAGATAAGTTAGTTTCCTTCTATCTGAACAGATTTTTTTTACATTTCATGGTCTGCTAGGTTGCTTGGTAGGTGAATTGAAAAACAACGGTTTGTTTGAAAAATTGAATTAAATTAAAACTATCAAAGATTGATATTCACAACCTTATATCATTAGAAAGGCGATCAAAATTTACATTTAACCGTATAAAAAAAATAGGTGTTCTCACTTGCAAAAAATCAAGTTATCTCTGATTGAAGGTTCCTCAATTAATCGACCGATTTCTCTAAGCACAAACGTAATTCAAATTTGTCAGTTAACTGACGCATTTTACGTTTAGTAATACGGCAAAGTCACAGCCTTCTAAATTTTATAATCTCTTGTGATATTTAATTTTTTGTTGACATCTACTTATACCGAAAATAGTGAGTTACACCTGGGGATACCCGGTATAACATGAAAATATTTTTAAAATGTAGCCTTAATGGGTCTCCATCCATACAAAATTATTATTTTTTTATCATCAGATTCTTTAGCCATAGACAAAACATGAGAAATGCGATTCAGGTCTATACAACAAATAAATAAATGAAAGTAAGAAAAATAAATGTGTCCACCTGTTTGGCGATCAAATTTTACATTTAATCGTATATAAAATAGGACCGATTTCTCTAAGCACAAACGTCATTCAAATTTGACTGTCTAACCTAAACTGACACATTTTATGCTTAGTAATACGACAAAGTCACAGCCTTCTAAATTTTATAATCTCTGTAATCCTTAATTTTTTTAACATCTACTTATACCGAAAATAGTGAGTTACACCTGGAGACACCCGGTGTAACATGAAAATATTTTTAAAATATAGCTTTAATGGGTCTCTATCCATACAAAATTATTATTTTTTTATCATCAGATTCTTTAGCCATAGACAAAACATAAGTTATGAGATTCAGGTCTATACAACCAATAAATAAAAGTAACAACAATAAATGTGTCCACCTGTTTGGTAAATCTGATGGGACAGGAAAAATGTTTAAAAAAATGGTAGGGTGAAAGTGGGGTCAGAAGGATAAGCAGATTGGGTTACTCTTTGTCACTGACTTTCTTGACTCTCACATTTATTTGAAAAAAAAACACAACTTCCTCATGCAATGTGTCCAAATGTAACAAGAATGTATCAAGCTACTAGCTAAAAAATGAAAAAGTTCAGACTCACTATATCGTTTCTCAGTCCAAAATGTAGTATTTTAAAACCATGTCACACAACAGATAGCTTATAATCTTTGATTAGATTCAATTACTCAAATATTGCTCACTTTCACACAACAGAAAACATAACATAAGAAAGCAGTTGAATGAATGTTGATCCCAAATGGTAAAATTATTTTGAAGTATTGCCAAAAAGTCAAGACTAGATTGCCACTGCCAAAATAACTTTCCTATGATGACAGCAATGATGTATTCAGTGTATTGCATGTGAAGCAAAGTGCATTTGTTTATAACTCTTTAGTAAGCAAATGACTCATAGCATGCAATCAATATTCTGTTTATCACCAGAAGCAAAAAAAATCGTCAAGTGTCTTGACTCAGTACTTCCCACACAATATCGGTGCTAACAAAAAATTTGGAGATCCTCTATCAAAAAACTAGACAATGATCATATCATGGATTTTCGAAAAATCTAATAAAAGAAGTTTGAGCAGGTGTGAAATTTTTCGTTTTTTGTTAATTTCTCTTCCGCCACTAGCACAAAAGATACACTGGTACCATTTCCTTCATGGTAGTAATACAGTGTCACAATTTCATCACAATCAAATTATGTAGTTTTCAAAATACACGTTACAGGATCATAATACAGGGTTATTCACGTTATTCGACACGGAGCATTATGGCTAAAGTATTTGATAAAAAAAATAATATTTTCGGATGGATAGAGACCCATAAAGGCTACATTTTAAAAATATTTTCATGTTATACAGGGTGTCCCAAAAGCACGAAATGTATCAAAGTTATGTTTTTTTTAATTGAACACCCCGTATATTATTGCATATTCAGATTCCTTGGTGAATTCTAGTGTGACTTTATGTATCATACATGGGTCCTAAAGCGAACAGTTTAGGTGTAAATCACCATTTTCGGTATAAGCAGATATCAGGAAAAAATTGAATATCGCAGAGATTATAAAATTTGGAAGGCTGTGACTTTGCAGTATTACTAAGCATAAAATGCGTCAGCTTTGATGAGACTGTCAAATTTAAATTACTTTTATGCTTGTTATATTTCATGGCCTGCTACGTTGCTTATAGGTAGGAAAATTGAAAAACACCGATTTTGTTGAAAATTTGAAATTAAATAAAAACTATCAGAGATCGATATTCACTGCCTTACATCATTAGAAAGGTTATCAAATTCTACATTTAACCGCATAAAAAAATTAGGCATTCCCATTTGAAAAAATCAACTTATCGCTGACCGAAGTTTCTTTAATTAATCGACCGATTTCTCCAAGCATAAATGTAATTTAAATTTGACAGTCTCATCAAAGCTGACGCATTTTATGCTTAGTAATACGGCGAAGTCACAGCCTTCCAAATTTTATAATCTCTGTGATATTCAATTTTTTCCTGATACCTACTTATACCGAAAATGGTGATTTACACCTAAACGGTTCGCTTTAAGTAACATGTATAATACATAAAGTCAAACTAGAATTCACCAAGGAATCTGAATGTGTAATAATATACGGGGTGTTCCATTTAAAAAACATAACTTTGATACATTTCGTGTTTTTGAGACACCCTGTATAACATGAAAATATTTTTAAAACGTAGCCTTTATGGGTCTCTATCCATCCGAAATTATTATTTCCTTTTTTATCAAATACTTTAGCCACAATGCTCCGTGTCGAATAACGTGAATAACCCTGTATATGTATATATGTATCAAATTATCCCCCAGATCCAAAGACAACAGTCAAACGTCTAACAGGTCTAAAAAGCACAAGATACCACTAAAGTAATTTTTCCCTCACCTATCGGTGTGGGAAGTAAAATTGATATCTATCAGATTTTTAACTGTCTCTTATATAAAAAACTATTTGTAATGTATTACAAATGAATGTATCTTACTATGAATATGACTACTTGGCAACATGGCACTTAGACTTGCAGACAGAGTGAACAGCCTTTGATAATTTTTTAAATAGAAAAAAAGAAATAATAAGATGTCACATTAATATTACAAAACTATGGTCTGGATGAGAATGAGTTCAGTAAAGGTGTTTTTCAAGGTACATTACCAAATGAAAGTTTTTTATATGTAAAAATATGCAATTCGCACATGGGTAGCATCAAATATGTTAGTATATATCAAAGATTCAATAAAAATGGAATTCTGTCACTCTAGATTGTGCAAATAATTCTTCACTCACAGTTAAAATGTTGTTGTGTATATTTGAAATGACTGCCTAACCTGTATTAGGTACCTTAAAAATAAATGCTTACGTATGGTTCGACGCTTCACTATATCGTGTAGATAAATATTTATGATATTTTTTTGTTTAAGATACACGTAATACCTATATAATATACAGGGTCACACTAACACCTCATATAATATCAATTTGTTGTAAAATATTTTTATAAACTTCACCAAATCAAAACTATACTCGCGTATGTGAAAACTGTGTCACTGCTCAAAGATTAATCCCCTGTTGAGTCTAATAATAAGCAAAAAATAAATGACAGTCAAGAATGCAAGTTCGGGGAAGTACAGGCAACATTTGGGTTGTTTAGCCAAGGTTGCAGTAAAACTGACACTTTCTTATATCTGATCTTCCGAGACCCGTCGCGTCGGCACATCAGGTGAAGAAACGCCAGTGGCGGCTCGTGGAGTTTGATCAAGAGGGGGCTATACAGGGTGTTAATTAAGTATGTTAACAAACTTTAACCACGAATAGTACTCCGAAAAATAGAAAGAAAGTGTCATACGAACATGGGTCCGGAAATGCTTCCTAAGGGAGCTACGCTCTTTTGCACGTGGCACCCTGAAGACGGTTTTCCCTCGATATTCTCGAAACCATTCATAACAAAATTACGAAATTAGGTACGGTGGGTAAACTTTTGACGCTGAATCTGATTTTGAATTCACAATTTCATAATTTTAATCAGAGGCGTATCATACGGAAGGAGTTGAGGGTAAAAATAACCCCATTTTCTAAATGGTAATTTTTTTGACATTTTGATTTTAGAATATGGTATTTCAGAGACTTCTACGTAAAAATGGTCTTTTGGTACATCTCGATATTGTAAATAAATATGTCAGATCACACCTTGAATATGCTACTTCTGTATGGTGTCCTAATTATGCATGTCATATCCATCAGATCGAATCAATACAGAGAAAATTCTGCAGATATATTCACTTCAAATTTTAGAACAACAATGAATTTCATTATTCTGACTTATGCACATCACGTCACTTAGCAACTCTCTCTTGTAGAAGAAAACAGAGAGACCTGTTACTTGTTTATAAACTCATAAACTCTATCAGTGATTGTCCCTATTTAACTTCTAGAATAGGATTACATGTTCTATACCGAAACACTGTTACTACACAAACTTTCCATTAAGAATTTCATAGAACTAACTATGTTTATCACTTTTTCATTTCTCGAACCCTGCGGTTGTGCAATGAGTTATCTGATTTTGATTTCTTTGGTCCTTGCGAACCATTTGTGAGAACTGTTAAAGGTCTAACTTTATAAAAATCCAAAAAGTATTGTTGTTCCTGATATCTATCTCTTTTATGTACTGATTATGATTGTATTATCTTTGTATAGTGTTACTTTGATATTTTAAGAAAGATTATGTTTGTATTATCTTTGTATAGAGTTACTTTGATATTGTAAGACATTGTAGGTAGTAGTTTTTCCTATTTAATTTATATATTTTGTTTTATATTGTGAATTTTAAAATATTTAGAACTTTTGCTCCATTGTATTGGGCAAGTGGGCTTGACCCGTTAATAAATAAATAAATAAATATTGCTGCCATAAACATGGATCATTGTGAGCATGAAATTTGTACAATATACTGGCCAGCATTGAGCCCTGACCTCAATCTGATTGAACATCTAAGGGAATTTGTTTCCCGACGGCTACAACCTGCAGCGTTTCAAATCTAACGTGAACCGACACTTATCCTCTTGCAGCGCTTCTACAGTGCCATAGGCTTTTAGCCTTTGCGGGAGACTGACCATGAAAAAAAAGATATATTGGACAGGCATATTCGTTAATGCCTAAACCCACCTCAAACACTTCAACAACTAACAGAAGCATTTATCGAACAATGGTACAGTATACCACAGAAAGACATTCAACATTTTGTACGAAGTATGCTATGAAGATTCCAGGAAATAATTTAAGCTGCAGGGAGACACACATATGTTACTAACCCACATAAAAATCAAAAATCAAGATTTAAAATGCTTGAGTGCTTGAGCTATGCAGTCAATGTAACCCTATGCTTATAGCACTTCCAGAAGAGACAAACACAGTTTGGCAACAATGTAAATTAAATATTGAACATGCTGTTATCTGCTCAAGGCCATATATACAAACCAGCTGATTTTTGTATTGACTCAGAGATAATAATAAGAGGCTGAGACACTGTTTCAACAGCTATTTCATTAAATTTAATTTGTCAGTAACTTGTGCAAATGAGTAGGGACAAATAAGAGATTCAGCAAAATGAAAACAGTAGTAGCATTCGGCAACCCTCTGTTGGACATCACAGTCCAAATAAAAGACAACAGCATACTGAAGAAGTATGACCTTAAAGAGGGAATAGCAAAAGAAGTATCAGAAAAAGAGATGAATGACCTATTAAACACTGTGTCTAGGTAACAAAGCAAAAATATAATATTGGATAAAACAGTATTGATTTTGTCATTACAGTTTTGCTAAATTTAGAAGTCCAGGGGGCTGTAGTCAAAATACTTTGAGGGTACTGCAATGGACATTGAGAAAGCAATGTGAAGCAATCTTTTTTGGCTCTGTCGGAAAAGACAAAGAAGCTGAAGAATTGAAATTGTTGATGAATGAATGTGGTGTTCAGACAAGGTATTACTTCTATGCTATTGAGCATAGTTCAAAAAGTATTTTCCACAGCTCTCATGATTAAAAACTGGCTATATCTGTTCCAGATACCTCCAACAAAACCTGCCCACAGGTAGATCATTAGCATTAGTTAAAAACAAAATTAGCACCTTAGTGGCTTGTATAGGTGCCGCTGAGAAACTACCATTGAACGATTTACTGTCACTAGACGATTTTACTGCAACTATAGCAAGAGCAAGTTATGTCTACATTGAAGGTTATTTTCTAACAAAACGAAAAGACACTGCATTGTATGTCCTGGATCTTTGCATCAACTATAAAAAACCACTCCTGTTTAACATTAGTGGAAAATATATGCTGGATGTTGATCCTAATAGTATACAACACTTTGCAAAAAGCTGTGATTACCTGTTTGGAACACTGGAGGAATTTGAAGCATTGTGGCAGACCATGGAGTTGGATTCTATGCAAGAATTTGTGAATGATATGATGAAGAACAAGGAAAATAAAGTAATGGTGATAACAAATGGGGGCAATGCAGGTTATTTTGTACAAAACACCAATGAAATAAAGCGGTTTAAGGTTTCTGAGATACGTGAGGAAGACATAAGAGACACAACGGGAGCTGGAGATGCCTTTGTAGGTGGCTTCATAGCAGCGCTATGCAAGGATAGACCTATCGACGACTGCATCAAAACAGGAAACCATGCAGCTTGCCAAATATTACAACAGACAGGTTGTACATTACCGCTTTCCGAATGTGATGTTTTAAAATAAACATAAATATTGAGCTCAGTGCTATTATTGTTTTATACCTTATCACACTGGATTAATTTTATAAGCAAACAGTCCACACGAATGTTACAGGATGAATCATATTACAAATACAAATACAAACGATACAAATTACAAATATGATGCGACTGTTTATAGTTGATATAACTTGAAGTGTGATTTATACTTACCAAGATTCACTGAATTAAATAACTGGTCAAATTAGTGAAACTTTATTTCTTAATAATGAATATTTGTAAAAAACCTACGCCATAGAAAAAAATATAACACTGAATTTAGTGGCGTCAACTGTCAACATCATGTGTTGTAATAAGGGGGGGCAACAATGAAGTGTCAATACCTATGGAAGGGGCACGCGTGCACTCGTTTGCGGCTAGAATGAGATAGCGCTAGTCAGGGAAAACAGTAGAAGATTTGCCAATGCTCCACATAGCTGGTTAGGAGGTAGGTGGCTGTGCTTTTTCCCTGACAAGCTCTATCTCTCTCACTGACCTCTCTTTCTTATGCGTGCTTTTTCCCCGTCTAGCTCTATCTCTCTCACCGACCTCTCTTTCTTATGTCGTCCGCAAAAGTGGTACATTGTTTAAATGGGACGGGGCCATTCCATAGGTATTGACACTTCATTGGGGGGCAACATGATAAATGTAAATTTCATCTCCACTGCTCCAATCAGCCCAGGTTCAACCGCAGTGTTGCCGGTGTAACTCGTAGAAAATCTTGATTTTATCTACTGTTAGGTTACTAGTTTTTTTCCACTTCATAAAAAGGGATCTCCAACAAATCCAGACAATTATCGCCTACTTTCGTTAATCTCTCATGCAAGTAAGGTTCTACTATATATTTTACGATCTCGTTTGGAGGGTTTTATTGGCTGGCAAATTTCTCAGGCGCAGGTAGGTTTCGTGAAAGGACGCGGTACGCGTGAACAGATCTTAAACTTAAGACAGATTATTGAAAAAGCCAAAGAGCATTATTTTCCAGTTTTTATCTGCTTTGTGGACTATTCTAAGGCGTTTAATAACGCAAAGTGGCCTAAACTGTGGGAAATCCTCATCTCTATGGGAGTTTCTTATCATTAGTGTTTCTCATACAGCAACTCTACGAGTCTAATTCGGCTCGTATAAGAATTGATGGTAACCTGTCTAGTCAAACTCCAACCAGAAAAGGAGTTCGTCAGGGACGTGTATTATGTCCGATGTTGTTTAACATTTACTCTGAATTAGTAATGAGACAGATATTAAACAACTGGGATGGCGGTGTAACTATTGGCGAAAGTGAAATATCCAACTTAAGATTTGCTGACGATACAACCCTTATTGCAGTTTCTCAGGAAGAACTAGTAGCTCTATTAAACATCTTAGGACAACGTAGTACTAGTACAGCGTATGGTCTTGGTATTAACTACAATAAGACCAAGGTTATGATCGTAGATAGAGAGCATGATAATCATCGAGAAATAAAGTCAATAGGCCGTTGTGAAGTAGTTCAAAGTTTTGTATACCTCGGTTCTTTGATCAACAAGTCGGGTAGCTGTGAAAATGAGATTCGACGGCGTATTCAACAGGCATGTGTGGCCATGACAAAGCTTACTAAAATATGGCGTGACCATAACGCCAATGAAACTACAAAAATGTCGCTGGTTCAGTCTCTTGTGCTCTCCATATTTTTGTATGCCTCGGAAACTGGGACTGTTAAAAAGGCAGATCGAGCTCGCATAGATGCTTTTGAAATGTGGACATGGATGAGAATGCTGAGAGTTCCTTATACCGCCCATCGAACTAACATTTCCATACTGGATGAGCTCGGTAATCCAAAGAGACTACTCTCCATTGTGTCGACGAGAATGCTTACATTCTTCGGACATATACACAGAAGCGATAATATGGAGAAACTTGTAGTTCAGGGTCATGCCCCAAGTGGGCGGCGCCGTGGCCGTCCCCCTACACGCTGGGTGGATACGACGAAACAGTTGCTGGATATGAGTATCAAGAGCGCCACTAAACTAACAGTAAATCGCGAACGATGGCGAGCTACAGTGTACAGTGTTCACACAAGTATTGATAATATTCGTGTCGCCAATACTCTAGCTCCGACTTAATGCATTTTACGAGTTCACAACTTTTGTGTTCACAACATGTCTGTTCAGACTGACTATATATATTGTTAAAAACCACAAACACAGATTTTTTTGGATTCTCCACAATCAATCAATGAAAATAACAAGTACAATTCTTATTCAGAAAGTACTATCTTTTTAACATCCGTATACTATAATTTTTTGGGTAGTGTTATATAAAGTTCTACCACGTACTGACCTAGAGTATGGTTGAGCGCTTAACCATACTGCGATTACCATCTGTACCTATTTTGTGGTTTCCTCTCCATCTAGATTCCATCTATGTTCTGACAAGCCGTAGTTTGAATCTTAATGTTCCGTGCATTCTACATCTTCTACATTTATGATTTCCGTGTTGTAAAATTCAAAATAAAAATTTGTGAATAAAAACAAATAAGTACTTGAGAATATTTGATTTTGAAGTACTGTGTTATTTTAACAACATAACAACAATTAATGAAAATATGAAGAATCATATACGCGAAAAGAAATTATATTAATAAATTATAATAATGAAAAGTATGTAAACAGCAGTACAAAAAAAAAATCATGAAATAATCTATTTTCTTTAGCAGGTCAGATATTATTAGGAATTGGAATAGCAGTACTGCTCCTGGTAGCAAGAATTATATACCTAATCTACAAAAATGTTAGAGGTTACAACAAATTTTCTACAAAACGTGAAAAACCATGCAAGACAATCATTTGTATTGGCTCTGGGGGCCATACAACAGAAATGTTGAGATTACTGCATGACTTGAATTTCATAAAGTACACTCCTCGATACTACTTCATGGCAAGCAATGATAGTACCAGCCTCAGCAAAATAAAGGAGCTAGAAGAAAGCATTAAAAAGCATAATCAAGGCAAATATCATATTTGCAAGATATCAAGAAGTCGTGTTGTGAATCAGTCATATATAACTTCTATATTCACTACAATATATGCAATACTGTATAGCATTCCACTGGTATTTAAGGTTGTTCCTGACTTAATCCTTTGTAATGGACCAGGCACTTGCATTCCAGTATGCGGTTTAGGTTTCTTGCTTAAAACACTTTTTATTAAAGATGTGAAAATTGTGTTTGTGGAAAGCTTTTGCCGAACTAGGACATTATCTCTAAGTGGGAAAATTTTATTATATTTGGCTGATGTTTTTGTAGTACAATGGATGTGTTTAAAAGATAGAATCCAAAGAGCTGATTACATAGGTCAATTAATGTGATTCTAGAATTTCATTATCTATTTTTTTACTATGCACTTCTAGGTACTTTATTCTTTTGTCAATCTTACAGTACATTATTATTTTCTATATCAATTTATCAACAATAAATGTGCCAATTTTCACCTTTTATACTTTTAATAAAATATTAAAGTCAACTTTTGAATCGTCAAATATTTAATAAGGTTCTTTGATGAAAATAAAGAGAATAAAAATATATAAATAATTTATTTAAAATCAAGGTGGACAACGATGTATAAATGAAAATAAATATATACATTGGTAAATACTGAACTTCATTTTCCTGTTCTCTTTATTGAAATAGGGTTAGCAGTATTGAAATAAATTAGAACCAAAACCAAGAAGGCTTCTCAGAGACAAGTATAAAACCCCATATTTTGAAAAAAATGTGACTCGTTCTCAAAGTCACTGGTTTTAAATTTTTTTTTACACTAAAATGGATAATTTGAGTATTCACAATTACAAAACCTCACATTTTGCCTGAAGATATTGTCTGTTATTGCTAAGAGAAAAAAATGAGGGTCATCAAAAATAAAATTATGTAGTGCTAAACTTCCATCCTGTTCAAAAATGAATAAACAATTTGAATGCACAAAACTCAAAAATCAGAATCCATATTTCGCCCTTGACATCATTCTATTATTCTTACTAGAAGACCAACTATTTTGTAATTCTTGTTCATTAGCCTTGGCTTGTTGAGCAAGATATGTAATGTGGTGCTTCCGCCTTCTCGTGGGATCCACAGGGTTCTCAATTTCCTTTTTAGGTTCCATTTCTGGATCTGTGAGTGCTTTCGTCATCCACAACTCTTTCTCTGGAAGAACATCTTCTTCGTTAATGTCAATGAGCTTTATATTGCCAATCGGTCGTTTTGTCCTGCCTACTAGTTCTTTAAAGGCTTGGTTGTCTAATCCATCATAAGGTTTTTCAGGTTCTGGAGCTATGTTAACAGGTTCAGTAATCATAGGTTGTTCTGGTTCTATTGTGGCAGATACTATGACGGCAGGTTTTGGTTTTGGACGTCCACATACTTTTTGCCACATCTCGTCATCAAAGGTCTCTGGAATTTCCATATCATCATCATCGTCACTTTCCAGGTTTTCATTCTGTGCTGGTTTGTTTTTAGGCTGTGCCTTTTTGACTTCTGCCTGCTTTTGAACAGCATGAGGCATCATAGCTGATGAGCCTGAGGTAGATGGTTTATCTTGATTTGTACTCTGTGTAGTTGCCTTTGATTTATTTGCAACCACATTGGGCACAAAGCTTTTTGTTGACATAACTGAACTTTTAACAGGTGGGAGGAGGGATATAAGACCACTTCCTTTGGATGATGGTTTAGCCTTTTTCGCAACTGGTTCATCATCTTCGATATCTGCAAATTCAGACAAAGAAGGTATCGATATTTTCACTTTTTCTTTCACTTTTGCAGGTTTTGGCCTGGGTATAAAGTCTTCAATTTGGTCTTCTTCAATTACTTCTGTGGATTTCTTGCTTTCTGGTAACTTTGAAAATAAACTACTCTCCACTTGTAGTGCTGTTGTACTGATTTCGGTTTTTGAACTTTTAGTAGGCGTAGAGCTTTCTTCTGTTGTGATTTCCTCTACAGGTTTGTCCGTGTCTTTGCCTTGATTTTCTTCCGGTGGCCTATGTGTTAATAATGACGTTTGAGCATTTTTCTTGACTACAACACAAGAAGAACTAGTCGTCTCATCAGTTTCATCCTCGTTTTCACTATCGCTGTAATCGTAAGATACAAGTGCCATTTTTCCAAACAAATACAACCTCAGTCCTCAACTCCTCAACCTACGTAAACATAACCTCCTTCCTTAACCTTATCATTGACAGTATTGATAATGACACCAGATTGACACATTGACCCCAGTCAATAGTCATATCACCAGTCATATCAACGCAGACAGAACGTGTTACATGGTTACAAAAGTCCACAGAACAGGTTGTATTGTTTGAAAATACTAATTTGACTCCATAGGTGGTCGATTAGCATATTATTGTTAAGTTAATTATTCCCATTACTTGCAAGAAATTATACTAAGGCGAAACACTTTTTCAAGATGATAAAGGTAAGTCTTTTTATTTTTAAGGGTGAGCATGTGAGAAAAATGTTTTTCCAACCTATAAACACGTTTTTTCTTTATAAAATAGAATATATTATTCAAATAGCTAATTCTTTTCGATTTTCTATAATCATAGTAAGAAAAGGAAATTTTTTAAGAAATGTAAACATGTTTTATTTATAAGATATTAAATTTTCTAGGAAGTTCCATAATTTATAACACATTAAAACTTATGGGAAATTGGGAAACTGTAATAAGAATGAAGCTTTTGTTCCATGCCTTGACGTTTACATGACCGATGACGTACAGGTCTGTTCCTTGTAAGTTAGTGGTTCTCTCATTTCAGGGCGGTGTAAGTTTGGTCACTGGCGGCGCATCAGGGCTGGGCAAAGCAACTGTGGAACGATTAGTGCAACAAGGCTGTAAAGTTGTTTTGTGCGATCTTCCGACTTCAAAAGGTAGCGAAGTTGCTAAAACCTTGGGTGAAGATAATGTCATATTTGCTCCAGTAAATGTAACTTCAGAAGATGATGTGAAAAATGCATTGAAGTTGACAAAAGAAAAGTTCGGAAAGTTGAACAATGTTGTAAATTGCGCCGGTATAGCTGTAGCGTTCAAGACTTATAATTTCAAGAAAAGTGCGCCACATAGCTTAGAAGATTTTTCCAAAGTTTTAATGGTAAGTTGCTTTAATCTTTCATTTGGGCATTCGGCAGCCTTATCACGTAAAAATTCGCAACATGGTCGCTGCGCAGATACCGAGCAACAGCGACACGACAGCAACAGGACTGTCAAAATTGTTGATTGTTGATTGTATTGTATTGATTATGTATCTTGTTGTCATCCACGATGACGTCGTTCATGGCCGACTCTATACTAGGCCGGAGCCTTAGATGTGGCAACGTCGCTTAGCTGTCAAATAGCGAGCCGGTTACCGTGGGCCGCACGGCGGGCATTCCGCGGAAAATTTAAATTGTTTTATAGTTTCAGAATAATTATTACATTTTATATGTATTAGAGTTCATCTCGGTTGATAAATTAATGAATAAGAATGGTGAAAAATGCCAGTACAGTACAAAAATGTACATGTATTTAGATTTAGAGATTTTCCCTTCTGTTAGACATTTCTTATTTCCATTAGATTTCCTCTTTTTAGTTTAGTCAGTCTGTATTTTGTCTTGAACGGTTTCAGTGTAATTATTAATAAAAATATTTGCTACATTAACAACATTAATTCAAGCAGAATTTCATCCGTTTTGGGTTGATTACATGAACAAATGTGTCTAAAACAAACTCATCTATATGTATATTGATGTATTCTTTTGCAATTTCCATTAAAACTGCTTTGTGCAATTGCCCAAAAACTTACTTTTATACCTGTTGGCCTGAAATCAAAATTTTAACAATACCTATTGTGAATAAGGGCTGTAATTTGAGCTGTATACTCTGATGGAAGGGTTACGCCTACCAACTATAAGCTGTATGTATTCAATATACCTATCAAATATTTTTGTCCTACATGTTCTACCTATAATTTTTGTAATGACAAGAACATTTTTATAGGCTGATATTTCGTCAATTTGTAAAACAATGTACTTCTCCGAGAATAATAAACCCCCTGCAACAGTTTTAATGTAAGGCATATTTTCTGTCAGGTGCAATTTTTGAAGAACTGCAAAGTTTTGAGGAATATTTAGGATGGTGGTAAAATTGGCAACTTATTCTCTCTCACAAAATTGTAAACTTTCTTTGGCTGGACATAGAAAAGGTTTTAACATTAAATCAACAGAAAACCTATTTGAAAATAGTGTGCCAAAATATTCTCTATTTGAGACCAACAGGATATTCTTAATGATAGTGGTAAAATCTAACTGAAATCACCAACAAATTATGATTTATTGATTTAAAGGAATGTCTATATTCATTGATACTAATACCACCTACATCTGATGTCTGGTTCATCGTAGTCAAACACTAGAAAATAAAAATAAAGGCAACCTGTTTCCTGCTGCCACTTCCACTTAAATAAACACTTAATTTGCTTTGTAATTTTTCACTTAAGCTAGAAAAATTCACTATTAGGTCACTTTGAAGCCATTCTTGCTGGTCTTGATTCCCCTTCACTAACAAATCTTTTTGTAGGTGTGCCCAGATGTGTACTATTAGAACTGTACTTTTCTGTGATATTTCGGAGGTCCAGAAAACGTTGTAGGTACCACATTGTCCTTTAAAATAGGTCTTATCCTTGGAAATGTTTGCAAATTATTGTCTTTATTATTATAAATATAACCAGCCCTTACGAGGAATACCTTTCACCTTCTGTTTGAAATGCTCGTCTTGAGGAAAATTGAACACACTAATATGTCCTTTATTGGAAGCACAATTGCTAGTGCAACTTGGTACTACACATTTTGCAGGCATCTTTTTATCTTTATAGTTCCGTTTGTGCAGGTAAATAATTAGAAACACATTAAAAATCACATTCCAATCTTCTTTTTTACTCTGGAAGATTACGCTAATTACTTAAAATCAAATAAAAGCTCGGCCCGCTATTCAGTGTTGCCATATTTCAATGCTCCGGCCTAGTGAGTAGAGTCGGTCATGCGTCGTTGCATAATACGAAATTTACGGTTGACAGCAGATATTGTGCAATTTTCGCCTGTAGTCTGCAAGATATGTGATAAGACGTCTCGAAAGTATATCTACGTCGATGTTTCATTTTTCAGGTGAACACAGTGGGTACTTTCAACATAATTCGACTGTCAGTAGGCCTGATAGGTGAAAATGAACTAGACAGTAGCGGGCAGAGAGGTGTCATAGTGAATACGGCAAGTGTGGCAGCTTTTGAAGGCCAAATGGGTCAAGCAGCATACTCTGCTAGCAAGGGAGCGATCGTTGGTATGACCTTGCCTATTGCTAGAGATCTAGCGACCCAAGGAATTAGAGTTGTGTCGATAGCACCGGGATTGTTCAGGACACCACTACTGGCTTCACTTCCGGAAAAAGTTATAGCATTTATGGAGAAAAGTGTTCCATGCCCTTCTAGGTTAGGAGACCCGGCAGAATATGCTCAGCTTGTACAGAGTATCATTGAGAATCCTATGATAAATGGAGAAACTATTAGAATAGATGGCGCTCTACGGATGCAACCGTAAATTTTGTTAATATGTTTATAAGTATACGCAATGATTACTTTCCATATCTTTATATCTCTAGTTTTTTAAATAAATTTGCATCATTTCAACGATTTTGGATATTTTCTATGACATCATCACTTATTTTGGTGGTTCTGTATATGCCACCGACTATAAACCTAGGGTCCCGCGACAACTAGAAATATGTTCGCCACTGGTTGAGGTCAATTTACATAGGTGTACACTAGTGCATTATTAGAACAAACGATTTGTGAAATGAAAGTGACAATTTAATTGTCATTTTCCATTTTCACTTGCTTCGTGCTTTTGGAGGTTAAGTTAAAGTTTTGGTTTTCAAAAAATAAGTCGTCATTAAATTTAGTTGGTTATTGAAGTAGAAAAAACATTAGCAATGTCGGAGGGATCAAGTAAGGATTCGTCTACACTAAAAACCCCAATGGTTTACATTTGTGGAGGTAAAGTATATCTTGTTTTCTGTTGACATAAAAATAAATTGTAATTGAAATTGTGTCTTTCAGAATGTCACAATGAAAATGAAATCAGGCCTAGAGATCCTATTCGGTGCAGAGAATGTGGCTACAGAATTATGTACAAAAAGAGAACCAAGAGGTGTATCCTTTTCATGCAAGCATTAATTTTAAAAACTGTATGGATGAAAGGTAATCAACATGTCTTTCAGAGTTATTTTGAAACGATACTTTTAATCTGAGAGTGTTATTATAAGATTGAATGTAGCAATTTTCAAACAATATTAAACTGTATTGGGGCCTATCTCTAGGCATATTATAATTCTAATTTGCTTGGTATTGTAGATCAGCTAGCTTTTTTGAAACAGTCAAAATCCAGCGCTGGATTGAGGTTTCATGGGGCCCGGGCTATTATAGTTTAGGGGCCCTTTATGAATAACATAACATAATAATAAATAGTAATAACAACATAATATAGCCCTCGCGGGGCCGCACTAAACCGCGGGGCCCGGGGCTCCAGCCTCTTTAGCCCCATGGTTAATCCGGCCATGTCAAAATCATATGATCTTCCTTCAAATAAATATAAAGCACTAGACCAAATACTGTAAGGACGTTAAAAGTTCCTTAAAACTCAATACATTGTCCATATTTTAACTATTCTAGACAAAGTTAATATACCTAATATAAGGTTTATGATACAATTCCAAAACAACATTATTATTATTATCATATCATCCTTAACAAACTCTACAGTGGTTGTGTTTGATGCTAGATGAAGAACTTCCAGACATACCTAGATTGCTGAACAGTCGAACAGTGATGAATTACATATTTTTGATTTAGTTAAGGAGAGAAAATAAACATTTTAGGACCTATTGCTGTTTTAATACCTCAAAATCCTATTTTTGGCTGTGGTTCACCTATATTTTTTTTCTTGAATCAACTACATCTGATTAAAAATAAATAAATGGCAACTTTTCAAATTGATTCTACTGTAGGATTTGTACTACTACCCTATGTATACTTGGTGAAGTAATCTGGGTGATCAAATTGAATCAAATTTCTCATAAAATACCCACCAGAAACGGATGACAGTATTTTTTGAATTATCTACAAAAGAAAGAAAGAATTTTCTATCAAGTCCTGACCGCGGTTCCGTCGCGAATATATTTTTTTTTTTTTACGCACAAATCGCCCGTAGATTTCGGATGACGATTTTTTGGAACATTAGTTGGTAGGTTGACTGAAATTTCATCATTTAAAAAATAAATTCCGGGCTTGTTTTGGAACCAAAAAATCTCTGGTATCCCAAACTCGAAACCCTAGGTACCTACCTATATCTCTGAGCTATATACTAAGGTATAGCAGGTTACATCCCATTGACGCCAATACTCTAAATTTATAAAAATGAAGTATTTCCTTCAAAGGTAGTAAAGGTACATTAGTAACTATTTATAAACATCAAAAGGCCAATCTTTGTGGTCGAGCTGGAATGCAGAAGACTGACAGTGGCAGCTTCACTTTCAAAGGACCTCTATACCATTACTGCTTGAGGGCTCGAGAATATGGTAAAATTTAATGCTTCTGAGACCCAGTATTGTATGCTATCAAACAAGAAGTACCCAAGCCAACACCAGGTTCTAATGAACAACCGGGCTCTGCCAAGGATTCACTCATTCAAGCTGTTAGGAGTTAACATTACTAAAAATCTGATCTGGCACGAACATGTTGCGTCAATTGCAACAGCTGCTGGTAAAAAGCTTGGGTACCTATTTAGAGCCAGAAAGTACTTCTCGCGATATGTAACCTCCTCACGCTATATGAAGCCCAGATAAGACCTGGTCATAAAGCCCAGATAAGACCTCTGTCCCAATCTTTTCCTTCTTTTTGCTTATTTTGAATTGAATCATAGGTGTAGTTATAAAAGTCCCTGAATTTGGAGGGGCTTTTAAGTATTGGATCTGGGGGGGGGGCGTAACTCCCCGCCCTGGATACAATAAACTTAATAGAACACAAAATTATTTGGGGGGGGGGGCTAATTCCATTCTTGGGGGGGCTTAGCCCCCCAAGCAAAGTTTACGGAATACATATAAGTTGGATCACTCCGCAAAAATATCAAAACGGCCTGCCCCTTGCCCCGTCACCCCGGTACACCGGTAGCAGTGTACCGACGTCAGCCGGGAGATACGGGGCTGCGCAAAGTAGAGGTTGAACGTGTTTAACGCGAAGTCTATACAGTGTCTCAAAAATATCGGATTTTGTTCTCTCGGATTTGTTTGCAGGAAATGGATAATATTTTTTTAGAAGTTTGAGAGTAATCAATTTCGCGAGAAAAGATATTATCAATCAATTTAAATTTATTAACGGATGGAGAATGACAATCAGATCCATTCTTATTTTGTGGTAAACCTTGAAATATAAGGGATATAAATACAGGGTATCCCACGACGATTAAGACAAGAAATATGTCTGAACTTGGCAGTAGTAGAGAATTATAATTTTGGGCATGTAAATTAGAGCAGATGTTGTGTCTTTTTTGTCATTGTACTACCCAATGAGGTATTTGTTTTTGGTCACGTGACATTCGATTCAAAATTATCAAATTATGTATATTTGTGCCTGTGGTCCTCCTGATAAAACAATTCCAACAAACTAACCCACTTGGGGTCTCAAGTTCAAGAGCTACAGGTACTAAAAGGATTGTATCACGCCAAAAGCGTATAGTGAGACAAAATATTCATTCGGTGGTCTTACTATACCACCCACGAACATTGTAAATTATATTTTAGAGCTCGAAAATATTTTTATTGATGACTTTAACAATTTTGTTTCTACAGTAGCAATTGGAATGACAGTGAAAAGCAAAATGTCAATGATAATTTATTCACATCCATGTGAAGCATTTTCACATGATTATCTTTTAAAATTGTACATACGAGTTCGCATATACTATACCACAAAATTTATAAACTGTGATCTCAAAAATAAGCCAAATAAACAAAACATCAAGGTAAAAATACTACAGCACCTTTGAACCATCAGTTTTTACTTATCTACAAAATAGCTACCATATGTGAAATCATTTGAGAATCATTAGTAATAGTTTTACTAGGCTTTATTTTTGATATCCATTTATGTAACTTAGTGCATTAGCAAAATAAACGTTATATTTGTATTTGTATGTCTAAATCGGCCGTCAATACATAGTTTTTCAATGACCCTCGTATATACCTACAACCCAGGCATTAGCAAGTCCCCGCTAAAAGACCCTCGTACTTGAGCAAAAACCAACGCAAAACCTAACTGGCGCGTGCGGCCGCGGCATCGCTTTTATGTGAGTTCTTCAAAGTGCCGACGGAGAGTGATCCAACTTAATGTGTATTCCGTAAACTTTGCCCCAAGCCCCCACCTAGCTACGCCTATGAATTGAATGTGAAGTAGATGCTTCGATTTCTTGATTTCTACAAGTAAAAACAAAAATGCTTCCGCTTTACGAATAAGGCCTCTTGTTTCATTTTGCCAGAACGCCATTTTTCGCGACCTACAACACTTCCTCCGCCTGTTTTGTTTGCGTGGGAAGCGTGTATCGATCGGCAGGTGGTCCGCCACTGCCGCCATGGTGGCGAATTTCAAGGTCGCTGCGCAAGGGCACACTTCGCGGCCACCACACTTCTTCCGACCGCCGAAATTTCAAGGCCGTCGACGCGCGAGCAATCAATAAACCAAAATACGTGGTCTGGCTCCCGTAAATTACATTTGGCGGCCTCGCACCACCAGAGCGTCTCTCAACTCTCGCGATATTATTGCGCCGCGTAGCTGCATTCGCAAAATGCAGGCGTCTGGGTTCATTATCCCCGTTTTGGACGGCGAATAAAGCGGGCTTTGTGCGGTCGTCTTTTGTTTTCTTCGTGACATTCGCGATGACAGCCGCCGGCCGGTCTCCTCGACCTGAGAACGAAATCGATACAGACGACAAACCAAACCGGTATCGGTTCGTCACCTTGTGCAAAGCAAACAAATTCGCGAAGGGCCTGGTGAGTACACGCGTTTCGAAAACGGATTTTTTCAGAGAGAGCCGGGAGGCAGCGGTGTACGCGCGTGCGCAGTCGCCGTGTACGTGAAGGGACCCCAAAACAAGTGTAATCAGAAGAAAGTGTACGCGGTTTTCTCCCCCGAAAAAACCTCGCTTTGGCATGGTGGACTTTTGTATCGGTGGATTGCAGCTTCCCGCATCCGGTGTGCTATGGTGGCAGGTGTGTCAGCTTGATTTTGGACTTGTCAACGCAGGTGTGTATTTGGTGTTTTGATGTAATAAAAACAGCGAATTGTTTCGGCCTTGACTTCTGCCGGGTTTCGTTAATGTAATGAGCATGGTTTAGCTTTGTTTTGCATCACCTCTACCAGAACGAAAAAGGTAAACAGAGAAACTAGTCTCTTGTGTGTCTAGACGTCGGTCGCTACGACATTCAAGGTCATCATACGTGCGGGTACAAATTTTGGGGATGAAAAAGAGGCCTGGCTAAATAAGCGGTCTTTGTTTGGGTGTTAAGTTCTTTTACCTGCTAGTGGGTGGTTGGAAGCTGGTACATATAGGGTGTTGAGCGTATTGTTTCTAGGGTAAAAGTTTGATTCAAGTGCTTTTTGTGGTGGCTATACGTGATCTATTTTACCAGGTCCCATTGATATGTTATGACAGGTATATGTTATAATTATTGTTTTTTTTTGCTTTTTAACTACTTTTTGTTGACATATTTGTTGTAAGCTATGTAAAAAGGACTTCATTGAATTTTGATGTAAAAAAATGTCTGCATGATGTCCATATGCCACTTGTATATAAAAAAAAATGTATAAAATTCCTTACTTTATACTTCGATGTTTTAGGTTTGTTTTTTATAATTCAGTAGTTACCTAGCTAGCTATATTTATAAATAGGAGGATAATTCAAAATATTTGGAATTTGACCTTAATACTGTTACTTATTTTTGTAATTGCGTGCAGTTTGACAGAATATCAGGTGAACACTTCTAGGTATCTATAAGCTAAACATCGTAATTATTAAAATCTTGTTTTAAATGAATGGAAATTTGAAAAGCGGTCATTTGTTTTGTATTTCAAGATTACCATAATCTATTTTCCCATTTGATGCAAGCAGTACATATCGAAAAAAGTGCGCAAAATTGTCTGGATTTTTTTACTGCTGCCTTGCTTTACTCAAAAATATGTAGGAAATAGGTATACCTACCTATACACAGGGTGTTTCATATTGATGTACAAATATTTCAGGGGGTGATTTCCTGGATATTTTGAGTAAAAAAACTTTATATGAACGTATGTCCTAAAGTAAACATAAACAATCAGCACAAATATCTCAAGTTGGCGACAATTAGATGCGCATCCCCCCTCCCCTTTTGTATGATTATTTGCATAGGGATGCTAACAATACTTCGATTCTTGAAATGTATCGATATTTCTGCAGTAATATCGATTATTTTTATCTTAGGTACTTTTTGAGTTGGAATCGCTACTTTTGTAGTGGTATCGGCATCGAAAACAATTACGAACCAAACGCGCCTCCATTGGGCCTGTACAGCTAATACTTGGCTAAAAAATATCGAATTGGAACCGGTATCGATATTTTTATTTTCGCATCTGGTATAGGCACAGCATAGTAAACAACCAGCACAATAACTCAAGTTGGCGGAAATTACACGCGCATCCCCACTTTTGGATGATTTTACTTCCCACACCGATAGGTGAGGGGAGTATTGTGATCGCGAAAATTTTCGATTTTGAGATAATACGTTTTTTGGGCGTTTTATGATGTGTACATAACGAAAATCCACGTCACTCATTTCCGTCGGTCTGTCTGTCGGTCTGTCGGTCTGTCTGTCTGTCTGTCTGTCTGTCTGTCGCGTTTTTCTACCCTCGTAATCTCAGTAACCGCTGCATAGATTGTGATGAAATTTGGGCAGCGGTATGCTGTGGGGTCGTAGTAGGTAATGTTCCTATAATTTTTAAAATCGGTGCATAGGCGGCGGAGTAATTAGCAAAAAACAAAAAAAATTAAATATTGCTGAAACTTCGTTTTTAGGCGTTTTAGGGGTCCCTGATCATTTTCTATTTTTTTTTGGGTGGGGGTGAAATTGGGGTGGTTGGGGGGTTGTAAAATTGAAAAATTTGTTGCTTTCATAATAGACTGTCCACTGACCTGTGAAGGAAGACCTGGCGACATAAATAACTTTTTTAGGTCCATCCGAACATTGCCTTTGCCTATTACAGAAAGCAAAGGACTTAGAATTTTTTTGATGTAAACATACGAGAGTATTGCGTCAGATCGTTGTAACGAGGAAACTGTTGAATTGATTTTAATGAAATTTTGAAACGGCATTACTACCATGGCGAAGATGGAAAACGCGTATGGTTTTGATAAATCGTGCCAGTGGCGGCGCAGAAATAATAAAAAAACTAAAAATATAAAAACAGCTCAAACTTCGTTTTTAAGCGTTTTAGAGGTTCCTGATCATTTTCTGCGTTTTTTTTTGGTGGGGGTCAAATTGGGGTGGTTGGGGGGTTGGGGGTTGAAAAATTAAAAAAAATTCTTGTACTCATAATAGGCTGTCCACTAACCTGTGAAGGAAGATCTAGCGACACAAATCACCTTTTTAGGTGAATCCGAACATTGCCTAGCCTATTACAGAAACTAAGGGACTTAGAATTTTCGGTATACTATACGAGAATTTATTGGTCTAAATTGTTTTGTATTTTGTAAAGTGGACACTATTAAATTGATTCTAATGAAATTTTGACACAGTATATTGTTACCGTGGCGAGAATGGAAAACGCGTATGTTTGTTAAAAATCTTGTCAGTGGCAGCGTAGCAATAATCAAAGAACGCGACAAGTATGAAAGCAACTCAAATTCGGTTTTTAGATGTTTTAGGGGTTCCTGATCATTTCCTACCAGGGTGGGTGGGTGGTGGTGAAAGTGAGCTGGTTGGGGGGGGTGGGGGTTGTAAAACTGAGAAGTTTGTAGTATCGATAATAGGCTGTCCATTGACCTGTGAAGGAAAGACCTAGCGGCACAAGACAATTTTAGGGGGGGGGGGGGGGGTTGGCAATTATTTGGTTGCCAGGGATCTTAGACTAAAGCTTCATGCTATGGGAGAATAATAAACTGGTATCAGCGTAATGTGTGGGAAGTACTGAGTCAATCAACTTGACTTCATTTTTTGTAGGGATGGTAACGGTACTTCGATACTTGTACTTCTGCACTAATATCGACTATTTTTATCTTAGATACTTTTTGAGCGATTCCAGGCTGGTATCGATACTTTTGTAGGTGTATCGGTATATAATTGAGGGGTGTAATCAATTGCACAAAATTCTCTGTACGAACCAATCGCGTCTATGAGGCTAAAAAATATCGAGTTGGTACCGGTATCGATATTTTCATTTTCGCATCTCTACCCAAACTTCACAGCCGTAAAATCATCCATAAACCCTCCCAAGGTCAAATTTTGTGGGAACTATTTTTATATAAAATCCTCATAGATAGTATGCTGGTTGTTTACTATACTGTGGTATAGGTACCTCGATAGGTACCTACCTATATTGTGTCCATGTACCAAAAGGTACTTTTTGATGAAGAAACTATTTTCTTTCAGTGGCGTTCGTGCGGAACATGATTTCAACATTTTTAACACTGGTACGCTACTGCTTGATTTTGAATTAAAAGCTTATTTTGAATTCGCCTTTCATTTTTCAACAATTTCGGTCCCTTGATTTTTTTCGTTCGAGCCTCGGTTTTTGTTAAAAAAAAAATAAAAATAATTTGTTCAAGGGCACGAGAGCGTGGGCTTGAAAGATTCTTTACATTAATAAATCCAAATAAATCGAAAACGAATCGATTTCAAGTGAAACAGATTAATTTTCAAATTAGCGTAGTAGGTTGGTGTTTTAAATTGTTGACCTTTTAATAAAATCTAATTTCATTTAAATGTCACTGAAAGAGAATAACTATTTTGTGCACCACAACGGAAAAAAGTTTAAATAATTTAAACGAGTTCAATGTGCCGCCTATTCGTGATAGAAAAACCGTTATTGAATTTGAATTTCTCACCTTAAAAAAAAACCCGATAAGTAATTTTAGATCGCTGTGCGGAAAAATTGAGGAAAAAAAACAGAAATAAACCTTTGACACTCTGTATCTTGAAAATTAAGCATTTTTACGTCATAATTTTGAATGGAATGCCCTATTTATGAAGTCGAACGTAAAAGTGGTAAATCTGACAACACTGGTGTTACCATTTTTGAATTCTGTATGTTCAAAAACCTCCAGGTATTGAATTTCACCGCTCCAGCTGTGACAGTTTTGGAAATATCTAAGCGTTCCCGTACTGTTTACTGAAAAAGCGGTGTTGCCGTATCTCAATAATTAACAGAAGCAAAATTTTGAAATTGTGAGATCTTACTAAGTTCGGCATGTGCAATTCATTGCAATAAAAATAAGTAGAGGATTCTATTTAAAATGAATTAAAATCGGGGAGATTTGTTTAAAAATTTGGAAAAATATATTATAACTTGGCAACGCCGCAAACGCGAAAAAAATATTACAAGGCGAGATAGGGTATCAGTAGATATTTCTATTTAAAATAAAAAATTCAGGGTGTTACATTTGAAAAAACAAAGTAAAATGACCTTCAAATTGCCGTAATTTAAAATTCTGCCAAAAACACCCTGTATAGATACAAATTACTGGTAACATTCAAAATAATATCCACTTAATATTCAAGTAACTCGCTGTATAGTATTATTGAGAAAAGTTAAAGGAATATATCAATTTGGACGTATTACTGGCGACCTTGCAAATCCGGAAATTAATAGAAAATAAATTATAACTTGGCAACGTCGAAATCGATCCCAAAAATATTTTAGGGTTGAATAGAGATCAATGATGGAAACTAGAAGAATTTAAGAAAAAGTTATAGTTCCATATAAAAAAATCAAGTTGATCGCTATCTTACTTTCCCGCAACACCCTGTATATTTCAAAATATTTTTAGAATATGCGTCTTAAGTAACCAAATAACTTTTGTATTTCACATTTTCTTCTATCAGGTATACCTTGCGAGATATCGAAGAATTACACACTAACTGGACACCCTGTATTTTCAGCGTCACCTTCTCAGCGTCTTAGCCCTTTTACTAATATAAACAAACAGCGCCAGCGGTAAAGTTTTCTTAATTACTTGAAAAGTCTGCATGTGAAACTCTTGTATATTGTATAGCTATCATGTAAAAATGTCTGGATATTATAAATGCTAGAAAATATAAAGGGGTCTTCCGGGGTACTGCGTGCTGAAGTGTGACCGTACCCTAATATTAATATTCACATGCGTCAGTAGATTTCTTACGCGATCCTGTTATTGCTATCAGTTGCATGTTTTGTGTGTGTAAACTACTGTAAACAAATGTAAAGTACACATATTACGTACATAATACATATACTCAGTGACACTAGAACTGTTATTCTTACCCAGAAGGAATAGTTTCTGAAAGTGTTATTTTAATGAACACTTGAACAGTGTGGACAATTAAACCATATAATACAAATTATTGCAATACAGCTGTACTTATTCCATTTTTTCAAAGTAATTTCTGTTACATCGAATACACCTTTCTGTCAACTGTCACTAAGGATTAAATCTTGTGGTCCCAAGCTCGCAGGAAACGGCCTTCTTTTTAACGCGCCTTTATTAGCCTGTTTGTTTGTGAGCTTGTAACTCTCCTTTGGATTCAGAGGTCCGGCCGAACCTTAGAACGCGCCAACTTTGCTTCTTAATATTTCACAGAGGCGTAGCGAAGAGAGCTTAAAAGGCGAGACATCCAACTGGGAGTTCCTATTTTTGTGAAATTGTTCAGGAAAATCGCTAGCTTTATGCAGGAATGAAAATGATTCATGATTCATTATATAAAATGGGTAACTCAAATAAAATATCTTGGATTTATCATGGACCACACACTTTCTCTGAAGCCTCATTTTGAATATATTCATAAAAAAATTTCAAAAAAGCTATTCTTTTTCAAAAGAATTAGTAAGCATCTATCACTATTCTCAAGAATCACTGTATTTAAAAGTATAATACAACCTCATTTTGATTACTGTGCTAGTGTTTTATACTTAGGTGATTTAGGTTCAATTCAGTCTCTGCAAATTTTATTTAATAAAGGGTTGAGAACAATCCTTCGATGCAATCATTACACACCTATAGCGTTAATGCTGTCCACCCTAGGGTGGTTGTCAGTAAAAGAGCGACTATACTACCTTACTATGGTTTTTGTATTTAAATTGAAGAATGGTATGTTACCTACCTATTTTAATGAGTTTGTAGTGCTCAGAGGCCAAATTCACTCATATAGTACAAGAAATATAAATGATTTTAATGTATTCAAAACAAACAAACAAAGTACTGCAACATCTTTGTTCCATAAGTCAATGAGTGAATTTAACCACCTACCACTGCCAGTCAAAAACGCTGTGACTCTGAGGAGCTTTAAAATGAAATTAAAAGAATATGTTTTAGAACGTTTTTAGTTTAAGTCTGTTTAGATCAATTAATTTAGTGATATTTGTAGCTTAGGTCTACGGTAAAGTCAATTCTTGGGTTAGTGTTATCGTTGTTGTGTTATATAATCGCATCTTATTATTTTTATTGTTTGTGTGTTTTCGGTTGTTTATTGGTTATGATTTTAATACTGCATTGAGTTTATAAGAGCTTCATTTAAACATTTTTATACTGTTATGCCATTATTTTTATGAATATTATATAACTGTTGTAGTAGGTTTTTCCTATTAAATAAAGCTATCTATCTAAAATATTAATATATACAGTTTAAAAAAACAAAAAATATGGTTTTAAAGAACATTGGACTAAAAAGTTAAAATAATTCAAGCTTAAAACAATATAGAACGAAAAATCGGAGAAACACTAGTCCGATTGTGAAAAACTGGGGGGGGGGGTAATTTTTTGAGGCATTTATAATGAATAATAAGTATTAATACAGTATAAAGTCAATCCTATCCCAGGTTATTAATACTATTCCGTAGAAAAGGTTCTTCAGATTTTAGGATAAAAATACTGGTACTGCAGAGGTTTTTTTACTCAAAAAGCCGACGTTTCAGCGTTTATTTTACTCCTTCTTCAGGGCTGAAACGTCATATGAAGATGAACATTATATCGTATAAGTAAAGATATAAATTGAAAAACGTTGAGTATTAGCTTTAACTTTAAGAATTCAGTCTTAAAAGTCTTCAAATTTCCTTCCTTCCGTTAAGCTTTTGGGGATCAACAATAACATGTCCTGACACGACCACGTCGTCAGTATTGCTAAAACGGCATCCCAGAAACTTGGAGTTTTGTTCCGCTATGGTAAGCTGTATACACCAGAGCAACTACTGCTGCTCTACAAGGCACAGATGCGACCATCGTTGGAGTATTGCTCCCATGTGTGGGGATGCGCTCCGAAGCACTCTCTAAAGCTTCTGGACACTATCTAAAAGAGAGCAATTAGACAAATCTATACGCCTAACCTCACAAAGGACCTCCACAGACATCGGAGAAGGGTGGCTGGCCCTTTTTTACAGATTCTTTCACGGAAGATTTGAATGAGCTCTCCCAGATAACACCGGAGACCGTCCGAATGAGAAACACTAGAGAGGTTCTGCGAGCTCATCCTTACCATGTCTAGGTCCCTATACTCCCCGAACCAGTCTCCTCCGGCATTCCTTCTTCTGAAGAACTTCGAGGCTGTGGAATGAGCTGCCGGGAATTTGTTTCCCGACGGCTACAACCTGCAGCGTTTCAAATGTAACGTGCACCGACACTTATACTCTCGTAGCGCTTCTACAGCGTCATAGGCTTTCAGCCTTTGCGGGAGGCTAAGCATAAAAAAATGGGTTCAAAAAATTGGACGAACACTTCTAATGTGATTGAGTATATATTGTAAATATATCGTCGCGATCGGTGAAGTGTATATTGCAAGGAAAGATATTTATTAGCAAACGTGATATCAATTGACATGCGTTTAATGGAACCACTTTTTTCTATAGTTGTGGGATTCAGCTTTCATACAGAAATTTTGCTACGAAAACAGACCAGATAGTGTCAGAATGGTTCCAAGTGTCAAAATATAGTTCGTGAGTGAATATGAAATCTATTTTTGCATTTCTTAATTAATAGTTTTTTGCGTAAGGAATATCAAATCTTCTCTCAAAAATTTCGGGATCAAAATGGTCTCTTGATTGGAAATTATATGTGCTGTGACAGAGGGCGAGGCTGTGACTGAAAAAACATCTACAAGATTTTAGAGAACTTGAAACCCGTTGATTGTTATAGGTAAAGTATTCATTTTATAATAAAAACTAGTTTTAAACACAGGGTTTGAGGCCTAGTTATAGAGTTTTTAACTGCCTTAAGCAGTAAAGATTTGTTACATGTAGGGTTGATCCTAATCCTACCTCCTAAAAGGAGGTAGGTAGTCGGTAGCTCTTAGACCCAGGTAATTTCCTGTACTTTTCATACCTACCCGAACATGCTCGCGCCTGCATTCATAGAATAAAGGTAATGAGAAACGCTCCAGTGACAATTAAATAAAGATCAAAACGTTACAAAGAAAACATTAAATTTGGTCAAATTTCGATTTCAATCGTAGTCCCTTGATAGTTTTCAAGGTGACAGTAGGAGAATTTGGAGGAAGCAGTTTAACTGAATCTGGTGAAAGAGTAGTGATGAAAGGTACCAGGCATGTACAGTTATATAGAGTGTTCCCAAAATATCATGTTTATCGAAAGGAGGAGATTCTTTGTTTTTTTTTTTAACTGAAATTTCATATAAACATAGGTTCACATAACGCTTCGTAACCGATTTACCAAGTGTTGAAAGTTCAGTATTTTTTCAGTTTTTTCTTATAATAACTCTCTATTTTTGGGGTATTTAGTTCAAATTTGGAATATAAGAAACACAATTCTAGTTACATAATTGCAAATGTCAAACGGTTGGCAGAATCTGCAGGGTGATATTTTTTAATGAGCCATGCCTCCTTTTCTCTACCCTGAACTGAGTATTTAGAATACTTTTACACTTTGCAACTTTAAAGTTGACAACACAACTTACGATTTAAGATGCACCATGTCAGATTTAATAAAACAAAACCGTTATCCAAATGAATATTTAAATGCGGTAAATATTCGGACACTGAATTGGCCACCACACAGTCCAGATCTGAACCCAATAGAACATTTATGGGACGATATTGGCAGAACTTAAAAGAACGTGCCTCTTCCTGCCACTTTACAATATTTGGAAAGGCTGGTTGTCGAAACTTGGTATAAATCAAAACAGAAAGTACTTTTCACCATGTAACCTCCTCACGCTATATAAAGCTCAGATAAGACCTGGCCTGGAGTATTGCTCTCATGTCTGGGGAGCTGCTGCCCCTACTACCCTGTCTATACTAGATGCCGTCCAGAGAAGGGCAATTCCATTAATTGGCCCCACGGCCTTAACGCGCCACCTCCAGCCACTTTCTCACCGGTGTGTTGTTGGTGACCTCTCACTCTTCTACCGATATTCAAACGGAATCTGCTCCTCTGAGCTATCATCTATCGTTCCGCCGCTCACCGCTCCTATCAGATGCACTCGTGCCACCGCGGCATCTCATCCTAAGGCGGTGGTTCGTACATCAAGCGGTACAACCGCACATTTATTCCCAGGGGTGTCCAAGCCCTGGAATGGACTGTCAGGAGATGTATTTATTGGTCCTGCGGGTATTGGCCCATTCAAATCTCGCGCAAAACAAACTTCCCCTAACATAACCCGTATTTAGGCTCTGCCTGCGCGGTTTGCTCAGTTACTAATAATGTAAATGTATATGGTTATTGGTGCTACCAATTGTTAGTTTATGAATATTATTTAAGGGTTAATCTACTAATGTCCATTTGTGAATTATTTTCCTGAGGATACTCAAATAAAAGTCGGTATATCTGAAAACTCTCTCTCTTTCTCAAAATCAAACGTAACTGTTTAAACAAAAAAAACCAAAATTCTTATAAAACATGCGGCTACATTCTAGTTTTAAATGCAATATATTCTAAGCGCTAGTTAAATCTACAGTTCTATGCTAAGTTTTAGGGAAAAAGGATCATAGTTGTTACACCCGGTGTAAAATGAAAACTAGGTTTGTATCGAAAATTGCGAATATGCCGATATTCCTAAAAAATAACCTATAAAACGCAAAAAAGTCACCAAAACCGGACCACAACATTAAAAGATACGTCACATCAAATTTGTAGCAAATTTTTGATGGTGGTTTAATTTTGCTGCTTAGTGTATCTTTTGTTGGGCTAACTGGTCGTTGTTTTGTTTTGAGATGTGCAGTAGATGAATAATAATAAAAATATATAAAATAAAATAATAAAAAATAGTAATTAAACAAAAAGAAACAATAATCACATTACAAGTGGGTGCAAAATTCTTACCGGTACCGAATACACAGCCAGACATAACTGCGGCCAAAGTCATACATCAAGCACAATACATACAGACAAGACCATCCCAGCCAATAGACCAGACATAGTTTTCCAGTCAAAGGCTGACAAAATTACCTATTTGATAGATATTACCATTCCCAATGATGTGAATATACAAAACACCTACACTGGGAAGATATCTAAATACACAGACCTTGCCATGGAAATAAAATGACTTTGGAAGCAAAACAAAATCACTATTGTCCCCCTCATTATGTCGGTCTCAGGCCTTACACCAAACACGTTTACACAACACCTTCAACAGTTGGGCCTGGATGAAAAGTTACAGAAACCATTCCAAAAGTTTGTAATCCTAAAGACCTGTAATATTGTGCGATGCTTCCTAAATTCCGATCAATAGTCAGGGTGTTGACTTGGCACAGCCCGTCAACACTTGTTGCTACCGCAATTATGCGAGTGGAACTTAGAAAGTCAGATAATAATGATTAAAAATAATAATGATTATAAAATAAAATAATAATGAAAATGTAATAATAATTAAAAAAATAAATAAAATAAAAAATAAAAAAATAAAATAATAATTAAAAAAAATTGACTTTCTCTCCGTTTTCAGATGAGCAGTAAAACGAAGTGAGGAGCGTCGACGATGCAGACGGCCGCAGCTGCGGGGGCAGGGCCGGGCATCTCCCCCGTGCTGATGCCCGACTTGACCACGCTCAGCCTGCTAGGACACCGCTCCCAGCCTGGGGGTGGCGGCCACCTGACCGCCCCACCGCACTCTGCGCAACAGCAGCCGCCCCATCCCGCCATGCAAAGCAACCCCAACGGTGAGTTTCAGAATTCATTGTTTCAAAGTACTTATCTATACATTTAAACATAATCTCCATACTCCGAAACTACCATTTAAAAAATAATTGCACTCGCTTTATTTACGGTTTAAAGGCAGTTTGGATATGTGTATCATCATCATCATAGTCACGGTGTCTTAACAGACATGTTGTGAACTCGTAAAATGCATTAAGTCGGAGCTAGAGTATTGCCGACACGAATATTATCAATAGCTTTTAGAACTGTAGCTCGCCATCGTCCGCGATTTACTATCAATTCAGTGGCGCTCTTGATACTCATATCCAGCAACTGTTTCGTCTTATCCACCCAGCGTGTAGGGGAACGGCCACGGCGCCGCCCACTTGGGCATGACCCTGCACTACAAGTTTCTCCGTATTATCGCTTCTGTGAATATGTCCGAAGAATGTAAGCATTCTCGTAGACACAATGGAGGATAGTCTCTTTGGATTACCGAGCTCATCCAGTATGGAAACGTTAGTTCGATGGGCGGTATAAGGAACTCTCGGCATTCTCCTCCACGTCCACATTTCAAAAGTATCTATGCGAGCTCGACTGCCTTTTTAACAGGCCAAGTTTCCGAGGCATACAAAAATATGGAGAACACAAGAGACTGAACCAGCGACATTTTGGTAGCTTTAGTGATGTTATGGTCACGCCATATTTTAGTAAGCTTTGTCATGGCTACACGTGCCTGTTGAATACGCCGTCGAATCTAATTTTCACAGCTACCCGAATTGTCGATCAAAGAATCGAGGTACACAAAACTTTGAACTACTTCACAACGGTCTATTAACTTTATTTGTCGATGATTATCATGCACTCTATCTACGATCGTAACCTTGGTCTTGTTGTAGTTAATACCAAGACCAAACTCTGCACTGTGTTGTTCTAAGACGTTTAATAGAGCTACTAGTTTTTCCTGAGAAGCAGCAATAAGAGTTGTATCGTCAGCAAATCTTAAGTTGGATATTTTGCTTCCGCCAATAGTTATACCGCCATTTCAGTTGTCCAATACCTGTCTCATCACAAATTCAGAGTAAATGAGTAAATACTCTCATCTAAAATGTATGAAATTTGAGATCTGGTAAGATACCACACAAGAACAAGTACATCTGAAAGCAGATTGAATGATTTGGCTATCCTTTACATCAACCATGATATTCCGGTAACCCCACATGAAGTAGCTGATACAATGGCGAAGTAGGGTGGACGAATTGAGTCGTTCCATTTCAAAAGTCAAGTCGTCGTATCCACTTTTTATGAAAATTGTACTAACCTCGCAATTGGAATCTTTGCCATAAATGCTACGTCAGTAGAAAATATCGTTCCTGAACTTGCCCTTACCAACAGCAAAGTGAAAGAGAAAATTGAGAATCGCTCCAAACCAAAACTCGCCTAATCCATTCAGAATGTCGCGCCAAAAGTTCCCTTATCCCACTGACCAATCACAGCTCTTTGAATGGTTGGCAGACGTGTAGCCGGTGTTGCGTGTTTTAGTGTATAATGAGCTGCTGTATCATAAATATCACGTTTTATTATCTTGTTTAGAACAAAATTGGTATAGTGGATATTATTATTAAAGGTGAAAATAATATTGACAATATTATGGAGACTCATATTTTACCACAATGGAAGTAGAAAACCTAGGTTTTAGTTTGCTTTTTGTTACTTGAGAACAACCTTATTTTCTATGTTATATAACCAGAATTAGTTTCCTTTCTGATACTTAAAAACAACCTTATTTCTTGTGTTGAATGAGAGAAGTCTTTAGTTTAGATTAAATCATTTGTTTCTTTTTATATGACTTCATGTGACGATTTTTTTGCGTCACATCTTGCTTTATCCACTGGTGACAAAAAGTTGAAATTCTTGTTATTTATATCTTTTTCTTTGCTGCTGTTGCTATCGCCTTATCAATACATAAAAAATATATGCACTAGTAGTGTAATTAGTATGTTCAAAAAACGATTTTATTCATTTACAAAAATTGGGTAAACTGGATAAAAAAACTTTTGAAATGGAACGACTCAATTGTGTTGGTTTAAGAGACGTTGTTGTTTTTGTTGAATAGTGGATCAATTTAAACCCTAATTTATAGTAAATTAAATACCTTTTTCTACAATATTGTAAAAAATAAACTGAGCTGTAAATTGATACACTAGGAAGCGACCATGTGTATGTTTGTTTTGTTAAGAACGTAAACCTGATCAGATTATTTTGGCGTCTAATCAAGCTTGTTTTTTATTATTTTTTTTTGTTCTCATGATACTTTATTATTTTTGGAAGATTTCTACAAAAACATTGGAAGACACATCTAATACTGAAAGATTATATTGTATTTAATATTTTGGAAGCCCCCAAAAAAGTGTTGCCCCTCCCACCCAAATGAATCTATTAAATACGCCACTGGTATTACTCAAATGAACATTTACTCTGAATTTGTGATGAGACAGGTGTTGGACAACTGGAATGGCGGTGTAACTATTGGCGGAAGCAAAATATCCAACTTAAGATGTGCTGACGATACAACCCTTATTGCTGCTTCTCAGGAAGAACAATTAGCTTTATTAACATATTATACATACTTATTAGAACAACATAGTGAAGCATATGGTCTTGGTATTAACTACAATAAGACCAAGGTTATGATCGTAGATAGAGAGCATGATAATCATCGAGAAATAAAGTCAATAGGCCGTTGTGAAGCAGTTCAAAGTTTTGTGTACCTCGGTTCTTTGATCGACAATTCGGGTAGCTGTGAAAATGAGATTCCACGGCGCATTCGACAAGCACGTGTGGCCATAACAAAGCTTACTGAAATATGGCGTGACCATAACATCACTAAAGCTACAAAAATGTCGGTGGTTCAGTCTCTTGTGTTCTCCATATTTTTGTATGCCTCATAAACTTAGACTGTTGAAAAGGCAGATCGAGCTCCCATAGATGCTTTTGAAATGTGGACGTGGAGGAGAATGCTGAGAATTCCTTATACCGCCCATCGAACTAACGTTTCCATACTGATAATCTAAAGAGACTATCCTCCTTTTTGTCGACGAGAATGCTTACATTCTTCGGACATATACACAGAAGAGATAATATGGAGAAACTTGTAGTTCAGGGTCATGCCCCGAGTGGGCGGTGCTGTGGCCGTTCCCCTACACGCTGGATGGGTACGACGAAACAGTTGCTGGATACGAGTATCAAGAACGGCACTAAACTGACGTAAATCGGCGAACGATGGCGAGCTACAGTTCTCAAAACTATTGATAATATTCGTGTCGGCAATACTCTAACTCCGACTTGCATTTTACGAGTTCACAACATGTCTGTTAAGATATTGTGACTATGATGATGATGATTATTCAAATACTGCTCTGACTATTAGCAATGTCATCCGTCATCTTGTCTACGCCGGTACGTCATCAGTTGTGTGACGTCAGTGTTATCCTCTTACGTGAAATGGACTGTACGGTCAAATCTGTTGCTGCTCACTTTACCCTCCAAAAAAGTTGAGTGCCTCCTTCCCTGCGGTCAGAAGAATGCAGCGTTGCCTATGTAGATGCACGTGGGCTGGACGCTTTTAATGACGTATGTCGTTGATTAATCAGAGCTGTCCCTCCAAAAATATCGATAAAGGAAATAGGGCAAGCATGCCATAAATTTCTTTTTTGTGTTGCCGTTTTACTGTCAGCCTGACTATTTTGCCACTCTTTTCATAAATTAGGACCCGGATGATCATAGGTAACTCTAACTATCATAAAATGCGCAAGTGAGTGAAGAGCTTCGAGCTCCCTTTGTTGACAGCATGACAGCGGAAAACTGGACAATGGTACAATGGAGGTGGAATGCCCAGTGGCGTTTCCTATGATAGGTTCGGGGCTCGGGCAGCAGAATGCCTGAACTGTTGGTTCTTGGGCTGTTCGGCCAGCGTCGACACGGTCAGCGGCGGCACGTCGGGGGGGGGGGGGGGGGCATGGGGGGACCGAGGCCCCCCTACTTTTTATGAAGAGTTAAAATAAATCAATAGGAAATTATTTTTTTGTGTGTTTCCTTGTATTAAACTTATTATATGTATTATTAAATTTTATTGTATACACACATAACTATTTTTTTATTATTACAGTTTCCAGCACTCTGCATCTTTTATTCTTATCATTTCGTCCTCTCTGCTCAGCTCTTTTTCCTTTTTCTTTCAAAATCGTACGGTACGTATACCGCCAAAGGTTTGGCCAATACAAATCACACGATCGAGTACTATACTATGGAATCTATCATACCATGCTTTTAAAACCTTCTGTTTGTACTTCAACCCTTAAAACTCACCCCCAACTTTCGTTTTCCAAATAACACCAAATACGCAAACTTATTTTTTTCGTAAGCATAACATAAATAAAACAAGCACCTGCTTGACGCCAAAATAACGGATTAAAACAAAACTAATTGGATTTTTAAGGGTATATACGGAATAATCTATAAAACGTGCTTTCGAAAACAAAATTTAATTTACATTTAATGTCTTTTTTATGCTTTTTTATTACGAAAATAGTATGCCTCAAACAAATGCTCATTTTATTCATCTTAGGTTAATAACTTTACGAAAAAGAAAATTATTTGTATAGGCATACATATTCACAAAAATAAAGACAAAAAAATTATGAAGTCAAAGGCACTACAAAATAATGACTTCATTAATGTACGAAAAGATGTGGGGTGTTATATGAAAAAAAAGTAGAGGGTAAGTTTTAGGGGTTAAAGTAAAAAAAATGTTTCGAAAGCATGGTATGGTTGGTCATTCGGTACCCTTGAAAGGCCCACTTATTTTTCTTTTTTATATATTTTTCTTGAGAAAAAATTACGCCTCAAACAAATCCTTATTTCATTTATTTTTTTTATTTTGTGCATAAGAAGTTAAGAAAAAAAATAGCTTTTGTATGAAATCAAAGGTACCACAAGATTTTGAATAAAATAGCGACTTAATTTGTGTAGGAAAAACTATGAGGTGCTATTTGAAAAAGCAAAGTTGGTGGTGAGTTTGAAGGGCTGAAGTACAAAAAAATGTTTTGAACGCATGGTATGATATACCGAGAAGTATTTTCAAATACTCCGCTCAGTTTTCGTTTCAACTGTTTTGCGTTACGAAAATATAACGTGTCAAGGAAATTCAGGGACACCCTATATATTAGTTGTTTTTGCCCCCCCCCCCATTTTTTCGAGCCACGCGCCGCCCCTGGACACGGTACGTCGCATTACTGTGTTCCAAGAAACTGAGACCGTACTTATACAGGGCGGGCCAATAGTGCGTGGACGGAGGATTGCGCGCTTAATGAAAAATATTTCAAAAATCTGTCACTTGGTCATGGTAGGGACCCTTGAGGGCTATAACGTAAAAATATTTTCACTTAAATTTTGACGTTTATACAGGGTGATTCATATCAAACTTACATTTTTTTGAATGGAACCCCCTATATATTATTGTATATTTGGATTCTTTGGTCAATTCTAGTGTGACTTTATGTATCACACATGGAACTTTAAACGAACCGTTTAGGCGCAAATCACCATTTTTGGTATAAGTAGGTATCAGAAAAAAATTGACTATCGCAGCGATTATAAAACTTAGAAGGCCGTGACTTTGCAGTACGACTAAGCATGAAATGCGTCACCTTAGGTCAGACGGCTAAACTTGAATTCTATTTGTACTTGGAGAAATCAGAGGATAAATTAGGGAAACCTCAATCACAAATAACTTGATTTTTTCAAATGGGAATGCCTATTTTGGTTTAAAGAGTCAAATGTAGAATTTGATTACCTTTCTAACGATATAGCATTCTTGATATCAATCTTTTTTGGTTTTCACTTTATTTCAAATTTTCCGTCAAATCGGTGTTTTTCAACTTTCCTGCATGCAAGCAACCTAGCAGGCCATGAAAAATAAACTAAAGCTCATTAATATGGAAGAAAGCAACTAACTTAGTAGAAAAATGCAAACAAACTAGAGCAACGAGGCAAGATTAAGGAAATTCCTTACAACATATTAGCTCTAACCAGAAACAGTAGCGGTAACAAGAACGCTCATTTTTCACAGCCTACTAGCTATTAGCCAATTTCCAAAGTCAGTAAAAAAATATCTAATCAAAGGAAAACTACTAGTGATTGTTGCTGGCAGTAGAATATCTATGTCTTCTGAATAAATTTGAATACATTTTCATATTTAATGCTATAAAAAAGTAGCTCAAAAGTAATGATACCTCTGATTGGAACCCTTCAAATTCTTCAGTAGGTACTTCTACTTATTAGCAAATACCGCGGAAAATGAAACTTGAATTGCAGTCTGTTTGAATTGTAAAACATGAAATAATCACAATTACAACGTAGCGTAATTAAAAAATTCTAGCAATTATTTCAATAGATGTTCAGAATGCTCCAGTTGGAGATATCTTTACTTTTGACTTAACTAAACGGAAACTACTATTTTTCTTATCCCATTAAATGTGAAATTTCATTCTAAACATGTTAGACTGTAAGCAAAAATCGCTGGTAGTTTTCCTTTTGTTTCAAAATTTTTAATCGTTTTGGAAAGTTGTCAAGCTCTAGTAGACCTCAATAGCTAGTAGGCTGTGAAAAACAAACACTTCTGTTATACCCCAGCTACTCATTGACATTAGATATCTTGCCGCTGTTGTATCCGGTTAGAGCTGATGTGTTGTAAGGAATTTTCATAATCTTGCCTCGTTAATCTAGTTAGTTTGCATCTTTCTACTAAGACAGTTGGTTTCTTCCATATTAACGGGCTTTTGTTTATTTTTCATGGCCTGCTAGGTTGCTTGCACGCAGGAAAATTGAAAAACACCGATTTTACTGAAAATTTGAAATGAAATGAAAACCAAAATAGACTGATATCAAGAATGCTATATCGTTAGAAAGGTAATCAAATTTTACATTTGATTTTTTAAACCAAAATAGGCATTCCCATTTGAAAAAATCAAGTTATCTGTGATTGAAGTTTCCTTAATTTATCCTCTGATTTCTCCAAGCACAAAAAGAATTCAAATTTAGCCGTCTGACCTAAGGTGACGCATTTCATGCTTAGTCGTACCGCAAAGTCACGGCCTTCTACGTTTTATAATCGCTGCGATAGTCAATTTTTTTCTGATACCTACTTATACCAAAAGTGGTGATTTGCGCCTAAACGGTTCGTTTAAAGTTCCATATATGATGCATAAAGTCACATTAGAATTGACCAAGGAATACAAATATGCAATAATATATAGAGGGTTCCATTCAAAAAAATGTAAGTTTGATATGAATCACCCTGTATAAACGTCAAAATTTAAGTGAAAATATTTTTAGGTTATAGCCTTCAAGGGTCCCAACCATGATCAAGTGACAGATTTTTGAAATATTACTTAGTAAGCCCCCAATCCTCCGTCCACGCACTATTGGCCCACCCTGTATACCCCAGATTAGAAGTGGTGGCGGCTGCGCTGTGCACCGCTGATTGCCGAACCCAGAAGCTTGGAGCTTGGAGTTTTGTTACTACTGCTGCTCTACAAGGCACAGATCCAACCATCCTTGGAGTATTGCTCCCATGTGTGGGGATGCGCTCCGAAGCACTCTCTAAAGCTTCTGGACACCATCCAGGAGAGAGCAATTATTAGACTAATCGATACGCCTAACCTCACAAAGGATCTTCACAGCTTGGAATATCGAACAGGAGTGGCTGTTCCTGTTTTATAGGGTACCCCAATAGAAGTGATAGGTTTTCTAATAGGGCTATCTAGACAATTGTTAAAGGTACAAACGTCATCCAGCAGTCAAAATATTCAGTAAGGTTTGACAATTCATCATGGATCGTTTCACGCTTGTCGATCGTTTGGAAATTATAACAAAGTATTCCGGAAGTTCCCGCTCAATTGTAAATACGCAACGCGCATTTCGTTGTGGCTTCAGTGAGCAGGCAATTCGTCGCATCGTGAAAAAGTTTGAGCGTGAGTACACTCTATTGGACCTAAAGAAACCAACCCGAATGCGAACTGGTCGACGTGAAGAAAATATCGCCACCGTAGCGGCCAGTCTTCACGACAACTCAAATTTGTCGTATCGACACCGTGCCGCGCAATTGGGCCTCTCCCAAGAGACAACTCGACGAATTTTGCGTTTGAATTTGGGACTGCACCCGTATAAGATCGTGCTAACGCAACAATTGAAGCCGGACGACTATAGGCTGTCGCCGTGAGTTCGCAATTTGGGCGCTACAAATGTTGGACGAAGATCCTCTTTTTGGCCCAAAAATCATCTTCTCAGACGAAGCCATTTTTTTACCTCAGTGGCTGTGTTAACTGGATGCAAAATTGTCATTACTGGCTGTGAACAATCCACAAATGACCGAAGAAGTGGTCCAGTATCCGAAAGAATTGAATGTGTGGTGCGGATTGTGGCATGGCGGAATCATCGGTCCTTATTTCTTTCGAAATGACCTTACAACCATCGCTATCGAGCGATGTTGGAAAAATTTTTGTGGCCAGATATCGACTACATCGATATTACCGACATGTCGTTCCCATAGGATGGAGCCACGAGCCACACAAGCGTCGCAACGCTCGAAGTTGTTTGACAGAAGTTTGGAGACTGGATCATCACTAGACGATCATTCATTGATTGGCCACCGCGATCGTGTGATTTGACACCTCTCGATTATTTTCTTTGGGGGTACGTCAAATCGTTGGTCTACTCCAACAAATCAGCCACTTTGGATGCCCTCGAAAACAATATTCGAGTAGCCATCAACGCCATAACGCCGCAAATGCTCCAAAATGTCATCCGAAATGAGACCGACCACTTGAAGCACTGCCAGGGCGCCTGAGGCAGACATTTGAATGATGTTCTACTCCGTACATGGTGTCATGGATGTAGCTATCACGAAAAATGCTCGAGTGAGCTCTCCCAGTCTGATAGAGTTTTCTGACGATGACTTGGTGTTAGTGTGGTGTTAGTCTATCAACAACAACCGAAAAATGAGGGTTATTTGGGTAATTTTAGCCATGAATAATGGTTGCCACTCACAACCAGGTATTCCTGTATATCATGTATAACATTATTGTTTGATTCCATTTCCATTTTTGGCTTTGGTAAAGTTTCTGCCAACAAACGAGCCAGCCAAACAACAAGCAACAACAAAAACAAAAGAAGTAAAATCAAATCACACCCAATCTCAACACTTAAGACTCAAGGAAGCAAGAAAACAGAAGGCGCATAGAAATGACAAAATGAAACTGTGCGCCAAGCGGGCGATTTACTTTCTACTGCGCATGTCAGCCCTCACAGTCCTTATTCTGGACCAAGTACCGATTTGACCGTACAGAAACCGTCCCATGAACGGTAACGAAATTTGTTGGAACTCTTTATGAACCGTTTCATGAACGGTCACAAAACGTGTTGGAACGCATTTCACGTTCTGCGTATGTCCGTGACGATACATTGTACGGTATTCAGGCCTCTTGGAAAGAACCTTTTGTCTTGTGACAGTGGCAAATCATTCAGCTTGAAACCCCTTTTCAAAACTACTCTAACCCGCCTATGTCTAATGTCTAATTTATCTATTTTCCTATCCCACTTTATCTCACGATTGCTTGCACGCTGTGAAAGAGGACGGAGATATCACGGCATGTCATCCCAGTCGCCTCGTTCCGCGCTGTGACGTCACCATTGCAAATGGCCGCCGTCTTTTGTAACTAGATAAACAATTTATTCCAATATTTAATATTAGTGGTGTGCTTGTGTGCTTGTGCGGTGATATAATTTAAGGAAATCGATAAAATGTATCCAGGAACTGGTGGCCGTAAGTAGTTTTTCGTCTTTTGATATAGTTGGGAAGTTAGGATTAAAAGGAAGGCACTGTTGTCAAAACGAGGTCTAGCATATCCAGGAGTCTTTTGTTTTGGGATTTTCCGTAATTTCCGCGCATTTTCCTAGGAGGAAAATGGGGGATTCTAGTAGCCTTTCATGAGTCATTGTGGATTTTCTTATGAAAAAATGTCCTAGTAGCCTAGCGAGCTCAATTTTTTGATGTTTGTATACTTAACCTAAGCAGGATATTTAACCATTTGAGAAATAAGGTCATTGAATTTTTGTTGTTTTTCTAGATACTACCTGAATTACGGCAGTAATTTTCTGGATGTTGTAAGCTTTCAGTAGAAATTTTACGTTTAGAGCATTTCTTGGAAACATCCACTAAGTCACCCAGTACAAAATTGGCATACAATACCAAGCCAAGAATTTTTTATAAGCTGTTGCCATGTGCAGTTATTCTAGCATTGCGTTTTTATATTTGATATGCAATTACGAAATTACGAAATGTAATAGCTTAACTGCAACATCCACTTACTATTGTAATAAAATTGTAGAATTTGTATCATGACTGATACCTGTATTATCTTTCAAACATATTCCATGATATTGTTTTTTTTTAGCATTGTATGTTCCTATTGTGATGCTTATCAATGTCGTTTTAGTTTTTCTATTAGCAAAAAGGGATTTGGGAGTATCTTTACAGAGATGCACTTAGGGATGCATATTGCTTGCAGTGAACTTTGAAAAGGTCATTGCCCTGGAAGTCTTCTAGGGCTAGACTTTCCTTATTGATTTTGTTCCGGTGTTTTTAGTATCTAGAATAGATATTAGTACTATCAAAATTGGCACAAATTCAATTGAGATGGCTATTTTTTACTCTGTATCATTTTGATGTGATATTCAAATTCAAAAATCTTTATTTTCTGCAGTAGATTTTAATCTTGGGAGGCAAAATCCACTCAAAAAAGGTTTATTGAGTTTACCAGATGTTAACAGTACTTCTACCGTATTTTTTGTCTTTTTTTTGTATATCCCAACAGTTGCAATTTGATCAAGAGAAGCAAGACAAAGTGATTACTTGGTTAGGAGAAACTAGATACATACCTTTTTACTGTCAATATGCTTGTACCAAATGTAGATGTTTGTTCGCTACACTACATACAAATGAGTACTATACTTTATGAAATTATTGGGTACTTTAAAGAAGTTGCAAAGTATATTAATTTTAATTTATATTAATAATCTAGTAATTATTTATTAATTCTTTTTATATGTACTAGGTATTTATAGGGAGTCTTATTTTTAAATATCAGTTAATTTAAATTAGTTATTATTTTGACTCCATTGTAATTACTTAGGGTGGTATTCGTGGTCCCTTAGATAAGAGGCCTTTATGGAAACAGTGATCTGGATCCGGATCGATCAGTTATCTGTCAAACAGCTGTCAAGTGGGATTTATGATTCCATGGATTTAACGGATATCGAACAACAATAACTTGTTTTAAGAATAAAAAACAGATGGTTAAGAATATAGCTACTGATCAGTATAACCCAATCAGGATCACTTACCGTACAAGAGAGAACTGACCATATTTATGACTAATCCTAGATCACTTTCCGAATGTCAGAATCAGTGATCCACCTGATCTGGTTAGCCCGATCATAGTTTCCATAAAGGCACAAGGATGTCTTGAGTAAATTTGAAGTAATGAAATGTTGCAGTCAAGGCGATTTTGTATGTTCATTTTGGAGTACATAGTGTTGTCAGTTTCTGTCACATCCAGTAAAATGTCTGGCACAAAACACAATATTAGGTGAATATAAATTATTTGCCATTTCCTTGATATATAAAATAAAACAAGTTGTAAAAGATGGAGATACGATAGAATCATTAAGAGTTCTGGCAACGTCCTCACTTCTTTCACCTACTTCTTTTCACCAGTCAATTTACGTTGATCATACAGTAATAGTATAAAAACGTCAATTGTCTGTACTTTGGCAGTAGAGTACAAAATCTTTGGTAACAATTTCAGTGGAACATCGGATTTGCTTCCAGTGTTTCTGGCAATAATACATTATTGAGAGCCAGATTAGTTGTTTTTCATATCGCCAATACACTTTTGTACTTTCCCAAAGTCAATCCACTGAATAATGTTAATGCTTTACAGTTTTTAGAACAGGATAAACATGATGACATTTTGAGTCACATGGGTGGAATTCTGTTAGTGTCAAATTTAGTTAAGCATGAATGATATAAGACATCACTTTAATTGAAGGGAGATAAAACTAATATATCACAGAGTTTTTTCCAATGGATATTGAGGTATGGGAATAGATTAATTTGAACTTGGGTAAGGCTTGTCTTGTTTTATTTGATTCATGTCCTGAATCAAATTAAAATAAAATAGCTTTTGAGTTTTGTGTATTCTGTTCAAAACAGTGGTTTTTTGAAACCATACTTAAAGCTTGTAAATCTTTGTTAATGCTGTAAACAGGTGATCATACATCTACAGCTTTGAAAGATGCATCAGTATATAAATGGACAGCACAATTTTTCAGACAGGTTATCAACTATGATAATATATACATTGTATATAGAAGAGGTTCCAATACATATCCTTGAGAAACACCATATGTTGCAGTTCTAGACGATGAAGTAACGCCATTAACACTGACCATGTACCTGTGATATGACAGATAACTGTGGATAAGCTTGGGCAATCACCTGCTGAAACCTAAATGACTAAGGTTTTGTGTTTCCACAGCTACTGGAGTAGAGGTGCGTCGGTTCCGAAGGAATCATTCCATAGGAACGATACCATAATAGGAATCAAAGGAATCGATTCCGAGGAATCAAAGGAATCGATTCCAATGGAATTGAAATTGACAAATCCACACATGGACTCGGACTCGAACTGTCGATGTTGGTGTCGGTTAACCAAACTTACTAGTGAATTGTGTTGTCGATGCCATCGTGTTGTACCCGAATCATGAACAAGATGAACAAAACAATTCACGGCATTCACGCCTGACGCTGCTGTAGTGCGGTGTAGTTATTTCTGGCAATTCCATTACTTTTGCTTTGTGAAGTACCTTGTGCAGAAATTTTAAAAGCTTTTCTTTAACTTGCAATGTATGTTTATTTGTATGGGTGAAATCTTGCTACTCAATTTTTTTGATGTCAATCACCTTTAATGTTTGAAGATGTCAATAGGATAAGCAGTGTGCCGTCATTCTAAATCCAATATGGCGGACTCTTGAAGTTTTTTTATGCTTTCCTATAATATTAGTATTAAATGAACAGTTTGCTGAGAATAAAATTGCAGGTAAATAACTGAAAAGTAAAAAATAAATTAAAAGAAAAAGCTTTTTTAAACCAGCTTTTATTTAAATACTCTTTATTTAATTACTTGGACACGTACTGGATTCGGTACAAATGTACCGAAACAGCAGCACTGGCCTGTAATGGACTTATGGAATAGTGTTGCCAACTGGATTTTACTGTTTTCAGTAGATGACTCTAACGAAAATCAGTAGAAATCAGTAGAATTCACATGATAAGAAATCAATGCTTTTTCAGAGCACTTCTGCACCAGCCAACATGACTGGTGACTTCCGCTTTTGTGCTAACTAGTTATGCATTGGTGTTTTCAGCGGAGATGCGTTTTTCAAGTGTCACTCAAAACCCTTTGGACACCATATTCCTATTTTGCCTGGTATTAGACTATTTTAGGACCTCTTTTGGGTGAAGTTGCTCTAGGAATTTTTTGTTTAGGAAAATAATACTCAATAGAGAGAGAAATACGTAAGATAATAATTTAAGATATTAAAACACGAAACACGTGATAGCGATAGCGTGTGTGGCTGTGAAGTCCTGATTTTTCTTTTGCGTAGCGTCATCTTAACCTGTTCCCTTTGTGTATTCTGTACACAACCAAGTCAAGCTCGCTACTTGATGGCACTGCCTGCCAAATAGTAGACTGGACAAATGGAGGTGTCAGAACAATTACATACAGATTTCAGTACATTTATAAATGAAAGCAGTGGAAAAATCAGTAGTGACGCGGTTTTTCAGTGAATTTGAAAATGGTATTCCATATATCAGTAGATTTCCTACACAAATCAGTAGATCAGTAGACTAAGGGTGAATTCAGTAGATCTACTGATTTTTCAGTAGGGTTGGCATCACTGAATCGAATCGTGAACGTAGTGAACGAATTGGAGTAATCGATTCCGAAAAAGGAATCGATACCATGGACGTGGTGCGAGTCCGCAATCTAGGATTTATGGGCGCGGTATCACAAGGAATCGTGAACGAATCGATGGAATCAATTCCGAATCGATACCGTGGAATCGAATCCCCAAAAGGAACGAAAGCCCCGTTCTATACCAAGACGTCCCTCACATAAGGCTTTCTTGAGTAATGGTTGTATCGAAATTTCAACATTACACGACAACATGACATTTCATTGCAGTCAAGGAGATTTTGTTGGTTAATTTCGGAGTAAGGTGTTGTCAGTTTCTGTAACATCCAGAAGAATGACCGGCACAAAACACAAAATATTGGCACAAAACAAAAAGAGAACAGAAAACATCAAAATGCATAGGCATAGGCACAACAAATTGACTTATATTTGAAAAATGATCTAGGAAACCATGGCCGAAAACAGAAACACAGCGAAGGACACACTTGAGGTTCCCTTGAGTTATTATTAAAGGGGACTTTAAGAATCACTCAAGAGACAACTATAAATATGGCCTCAAGTATTGAGAGTATTGAATTGATATTCAATATCTATTATTTTTCTTCAGGTTCCTATTTCAGGGCATAAGACGTACTAATTATTTTATTCGCACATAAATGCCACCCTGGAAGGTACACCTTGTATAGAGTATTGGCTGATAAATAATACAATAAATTTTGACACCTCCTATTGCCTGACAGGTCCACCAGCGGTTCTCCTATACACTCGCCCAATCCATATAATTCCATATATCTTCAAGGACGGTGTTACCTTCATTAGCGTATCAATTATGCCTTCCACATCAACGTTACTAATTCAAACCTAACCTTGCAGCGGGTCCGTCGGGTACGTCGCTGCCCACATCGACGGCGGTGGCGCTGCCCGGGCAATCAGCGGTGGCGCCGGTGGGAGGTGCCGGAGTAGGGGTCGGGGCCCCGGGGGCGGTCCCGGGGGGCGCCGGAGCAGCCACTCCTGGTGCCGCGGGGGCCGTGTCCCCACCGGTCGAGCCCCCGGTGTTCCAGTGCCCCCGAAGGCCGAACCTAGGCAGGGAGGGCAGACCCATAGGCCTCAAGGCCAACCACTTCCAGATCACCATGCCCAGGGGGTTCGTGCACCATTACGACGTCAACATACAGCCGGATAAGTGTCCCAGAAAGGTGAGTGGATGATTTTGATTTTTTTTGAAACGTCATGATGGAGAAAATGGAGTCAAGTGACTTGCCTCATATTATGGTGATACCAGTTTATTTGTTATTTATATAACAAACTTCTCAGTTTTCCTACCCCCAACCATCCCAACTCCACCCCCACATAAAATAGATCAGGAACCCCTAAAAACGAAATTTGAGTTGGTTTTTGGAGACAACAAAATTCTTCAGAATATTGGTGTTTACATTTTTCATGTGCGACCAATAGTTTGTGATTGTTACTAAAATGCAAATTCTATCGTGTATAAAAGTCAAAAGAACGCTATCAAAAAGTTCTGTGACACTTTTTACTTCCCACACCGATAGGTGAGGGGAGTATTGTGATTGCGAAAATTTTCGATTTTGAGATAATACGCTTTTTGGCCGTTTTATGATGTCTACATAACGAAAATCCACGTCACTCATTTCCGTCGGTCTGTCTGTCGCTTTTTTCTAGCCTCGTAATCTCAGCAACCGCTGCATGGATTGTGATGAAATTTGGGCAGCGATATGCTGTGGGGTCGTAGTAGGTAATGTTCCTATAATTTTGAAAATCGGTGCATGGGCGGCGGAGTAATTAGCAAAAAACAAAAAAAATATTGCTCAAACTTCGTTTTTAGGCGTTTCAGGGGTTCCTTATCATTTTCTACGTTTTTTTGGGGGCGGGTGGAATTGGGGTGGTTGGGGGATGGTGGGTTGTAAAATCGAAAAATTTGTTGCTTTCCTACGAAAAATTTCAAATATTCCTCAAACGCGTTTTTACGCGTTTTACGGGTTCCTGATCATTTTCAATTTTTTTTTTGGGTCGGGTGAAATCGAGGCCCTTGGGGGGGGGGGGGGCGTGGTTTATAATTTTAAGGGGCCCTTAATAAATAAAATGCAAAAACTATTACTAGGACATTTTAAAAATAATGACTTTTATACAGGGTTTCTAATAAAAGCGTGCCATATCAAAATTATGATTTTTTAAATGGAACACCCTGTATATATTATTGAATATTTAGATTACCGGGTCAATTCTAGTGTGACTTTGTGTATCACACCTGGAACTTGAAGTGAGCTGTCTAGGTGCAAATCACAATTTTTGATATAAGTAGATATCAGAAAAAAATTGAATGTCGCAGCGATTATAAAACTTAGACGGCTGTGAGTTTGCCGTGTGATTAAACTTGAAATGGGTCAACTTAGGTTTGACGTTCAAGTTTGAATTACATTTATACTTGGAGAAATCGGTAGACTAATTAAGGAAACTTCAATCAGAATTAATTTGATTTTTTCAAATGGGAATGCCTAATTATTTTTATACAGTCGAATTTAAAATTTGGTATCAATCTCTGGTAGTTTTCATTTAATTTCAAATTTTCAACCAAACCGGTGTTTTTCAATTTTCCTACCTTTAAGCTACTTAGCAGGCCATGAAATACAAACAAAAGACTAGAAGAAAACAACTAACTTAGCAGAAAGATATAGACGAACTAGAGCAAACGGTTAAAATTATAAAAATGACTTACAACAAATCAAGTCTAATCAGAAATAACAGAGGTAACACATCTAATCAAATCAAATTATAAAACAATTTGCCTGGCAAAAAATTGAAATCTGATTTGTCAGTATTCCTTTTTTTTGCGATCTTGCTAATAGATACTGAAAAACTAGAAGGGCTACAGTGGGACAGTCAGAGGTGTCGTTACTTTTGATTTTGACTGAAATGACTATTGTTTTATATCATTAAATGCGAAATTTTGATATTAGACTGCTAGGAACTATCGCTGAAAGTTTAATGGTTTTGTAAATTTTTAATCTATAATACATTGCAGTAGCTAGTAAGCTGTAAAAATTATTCATTTCTGACGTCAGCTTCCCTTTGACCGTAGACATCTTACCGGCGTTGTTTCTAGTTAGAGTTCATTGATTGTAGGGAATTTTTATAACCTTGCCCCTTTACTTTAGTTTATCTGTATCTTTCTGCTGTGTTATTTGCTTCTATCTGAACAGGTTTTTGTTTATATTTCATGGCCTGCTGGTTTGCTTATAGGTAGGGAAGTCGAAAAACACCGTTTTGATTGAAATCTCGAAATTAAGTTTTTAGTAGATCTACTGATTTTATTGTTCATCTATTGACCTAATATTTGCTCTGTCACATTACATAAAAGTAGGGCCCCTGCGGGGCCTCTCTGAACCGCGGGGCCCGAGGCTCCAGCCCCTTTAGCCCCATGGTTAATCCAGGCATGACCTGGCTCATCACAAATTCAGAGTAAATGTTAAATTTCCGAGATAGAAGAGCATAATTGAGGCATTCTATACTTTAGGCTCACTCTGTATTTATTATTGGCCTAGAAGGTGGTATCTTTTTAATCTCTTTAATGGCCATATTTACAATCATCGATTCAGCTGCATCCGCACAGAGGGCAGTCGCTGAATCAGCAATTTACACCTACCTTATAAATATCAGCATCGTACTGTTATGATTCAGTCTACTTTCTATTTTGTTCGGGTTAACTTGCCATTTTGGAAGTGAAGTTTTCTAAAATCTCATTTTGGAGTTCTGGAATTTTCTGTCTAACATGGCGTATTGCTTGCAGGTAAACCGGGAGATCATAGAGACGATGGTGAAGGCTTATGGGAAGATATTCGGCAACTTAAAACCCGTATTCGACGGTCGAAATAACTTGTATACAAGGGATCCGCTCCCTATAGGCAACTCGAGAGAAGAATTGGAGGTTACGCTGCCTGGAGAAGGCAAAGATAGGTAAGACACCTTCTATAATACTATACAGGGTGGGCCAATAGTGCGTGGACGGAAGATTGTGGGCTTACTAAAAAATATTTCAAAAATCTGTCACTTGATCATGGTAGGGACCCTTGAGGGCTGTAAGGTAAAAATATTTTCACTTAAATTTTGACGTTTATACAGGGTGACTCATATCAAACTTATATTTTTTTAATAGAACCCCCTATGTATTATTGCATATTTGGATTCCTTGGTCAATTCTAGTGTGACTTTATGTATCATACATGGAACTTTGAACGAACCGTTTAGGCGCAAATCACAATTTTAGGTGTAAGTAGGTATCAGAAAAAAATTGAATATCGCAGCGACTATAAAACTTAGAAGGCCGTGAATTTGCGGTACGATTAAGCATGAAATGCGTCACCTTAAGTCAGACGGCTAAATTTGAATTCTTTTTGTACTTGGAGAAATCAGTAGATTAATTAAGGAAGCTTCAATCACAGATAACTTGGTTTTTTCAAACGGGAATGCCTATTTTGGTTTAAAGAATAAAATGTAAAATTTGATTACCTTTCTAACGATATTGCATTCTAGATATCAGTCGTCTTTGGTTTTCATTTTATTTCAAATTTTCAGTCAAATCGGTGTTTTTCAATTTTCCTGCGTGCAAGCAACCTAGCAGGCCATGAAAAATAAACAAAAGCCCGTTAATATGGAAGAAACCAACTAACTTAGTAGAAAGATGCAAACTAACTAGAGCAACGAGCCAATACTATGAAAATTTCTTACAACATATTAGATCTAACCAGAAACAATAGCGGTAACAAGATGGCTCATTTTTCACAGCCTACTAGCTATTAGCCGATTTCCAAAGTCAGTAAAAAAATATATAAACAAAGGAAAACTACTAGTGATTGTTGCTGGTAGTAGAATATCTATGTCTTCTGAATAAATTTTCACAATTTATTGCTCTAAAAAAGTAGCCATTTCCGTAAGTCAAAAGTAATGATACCTCTGACTGGAACCCTTCAAATTCTTCAGTAGGTACTTCTACTTATTAGCAAAATCACGGAAAATGAACCTTGAATTGCAGTCTGTTTGAATTGTAAAACATAATTTAGTTTGCAGAAAACTACATAAAATAAACACAATTACAACATAGCGTGATTAAAAAATTCTAGCAATTATTTCAATAGATGTTCTGAATGCTCCAGGTGGAGATATCTTCACTTTTGACTTAACTAAATGGAAATGACTTAATTTTTTTATCCCATTAAATGTGAAATTTCATTCTGAACATGTTAGAGTGTAAGCAAAAATCGCTGGTAGTTTTCTTTTGTTTCAAAATTTTTAATCGTTTTGGAAAGTTGTCAAGCTCTAGTAGACCCCAATAGCTGGTAGGCTGTGAAAAACAAACACTTCTGTCATAGCCCATTGACATTAGATATCTTGCGGCTGTTGTATCCAGTTAGAGCTAATATGTTGTAAGGAATTTTCATAATCTTACCTCGTTGCTCTAGTTAGTTTGCATATTTCTACTAAGTTGGTTTATTCAATATTAATGAACTTTTGTTTATTTTTCATGGCCTGCTAGGTTGCCTGCACGCAGGAAAATTGAAAAACACCGCTTTGACTGAAAATTTGAAATAAAATGAAAATCGAAAAAGATTGATATCGAGAATGCTATATCGTTAGAAAGGTCATCAAATTTTACATTTGATTCTTTAAACCAAAATAGGCATTCCCATTTGAAAAAATCAAGTTATCTGTGATTGAAGTTTCCTTAATTAATCTACTGATTTCTCCAAGTAAAAATAATTCAAATTTAGCCGTCTGACCTAAAGTGACGCATTTCATGCTTAGTCGTACCGCAAAGCCACGGTCTTCTAAGTTTTATAATTGCTGCGACATTCAATTTTTTTCTGATACCTACTTATACCAAAAATGGTGATTTGTGCCTAAATGGTTCGTTTAAAGTTCCATGTGTGATACATAAAGTCACACTAGAATTGACCAAGGAATTCTAATATGCAATAATATATAGGGGGTTCCATTTAAAAAAATGTAAGTTTGATATGAATCACCCTGTATAAACGTCAAATTTAAATGAAAATATTTTTACGTTATAGCCCTCAGGGGTCCTTACCATGATCAAGTAACAGATTTTTGAAATAATTTTTAGTAAGCCCACAATCTTCCGTCCACGCACTATTGGCCCACCCTGTATTACTAAACATCAGCTTGTAACAAGACAGGAAAAAACAAATTTTCAGTTTACACATTGCAAACTCATAAATGTTTGATATTTATTTATATCTAGCAGCTTGTAACACAGCTTTATAGCTGAAAGTGGAGAACTTCGCAAAGGAACATGGCTTCTGGAATAAATAAATGTTAATTAAAATAAAATATTTTTATCATTTTATGTTACAGAGTAAAAAAACGCCACATTTGGCAATTTTTTTTAACAATTGTCTATTTGGAAATTTCAAAAAATACGTCGACATTTCTCTAGAACCATCCTTTTTCTTCATGCTCATATTTTTTTAATTTCAGGAATCTCAAAATTTATGGTCATTGCGCATCTTGAAATGCACAAAACTAGTTTTGCGGAACTTGAAATGCACAGAACTAGTTCTGTCGTACGGAATGACAACCAAAGTGAACATTCGTTATGCATTGTGTGTCAAAAACCAGCAAAAACCTATCGTTTAGGTTAGGTTAGGTTTCTTTGCCAAGGTTCCTGCAATATAAGTACGAATCGTGAAAACGCAAAAAGATGTTTGGAAGCACAAGCCAATTTGATGCTCACACAATCAAATAAACATTTAAACCAGCCTCAGTTGGCGATTTATTATTTATTGGTATTCATTAAAATATATTTTAACTCCTCCAACTTTATATTTATTTGAGTCCGTCGCTGGCGCTGATTAAATGGAAGAAGCAGAATTTGTATAGTCCTGTGCATTTCAAGTTGCGCAAAACTAGTCCTGTGTATTTCAAGATGCGTAAAACTAGTTCTGCCTAATTGGTAATGCTCAATAGCCGTATAAAATTCATATTTCGGGTTTGGGAAATACTCCTTGCTCAAAACTAGTTCTGCGTTTTTTTTTTCGGGCATTGCTCGAATTCGGGTATTGGGCGTAACATATACAGGGTGTCCCACGTCGATTTAAGACAAGCAATATATCGGAACTAGACAGCAGTAGCGAACTATAATTTTGGGGGTGTAAATTAGAGCAAATATAGTATCTTTTCTTATTATTGTGTCACCCAATGAGGTATTTGTTTTTGATCACGTGACGTTCGATTCAACATTTTTAATGGGACACCCTGTATATTTGTTAGTTTTTTTGTTCCTCCCGATAAAAAAATTCCAACAAACTAGCACACTTGAGGTCTAAAATGATTAATTCAGGAGCTACAGGTACTTGAAGGATGGACCACTACCATTGATTACATGTACCCCTACAGTTAAATTATTTTGGTAGTGTTTCATAATGGTAGTGGTCCATCCTTCAAGTACCTGTAGCTCTTGAATTAATCATTTTAGACCCCAAGTGTGCTAGTTTGTTGGAATTGTTTTATCGGGAGGAGCAAAAAAGTCACAAATGTACAGGGTGGCCCATTACAAATTTTGAATCGGACGTCACGTGGCCAAAAACAAATACCTCATTGGGTGACACAATAATAAGAAAAGATACTATATTTGCTCTAATTTACTCTCCCCAAATTATAATTCGCTACTACTGCCCATTCCGATATATTGCTTGTCTTAATCGTCGTGGGACACCCTGTATGTAAGATGAAAATGAAAAAGTGAAGAGCTTTGTTCAGATGAATAACTTGCGTTGCTGCTAAATGCTAGAGTATAGTTCTTATTGGAATGTTTCTAAATTGTTTTGTTTTCAGGTTATTCCGAGTCAGTATAAAATGGGTGGCACAAGTGTCGCTGTACAGTTTAGAAGAAGCATTGGAAGGCAGGACTAGACAGATACCTTACGAGGCTATCTGTGCTTTGGACGTGGTGATGCGACATTTACCTTCGATGAGCTACACACCGGTAGGCAGGAGCTTCTTCAGTAGTCCCGAAGGATATTACCACCCATTAGGTTTGTCTTTTTGTCATATGGGCACTGCAATTGAGTTTTAGAATTTGTTTAATAGCAAATTTTCAAAGGTCTGCAATTTTTTATCTGTTGGCCACCTAAGGGTAGTTGGGTCATCACGATTAAGGTGAAAAATTGAAAATGATGTGAAGTTTGATCAGGAATATCTTATCTTTTAAAGACACTAATTTTCTGTGAAATTTATTCGGGACTTGAAGTTTCAAAAATTATTTTTATGTAAACTAGATATTTCAGAGCGAGAGAGAGAGGGAGGGAGAGAATGTTCTGGGTTTGTAAAACAACGCGCTGTTGCCAGTTTTCAATAAGGTCTCTTAATTTCCGAAACAATAATATAAACCAAATATTCTAGAGTATTTTCAAGCGTTGTTTATTTTTGTATCTGCTCTTAAAATATGTTTATTCTACCTCCAGATACAAAAAAAACCAATCTGTCATAAGGGCTCATGTTAAAATTCTGATTTTTAACTTTAATATCTTTCTGAAATTATTCATATGAAGTTTTGAATTTTTGAGGGTAGATATCTAAAAAACTAAAAAAAAATTAATTTTATCTACCAACAATTTTCATCATGAATATCTTAGTTCTAACTGTTGATTACAAATTGAACTTTACAAAACACATTGATAAATAAATTAATTAATAAATTAGCTAAAGTATCCTATATACTCACAAATGTTATAGCTGTTAAGTAACTAAAGTTAATTGTTTAAGATATCAGATAATTGTTTTCTTTAAAAGTAAAAAAATCCTAACTTTTGCGACTAGCTAAAATAAATGTACTTACTCATTTCATGTCACCCCTGTATATGTATATTATTGTTTTTCAAGACCTTTATGTTGAGATAACTTGTCTTTGTTTCCTGACATGATAATTTTGTTGTTCAGGTGGTGGCAGGGAAGTGTGGTTTGGTTTTCACCAGTCTGTAAGGCCGAGCCAGTGGAAAATGATGCTGAATATTGACGGTAAGTGTATTTTTATATAAAATATGAACAAATTGTTCACATAGAGCATTGTATCGCCTTCAAATAAGGTTGTTTTGCATATAACAAAAATCCATATCTCCTCATTTCCTCCGAGCTGTGTTAGTAATAAGTGTTTTGCAGTTTTGATTTCCAAAAAAATTAAGTCAAGTTGATTGACTCAGTACTTCCCACACATTACGGGGATACCAGTTTATTATTTTGCCATAGCATGAAGTTTGTTATGCCGCTAGGCGTTTCCTTTACAGGTCCATGGACAGCCATTATGCGTACAACTTTTCAGATTTACAACCCCCATCCCCCAACCACCCCAATGTCCCCCCATCCAAAAAACTAGAAAAAAGATAAGAAACCCCTAAAACGCCTAAAAAATAAGTTTGTGCTGTTTTTATATTCTCTGCTTGTCACGGTAGTAATACTGTGTTAAAACTTCATTAATATAAATTCAGTTACACGCAATACAGAACAATCTAAAGCAATACTCATATGTATATATCAAACCCCTTGGTTTCTGTAATAGGCAAGGCAATGTTCGGATGGACCTAAAGAAGCGTATTATGCTGTTAGGTCTTTCTATACAGGTCAATATACAGCTTATTATGAATACAACAAATTTGCCAGTTTTACAAACCTCCAACCACCCCAACTTCAACCCTACCCAAAAGAAAGTAGATAATGATCAGAAACCCCTAAAATGCATAAAAACTGATTTGCAAAATTATGGGAGCATTATCTACTACGACCCTACAGCATATCGCTACCCAAATTTCATCACAATCCATGCAGCGGTTACTGAGATTACGAGGTTAGAAAAACGTTAACAGACAGAATGATCGACGGAAATGAGTGACGTGGATTTTCGTTATATAAACATGTAAAACGCCCAAAAAGCGTATTATCACGAAATCGAAAATATTCGCGATCACAGTACTCCCCTCACCTATCGATGTGGGACGTAAAATTAACAAGCAGTAACGTGACGATTGCTGGTTAATTTTCGAAAAAAAAGGAATTCTGTAGCTTCAACTCTGTAAATATTTGGGGACAGAAAGGGACAGAGAAGTGCCGAGTATCACACAATCAGAGTTTTAACGTAACTTCCTCATTAAATTTTTCTAATTTTCTCTATGTAGTGTAGTCAAAACATCTTTTAAAAAGTGGCCAATTCCACTGGTTCTCTATATCTCTGCTTTTTAGCTCTCACCGAAGAGAGCTTATGCAGAGCCTCTGTCTGTCCGTCCGTCTGTCCGTATACAAAAGATAGCCAAAACTGCAGGTGCTAGAGAAAAACTAAATACAGATTCGCAATCAGCATGAAAAAACTAGTCCGGGAAAAATCAGGTTTTCTCAATATCGCTTCCGGTTTTAAAAAAAATTGAATCAAACTACGACAGGTAACCGACGACGTATTATGTACGGTGTATTGATATTCCTGAAGCACAGGCAGCGTGGCCGAGCGGTTAAGACGCTAGGCCACAGAGTTAACATCTTTAGAGGAAATGTAAACAACAAAATGCACAGGTCGCTGACCAGCCAATATGTAACGGAAATTTTGACAGCTTGAGAGCATTACCAGTGGCGTACGATTTTATATTAAAATTGGATGTTCATTAATAGATTCAATTATTACTGTGATGTTATAAACTGATACAATAAGTTGTATTAGTATTTAGCTATACTTGGAGAGTTACACTTATTATAACTTGATTGTAACAGTTGATAATTTATTAATACCATGAAGTGTTTCTCCATATTTTACGCTACTGCAAACCAAAACAAAACCTATACAAACCTATGATAAGTGGTGTTCACCGATTCGTCGCTATTGCAGCAAACTATGCATTTTTTATTTCGTCCCATCATGCAATTATGAGAATATTGTTCATAAATAATTTAATTCACACTACAAATAGTCACAAAGTCACTCAAATATACACTAAAACAACAAAAATCCCAACATACGCAATAACCACAACTACAATGACAGCCACATGACAGCTTTAGGGGACGCCGATTGTAGGTTGCCAGATTTACGACATATTAGAAGTTATTGCGACATTCCGCTATGAAATTTACCATCTTTGAGATTTCGTTAAATCAATACAAATTATCTTCACGTAAATCAGTTACATTGCAAGTATATTTTAATGTATAGTTAAATACCCAGTTAAATACTTTGAGGAACATGTGTTCAAACTGCGGAAACTGCCAGATTTTGAAGAAACTGGAAGGTCCTTAAGCGGACGAAGAAGAGTGGCAATAGCGCTATAGATGTTTGCTGGCCAATGTTCAAATTAGGCTCCCTCTAGAGATGTTAACTCTGTGCGCTAGGCGCCAGTCCGAAAGGGCGTGGGTTCGAACCTCACCGTGGTCAACAACTTTTTTTTCTTTTTTTTAAGATTGAATGTTAAATTTGAGATTGAATATTAAATTTGTTGATTACTAGTCCGGGAAAAATCCGGTTCTGTCAATATCGCTTCCGGTTCCACACTGAGCTCGTCGTTTGAATGTACTCAAGTAAATTCTTTCCTACGTTTTTTTTTTTCAGTATCTGCAACTGCTTTCTACAAAGCTCAGCCAGTGATCGAATTTATGTGTGAAGTTCTGGACATTAGGGATATAAACGAGCAACGTAAACCGCTGACTGACAGTCAACGGGTGAAGTTCACGAAAGAGATAAAAGGGCTGAAGATCGAAATCACGCACTGCGGCGCTATGAGGCGGAAATACAGAGTTTGCAATGTGACGAGGAGGCCTGCCCAGATGCAGTCGTAAGTATATTGTTTTAGGACCAATCTTATTATTTAAAAAATGGATTATTAAATTTTTTTAAAAAAATTAAAAAGAAAAAATTAATTTAATTAATAATTAATTAATTAGTTAGTTAGTGGTTAATAAATAATTCATTAAAAAAATTGAAAATTAAAAAAATTATTAAATTATTATTAAAAAAACATGAAATTGGTAAAGTACCTCCATGATATGGAGTCCATATATCCTTTTTTACTATGATACAAAGGTATCCCGCAGGTATTTACAATTAAAATAGATAGTAACATTCTTGTTTTATCAGAATATCATGCAGCAATTAGATTTTCTCCACATCAGCATATTCATATGAAAGTGCACTGCATAAATTTTACTACTTTTTTGGGCCGGCCAACAGTTAAATCGTGTGTCTAGCTTTGTGAAATGCAACAAAATGTTATTTTTACCCCTTTTTGCTATAATACAAAGGTGTATTGCAGGTATTTATGATTACTATCAATAGTAAATTATTGTTTTAACAAAATAATGCAGTAATTTGAATTCCTTTTCATCATCATTATTTGATAGACCAAGAATCCAGTGATCAAAAGTACTGCTTTTGTGGATTCTGATTGGGTGTGCTAAACGCCCCGTTAAAGCTTCTGTCAGACACCAACATGCAAATTTCACCCATTTAGGAGGGAAAATTAGGCTGGAAAAGATAATAGATGGCCGATTATATACAAACTACGTCATTTTTTTCACCTTTTTGAGGTAAATTTCAAGAGAAATCAATAATTTTCAGAGAACTTTGACAGATGCGTGTTTTTGAATGGGCTGCTCTGATTGGTCAACGGCTTTGTTAAAATGCGCGAGTTGATAAAATCGGGGCTAAATCTTCCATTATTCTCATATAGATATTGTAGATACATGACAAGAAGGGCCACTCACTCTAAAATGAACTCATGTCTTTTGTTTTAGAATGCACTGCTCTAGCTTACGCTGCATGCTTGTAATCTGGTTGTTGGTAAACTCTAAGAGGTACAGCCTCTCAAGCTGCCCTCGCAGCATGTTCCAGTTCGTCCAGCGTGGTCGGAGGATTGGGCCTATGTATCGATCCATCCAATCCTATATCTTTTCAATTGGCGATAAATTGGGTGATTGTGGAGGCCAGGGGAGTACCCTGACTTCAGCTGAGGCCCTGTAGGAACCTCATCAATACCCTTGCAATATGAGGACGTGCATTATCTTGCTGGAGGAAACCCTCTTCGAGGCCTCGGACATATGGAACGGCAATTGATTCTAACACCTCATTCACATAACGTTGCGCAGTCACTGTGCCACGATTTCACAAGTAAACGTGACTTGCTGTTGAATGCAATGGCATCCCAAACCATCAAACCAATAGGACGGTGTACATGGCGCTCAACAGCAAACTGGAGATTACGTCGTTCACCCCGTTGCCGTCGTCTTACGTGTTAGCGGTCGTCATTTGCCCCAGACAAAACCTGGACTCGTCGGAGAAGGCCGTCTGATGCCACTCAATATACCATTGTCGGTGTTCTTGGCACCAATCTAACCGTTGGCGACGATGATTTGCAGTGAATGGAAACACTAGATGCGGACAATATGATCGTAAGCCCATTTCACTCAATCTGTGGTTTAATGCACCGTATAGCTTCATACCAAGCGTCAGCAACAGCTGGAGTGGATCGCATTCTGTCTCGAAGAACCAGTAGTCGTAGATGACGATCTTGCCGGTCTATAGTTCTTCTACGTGCTCCAGAACCTCTAGTTCGCTGCGTTCGCCCTTCTGCGATCCATGCGCGCCATGCTGCTACAACTGTAGCCACGCTGCGCCCCATGGTTACAGCAATTGCTCTGGAAGAAGCACCACGTTCTCGTTGGCCTACAATCCGGCCCGGTTCAAAGGGGTTCAACTGCGTAAACTGGAACTGTCGTTTTCTAGGGGGCATCTTCACACATCTAACTAGTCTCTCGCCACATTTGCAACAAATATCATCGTTTTTGAATCTACAAAAGCCATGCTTTGTTTTTACTTTTTAGAGGTGTCATGTAGGTAAATAGTGTCTGAATGAACAAAAAGTGGTACTGTTAAGCTGTGTACAAATTTTTAATGCACGAAGAATTGATATGTTACAATGTCTCTATTTAACTACTCTAGAGCACAGACGTATAGTTTTTGATGAATGCATTATTTATGAAGTTTGGTTGATTAACCGATTGCGTTATATTAATAATAATCATGTTAACGAACGATGATGAATTACGTTTGACATTCTGTTTCACTCAACAAACTATGGTCTGCATTCTTCACTTGACAGAGCACCTTGGCTGATTAACTCGTTTCACTCCGAAATTGATGTTTTTGATTGTACGCTCTTCGGTTTTAAGAGGTATATTTTAAATAGTGATTTATTGTTAAAATTTTTGTAGTGTTTGTTTCAATATTGTTAGTTTTAAAATTGTGAAAATGGAGTAACCCTTAAATTTCGTAAATAAATTCAAATAGCTACGCAATCTACACATTTCTAAAACACTTTTTCATTTTCCAGGTTTCCGTTGCAGTTAGAAAACGGTCAAACGGTGGAATGCACGGTGGCGAAATACTTCCTGGACAAGTACAAAATGAAACTGAGATACCCGCATCTGCCGTGTCTGCAGGTGGGACAGGAGCACAAGCACACCTACTTGCCTTTGGAGGTTTGCAACATCGTCGCGGGACAGCGGTGCATCAAGAAGCTCACCGATATGCAGACGTCCACCATGATCAAGGCGACTGCCAGGTAAATATATTGTAATGTTTTATTGTCCTAGAGAAAAACATCAATTTTTAATTAACTTCTACCAACAGTCAACCGTTGGTTTGAAAAAGAAAACTGGATTTAATAAAAAGTGTACTAAAATGAAAATTGTATAATGGGGTATTTTCCAACTTGCTAATATTGCCTGTTTAATGGTTGAAATGGATTGCTTGTATCTAATTTGTAATGATGGTACTGTTTGCTCAATTTTTTTCTGCCCACGTGGAGTAAAGATAGACTTTGAAAATCATCCCTTTGAAAAGAGCTCATTTAAATCTCTCCAATCAAAAGTGATTTTTATGCCGGATGTAGATATATATTAATTTGAATTATGAGTAGATTCAAAGTTGTCACGTTGTTAACATTTTGTCTAGTTTTTCTACATATAGAGGATGTAAACTTAATTTTATGTATTATGTTTATTTAGTTCCTCTCATTTTAATTGAATAAAAGATCATGTTTGTAGACTATAAATGTTATATTACAATGCAATTCCATTTTTTGCATTATTATGTAATTAACAGCTCTCTCTGAGAATGTTTCCTAGTTAATTTTCACAATTTTACTCGTCATTCGGCAACACTCTTCTTTAACAGCCTGTCACTAATGTCATGCCATACATAACCTCCCCTGGTCTCACGACTGTCACGGTATCTAAATTAACCAAGATGAAATGATGTAAACAAACATCTGTCAATGTCAATACGAAGCGGAGGTTATGTCTGTAGATGGAGAAAAGGAGGTCAGACGACAAAGTAGAGTCACATTCTAAGGATAGCACCACGAAGGACTTATTACGTCACGCTAAGATTTATTACGTCACAGCTTTGGCGCGAAATTTTATGTTTGAACTTTGGAGGGGATTTAGACCCACTTCGCGTTCACAATAAAACGTAAAAATGTTCGTTACATGGTTTTTGGGGACGTAACATCAATATTCCGTCATAAAATTTTGTTCGGAAAATACCCCATTGTATCACTCAAAACTGCATAGTTGGCTTTTTATTGTTTTTAATAAATTTGACAGGCGTTTGTCAAAGTTAGCAAGTCCTTTACAAGTTTTGCTGCGCTTATTTGACTTAAAAATGCCTGCTGGTAGTCCCCAAACCGCGGCTGCTATGGTTGCGGTTCGCTAAAAGCTAAAAGCGAACGAGCCTTGTCGTTCCACCAAAGAGTTTACTGCTGTTAGTAGCGTTTCTCTTTGGTTACCGTTACCTTCGGGTAGCAGATGGCGCACCGGCAGAACTTTCTGCCTTTTGCTAAAACATAGTTCTTGTTTACTCCTTCTAACCTATGCGAAATCGTTGGCTTCACTGGCCGTATATATCAAACTATGTATTTTTTAGCATGTGTAGAGGATCACATAAAGGTATGCATTGAATATTGGGTACTCAAGTTAGAACTGCAACACGGCACACATACCTGTCATCCGATTGACTGTTCTCCTGTAGTCTCATGACGTCACGCGACTAGAGGAATTCAAATATTTCCTCATTTTCTCAACTTTCCCGTGCCCAAAAAAATCGCTGAAAAATATGAGAAGGATCTTTTTTTTTTCAAGCGACATCAACTACTATGGCTATTAGCCGCATATCAACACTGTTTTAATACTAGCTCAAAACTGGGTTAGTTACGTGTAAGGTGAGTATGACAGAAATTATATTTTATAGTACAGTTGAGTACTTCTAAACCACTGTATAAGTTTCGTTACTGTGTTTACTGTTGGTGACAGCATGGCTTTAATACTATCCGGTAGTACACACTCTGCTCTTTCGCCTTCATAGCAAGGGCACTCTATAAGAACATGACGTACAGTAAGTTATAGTGTTGCATACATGACACTGAGGCGGGTCTATCCTTGCAAGTATGTAGGAGTGTGTTAGTTTGGTATGGCCGATACGGAGTCGAGTTAAAATACTTTCTTGGCGCCTATGAATTTTTTCGGTAATATCGTCGGGCTCAATAACGGTTTAACAGTTTTTAACACAGCGTTACTATAGTTCCATTGCTCCTGCCACCTGTTTCGTAATATTTGTTTAAAATATGCTTTTATGTCGTCAAGGCGGGTTGGTATATTCAAAGACACATAATTAGAAGGATCTTTCTTATGCCATACTCTTTCATATACGGTCATAAAAGGAATTCATGATACTAGTCCATTCACAACTGTGTGCTTTGTGGATTCCAGATCGGCGCCGGACCGGGAGCGCGAGATCAACAACCTGGTGCGTCGCGCCGACTTCAACAACGACGAGTACGTGCAGGAGTTCGGCCTGACGATCAGCAACAACATGATGGAGGTGCGGGGGCGGGTGTTGCCGCCCCCCAAGCTGCAGTACGGCGGGCGGGTGGCCTCGCTCAGCGGACAGGTGGGCTGGCACGTTAGTTTCCCACTTTGCTGTTGTACTACTATTACTACTATTATTGTATACTTTAAGGTTTACACTTGGGTCTGTAAGAAATTTAATTTAAAGTCTGTACAGACTATGCGTGTTTTTTTTGGTGATAAATGGAAAGATCATATATAAGTTTGATAACAAAGGTATTATTTTCATCTTTTTTTTTCTCGCAATTATTCAAAAGTTATATCGAAATAAAAAAATATTGTTTAATTTAGTACCGCAAAGCTACAGGCCTTGATGCTATTTCTGCTGAAACGTTGAAATGCTTGGGTGACGACGGCATCTCCCTTTTACATAATATTTGTAAGAGTGTCTGGTCCTCCGGTGTTTGGCCAGATGAATGGTGCACATCAATTTTTGCCCCACTTCATAAAAAGGGATCTCCAACAAATCCAAACAATTATCGCCTACTTCCGTTAATCTCTCATGTAAGTAAGGTTCTACAATATATTTTACAATCTCGTTTGGAGGGTTTTATTGGCTGGCAAATTTCTCAGGCGCAGGCAGGTTTCGTGAAAGGACGCGGTACGCGTGAATAGATCTTAAACTTAAGACAAATTATTGAAAAAGCCAGAGAGCATTATTTTCCAGTTTTTATCTGCTTTGTGGACTATTCTAAGGCGTTTGATAACGTAAAGTGACCTAAACTGTGGGAAATCCTCATCTCTATGGGAGTTCCTTATCACCTAGTGTTTCTCATACAGCAACTCGACGAGTCTAATTCGGCTCGTGTAAGAATTGATGGTAACCTTTCAAGTCAAACTGCAACCAGAAAAGGAGTTCGTCAGGGATGTGTATTATCTCCGATGTTAACATTTACTCTGAATTTGTGATGAGACAGGTATTAGACAACTGGAATGGCGGTATAACTATTGGCGGAAGCAAAATATCTAACTTTAGATTTGCTGACGATACAACCCTTATTGCAGCTTCTCAGGAAGAACTAGTAACTCTATTAAACATCTTAGAACAACATAGTGCAGCGTATGGTCTTGGTATTAACTACAATAAGACCAAGGTTATGATCGTAGATAGAAAGCATGATAATTATCGAGGAATAAAGTCAATAGGCCGTTGTGAAGTAGTTCAAAGTTTTGTATACCTCGGTTTTTTGATCGACAATTCGGGTAGCTGTGAAAATGAAATTCGACGGCGCATTCAACAGGCACGTGTGGCCATGACAAAGCTTACTAAAATATGGCGTGACCATAACATCACAAAAGCTACAAAAATGTCGCTGGTTCAGTCTCTTGTGTTCTCCATATTTTTGTATGCCTCGGAAACTTGGACTGTTAAAAAGGCAGATCGAGCTCGCATAGATTCTTTTGAAATGTGGACATGGAGGAGAATGCTGAGAGTTCCTTATACCGCCCATAGAACTAACGTTTCCATACTAGATGAGGTCGGTAATCCAGAGAGACTATCCTCCATTGTGTCGACGAGAATGCTTACATTCTTCGGACATATACACAGAAGCGATAATATGGAGAAACTTGTGGTTCAGGGTCATCCCCCGAGTGGGCGGCGCCGTGGTTGTCCCCCTACACGCTGGGTGGATACGACGAAACAGTTGCTGGATATGAGTGTCAAGAGCGCCACTAAAGTGACAACAAATCGCGAACGATGGCGAGCTACAGTGCTCAAAACTATTGATAATACTCTAGCTCCGACTTAATGCATTTTACGAGTTCACAACATGTCTGTTAAGACATTGTGACTATGATGATGAATTTAGTACCGAATTTCATCAATTTTGTTCGTTTATCAATTTTAGCTGTATTATTCAATCTTTCCTTACTTTAACTATTACTACTATTTTTTCTCATTTCTTTTCCTGTTATAATTCAACCTTCAACATTTGTAATTTTACATTCTTATTTCAATTTATGATTTTATTATTTATAATTTCTATCCTCTTATAGATGTAAGGCTACTTTTCTTGCATCTATTCTGGCTGTAAGCATGCCTAATCATGTCATCATGATAGTCACGATGTCTTAACAGACATGTTGTGAACTCGTAAAATGCATTAAGTCGGAGCTAGAGTATTGCCGACACGAATGTTATCAATAGTTTCGAGAACTGTAGCTCGCCATCTTTCGCGATTTACTGTCAGTTCAGTGGCTCTCTTGAAACTCATATCCAGCAACTGTTTGGGCGTATCCACCTAGCGTGTAGGGGGACGGCCACGGCGCCGCCCACTCGGGGCATGTCCCTGAACTACAAGTTTCTCCATATTGTCGCTATTTTTTTGATATAACTTTTGATTCATTACGAAAAAAAGAAGAAAAAAACAGGTTTGTTACAAAACTGATATATAATTATGATCTTTCCATTTATCACAAAAAATTGATTTTTTTTATTTAAAATCTCAATTGGGGTTTCCAATATGCAGAAGCGCGGTCCGGTTTCGACATCACGGGTTAATTCCGGGCTCTCTGGATCCCGAGGTCCCGGAATTAACCTCAGGATTTACCCCATTATTTTTTTTACTTCTAATATTAGTAACAGCAATAATAAAAATGCAAAAATATAGTGTTTATTAAAAAACATTTTTATTAACAGTTCACCTGAAAGCGATTGAAGATAGCAGATCAATCGAAACATTGTGCTCAAAATTATATAGACAATTGAGGTCCGAAACAGGAATTTTGAAAGATGTATAGGTATTAAACAATCTTTGAGATTACTTCTCAATAATTTTTTTTCTAAAAGTTAGTTTTCTCTTGATACTAAAAAATATTAGTTTCTTACACACTCAACGATAGGAATACAGTTCAGATGATACCACAACTGAAACATACTTTTTGTTATGCCATAAGATAGAATCTCCAAGTACATGGTTTCATTTTGATTCAAAAAAAAAAAATGTTTCAGAGAAAAAATAATATTTGAAACACTTCACCAATAATTAGTATATTGATACATCCGAACATCTAATTGATGTTATTTCATATCAGAAAGCATCCATATTCTAAAATAATATTGTCATTTTGAATTTTGGTATATTTATTTCTCATGGAATTCGAAGCAATTATCTGAGCTGTATTTTTATAGCATTTTTTTTAAGTTTGATTCATAGTAAATGGTATATGGTTATTTATATATAAAATTGGTTTTGAGTGATGGTAGATTTGTTCGAACTTTGACGTATATGCAGAGCATCTGGACATGTTGAATGGTCTGTTGCATGATCATTGCCTGTATTTGTGTTTTTGGTGTTGCACATCAAAATGCTTCTTGAACTTATGAATACAGATTCTTTGGTTTTTACGTATATTGTTTATGATTTTTTGAGTATGATTGATGGATACCTCCGAAAATTGTTGTTTTTTGTTTGTCTCACTACCTATATGTCAAATTGTTTAGATAGCTCCAATGAATAAAAAATATCTTTTATGAAAATGGTCACGTTTTGCAGAATTTTCTAATGCCCATTATGCTAAATTGTGTTGAATTTGTTTGGAATATTTTACAGAAATTTTATCGTTTTTGTAGTAAAACGTCTTGTATTCGATCACATGATTTTTCTTACCTTTACCAGTAGGCAGAAAAAACGTACACTCGATAAAAACGAAAAACGTCTCACTAATTTCTGTTGGTCTGTTTGCATGTCTGTCCAGATATATTTGGCCCGTGTACAACCCAATAATTTGATTCTAATTAAATTTTGTTAATAGATACTTTTTTTGTCAGAAACAAGAGCCTTTTAGCTTTTGAAAATCCATCCAAAGTCATCAGAGGGACAATAAAGAAATAGTATCATTTTGCATTTCACTCGATTAAATTTTTATGCTATGTTTAAAAATCGTAGTCGTGGTAGGAAATTATAAAAAAATGGAAAATCTAAAAACGTATCTTGCTAAGGTTATTCTCTGTCTTCATAGTGTAGTTGCAGTACATGTGGAAACTTTAAAAGCAAGCTCAATAACGTGTACTTCCAAAGATTCAACTCAAAAAACATAAAATCTTTATTGGGATTTTTATCAAGATGAAACCTTGTGTCTTGGTATAATTTGAGGATGCTTATTGCAAATTTGACTCCTCTTTTGAGTTGGGATTTCTGTCAAGGCGAAACTTTGTGTCTTGGGATAATTTGAGGATGCTCATTGCAAGCTTGGCTCCTGTTTTGAGTTGCAGTCCCGTTTAACGGGATCAAAAATTTCATATCCCTTGTATTTTCAGATAAAACCCAAAAACCCTAAAATCTTTATTGGGATTTCTATCAAGACGAAACCTTGTGTTTTGGGGTAATTTGAAGATGTTAATCGCAAATGTATCTCGTGTTTTGAGTTGCAGTCTCGTTTAACCCTTAACCGGTAACGTGCAAATTCGGCGCATAGCTGGTAACGTGCAGTGTGTGAGACTGTAACCTCTTTGAAGCTTAAAAAATCAAACTCTCCTAATTATTTTTTGGAAAAAATGCATGAAGATTTGTTGGGTATATATCCTTTAACGTGGTTCATCACGTTGTCTAGTAAGCTAAATCCGCGAGAGGGCAGCATCTGTACAAAACTATTATTCATTTAGAAGCTCCTCCTAGTTTCTGCTGGAAATACAGAAAAGAGCCATGGCCGCGACAGCAATGTTGCCAAAGATGCTCAAAGAACCACCCGACGGGATCCCCTTGTCCGATAACCTTTGTAGACACGGATCCGACACCCGTGCGGGCAACAAAAAATCGTCGGCTTGTCCCTCAAAGGCCAAGCAACAGCACACGTGGCCGTCCGTATTCCATCATTTGGGATATGACGATATGAGTAATCTGTGAACTTTGAATTGGGGAAGGGGCTAGGCTTAGGAACTGTTGTATTATTTCGCAAGTGGGCATTATACAGGAGGGTTTGTGTATCTTATTTTCGGATAATTGGTATTTTGTCACTATTTATAAATTTTTTCAATGTATGTATGTCTTTGCTGGAAGTTTGAAAATTTCATCAGATATAAGGTTGACGGTTATTTTGGTTATGTACGATAGCGATTTGAAAACATTTTACAGGGTGTGACATGTGGTTAAAAATGAAATTGAATATTAGTACCTAGTATTTTTAAGAATTTATAAAATGCAAATTCTGGCTGCTTGGCTGATGAGTCAAAGAAGATGATAATACCTAATTTGAAAATATGTACCTATGTAGCCAGGTAAAAAAGAGCTAAAATGAATTGAGATGCTTGGTGATGGGCCGTAGGAGCAAAATACATTTGCGATTTGCGGTATTAGCTTCGGTTGGTATTAGCATAACATATTTATTGTATACCTACCTACTACTTATTACTTCCACTCAATCACACAGGTGAGATGAGTTATTGTAATTGCGAAACATTTTTCGTATCGAAATAATTATGTTTTTTGACGTTTTGTGGAGTCTACACGCCATAATGAAGATTTAATAATGTCACTGATTTCAGTCGGTCTGCCCCTCTATCTATCTGCCGTCATTTTTCTACTCGCATCATCTCCGTAACCGCTGCGCTGCTACAATTTTCTGTCGGAAAATCAAAATTACCAGAACAGCTCCTAATTTCTTTTTTTAGCGTTTTATGGGATTTCTAATAATATTTAGTTTTTTTTCGGTAGGGAGCATATTAATAATTAGGATCGCCGGGAGAGTTGCTTGAGGGGCGAGTTGCAACCATTTTTGTATTCACATATTTATATATTTATATATTCACATTCACATATATGATAAAAAACTGGCCCACTCGACCATTGTATTTGAAGATATACCTGTGGACGTGGATGTGGACAAACATCAGCGGACTATTATAATGTATTATGATTATCGTAATTTCAGTACCTAGCTACTGGACCGATTTTGATAGCGTTTAGTACCCCCACCCTTACCGGCGTGTATACTTGCAAATAATGCGAGTCTATAGAAATTTACATTATTTGAAAAAAAAGATGGAATACTCTACATACAATCTGGAAATTGAATGATAATATAAATATATATTGGAAAAGCGAATCAGTCATTTTACTTTAGGTATACCTACGTTTTATTCATTTATTATTTATTTTTTTTTTCTTCAGAGTTTAATCAAGTACCTATAAAGATATTTGCGATACGGTGCGCAAAATTCGTTTAGCCTGTCGTTATGCTCGATCCCATTTATGATGCATGTGGCGTTTAGAAAAATGCATCGGGCACTACAACTTCTGGTGGCCCGAGCAAGAATGACATCAGATTTATTAATTTCAGCAGTACATTTATGTTCCTGAAAAAAAGTCAAACCTGAAATAGCTAGAATTTAAAGATTACAACCCTTCAATTCATGATGATACCTATATCAAAATGTAATAAAAGTTAAAACAACGTTTCGTAAAGTAAGGACACATAAAGATTATCAACAACTGAGGTGCCAAAAAATTCAAGCTTTCAGCACTCGAATATGAACAAATAGAAAAACAAATGAAAAATCTGAAGTGACCTGAGAATTTTCAGGAAAACATCTAAAGTGATCAACAAATGAAGCAACAATGAAACAATGAAGGCGAACTACGAGTAAATGCAGACAAACCACTAACAACAACACTCTGAAGAACAGTCTCCAGAAAACTAAATAAATATTCTGGAGAAGAATAGAAGACAATGTATATATGTATGTCTCAGCATTTACAAATTGCAAGCAAAAAATCGAATTATCTCTGTGGTATACAGCACTACCTCTACATATAAAAAAGGGGTCCGCGGCGGCAGCTTTGTAACCACCACGGTTACGTACGGGCGGGTCGCTCTTGGCGGCGCGGCGTCACCTCAAATCAAACGCTTTGCGAAAGCCGCCGCGCCGGCCGCTCCACGCCATACGTCTGCCGACGCCGCGCGGCGGCGACGCGACGCGAGACGTCCCTCAAACAAGAACTCGCCTGGGGCACCGCTCAACTTGCTAGGAAGCCACAATAATATTCTAAAACTAATTCATGTATCATTTTTTGAATCGATGTATCATTTGCTTTAGCTATTCATCTAAGAATGAAAAAAAATCAAACAATCGTACATTGCTATGTGAATATATTATGTAGACAAACGTATGGCTTATCAAATAATATCCTCATAACTCATAAACACGTTTCCAGTAACTGTTTCGTGGAATATCCTTCTCTTTGACAGTTTGGCAACAAGGCCGGTTATTTCTTGTTATCGGCCTGCCTAAAGTTCTCTGTCTCACTCTAAGGAGGACGGATCAGTGGGAGGCGTGTCGGAACCGATTTTTTGATAGTTTTTCATCAATCTTTCAGTTATTATTAGAGATATCGAAAAAAAGTTTTTTTTATTAGATTCAATATCTAAGATTGCGTTGTGCTACGCTCAGAAATGGCGTAAAAAGATATAAATTAAAAAACTAAGCAAAGTATCTTTTTGAAAAATCAAGTTTTTCAAAAAAACTTAGCGTCATTCGAGACATATTGTGTCACTAATTATAAGAACAAAATTAGAAAGTTCTAGTATCGCTATATTTTGAAATATTATTGAAATAAAATTCAAGAAATCTAGTACAAAAAATACCCACAATCCTCGAAAAAACCATATACATTCAACGAAATACACCCTCTTAGAAGGCATGACAATATAACATCAATAAAAAATAGCTATTACTGGAAATATAAACCGTTTATAAAACGTGACGAAAACGTGACGAACCACCTTAATAATAATTTTGTATAAAGTAGCAGAACATGTGATGTGAAGAAGAAAAATTATGATAAATATTAACTAGAACACAAATTAGCAGCACAAATTTGTAGGACCAAGATAATAAAAAAAATTTTGACCACACTCAAATCTATATATTTTGTGATTGATAATAAGTAAAGCAATACACCTATAAATATATTATATATATACCTGCCATGACTACCAGTTGAGAAATATTATAACGTAAATCGTAACACTCCTTCTCGCAGACTGAACCGAACTAACAATTAAGCACATCTGGATTGTTGTTTATGAAACTTATGGATAAACGGGATATAAAAGGGATACCAATGGCAGGTAGATTAGATGAGGTCATTTACCAGAAATGCTTAAAGGTTTTTGTTGTAGGGTCGAATTTAAGATTGCTTGCAGTCTCAGAGACGGCACGATACCAGTTGAGGGTTAACGAAGATCAAAATTTTCATAGTCCAGGAATACTATTCTTATCTCGTCGAAGAAATATTCTTATGAGTTTTTTTGCATAAACTTCCATTAACTCTCTTTTACATCTGAAAATAGGTTTTTTGAAGGAAACTTCAAGTCAGGCAGAACGATACTAAGTTAGATTTAAATTTAAATGAAGTTTGACTGTGTGTATTGGTGGTATTAGTTGGTCTGATTGTTGCAGAGCAAGCAGCAAGCGATGCCCAATCAAGGCGTGTGGGACATGCGCGGTAAGCAGTTCTTCACAGGCGTCGAAATAAGAGTTTGGGCGATCGCGTGTTTTGCCCCCCAAAGGACCGTACGAGAAGATGCTCTCAGGTAAACTAACAATAACAATAATCCTGAACACCTGTAATATACGATTCCTATCAGTAATAGTTCAGGCGTTGACTTGGCCCAGCCCGTCAACAATTGTTGCTACCGCTGTCATGCGAGAGAAGCTTGAAAAAACGCTAATAATAATAATATTTAAATATGATTCAATTAAATTCAATTACTTATTGGTGCTAGATACAATGAATTGTTTGCACACGTCAAAAAAAAAAAAGAAAATATGTTAAAATATATAGGTATACGAGGAACATCAATCAACAAATACATATAAATATAAGAAATAGACAGTAAAAATATAATATATGTATAGTACGTAAGATAACACAGACAATGGATCCACCCAAAGATAGTTTAAAATTACATATCAGAAAAATCGTTATTTGTAAACTCTTCAAAACTGTAAAAGCCTTTGCCAATGAGGTAGGACTTCATTTTAATTTTAAAGGTTTTATTATCGAGACCTCTTACGGATAAAGGGAGAGCATTAAAAAATTTTATACCAAAATAGTTAGTGCCAAATCTTGTTTTTTGTAGACGGTTTCGAGGCAGAACGAGGTTATTCACGTTGCGAGTATTATGCTGGTTATAACGCCATGAACATTATACGCATGTTGTTTTTTACATGAAATAAACAAAGCAAGATGTAACAGCTAGGTAACGTTATTATCTTTTTAGCAATGAAGGTTGACTTACATGGATCAGTGTATTTTAACCTATACATGTACCTAATGCATCTTTGAATACCAAAGACTCTTGCCATGTGAGAAGAATGACCCCAGTTAAATAACGCGTAGATCATTTTGCTGTGAAAATAAGAGTAGTAACATGTAAGAAGGATATTTTCCGATATATTATTTTTTAAATTTCGGATTACATAGATGCATCTCGATGGAGTTTTCAAAAGCTCTTCTACATGTGCCTTCCAAGTCATTTGGTTATCGATATAGACGCCTAGAAACTTGGCAGTATGCAATGTATCTATCTCATGTTCACGTAAGCTGATGGCTATTGTCTGAGACTTGGGCTCATGTAGTGTTAACTTGTTAGCAGCTAGCCAATTTTTCAAGTTTTCTTTATCTCTGCCGTTTTCGTCTAATGCGTAGTTTAGTCACGCGGCTAGTCCTCCACTTGACCCTAATTTGCAATGTATCTGTAATATTCCCTATACTGTTTCTGCCGTACATCAACGAACTGCTGGAAATAACATCCAATCCAATATACAGCTTCGCAGACAGTACATTAATATCGTGCATGGAACCAGGCAAGCCACTATCATCCCAGGAGACCTTACATTGCTCTCATGTGTGGGGATGCGCCCCGAAGCACTCTTTAAAGCTTCTGGACACTATGCAGAACAGAACAATTAGACTGATCGATACGCCTAACCTCACAAAGGACCTCCACAGCCTGGAACATGGAATACCTGTCCCAATTTTACAGATTCTGTCACGGAAGATGTTCGAGTGAGCTCTTTCAGATAATGACGTCCGAACGAGGAACACTAGAGAGGCTCTGCGAGCTCATCCTTACCAGGTCGAGGTCCCTACTCACTGAACCAGTCTCCTGCAGCATTCCTTCTTTTTGAGAACTTCGACGCTGTGAAATGAGCTGCCGGAGAATTTGTTTCCCGGCGACTACAACCTACAGCGTTTCAAATCTAACGTGCACAGGCACTTATCCTCTCACAGCGCTTCTACAGAGCCATAGGCTGGAGGCTTACCATAAACAAATCACACAAGACAAGACACTAATATGTATTCTTATAACAAAATTTTCTTACAGAAATTTCACGCAACAGCTTCAGAAGATCTCAAATGATGCCGGTATGCCCATAATTGGCCAACCGTGCTTTTGCAAGTACGCCACTGGTCCAGACCAGGTGGAGCCCATGTTCAGGTATCTCAAATCGACCTTTCAGTCGTTGCAGCTCGTCGTTGTTGTGTTACCTGGAAAAACGCCAGTATACGGTAAGGATAAATCAACGAAAGATTCTCCACCTAATTTTTTAACTTTTAGTAGTTGTCGATTATTTTTTGGATCACAAAATCATGACTCATCTTTAAAAATAAATCAAAAATTGGTATTATGAACTTAAGTTCTGTGTTTTGTATTCTCCATAAGAAGAAGGGAGGTTGTCAAGATCACAGCACTTTTCAATCACTGGACAATTCTGCCAAATTCGTACTCTCTAAACTATAAACTATAATTACATGAACATGGGAATACTACATTTATTCTGCATCAAAGATATAAAAATGTAGAGGGTGTTAATTAGGTATGTTAACAAACTTTAACCACGAATAGTACTCCGAAGAATAGAAAGAAAATGTCATATGAACATGGGTCCGGAAATGCTTCCTAAGGGAGCTACGCTCCTTTGCATGGGGCACCCTGAAGACGGTTTTCCCTCGATATTCTCGAAACCATTCATAACAAAATTACGAAATTAGGTAAGATGGGTAAACTTTTGGCGCTCAATCTGATTCTGAATTCAGAATTTCATAATTTTAATCAAGAGGCGTATCATACAGAAGGAGTTAAGGGTAAAAATAACCCCATTTTCTAAATGGTAATTTTTTTGACATTTTGATTTTAGAATATGGTATTTCAGAGATTTCTACGTAAAAATGGTCTCTTGGTACATCTCGATAGGGCTAACCGTTTTCGAGAAAAATGCATTTATTTATTTACAATAGCCTGCATCGATTCAATAATTTGCATTTTTCTCGAAAACGGTTAGCCCTATCGAGATGTACCAAGAGACCATTTTTAGAAGTCTCTGAAATACCATATTCTAAAATCAAAATGTCAAAAAAATTACCATTTAGAAAATGGGGTTATTTTACCCTTAACTCCTCCCGTATGATACGCCTCTGATTAAAATTATGAAATTCTGAATTGAGAATCAGATTCAGCGTCAAAAGTTTACCCATCGTACCTAATTTCGTAATTTTGTTATGAATGGTTTCGAGAATATCGAGGGAAAACCGTCTTCAGGGTGCCCCATGCAAAGGAGCGTAGCTCCGTTAGGAAGCATTTCCGGACCCATGTTCATATGACATTTTCTTTCTATTTTTCGGAGTACTATTCGTGGTTAAAGTTTGTTAACATACTTAATTAACACCCTGTATATCAAATATCATGATTAACTATGATTTTAATTCCCTAACCTAAAATCGTCCCGGCTGACTCCCCACTTAACCTCATTCTACAGTGATGTTGCTTTGGCCTGGATATCTAGTATTTAGCTACCGTCTCACTAGGATATAGAAGTGCTAAAAACTACTTTACACGGTCAAGAAATCTATCAAATTTGTGACCTTGAAGAAATTCGTGTGAAGTTGACAAAAAGAATCCTACAATTTATTGTCGTTTATGAAATTCCACAAACATACTAGGAATTTGTAATAATGCCAACCGTTACTGTACAGTGTTAATCTGATTGCTATAAATGTCTCAAATCAAGAGCTATATAGTTACGAAGTTGGTATTGTCGGCAGACACAAATATCCCTAGAATTCCTCAAAAAATTTCAATAAACATGTTCTAATTTGCTAATTTAATCATTAATTTCTTCAAGGTCAAAAATTTGGATGGATTTGTAAGTGTAAACTTATATTGTCAAGAATTTTAAGTAGGCCATTTCTGTCATGCAAAAATTAAATTTTAGCTACATGAATACTTTTTTTTTAGCCGAAGTGAAACGAGTGGGAGACACAGTCTTGGGAATGGCCACGCAATGTGTTCAAGCAAAGAATGTAAATAAGACTTCACCGCAAACACTGTCAAACTTATGCCTGAAAATTAACGTTAAGCTGGGAGGAATCAACAGCATTTTAGTGCCATCTATTAGACCAAAGGTAAGAAGTTTGTTGTTAATATTTTTGAGCCTTGAAACTCTATGAAAAGTCAAGTTTTTTACGCAGTTTTTAATTGCTGTCTTCACAAATGAATAAGTGGTCTATTCGATGGAATAGTATCACGAGGTTACGAATAATGATTTAATTGTTATAACCGCTTAGTGCATACAAAAATAAACGTACTGCTGCATTTCGTTACTTTCTACATAATTTTGTTTTTTAGTAATTCCATTCTAAAGTTTAAAGAGAACAGCTCCGACTCGCAGACGGGAACAGAGGACAAGATGGATGAGCCAGCCCGCGTACAGCTCCGGTATTTCGCGCGCCATCAGAATGCGGCAACACAGCACACATATCTGTCTTTTGATTGGCTGTTCGCCTTTAGGGCAGTGACGTCACTGCCCTAGGAGAATTCAAATATTTTCCTTATTTTCACGGCTTTTCTGTGCCCAAAAAAATCTGAGAAAAAAATGAGATGCTTTTTATGACGTACTCCATCTTATGCAACCAAAAAAAATTCATGATACTATTATAGTCCATTGTCAAGATCTCAATTTTAGTGCTCTTGGAAGGAACAAATTGGGACAAATTCTCCCTTAATCAGGGCTCAAAAAAATCTTAGTACCGTCTGTAGGTTTATTCAACACTAGCTTACTGTTGCTCAAAAATAAATATTGAAATTCAAATACAGGGATGTATCATCCCGCCTCTAAGCAGGAAATTCACGTCCTTGTTCTTTATTCTATATCCTCGTAGTCTCACTGCCTCAGTATTTTCTGGAGGTTGTGTTTATATACTAGTGGGTACACCTTCGGTTGTTCACAGTTTACGCACCTTATTGTGTAATAAATAAATATCCTTTTTTTATTTGTAGATTTTCAACGAACCGGTGATCTTCCTGGGCGCCGACGTGACGCATCCACCTGCCGGTGACAACAAGAAGCCTTCGATAGCCGCCGTGGTTGGTTCCATGGACGCTCATCCGTCCAGGTACGCGGCCACAGTTCGGGTCCAACAGCACCGACAGGAGATCATCCAGGAGCTCAGTTCCATGGTCAGGGAGCTGCTGATCATGTTCTACAAGTCGACAGGTGGGTATGCTGAACGGTATTTTCCTGGCGCATTGACGTTGCGTCTAGGCTCGATTTCATTGATTTCAATGTCAGTTGAGCGATATCTGGACAATCATTAAAAGTTATTGGGAAATGAGATTAGATACCCAAAATTTGTAATACGTAGGTGACACCGAACTTTTTGCAAACTTGATAAACAAAAAGAAATTTGGAAAAAATAGCTTTATTGTTTTGTTGTTCAAAGTATTCTTTCCTAAAATATACAGGGTGTCCCTGCATTTCCTAGTCACGTGTTATTCTCGCAACAAAAAAAGTTCAAACGAAAACTGAGTGGAATGTTTGAAAGTACTACAGGGTCTATCATACCAAGCTTACAAAACATTTTTTTTGTACTTTTTGCACAATGGCAACAGGACGGTAGTTTCCGGGATCGTTTCTGTCCCCACGTTTGTACAGAGGTATTACTTCAGAAAATTTCAATCAGGCCACTTTGCAATGGTTAAACATTTGTTAAAATAAATAGTCAGGATGGGAATATAGTTACTTGTATACGAGCGTTCGTTTTTTCATCTTTAATTCCTTCCGATTTTTGCTTCCCACACCGATAGGCGAGGGGAGTATTGTGATCGCGAAAATTTTCGATTTTGAGATAATACACTTTTTGGGCGTTTTATGATGTCTACATAACGAACATCCACGTCACTCATTTCCGTCGGTCTGTCTGTCTGTCTGTCGGTCTGTCTGACTGTCGGTCTGTCTGTCTGTTTGTCTGTGTGTCTGTCTGTCTGTCGGTCTGTCTGTACGCTTTTTTCTGTCCTCGTAATCTCAGTAACCGCTGCATGGATTCTGACAAAATTTGGGCAGCGATATGATGTGGGGTCGTAGTAGGTAATGTTCCTATAATTTTGGAAATCGTTATACGGGGGGTGGAGTAATTAAAAAACAAAAAATGTTAATTATTCCTCAAACTTCGTTTTTAGGGATTCCTGATAATTTTCTACTTTTTTTTGGGTGGGGGTGAAATTGGGGTGGTGGGGGGGTGAGGGGTTGTAAGTCTCAAAAATGTGTTGTACTCATAATAGGCTATCCATTGACCTGTAAGAGAAAGACCTAGCGGCATAATACCCTTTTTTAGGCCCATCTGAACATTGCCTTACCTATGCCAGAAACCAAGGGACTTAGAATTTTCTGATAAATATATAGGAATATTGCTTTAGATCGTTCTGTATTGAGTAACGTAAAAGTTATGGAATGGATTTTAATGAAACTTTGTCACAGTATTACTACCGCGGCGCGGATGGGAAACGCATATATTTTGGAAAAATCGTGTCAGTGGCGGCGCAGCAATAATAAAAAAATAAAAACGCCTCAAACTTTGTTTTTAGGCGTTTTAGGGGTTCCTGATCATTTTCCAATTTTTTTTTTGGTAGGCGTGAATTTGGGGTGGTTGGGAGATGGGGGGTTGGAAAACTGAAAAATTTGTTGTATTCATAATGGGCTGTCCATTGATCTGTGAATGAAAAACCTAGCGGCATAATACCCTTTTTTAGGCCCATCCGAACATTTCCTTGCCTATTACAGAAACCAAGGGACTTACAGTTTTGTGATGTATACATATACGAGTATTGTTTGATTTCGTTCTCTGTATATTGCGTAAAGCAAAAATTATTAAATTGATTTTAATGAAGTTTCGACAAAGAATTGACTATCGCGGCGAGAGTGGAAAACGCGCAAGCATCTGAAAAATCGTGTCAGTGGCGACGCAACAATAATTAAAAAACTAAAAATATGAAAACAGCTCATACTTCGCTTTTAGACGGTTTAGAGGCTCCTAATCGTTTCGCATCGTTCAGTTGAAGCATGCAGAATGAAAACTGTGACATCCTAGTTCCTAAGGAGGGAGACGCAAGAAACTATTTACGAAACATTTTGTGTTGTACAATAAGTTTTTTGCGGGAGGGTGGGCGACGATTTTGTTGTAAGGGGATTTCAGACTATAGCTTCATGTAATGGGAAAACAATAAAATGAAATCATTATGTGTAACAATAAAACTGGTATCATCGGAATGTGTGGGAAGTACTGAGTCAATCAACTTGACTCCATTTTTTCGTCTTCTTCTTAAGGTGCCTTATCCTTGAGGACGTTGCGTCTTCTTCCTGGTCCCCTCTTACTATTGATTTTGCCTTCGATGATAAGACCGAGCAGCTCGTATTTCTCGTTTCTCATAATTACTACGTTCCAAAATCCCATCTATCCAGTGAGCAGATGAATTTTCGAGGATAGTCACGTGATTTCAGGTGTTGGGGATGTTGGACTATTTATGAAACGGCAAAGATCTTTTTTTGACCATTTTGACATATCACATAACCTGTGCTGTATTCTCATAGTCAGAGTGTCAGAGTAGTCGTACCCGTTGGAATGTCAATGCATACAAATAAAGCAGAATAGGTTATTTTAAGTTGTTAGCTGTCAAGTGAAAAATATCTCTTGACAGTCTTGACACAAAGGTCGCTAAGATCTCAATTTGATTTCCGAGCAAAACGATGACATCCATGGCCTCGGAAATGTAATAACGGAACACAGATTTCTGTTGACAGTTTGATGTTGAGTGAATACTGAAACACTACAGAGCAAATCGAGGTCTTTGATGGGATTTTGGAACGTAGTAAATGTGGCGGCCAAAATATTGTTTTATTTTATGAGGTTTCTTTTTTCGACAGGCGGTTACAAACCGCACCGCATCATCCTGTACCGCGATGGCGTGTCCGAGGGGCAGTTCCTGCAGCTGCTCCAACACGAGCTCACGGCCATCCGGGAGGCGTGTATCAAGCTGGAGGCGGACTACAAGCCGGGCATCACGTTCATCGTGGTGCAGAAACGCCATCACACCCGTCTCTTCTGCTCCGACAAGAAGGAGCAGAGCGGCAAGAGCGGAAACATCCCCGCCGGTACCACCGTCGACGTCGGCATCACGCATCCCACCGAGTTCGATTTCTATCTGTGCAGCCATCAAGGGATACAGGTGAGACACCAGGGGGGGATTTTTAGTTAATACGTCGCGTCGTTTACATACTTCGATCATATACAGGGTATCCGATATCTTGCAAGGTATACCTGATAGAAGAAAATGTCAAATACAAGAGTTATTTGGTTACTTGAGACGCATATTCTAAAAATATTTTGAAATATACAGGGTGTTGCGGGAAAGTAGGATAGTGATCATTTTGATTTTTTTATATGAAACTATAACTTTTTCTTAAATTCTTCTAGTTTCCATCATTGATCTCTATTCAACCCTAAAATATTTTTGGGGATCGGTTGCGACGTTACCAAGTTATAATTTATTTTCTATTAATTTCCGGTCGCAAGTAATACGTTCAAATTGATATATTCCTTTAACTTTTCTCAATAATATTATACAGCGAGTTACTTAAATATTAAGTGGATATTATTTTGGATGTTACCAGCAATTTGTAACTACACGGTGTTTTTGGCGGAATTTTAAATTACGGCAATTTAAAGGTCATTTTACTTTGTTTTTTAAAATGTAACACCCTGTATATTTTATTTTAAATCGAAATATCTACTAATACTCTATCTCGCATTGTAATATTTTTTCCCGTTTACGGCGTTGCCAAGTTATAAATTAATTTTCAAATTTTTTTGAACAAATATCCCCGATTTGAATTTATTTTAAATAGAATCCTCTACTTATTTTTATTGCAATGAATTGCACATGTCGAAATTAGTAAGATTTCACAATTCCAAAATTTTGGTTCTGTTAATTATTGAGATACGGCAACACCGCTTTTCCAGTAAACGCTTAAATATTTCCAAAACTGCCACAGCTGGAACAGAATTCAAAAACGCTAACATCAGTGTTATCAGATTTACCACTTTTACGTTAGACTTCATAAATAGGGCATTCCATTCAAAATCATGACGTAAAATTGCTAAATCTGACAACGCTGACGTTAGCGTTTTTGAATTCTGTATGTTCAAAAACCTCCAAGTATTGAATTTCACTTCTCCAGCTGTGGCAGTTTTGGAAATATTTAAGCGTTCCGGTACTGTTTACTAAAAAAGCGATGTTGTCGTATCTCAGTAATTAATAGAAACAAAATTTTGAAATTGTGAGATCTTACTAAATTCGACATGCGCAATTCATCGCAATAAAAATAAGTAGAGGATTCTATTTAGAATGAATTAAAATCGGGGATATTTGTTTAAAAATTGGGAAAAATAATTTATAACTTGGCAACGTCGCAAACGCGAAAAAATATCACAAGGCGAGATAGGGTATTAGTAGCTATTTCGATTTAAAATAAAGATACAGGGTGTTACGTTTTAAAAAAAAAGTAAAATGATCTTCAAGTTGTCGTAATTTAAAATTCTGCCAAAAACACCCTGTAGATAAAAATTGCTGATAACATCCAAAATAATATCCACTTAATATTCAGGTAACTCTCGCTGTATAATATTATTGAAAAAAGTTAAAGGAATATATCAATTTGGACGTATTACTTGCGACCTTGCAAATCCGGAAATTAATAGAAAATAAATTATAATTAGGCAACGTCGCAATCGATCCCAAAAATATGTTAGGGTTAAATAGAGATTCATGATGGAAACTAGAAGAATTTAAAAAAAGGGTATAGTACCATATAAAAAAATTAAGTTCATCACTACCCTACTTTCCCGCAACACCCTGTATATTTCAAAATATTTTTAGAATATGCGTCTTAAGTAACCAAATAACTTTTGTATTTGGCATTTTCTTCTATCAGGTATACCTTGCGAGATATCTAAGAATTACACACTAACTGGACACCCTGTAGATATATAGACATTTCTTTTGATAATTGGAAAGATATAAGTACTGTGTGCATAATCTCAGTCTCTCGGAACACGCCGAACAGGTGACTATTAATTTTGAGATTACCGAACTAACAAAAATATGAGCATGAGGAAAAAGGATAGTTCTAGAGTAATTTCGACCTATTTTTTGAAATTTCTTAATAGACAATTATTAAAAAAATGCCAAATGTGCCTTTTTTTTCAATAAACTCACGGTCTCGGTGTTCACCCTATTATACTTATTCTAAAATCTGGATCGACATTTCTCTAGATTGAAGTTTTAAGAAAACGCAAATCATGTTTTTGTTGAACTGCTGGTTCGCGGGCTGTTCGGCCGGCTTCTTAGACAATACACGTTTTCGTGCCATAAATTATTAATATACATGGTCAAAAATCGTTACAGCCAGAGCCTTGCATTGAACAACGCGCCTATTTAGACACTGATAGTTTGGTTTATTTTTCTGGGGTTTATTGTGAATCTAACAATAATTTTACTGGCGCCTTCTGGGGGGCTGCTATAAGCAAATAGTGTGAGACACGATAGTTTTTTTTAATTTTTAGTTTCAAGGGTGCCGGAGCCATGTCCCCCCTATCCCTCCCGTATGTACGGCAATGCTGTAATACGTTTACATCTTTCAGTTTTCCAACGGCATCGGCATGTTTAAAAACTGCTCAGTGTGAATCTCAGAGTTCATCTGTTTTTATTTTCACATATTCGCTCTTGTACATAGGATAAATTCATTTTTTGTGTGACAACTCAGTTGCACTTATCACTTGTAAACGACTATTTTTACCGTAACGTCTACCGTGTACCCATATTGCATTTTTATATTATATGTATATACACCCGAAATAGACAAGAGATCAGCTGTGATGCCATCCGTTGTACAATCGTTAAAGTTGAAGCTAGTTGATAATAAAATCCATTACCGTTGGTACTAATGTAGCAATGTGTACTGTCCACAGAGTTAACATCTCTAGAGGGAATGTAAACAACAAAATGCACAGGTCGCTGACCAGCCAATATGTAACGGAAATTTTGACAGCTTGAGGGCATTACCAGTGGCGTACGATTTTATATTAAAATTGGATGTTCATTAATAGATTCAATTATTACTGTGATGTTTCAAACTGATACAATAAGTTGTATTAGTATTTAGCTATACTTAGACAGTCACTCTTATTATAACTTGATTGTAACAGTTGATAATTTATTATTACCATGAAGTGTTTCCCCATATTTTACGCTACTAAAAACCAGAATAAAACCTATACTAACCTATGATAAGTGGTGTTCACCGATTCGTCGCTATTGCAGCAAACTATGCACTTTTTATTTTGTCCCATCATGCAATTATGACAATATTGTTCATAAATAATTTAATTCGCACCACAAATAGTCACAAAGTCACTCAAATATACACTAAAACAACAAAAATCTCAACATACGCAATAACCATAACTACAGTGACAGCCACATGACAGCTTTAAGGGACGCCGATTGTAGGTTGCCAGATTTACGACATATTAGAAGTTATTACGACATTCCGCTATGAAATTTACCATTTTTGAGATTTCGTTAAATCAATACAAATTATCTTCACGTAAATCAGTTACATTGCAAGTATATTTTAATGTATAGTTAAATACCCAGTTAAATACTTTGAGGAAAATGTGTTCAAACTGCGGAAACTGCCAGATTTTGAAGAAACTGGAAGGTTCTTAAGCGGACGAAGAAGAGTGGCAATAGCGCTATAGATGTTGGCTGGCCAATATTCAAATTAGGCTCCCTCTAGAGATGTTAATTCTGTGGTACTGTCCTAATTATCTAAAAAAACCTCTTCTGATTTGTCACTGCGACAGTTTGTGTCAAATTCGGGCAACGGTCGTTTCTGTCTCTGTTCTTTTATTTACTCTCTTTGTTAAATTTCCAAAAATATAACCTAATAAAGTGATTAATCCAGGGCTAAACTTTGGTTATTCTGTGAATGTTTTCAGTCCTTTTTGAGGCATATACCAATTGTATTATGTCATATCACTGTTACGTTATTTCTTTTTTTCGTGCCGTGAATGAGATTATTCATTTTTATTATTTTAAATATTGATGAAAGGAGATTTGTATGGTTGAACAATGTCCCTATGATTACAGGGTACCTCCCGTCCATCGCACTACCACGTCCTGTGGGACGATTCCCATCTGGATTCTGACGAACTGCAGTGCCTGACGTACCAACTATGCCATACGTACGTTCGTTGCACGCGGTCCGTCTCCATACCGGCGCCCGCGTACTACGCCCATTTGGTCGCCTTCCGGGCCAGGTACCATCTGGTCGAGAAGGAGCACGACAGGTATGTACATACAACAACGTTTCGCAAGCTTTTATTGGGGGGTGGGTCAGAGTTGCCGGATCAACATTCAAAAATTCACTCGATGACGTTCAAAAAAATCACTAGGATTTCACTAGATTAGATTTCTTTTGCTGCCTCTGCTGCTGGTAGGGGGAAGGGTGTAAATGAAAGTGTCGAAATACATCTTAGTACATATGTAAAAAATGAAGTCAAGTTGATTGTCTCAGTACTTCCCACACATTACGGTGATACCAGTTTATTATTTTCCCATAGCATGAAGCTTTAATCTGAGATCCCTTGCATCCATTTTCAATACTACAGACCTTTCAGTTTGAGCTGTTTTTATATTTTTGGTTTTTTTATTATTTCTGCGCCGCCACAGGCACGATTTATAAAAACCATACGCGATTTCCGTCGTCGCCACGGTAGTAATACCGTGTCAAAATTTCATTAGAATCAATTTAGTAGTGTCCACGTTACAAAATACGAACCGATCCAAAGCAATACTCGTATGTATACAGAAAATTCTAAGTCCCTTAGTTTCCGTAATAGACTAGGCAATGTTAGGATGGACCTAAAAAGCTGATTTATGTCGCTAGGTCTTCCTTCACAGGTTAGTGGACAGCCTATTAGGAATACAAGAAATTTTTCAGTTTTTCAGCCCCCCACCCCCTAACCACCCCAATTTCACTCCCACCCAAAAAACCGCAGAAAATGATCAGGAACCTCTAAAATGCTTAAAAACGAAGTTTTGGCGGTTTTTATATTTTTAGTTTTTTTTATTACTTCTGCGCCGCCACTGGCACGATTTATAAAAACCATACGCGTTTTGCATCCTCGCTACGGTAGTAATACTGTTTCAAAATTTCATTAACATCAATTCAACAGTTTCCTCGTAACACAATATAGAACGATCTAAAGCAATAATCTCGTATGTTTACACCAGAAAATCCTAAAAACGTTATTTATGTTGCTAGGTCTTCCTTCATAGGTCAGTGGACAGTCTATTATGAAAGCAAAAAATTTTCCAATTTTACAACCCCCCACCCCCCAACCACCCCAATTTCACCCCCATCCAAAAAAAAGTAGAAAATTATCAGGAACCCTTAAAACGCCTAAAAACGAAGTTTAAGCAATATTTATTTTTTTTTGTTTTTTGCTTGTTACTCCGCCGCCTATGCACCGATTTTCAAAATTATAGGAACATTACCTACTACGACCCCACAGCATATCGCTGCCCAAATTTCATCATAATCCATTTAGCGGTTGCTGAGATTACGAGGCTAGAAAAAAGCGACAGACAGACAGACAGACAGACCGACGGAAATGAGTGACGTGGATTTTCGTTATGTAGACATCATAAAACGCCCAAAAAGCGTATAACCTATCGGTGTGGGAAGTAAAAATCAACTCAAACTATAATTATACACAGGTAGGATAGTAAAGGTAAGCTAATAAATTCCAATCCAATTCCAATTCCTAATAGCTTCCAGTTTAAATTGAATTTTAGAGATCTTCATTAAAATGCAGATCTCCATACGAAAACTCTATTGTCAGATTTTGGAATTTTTGGTATTAGTCCTTAAAAAAATACTATTACGTCTTTATCGACTGAAACAAAGTGATCATGTATCAAAAACTAGTGTCACTTGAAATTTTAAATAGTGTATTCTGAGTCCCTTGTAATATACTTAGGCCCAGTTTCATAATCATTGATAACCCCTGGTAGTCACTTAACCGACAGATGGAAGTTAACCAGTAGTTATCGGATCGCTTTGTTTCAGAAAGAAAACCAGTGATTACAGAACACTGCCATAATTGTGTTCTGTGAATACAACCTAACCCTTTGACAAATAAACCTAACCTTTGTATTCATATTCTTGACATGTGTCCCAACAGACTATTAGGCGATCCAAACCACGTGACATTTCATCATGGCGCCGTTGGGCAAACAGTCAGTTTGAGGTTAGCGATGAGTTTGATGCCGTCAGGCTCATAAAGTTTTCATTTCAGTTTTACTTTTATTTTGCACCATTTTTATGTGTGTGCCAGTATTTTACCTTCTAATTTAGTGTTTTAAGATGAATCGAAGCCGATTATTATTAGAAAACCCTGACGTTTTTCGAAGGTTTGTGAACATTATATTGTTTTATTGTACACTTTGCGTATCAATTGGAAGCTTTTTTATAATTGAGTTTTGAATCTGAGATTGTCACGTTTAATTGCAACTGTCCACAAACTCCTGCATTTTGGGGAACATTCATTTTTGTTAGTCACTTGTCGATGAAATCTATCGGCACGTGCTGAGTAAAATCTAGGTTTTTTTTCGATCAGATCGAGATCCACAGCTAACCATAAGGCATGTATATAGCATATTGTTTTTTTAACTTAAACTATTCTCAAGAAACCATTTTAAATGAAGAAATTTGCAAAAAGGAGCATAATCCAGCACAGTCTCAAATGATAACAGGAAGATGTTGGCCCAGCGGTAGCCATATTGAGTTAGTTTGACAGGTCGTTGGATTGCCTAATAATCAAAATCCATCGAAGTCTTAGACTTCAATATGAAAATACATATTTTATAACCTCCAAAGCAAGCTTTTGTGTCATCGGTTGACCACAACAAACGTCAGACATAACCCATACTTTATCCTTTGGTTAATTTAACTACTGGATAACCAGAGCTTTTGACGTAAACCGCCGAATATGAAACGCAAAGTGTTAGCTAACCAGTAGTTTACGAGGGTTGCTCTCTATCTCCGTCAATCCACCAGTACGCAGACAGCTGTTTCACGCTTATTAGCTATCTAGCTACAGCTGTCTGCGCACTGGCGGATTGACGGAGATAGAGAGCAACCCTCGTATATCGGCTTGAATATGAAGCGGCATATAGAACCCGCGCTTCTCTGGTGGCTCAAAGAGGACGCGCCGTGGCATTCCACCAAGAAGTAAGCTGCTGTTTTAGCAGCGACTTTCTTTGGTTGCCGTTACCTTCGGGTACCAGATGGCGCACCGGCAGAATTCTTTCTGTCTGCTTTAACCAGTAGTTTTCTTTCAACCTCTAGTTAACCACCGATTGTGAAACTGGGCCTTAAGGTTGTGTTAAATGTATAGGTTTTTTCTAGATAAAATATGTCGTAATGTGTACGAACTGTTTTGAATTTCAGCGGAGAAGGGTCTCACCAGTCGGGCTCCTCGGAAGACAGGACTCCAGGTGCTATGGCCAGGGCGATCACAGTGCACGCGGACACCAAGAAAGTCATGTACTTTGCCTAAGCGAGTTGCTAAAACGACGGAATCGAATGGCCAAATTTAGCGATAAACCGATTGCTGCGTTCAATGTAAAGGGGGTAAGTGGGTAAGGGTATGACAAGCGACAAATGTAGAAGATGCTGCGTCAAAACGGTGCGTAAAATTTGTCTTACAAACGCCTTTAACATGGGGGGCAGTTGATACGTTTGAAGCTTTGATCCTCCAATTTTTTCCTTCTACAAAGCTTCACATTCACTTTTAAGTACTTTTAAAGGGCCTTCTTCACAGGAAGATTGCAACAAATGAGAATGACAAAACCCAGTGATATCTAACTTGAAGGGGATCTTTCACTTTTCAATGTATTGATAAGGATTTAGACAGAGCGTAAAATATTTTCTCATTAGCATTGTGTGTTTGGTATACTAACACCAACCTTTCAATTGTTGTTCTGCTTATACCCAGTTTTTTGGTTTTGAACTCGAACGAAGCCTTACACTATTAATAATTTTTATATAAATCATATTGATTAAAACAAAATATGTTTTAGATGTATACATTTACCGCCAAATCCGTGACGTCACATGCACTGACCAATAAGTACCCTGATTCTGAAATGTTTGCGTTTTGTGCTTGACACATGTCTAAGATATATAACCTTAAAGTACCTGTTTACTGTTTACCTCTACTGTTTACTACATAGTAAAATCCATGTTATAATCCGCAAGTTTAAGGTATTACTTATATCAAAATGATCTGCCCAGCAAAATAAATGAGACTTTGACTGCAAAGTTTTTTCGATATGGACAAGTTTCCACCAAATGTTACATACCGGTATGTCTTTAGGTACTGAAATCAGCACATTGCTGTCTTCACAGAAGTTATGAACAAAATTTGATTGACAATGGACCAAGGTTGTTTCTGTACTAATTAGTACAGACGTCTCTGTTTCGCGTCAAGTAAATGTCAACTGTCATATAACGTCGTATGTTCTGTGAGACTATAATATAAAACGTATGTTACTGTCGACTAAACTTGGTGTTCCATGAGTCACTCATTTGCCCTATTCATAAAAAAGAGTATTTGTTTCTATTTAGATGCTATAAATGATTTTTATAGAAATCATATTCATCAAAAAATAAAATTGCTTTGAAAATCATATTTTTTAAATGTATACGTTTATCGCCAAATCCGTGACATCACATGCACTGACCAATAAGAACAATTTTGTGCTTGACACATGTTCAAGATATAACATATAACCTTAAAATACCTGTTTACTGTTTACCTGTGCTGTTTACTACATAGTAAAATCCATGTAAAGGGTTTCCGACATAGACATATGTCTTTAGGTACTGAAATCAGCACATTGCTGTCTTCACAGAAGTTATGAACAAAATTTGATTAACAATGGACCAAGGTTGTTTCTGAACTAGTTAGTACAGACTTCTCAGCATCGTGTCAAGTAAATGTCAACTGTCAGTCCATTGAATTTTGTGTTCCATGAGTGACACATCGTTGAGATATTGTCATTGGCCATTGGTTTACATCATGCGCGGTATTTATGATAGGTTCGAGATTATTTTAATTTGCAGTACAATTTTATTTATAATCTTATTACGTTCAAGTTTTCTGCATTCTTTTTATAGCACATGCTGCCATTTTTCATCAAAAGTATGTGGTAGCAAATCTTATACTAAATAGATGCTATAAATAATTGTTATATAAATTTGTTTAAAAAATCGTATTTTTTAAATGTCTGCATTTACCGCCAAATCCGTGACGTCGTATGCACTGACCAAATAAGAATAATAGTATCCTGATTCTGACATGTTTGCGTTTTGTGGTTGACACATGTTCAAGATATAATATATAACCTTAAAATATCCGTGTACTGTTTACCTTTGCTGTTTACTGCATAGTAAAGTCAATGTTATAATGCGCAGGTTTAAGCTTTACTTAAACCAAAATGATCTTCCCAACAAAATAAATGAGACTTCAGCTACAAAGATTTTTCGATATGGACAAGTTTCTACCAAATGTTATATACCAATATGTCTTTAGGTACTGAAATCAGCACATTGCTGTCTTCACAGAAGATACAGTTGATCACTTGTTAAAAAGGCGAAGTTATAAACAAAATTTGATTAACAATGGACCAAGGTTGTTTCTGAACTAGTTAGTACAGACTTCTCAGTATCGTGTCAAGTAAATGTCAACTGTCATGTAACGCCGTATGTTTTGTGAGACTATAGTATAAAACGTATGTTACTGTCAACTGAACTTGGTGTTCCATGAGTGACACATTAGGCCGTATTCATAAAAAAGAACATCTGCTTTCTATTCAGATGCTATAAATGATTTTTATACAAATCATATTCATCAAAAAATAAAATTGCTTTGAAAATCATATTTTTTATCGCCAAATCCGTGACATCACATGCACTGACCAATAAGAACAATTTTGTGCTTGACAGATGTTCAAGATATAACATTAACCTTAAAATTCCCGTTTACTGTTTACCTGTGCTGTTTACTACATAGTAAAATCCATGTTATAATGCGCAGGTTTAAGATATTACTTACATCAAAATTATCTTCACAACAAAATAAATGAGACTTTGGCTGTAAAGGGTTTCCGACATATCATATGTCTTTAGGTACTGAAATCAGCACATTGCTGTCTTCACAGAAGATGTAGTTGATCCCTTGTTAAAAGGGCGAAGTAATAAACAAAAAATTGATTGACAATGGACCAAGGTTGTTTCTGAATTAGTTAGTACAGACTTCTCGGTATCGTGTCAAGTAAATGTCAACTGTCATGTAACGCCGTATGTTCTGTGAGACTATAGTATAAAACGTATGTTACTGTCGACTGAACTTGGTGTTCCATGAGTGACACATTAGGCCGTATTCATAAAAAAGAACATTTGCTAATATTCAGATGCTATAGATGATTTTTATACAAATCATATTCATCAAAAAATAAAATTGCTTTGAAAACCATATGTTTTAAATTTATTATATATTATTTATTATAAAATTTATCGCCAAATCCGTGACATCACATGCACTGACCAATAAGAACAATTTTGTGCTTGACACATGTTCAAGATATAACATATAACCTTAAAATACCTGTTTACTGTTCACCTGTGCTGTTTACTACATAGTAAAATCCATGTTATAATGCGCAGATTAAAAATATTACGTACAACAAAATGATCCTCCCAACAAAATAAATGAGACTTTGGCTGCAAAGATTTTTCGATATAGACAAGTTTCTACCAAATGTTACATACCGGTATGTCTTTAGGTACTGAAATCAGCATATTGCTGTCTTCACGGAAGATATAGTTGATCACTTGTAAAAAGGGTGAAAAAAAAATAAACAAAATTCGATTGAAAATGAATCAAGGTTGCTTCTGAACTTGTTAGTACACACTTTCTCACTATCGTGTCAAGTAGATGTCAACTGTCAGTCCAGTGAACTATGTGTTCCATGAGTGACACATCGTTACCATTATGCCATTTAGCCACGTGATGGGAAAAACGAATATTATTGGTTTAGATCATGTGGTGAGTTCAAGGTTATTTTAACTGTCTTTATAGCATCTTATTAGGTTCAAGTTTCCTGCATTCTTTTTATAGTTGATTCCTGTGAGATCACGGTATATGCCTTTTGCATTCAAATCTGGTTTGTAAGACGAATTTTACGCATCCCACAAAGTCTGCGTATTATGGGTGAATTGAATTTGGATCCAATATTAATTAGGGTGAATTTCCAATACCAAAGTCTTTGGTAAAAGATTATTTATTGAAAAGCCAAAATGTTCATATTATATTTTGTTCTTTATATTTATATATTTTTGTCTAATTTAGCGAGTAGTTGTTTTTTATCCATTTTATTTTCACGATTCCAGCAGAACGTCTGCTTAATGTACGCAGAAGGTTGTTTTTTATGGTGTTCTTTTTTAGTGTATCGATTTTTATACAAGGTATGGTCGAAAAGTGGCTACAAATCACAACAGACATCGAATACTGCTCCAAAACATACACATCATTATACCAATCGCCATAATATCGGAAAATAATTGTTAGTTTTTGATCATACCTTGTTCAGTAATCACTTAAAGACGTCTATTGCAGAACCTCAGCCATGAATATATCTATTAGTCTTAAGAGCTAGCGATTGGGAGACTTTCAGTATTTTAGCGAGCTTCATATTAATGCTGGGTTTAGTTTTAAGCCTGACGTAGGTGAAATGGGAATTCACTTTCCTCTTTGGCATTTTCCGGAAGTCAAAAACGTCAAAATTCCCTTCTAAAACGTGATTGGATAATGTCTGTCGTTTTAATATCTTGAAGTATACATTTTTTCATTGTGAAGGTCAATAGCAGACACTTATTCGGGTTCCTAGTGCAACCTTTCACGCGTTTGTAAAGATATGGCGAAAATAAGCTGCTTTTCTTCATTTTATTGTGGTTAAACGTTCATGTTCTTTATTAATTCTTTCTAGTACCCTACTGTTTGTGACGCGCTCGGTCTATGATATCCTTTATATGCATCTGTAAAGCCACATCTCAAAACAAACCAAATTCATCAACTGCGTATAATACTGTGGACAGGACATAGCATTTTGTTGCTCGCCATCTTGTGAAGAAAGTGTAAGTTTTTTCTCACTTTAAAGTTTCATGAATAGCATTTAGTATAGAGATCAAACTACGTGTTTCTTAAATCTTAGTTTGTGCACAGTATAATATATATAACAATAATATACAGGGTGTTCTAAAAGTTGGGACTTTCCTCTTGAGAAGCAACGGCCCTTGGAACGGCAAAGCTAATGCGCGGTGAACCAGCAACAAAACAGTAAAAAAAAGTCAAGCAAGTACTCTCTATTTGGTTGCTACGAAGTTGTAAGTGCGGTCCTGTCGCAGGCGTCTTACAGGTAAAAGTACGATTTACGATGTATTCTTCAATTTGGACCATACGAGGTTGTCTAGGTCTTCCAGCGTGTCCACCACGATGTGGATTCAAACATCCTGTGCCTCTAGCTCTTTGCACGAGCGAGACAAATCGACGAGGTGCAGGGTGAGTACGGTTAGGGAAACGATCGGCATACACTCGCGAAGCCGCAGCGGTATTTTGACCACACTCACCGTACATTAAAATCATGTCCACCAGTTCATTAGTGTTATAAACGTGCGCCATTGTTGTTGTTTTTAAAGTCCGATCGTCAGATGTAGCATGTCCAGCACTCTTGTACACTATGCCACAGCAACGCGACGTATGACGAACTGTCTGTTTTAGTGTTTTCTCACCGGCATCGGCACCGCTAGCGCTGCGTTGTTTGTTGTGATATTATGACATGGGGAGCCATTGCTCAGGGACGGACTTAGAATTGAGGATTTCTTTAATGGTCAGCATCTTGTTTTCTCTAAATATTTCGTTTATATGTTACTGGGAAAAAACACTTATTTTGGCAAGTACTATCCGCTGTATGGAAAAAGTCCCAACTTATGAAAAACCCTGTATACCACCGAAGTATAAAATTCAAGCGAGTTGCAACGATATTTATTATAAGCTAGTCACAGAAGGTGAGAAAGAAAAACACGTTTATTTATTAATAAAGGAATACAAAACGGATCGTGCATAAAATTTTGTATGTATTTCGGGCATAAAACAAGTGTTTATGGACCTTACATGTTGCAGTCCATAAGCGCTTGTTTTACGCCCTTGATACATAAGTAACTATTATTATCAACTTCTACTCCCCATATCTTTGCTATTTGATTTAAATGAAAATAATCATCTACATTTCTCGATATTTGGAACCGAAATAAGTGTCTGTCATTGAGTTTTTAAATAAAAAAAAGTTTGCGGCAGGTGTATAGTCCTAGAATCAATATGAAATTTGTTAAAATATTGTGCTGATCGTTTGCTCTTAGTCTATATGCCGACATCATAAGAACCGACTTTCTTTTTAATAAAACAAGCTTTAAACTAAGTTAAGTCTTTCACATCACTTCTACAAACAGAATTTTGTATTTGGTACTTTTTTTCATTTGTATTATATTTTTGTCAATTCGGGACCTAATCATGCAAGGATCTAATAGCGTACTTAAACTAAAATTCTAAATGTTGAAAATTCTGTTTATAGATTTGGATAATCAAGTGCAGCCAATTTCTAGCTGTTATCTATCATCGTATATAATTAAATGAATGTTATATTTGTGTGTTAACCTTGTGTAACGTGTCTATTATTATGTAACTGACGATTGAAATCATTATATATCATGAAATCTTGGTGCTTTGAACAAAATAAAAAAACATACATGAAACGCAAACAAGCGCATATTAGAAAATAGAAAGCGTGTCAATCTCAACATATTAAATCATATCCGGTGTAAAAAAATGTAAATTTGCTAAAAGGAAATTTGCTTCACGACTGTCGTACATATTCCAACTACCAAATTCTGTCTAGACAATAAACAATGTAAGTTTAGACATTCCTTCAAGCACAATAATGTGAGTTGAGACTTTTATTGACCATCATATTTTTGAATTGAGATTCCTTGCATCAAAAAATAGAAATTTTTGATTTTTTAACGTGCTTATTCCAAAAACAATTTCGAATGAGCCAAAACGGCATTGACGTCATTGGTGCTGATTTGACACTGAACTGGTAAGTCATTTTTCAATGAGGTTAGGCCGCAAGTCAAATAGCGTTTTCGACTTATTGCCCTATCACCGCACTCATAGGAACTGAGTGTCAAAATTATGTTCGTCTTAGATTTGAGTGCAAAACTAGCGTGGTTTTTTGTTTTCGACTTATCCGCTTAATTGCCTTGTGTGCAAATTATCGCCACGGACTCTCTGAGCTCGTGGAGATTTCAGTGCATTTTTGACATCTAGAAAATATAACTTATAACCTATTTTACTTGTCAAAGAAAATGATTTTTTGAATCAAGAACTGGGTAGTGGGGTAGTATACATAGTAGCATTGATGCTAGGATAGGTTACGGAAGGTACGGGAAGTGTAGATGAAAGAACTGCGAACATCGTCATCTTCGGATGATGAGAAGATATCTACATAGTTAAATTGCAAACAACGACTGCGTGTATCCCAAAAATACGAATGTTTGTTGAAGATGTTGTTCATGAACTGACGGAAGAAGAGATATAACAAGTTATACATAAGTATTTACCGACATAGAAAGATACTCATTTTTAGTGGGCAAACCCTAGGCTGATGCAAAAGCCATATTGCACAAAATGCTGTTAAGTTTTATGTCGATAAACCAATAAATGATTGAACAGACGGATTCAAACTATTCAAATTCCAAAACCACCACAGAATGAAATTGAGCTCTCGGGATGCAAAATGACATCAAACTGTCATGAGTTGTCTGACAGAACAGTTACTTCAATTGCACTGAAATTTGGTGTATGTTCGACTTACCAGTTCAAATTTATTGCACTTCTGGGCACCAGACGAGTTTTCAATGTGCACTGTAGTGCAATCGTGGTTAAAATCAGTGCAGTAAGTCGAAAACGCTATAAGTGGAGGATTGACGTAAACATAACCTAACCTCGTGTTCTGTGCCCACAGAACAACTTGTTGTTCCGTACTTTTTGAGGTTGACAGTTAGAGGTAGGCCGCACGTCAAAATCTAAGTGGAAGATTGACGTAAACATAACCTAACCTCGTGTTCTGTGCCCACAGAACAATTTGTTGTTTCGTACTTTTTGAGGTTGACAGTTAGAGATTGTGTGTCATGCTACGATTGTCGATGTCGTACTATACCAGTGACGTCAACGCTCGTTTTCAGTCACGTGGAAAAAGCTGTGCAAATCACTGATAAGGAACTAATCTTATTATGCTTTTATAAATGATTTCAAAGCTGATTTTAGTATTTAGTACAAGATGTGAAACAAAAAAGATCTAATCATAAAAAAGACATTGATCTACCAGTTGTAAATAAACGTTATCGAATATAAATCAGATTATTAAAAAAAAAATTATAAATATGACGCCACCTAATCAGTTTATGTAATTATAGCGACTTTTTTTATCTTTTTCTATCTATATTATTATTTGTTATTTGATGGTCAATCAAAAGCGCAATCTGTTAAACAATACTTATTATATGTTGTGAGATATTTTGAATCTTAAACAATAATTTTTAGTATAGGAATAATGATTCTAATTATTGACCTGGTCAAATTTTTCGTGTTATTCATACATATGTATATTATGCAATTGATATGATAAATGACGACATTGTAGGGGAAGCGACGATTACCATACATTTCGTGTTCATTAGGTTCTTAAAAAATACGTTGGATTGCTCTAGGTTCACATTTTAAAATGGTCCACAGAACCCCTTATATTTTATCGTTGTATCACCAACTTTTTCAGACTGAGGGGTCTATTCTGTAACAGCATGGCTAAACATAACGTATGGTTAAAATAACTAACGCCCATTATAACCATCATAGGTATTCTGTAAACAGAGAGCTGGTTAACATTATAACCGCCAGTGGTTAAAATCGGCGGTTAAAATTGTATGTATAACGGCAGGGCTTTTGGGTAGCGTTATACATCTAACCTAGAAGAAAAATTGATCGGTTCTTCAACGAAAGCAAAGGTAAATTGGTTTACAACCGATAGAACTATGAGGTAAATCGTTTTTTGATAGCATGCTGGCGAACCGCAACGGAAGATACGAGTGTCGTCTTTCAGCTCCCTGAAAACTCATTTTGGAAATTGTTTCATCTCAACAAAGAAGCTGCACAGTTTCTAATTCAAATTTCACTTTCGAATATGCAGGAAAGTGTGAGGGGTAACTCATGCCTGGATTAACCATGGGGCTAAAGGAGCTGGAGCCCCGGGCCCCGCGGTTCAGAGGGGCCCCGCAGGGGCCCTACTTTTATTTAATGTGACAGAGCAAATATTAGGTCAATAGATGAACAATAAAATCAGTAGATGTAATAAAAAACTTAATTTCGAGATTTCAATCAAAACGGTGTTTTTCAATTTCCCTACCTATAAGCAAACCAGCTGGTCATAAAATATAAACAAAAAACGTGTTCAGATAGAAGCAAATAACTTAGCAGAAAGATACAGGTAAACTAAAGTAAAGGGGCAAGTTTATAAAAATTCCCTACAGCCAATGAACTCTAACTAGAAACAACGGCGGTAAGACGTCTAAGGTCAAAGAGAAGCTGAAATACGTTAGAAATGAATAATTTTTACAGCTTACTAGCTACTGCAATGTATTATAGATTAAATAGATTAAAAATTTCCAAAACCATTAAACTTGCGATAGCTACTAGCAGTCTAATATCTTCAGCAAGAAATTTCACATTTAATGATATAAAACAATAGTCATTTCAGTCAAAATCAAAAGTAACGATACCTCATCTGACTGTCCCACTGTAGCCCTTCTAATTTTTCAGTATCCGTTAGCAAGATCGCAAAAAAAAAGAATACTGGCATATCAGATTTTAATTTTTTGCCAGGCAAATTATGTTTTATAATTTGATTTGGTTAGATGTTTTACCTCTGTTATTTCTGATTAGACTTGATTTGTTGTAAGTCATTTCCATAATTTTAACTGTTTACTCTAATTCGTCCGTATCTTTCTGCTAAGTTAGTTGTTTTCTTCCACCTAAATAGTTTTTTGTTTGTATTCCATGGCTTATAGGTACGAAAAATTGAAAAACACCGGTTTGGTTGAAAATTTGAAATTAAATGAAAACTACCAGATATTGATACCAAATTTTAAATTCGACTGTATAAAAATAAATAGGCATTCCCTCTTGAAAAAATCAAGTGAATTCTGATTGAAGTTTCCTTAATTAGTCTACCGATTTCTCCAAGTACAAATGTAATTCAAACTTGAACGTCAAACCTAAGTTGACCAATTTCAAGTTTAGTCACACGGCAAACTCACAGCCGTCTAAGTTTTATAATCGCTGCGATATTCAATTTTTTATATCAAAAATTGTGAATTGTACCTGCACGGCTCACTTCCCCAGGTGTGATACATAAAGTCACACTGGTCGTAATATAATATTCAATAATATATACAAGGTGTTCCATTTAAAAAATCATAACTTTTATATGGCACGCTCTTATCAGAAACCCTGTATAAAAGTCATTATTTTTAAAATGTACTCCAACTCGACCTACATACATTCGCAAAGTTAATTTTCTAAAAAGTGTTATGGTTTGGTCACAAGAATCCGAGGCGTTGAGCTTGACTCAGCATGTATAAAAAGAAAATAGAAAATACCTATACCTACCCATTGGATACTGTCGGCACCTGTGGCCCGTGCCAACATAATGAATAAATCGAAGTTGAACCGATACAAAGGCGACGCTCAAAAAATAAATGTAAGTTTCCATATAGTTTGTTAGTGCTATGTCTATGTGCTACATGGCTAAAATTTACCAAGATAACTATTTTAAGGCTGCTGAGGATAAACTAAAAGCAGTGAAAAATTGCCCAAAATAAGTTCTTTAAGCAAACCCAGCGCTCCGCTTGAAAAGGATTGCACTGAAAGTAGTTCTGATTACTAAGCAAACGCAAACATTGAGAGCAGTGCTGATACTATAAGCGGGACTCATGACGTACATATAAAAAAGTGTATGGTAGTTTCTTTTGTTATATCGGGAATATAGTTTCATAAATAATAGTATTTGCATTTTATTTATAATGGGCCCCTTAAAATTACAAGCCCCGGGCCCCATGAAAGCTTAATCCGGCTATGGTTAAAACGTCTCGCAAAACCGCCCGGTTAATTTTTATGTTTACGGAATACCAATGACGGTTAAATTTTTAACTTGGCTGTTATAATAATTAACCTTTTAACTACCCTGTTTACAGAATAGACCCCTGAAGCTGGTATGCAAAGTCGATCTCCCACGTCCTTCATACCAATGTGCGTTAAATATACTTGTAAATATTTATGTGTTAAACATGTGTGGGAGATTGACTAAACAAGCCTCCAATATTGTTGCTTTTAGATTGAATAGATAAACGTGTACAACGTTGGTATGTGACACTCCAGTTCGCCTCGATTTGAGGTTAGGTCATCCCAGAGTTGTCGCATGCGTCATACCTAATGAACATCGTGTATAGATTTGATGACAGTGATTCTGATTTTACAGCCACCGCATATTCGAACACGACAAACTCTTGCCTAGTCGTATTTCTAATCCTCAGATCACCAAACTCTCTTTATTCGTAATTTTTGTGGGCAAAAGTTTGTTGTTTGAACGGGCGGTGGTTGGTTGTCTTTAAGGTGTTTCCGACCGTTACGCTTACGTGAAGGTGTTTGTTATGGGTCTAGTACACAATGGCGGCCCGCGTAATCTGGGAAAATTTCATTTTTAATGTAAAGGGGATGGTCTAGTATGAGGTTTTCAAAAAAAATTGCGGTCAAAGAATTTTTTTTTTAGAAAAAAAAAATCATAAAACTTTGTATCTTCGCCTCATTTTCATAATACTTCCGCACAGAACAAGGCGATTTTAGAATCGAGAACCCACTTGACAGATGTCACAATTTTTTTTATGGTCAGCCTCCCGCAGAGGTTGAAAGGCTATGGCGCTGTAGAAGCGCTGCGAGAGGATAAGTGTCTGTGCACGTTAGATTTGAAACGCTGCAGGTTGTAGCCGTCGGGTTCTCAAAAAATATGCAAATAAAGGTATATTATAAATATTTATCATCGTGTAGACTGGACAATTTTTGACACTACAGCTTACAAGATAGAACAAAAAAAACCTAAAATTGTCCGCTCTTTATGATGGTAGAATTAATAATATACCTTTATTTGCATATTTTTTGAGAAAAAGCCGTTTTTCCGGTTGATCAACAGTTACGCCATCTAGCGGCCACTTGCCCAACTTGAAAATAATTTTCAGCGATTTCTCTTAGCGAATTTATTTTAATTTTTGCCGGAGTTCACTTTTAGTAGAATTTTCCCAAGTTACGTGGGGCGTGGTTGTGTTGTGACACCGATTGTGATATTTTCCTGCGCAGTATGATCTCGAAAGCCATTTTTTAACCAATCAGATAACACGATTAAATTGACTTGGGGGAACGGTACCGAGGGACAACAAAACCTTTGTAGTAGTTTTTAAGGACAAAATGAGAACTCTAAGCCGGGATATTTTAGGGATGAATTAGGTTATAATATTTAATGATACGAAGAATTTATGTATCCTTTTCAGATTTATTTTTTGCATGGTGATGGTAATAATTATTTCGCTTGTAGGTTTGTTAGTTATTTCATTCTTTTTTGTTTTTACGAAGCACACATTCCACGATTGATTTCTATTATATTTTTATGCTCAAATTTATCTAGTCACAACAAACGAATTTTCAAGCATTTATTTCTACGGTCTCTAAATTTTTCTTGGTTCTAGTCATTAACTACGGCACATACTTTAGGAATTTTATGTTTTATTTGACAATCAAATACGCCCACTTTTGTTTTTCGTAATATTTGGACATTAGTTGGTCCGGATATTCAACCAACAACGCTTGACAGGTGTCATACCTCACATTTTTATGAACATTGAAATTGGAACGTGAAGCCTTAAAATGCTTAATTTTCAAGATACAGGAGGTCAAAGTTTTAATGTTATTTTCGTTTTTTCTCAATTATTCCGCAATTAAATGGTACAACGATGTAAAATTACGTATCGGGAGGTTTTTTGAGGCGAGAAATCCAAATTCGACCACGGTTTTGCTGTCATGAATAGAGGGCGCCACCTATGGCACATTGAACTCAAATTATCAAAACTTTTTTCCGGTTTGGTACATCAATGTGAGTATCAAAAGAATTGTCCTCAATATGTGTTATGTGAAAAAGGTACACTTTGTCTAAGTCCCTAGAAGTAACCGTTTTCGAGATAACTTTCACTGAAATATCCAATGCGACTGAATAGTAAATAATGATCTAATGAATTGAATTATCGGTATTTCCACATGAAAGAATATTAGGCTCAAACTTTTACATACCATTTACGAGGTATTCTTAAACTTACCTCTAAGGACTTAAACAAAATATACTTTTTCCTGTTTCACGTGAAACATATTTTTTTATTTATTTATTTGTAGTGTACAATACAAATATTGCCACCTCGAAGGCTACGCCTTCTATGAGTTATTCCAACATCTTCTTGCATTGGCAAAAGCAAAACACAACTATGCATATAATACCCAACAGCAACACTCCAACTGTAAGGCCTTCTCTCGCTACTCCTATGGAAATATCTGTCGTTTGGCCACCACTGTTACCTGTTTGGGCTATGATAACCTCCTGCTTCGATCGCCCTGTCCCCATTTTGTCTCTTATTAATATTTCTTGAGCTTTACCAGGTTTTTCGGCAGGATCGCCATGTAATATATCTTTCGGTTACACACTGCACTAAATTGGAGGCTTAGGGAAGCCCTGAGTAAAACCACTTCATACTTGAAGCTTGGTGTATATTGATCTGACCTCGTTACAAACTCCAGATGTATCTTGTATCTAACCCACATCCTATTGACATACCGAGCACACTCACTCTGTTTATGAACGACCTTAGTTAAACAAATATGCGCATATTTTCCAATATCTCACGACCCGAACTGGTAACCTTTTTACGAATTGGAGCAATACAATATACTGGGTGTTACCAGTTCCCTTCATTTTACTAATCTACATTACAACCCTTAATCTATTATAAATATACATATATACATATCACACTATCTTTAGCTGCTCTCTCTCTCTTTGGACTGCTATCTTTGTACGCATTTCAACGATGTTCACTTCATGATCTTCAATTTATCCCTCCTGATCAGCAGCATACTTACTTCTTCAATCTTATTGACGATTTTTTAATATCAGTCGTCTAAATGCAAAACCCGACAAGTCCACGATAACAAATTTTACAGAAATCAAGAAAAACAGATCAAAGTCTTATTTTGAGCGAAAATAATACGAAATCGAGAGTATTATAATATACGATGTTTTAGGATGTTAAGTCCTAACGCCCCAAAATCTAGGACATATAGTTTTTCTAAAATCTGACTTTCGAATTTGGACACGTCGGGTTTTGCATGCTAGGAACTGTGACATGTCGTGTTTTGACTGCTATTTTTGTGGAATCGGATCAAAATAAGTGAAATACTTCTCAATTTGGATTATTTTACTGAATATAAAGGAATATAATCAAACACTGTGCTCAACGATAGGAACTATAAACATAAAGCTAGATATTAGAAAGGATACATTTCAAGAATTACAAGGTTTAAACGTCAAAATCTAAATTTTCTGACAAACAAAATTCTTCAGAACTAGCAAATGAATTTTCACAATTAGCCTCGATCCTCTGCATTAATGTGGACCTAGCTTCTATTGAAGTAGGCTCTCCAAAATCCGCATCCAAAGCATTTTTATCAATAATTTATCAATACAGCATAAATTAATCTCATTCTCTAGTAAACTGAAAAACACATGAATTCACCACAACGTATTTTCAGCGACTGGATAAAACAAAAACGCACAACGGTCAGAATACCTCGTGCGATCGACATGTGACTTGCTCCCGTTGTCCGTATTGGCTCCTGTAGACATGTCGGTGTTTGAAATAAAACACCGCTTGGACTTGTCGGTGTTTGCACCTAAGTCTAGTTTTCTTAGCCAAATATCTCATGTCTAATGTCGGGTTTTGTAAGCGAAAAATATAGAAAATGGTAGCGCTTCAAATAATGAACAAAATGGTATATAAAACTCTATTTTGAAAAATTTATGACTTGTCGGGTTTTGCATTTAGACGACTGATATACACATTGTTGCACCAAACCAGAAAAAATTTTTGTTAATTTAAAAGAGTTCGATGTGACGTAGGTGGCGCCCTCTATTTATGCTAGCAAAACCGTGGTTGAATTTGGATTTCTGGTCCTAAAAAACTCTTAGATACATAATTTTATATCGTTGTGCCATTTTATTCTAGAATATTTGAGAAAAAACGAAAAGTGAATCTTTAAAAATTGCGCATTTTAAGGCTTATGTTCATATGTCAATGTTCATAAAACTGTGAGATCTGTCATCTGTCAAGCGTTGTCGGTTGAATATCCTGGCACTTTGTAGGACTGACAGAAAATAGCAGGTTTTAGTATGGCATTATTCAAACTTCGTTTCCAAGGTACAGTGTGTCAGAAAAATATGTTTATAATGTTTAATGTTTCTCTAGATTATTGACTTCAATAGACAATTTGTAGACAATAACATGACTCACACCCTTATGCACCGTAAGTCAATTGCGCGATTAGTTACGTAAATCTGGATTAGATTACTTGTATACTATGCATCGGAAACTGACAATTTTGACACTGTCACTGTCAAAACAATCTCGCGAACACAACCTTGCCATATCTCCAATCTAGATTAGTTAATCTCTTGACGGTGCATCGCTAGATGGCAAAGATTAGCAAAACGCGATTAGGGAACTAGGATTAGAATCGCCAAACGGTGCATACGGGTGTCAGTTATATCTAAAAGAATCACTCCCCCATTATTTTTCCTTGAAAGTTAAAAGTAACGTCGTTACAAGGCTTCAAAGTTTCGCGCTCTGAAAGACAGGAAGAAACGACCTACTTAGCGCGCCACACCCGGTGACGTCATGTAGTATAACAGCGCGTTGCTGATAAAATACTCTCCCCTCTCATACCGATTTGGTACACTTCATCCATATTTTGAAACTCGGTACATTTCGGATAGCAGACTAGTTAGTACTTGTACTTGTTGAACATAAAAATTTCTTGCAAACGTTCTCCAAATATCACAAAAAAAAGTAAGTAACGGGCAAGATCGATTGTTATTTGCCAACCGCAAACGCCAAACTACTTATGCACTTAAACATCGACTCAACTTTATGGGCCGGTTTCACAATGATGGGTTAACTCAAGGTTGTGTGTTGACCGGAGGTTAACCCTAGATGTCATGTTTCACAAATGGTGGTTTTCGATTTTACTTAAAATTAACTCTGAGTTAACTTGACTCCAAGAAATTTTTGAGTTAACCCCAGGTTTGCGATGACGCATGCGCATTAGGTTATGTCACTTTGGTTTTGCTACTTGCTAGGCGTTTGAAGTTTCATATTTTATCGTTTACCTTAACGCTTTCCATCGTTCTTTTTATTTGAAATGGATGGTTATGATGTAAATGCGTATAGCAGTGATGAAGCAATGAGACCAAGAATATTTCGACCTAGAGTCAATTATTTTGAGGAATATGATGACCATGACTCGTTGGTCTTTTTTAAATTTTTGTATTTTTACTTAAGCACCTTTACAGATCTGCGGCTATTATTTGAACATTTGCAATTAAATTCTTCTCCTATATTTTCCCAGGCGTTGTCTTTTTCGTGCCATGTTGTTGCACCTTTTGTTTTGCATTCTGTTACATGCCTGTACTTTTCTACTAACGAAATGAACAGATATTCTTGCATCTTTTGAAAAGTTGTTCGCTCTTTTTGGTTTTTCCATGCTGACGCACGGGTACATGCACGGCTATTATTTGAAAAAGGCCCCCAGAAACAACTACAAACAAGCAGTCCAAACACCAACCCAACCTAAAAATCTTTTATCTATGCCAAACACCAAATAACTGCGAATGAAATGAAAAAACGTCAGTGGAAAAAACCAAAATGAGGTTGGATATCGTATGGAACTGACAACTCAACGAACTCATTCTTTGACAGTCTTGTCAGAAAAACACAAAACACCAGCACACCTAACGAAGGAAATAAGAAGAAGAAGAATTTTAAGTATTGCGGACACAGTACCACCAACCGCTAAAAATAAAATACAACTCGCGGTCAGTTAACGCTACGTCATTTTAATAGGTCTGTTTTTACAGAGAATCACAAACCAGTCAGAGCCAATCAGTATTCGCCATTGCAGTTGTCAAACTATTTCTGACTAGTACTGGCCAATCAAATTGACGCTGACTAGTTTGTGATTGCTCTGCGAACAGCCCTATTATTGCGAAACTGTTAACTCGTAGGTCGAGGTTAGTAAACCGTCAGAATGACCACTGATTGTGAAACTGGGCCTATGAGACTTTATGCAAAAACCCGCTAGGAAATAAACACAAACCAGCAAAACTGCCAAAGCAACGATAATTCTGGAACAAATGGCTCAAGTGATTCACCTCGCTTGGCCTCGGTGGCGTATCATACTACGTGACGTCACAACCAATCACGACGCGTTTTCAACCGTTGGGATAATTTGAATTTCCCCCAAGTTTAAACCTTTCTAGTAGGCGTTTGAAATAAAACAGCTGGTTTTTGTTGGTGACATGTGTATGAGTACTACTTAAAAAAATGATGTTGCATATTGTCACCAATACCCGCGACTGACATGTACAGATTTGCGTGAACATTGTATCTTGGAAACGTTTCTTTAAAAGGGGGCTCTATCAGTTTGTATCATGTTTTCTATAATCTGTATCTTTTAAATGCTGACTTCAGTCGATCTGAGTATGCATATAACTCTTAACTTCACTGGCAAAAAAACATACAGTAGTATATGGTGTAATAAAAAAGTATCTTATTTCTATTGAAGAACAAAAACCCATTGATGTCTTTATTTATTCTTATGGGTCTATGTTCAATAATTGTTATAATTTTTTGTTGGGTTCATTCGTCTAAGCAGCTCTGAAGGCGTTGTTATCTATAGTCGATTTGCCCAAGAAAAAACTTTTTTTGACTTGAATTGACCAAGCCTTCATTGTCACCAGTGGAAGCAAGGTAAAATAGGAGGAACTAAACCTTTTCCAACAGTGGTTTCCAGTGGTCTCGTTCATTTTCAAAAGCGTCAAATAGGTTCTTCAAAAGCATCATATTGATTTTAAAAAAAGTCAAATTCAAGTTTCAAGACGCCAACTATAGTGAAGACAAAGGAAATAATATTAATAATAAAATCTTCTATTTCTAAAATTTAAGAGGGACATGAGTAGCGCAAAAAAGGATGTTCAATGCAATATAGACAAAAATAAATGTGAAAAAAAACAAAAAATATTAATATAGTGACTTAAAGTTTTTGTTGGGATGTTTTCCTGACGAAGAAAAAGAAAAATGTTTATCAATTTGGTAAAACTATACTAAATGGAGGCTGTTATAACAAGCTACATATTGAAAGTCTAGTTTTAGTCAATCAGTCTCTGGTAAGTAGTATGTTTTAACAGAAAATGATGGTGTCGGTATTCCTAAATAATTATTCAATTGGTTATAAAAAAGCCTGTATTGTATAAAAAACTTGTCATGAACCTAATAACTGAAAGTCAGGTTTGTCTTAGATATTCAGATTTTGATGAAGATAAAATCTTTTGAATTAATATCATATACTCATATTCTACAATATATTGTGTGGGATTAAGCCATTTCAAGTCTATATATTTCTCTATTCTATTTTCTTAGGTTATGAAAGTAATACATTTTTTTTGGATGATTTGAATTCTGTTTGTCATCAGCTGATTCAATCACTGGTAGTAAATTTGACGCTTTTGAATATTCAACTATTTGAAACAAAGATTGACACATTGGAATTTAATATTGACTGTTTGAAATTACTTTGAAGTTTGAATTTTAAATTTAATCAGTGCTTTCGCGGTGCGTTTCTGAAATGTACTAAATCGAAACAATAAAATGTACTAGATTGTACTAAAGTCCGTGGATTTCATTGTGACCTGGAAATGCACCGACATGGACTTCTTGAAAAACCAAAGCGCGCTATAATTTTCTAAAAAGCAAAAAAACCTCTCAAACCTTTTTTTGCATTTTACATCCATTTCAGAAGTTACAGCGTATCAAATGAAGAATTTACGGATCGAAACGATCAGACGATTTGATTTTTCGGTCCAATTTTTCGAAAACCGAAAATGTACTAGAATTTGGCGCTAAATGTATGTACCCTTGTACTTTGACTTCGAAAGTGTACTAGAAATAGTACAAATGTACTAAAGGTAGCACAAATGTACTAGAGATAGTACAAATGTACTAGATAGTACAAATTTACTAGAGATAGTACAAATGTACTAGAGATAGTACAAATGTACTAGAGATAGTACAAATGTAATAGAGATAGTACAAATGTAATAGAGATAGTACAAATGTACTAGAAATAGTACAAATGTACTAAAACGAGAGCACTGGTGATCATTTTGGATTATCATATAACCGTTTTGGAATCTGTTGCTCTAAAGCGTGTAGTGAATAAATTACGACTCATCATGACAAAATGTTATATGCGTGATGATATTTGGGTTTACTTTTTTCTTCAAAGAATTGACTGTAGATGCACCATCATCTCATACCTTTTCTTACGACTCTTATTCTTCACCACAACTTCTCTTTGTTGTTGATTAATTTTATTGTTAATTTGATATTCGTTAACGCGATATGGCACAAAAATATACAGGGTGTCCGCTAATTAATTTTAACAAATACTGAAAAGCGTTCAATAATGTCACCCCCTATAGGAATTGAAAAATGGTGTTAAAAATAATAAAAAAGGATGACATTGATGGAAGTCATAGTTAGACCTCCCAAAAACATGTATAAAAAACGTCATCCGTTTTAAACAATTATGAGCAATTTTTTAACGATTGTTAACAAAAATGACGTAAAAAATCGAACTTCAAGTTATTCTTTGTGTTATCTGCAAAACAAACAAAACATTTTTCATCAAGTCCCTACCGGTTTCGTCGTGATTCTTATTTTTTCATTTTAAAAAATCATCAAAAACATTAGTTTCATTTGGTTACTTAACGGTTTTTTTTCACGTTTTAACACCCCCCCTCCCTCTATCTCCGATCCCTCCCATTTTGGAGTTATGGTGCAATGACAAAAAAGTTTCCAAACTGCCTCTAGAACTGAAACTGAGTAATATTTCTATCAAAAAAATCTGCAGTTTTGTAATACACATATTATCAATTAGATGACACCCTGTATATGAGCTGCTTTAATTTTCAAGCTGACTGTTCTACTTTTCAAGTATCGTGATTAATCTGCTTTATTATTATCACCTTGCAAAGCGGTAGCAAACAATTTTTACTTGAGAATAATTATTGTGGAGTTTATCGTGGAACATTCAGCGTTGATATGAAAAAATCATGTGTGATTTTTTTGTTACTGATGCTGAACACTATGTTACTTAAACACAGTCTTTATGTGATATACGTTGCCGTTTTACCATTCAGTCATTATATTACTTTGTTTTTAAATGATCTGTACAAAAAATAAGCGAAGTTCTAATTGATTTGGAGAGTCTTTATATTTTTTAACTTTATACAACACTCATAAAATCAAGATCTCTTTTGTATCGGATGGTCGTCTAAGAATGCAAAGTGCTGTACCTAAGAAACTATCCGCCATAGAGCTAAAGTAGCTAAAAGACGACCGTGAAAAATATTTTCAGATTTCCAAGACAGTCACCAGAGGGCGTAATAGATCATTTTCTTATACAGTGACTGTATGGAGACAGTGGTGACAACAGGAACGAAACTCCTCCCTACTGCCATGTTGAGGCAACTTTAACATTAGCTGCATACGACAAAAGCTCAATTTTTTACGCAATACAAGTTGAAACAAAGGAATAATTAGTAAATGATCCTGTACCTGCCGGTATTAACGTTTTGCTAAACTACGCATATAAGCCAATATGGAAGGCGCATAAATAGAAAATTACTGGTTCCGGTAGCGTTTTTTTTGTTTTTGAATAGAATAAAAATAATCATATGCTCCTACTGATAATCATTTACTATTATCCCTATGTTTCAACTTGTATTACGTAAAAATTGAGCTTTTGTCGTATGCTGCTAATGTTAAGGTTGCCTCAACATGGCGAATGGGCGGAGCTTCGTTTCTATTGTCACCACTGTCTCCATACAGTCTGACCACCCGCTAAAAATCAATTCTGTTTTCTCTTATATTCAAGCTGGCTTTGGTTTCAGTTAAAAAACAAACGAAACCAGAATTATGACAGTATTGAAAGTACTGATTGTTTGCTACTATTCCTAGTTTAGAAAAATGTCTGCCAACAAATGTATTAGTTCTTAAAATATTTGTAGTGTGTTATTTTATGTTAGTTGACGCCTCTTATTATTTATACATATCATAGTTACGTTATCAAAAGTAGAAAAAATGCCAATAATCGTAAGAGAACATCCAATCTGGTACCTAATTTTTCTGACTACATATATTATTATTTTAATTTAAGTAAACCATATCAGGAAGACGTTTGTTTTTAGACATTCTAAGGGCTTTATCATGCTACTAATAATTAGTTGTTTGTGTATTTTTATCTCAATTAAATTATTTAGTTGAAATCATTTTTTATTTCCCCGTTTCCTATTCTTACGGATCCTGAGTAGAAAGAAATAATTTTCAAAGAGTAGGAACTAGGTAAGGTAAGTTTTGCAATACAACTCTGTTTCATTTTTTCTAAATTGCTCTATGTCCAATACACCTCTCTTTATCCTGGGGATATACTCGCAGCATAGTAAATAACCAGCAGAATATCTCTCAGGATTTACCACAGCATAGAGAAAAACCATCACAATAACTCAAGATGGCGGAAATTACACGCGCATCCCCACTTTTGGAGGGGTTTTTTGTAGGGATGGTAACGGTACTTCGATACTTCTGTACATTAGTACTCGATATTATATCGAGTATTTTTGGCATCGATACTTTTTGAGGCATTCCAAGCTGGTATCGATACTTTTGTATCGGTATCGAAAATAATTATAGAATTATTGAGGGGTGTAATCAGTTGCACAAAATGCTGTGTACGAACCAAACTCGCCTATTTGGCTAGAAAATCTCGAGTTGGTACCGGTATCGATATTTTCATTTTCGCATCTCTACCCAAACTTGACAGCCGTAAAATCATTCAAAAACCCTCCTAAGGTCAAATTTTGTGGGAACCATTTTTATATAGGAAATCCTCAGAGATATTATGCTGGTTGTTTTCTATGCTGTGGATTCACTATACAGGGTGGCCAATCGGGTGACGATAATAATTTTTTTTTAGATAGCCCGTATCGAGGCCTATCCAAAACACCCCCATATATGTGTACCGATTATTGATAGTTTTCGAGTTATGATTTTTTTTTGAAAACTTAGAGATTTTCCAGTTTTTCCAAGAAATCCTCAAAAATAAAAACAAGAATGCTTTTTGGCTTTTATTTTTTTCTGCAATTATACTCAGTATTAAGCCTATTTCAATATCCAATAAAGAGAATCTGTACATCCGAACAATAATTAAGTATATTTTGGGCCCAAAGTTTGAAATCTCTGTTTTTAGTCAGGAGACCAAAACCTTCAAAATAAAATTAAAAATACTTATGCCTGGTTCTGGAGCTTCAAACTAATCTTAAAAACTTTGCAAGACATTACACTTTCGAAATAATAATGAAAAACTGGCACTTATGGGGACATTTTGCGCCGTACGTCAGTGTTAAAGGTAAAAAGGTGTTAATTCACGAATTTCCAAAATGATTTGAAAAACTATTATTTTGCTTTATGAAGACAAATTAAAGAAAAAAAATCTCGTAACAACTAATAAACCCATAATAATTGATGTTTTGATGACTTTTCATAAAAAAAATAATACCCAAATTGTGATTTTTGAAGTGTTTATGTATTATTGAACTTCTGCTAAATTAAGTTGTATGGAAAGTTAACAAAGGAAAGGAATAATAAAACAATAATCTGACTTCCAATTTCATAGCAGAATTACCTGAGAAGCGATGTCGTAGCATACGCCATCCCTTTCTTTCAGAGGAGCTTTTTGCGAGCTCAGGTCGGCGAAGCGCAGTTGTGTTAATTAATTTTCGTTAATAGGCAAGGCAATGTTCGGATGGACCTAAAAAGGTGACTTATATCGCTAGATCTTCCTCGACAGGTCAGTAGACAGCCTATCGTGAATACAAGTTTTTCAGTTTTTCAACCCCCCACCCCCAAACACCCAAATTCCACCCCCACCCAAAAAAAAAAAACGCAGAAAATGATCAAAAACCTGTAAAACGCCTAAAAACGAAGTTTGAGGAATATTTTAAATTTTTGTTTGAATTACTCCGCCACCCATGTACCGATTTCCAAAATTATAGCAGCATTACCTACTAAGACCCCACAGCATATTGCAGCCAAAATTTCATCACAGTCCATGCAGCGGTTACTGAGATTATGAGGCTAGAAGAACGCGTACAGACAGACAGACCGACAGGCAAGCCGACAGACAGAACGACGGAAATGAGTGACGCGGATTTTTCGTTATGTAGACATTATAACACGCCCAAAAAACCTATTATCTCAAAATCGAAAATTTTCACGATCACAATCCTCCCCTCACCTATCGGTGCGGGAAGTAAAAGGGATGGCGTATGCTATGACAACGCTTCCCAGGTAATCCCGCCATGGAATTAAAAGTCAGATTGTTGTTTTATTATACCTTTCCTTTGTTAACTTTCCATGCAACTTAATTTAGCAGAAGTTCAATAGTACACAGCAAAAGGCACAGTAATAATTTCTTATTATTAAAAGTGATTAAAACATCAATGATTATCGTGTTTATTAGTTGTTATGAGTTTTTTTCTTTAATTTGTCATAATAAAGTAAAATAGTAGTTTTTTAAATCATTTTGGAAATTCGTGAATTATCACATTTTTACCTTTAACAGTCACGTACGGCGCAAAATGCCCCCATAAGTGCTATTTTTTCATCATTATTTCGAAAGTGCAATGTCTTGCAGAGTTTTTAAGATTAGATTGGAGCTCCAAAACCAGGCATAAGTATTTTTAATTTTATTTTGAAGGTTTTGGTCTCCTGACTAAAAACAAAGATTCCAAACTTTGGGCCCAAAATGTACTTAATTATTCTTCGGTTGTACAGGTTCTCCTTATTGGATATTAAAATAGGCTTAATACTGAGTATAATTGCAGAAAAAAATATAAGCCAAAAAGCATTATTGTTTTTGTTTTTGACGATTTCTTGGCAAAACTGGAAAATCTCTAAGTTTTCAAAAAAAAAATCATAACTCGAAAACTATCAATAATCGGTACATATACATGGGGGCGTTTTGGATAGGTCTCGGTATGGGCTATCTAAAAAAAAATTATTATCGTCACCCGATTGGCCACCCTGTATAAAAATGGTTCCCACAGAATTTGACCTTGGGATGTTTTACGGGTAGAGAAGCGATAATGAAAATATCGATACCGGTACCAATTCGATATTTGTTAGTCAAGTAGGCGCGTTTGGATCGTGAAGAGAATTTGGTGCAATTGATTACACGCCTAAATAATAATATACCGATACACCTACAAAAGTACCGATACCAGCTTGGAATCGCTCATAAAGTATCCAAGATAAAAATACTCGATATTAGTGTAGAAGTATCGATACACTTCAAGTATCGTTAGCATCCCTACAAATAATCATCCAGATGCGCGTGTAATTGCCGCGAACCTGAGTTATTGTGCTGATTGTTTACTATACTGATATAACTATGTTGTAGTCGATCAGTGTGGTCTATAAATCTGCTATTGCTACGCCACTGTTAATATACGTCATGAATGATTATTAAAGATGTCGCCACCACCGAGGTGTAAGGTGGCGTAATCTATAGTAGTTTTGTTCAACTACTCTCTCAATCATTAAAAATACTTGCGTTCTTCTCGGTCGTTCTACCCACAAGTCATGGCCGACTTTACTCACTAGGCCGGAGCATTGAAATATGGCAACACTGGCATCGAGCCGGCTTTTGTTTGTTGTGAAGTCATTAGTGTATTCTTCCAGAGTGAAAAATAAGATTGGAAGGTGATTTTTAATGTGTTTCTAATTATTTACCTGCAAAAACGAAACTATAAAGATAAACAGATGCCTGCAAAGTGTGTAGTACCAGGTTGCAATAGCAATTGGGGCTTCCAAACAAGGATATACCAACATAACCTTCCAGAGTAACAACCAAGAGTGGAAGGTGATTTTTAATGTGTTTCTAATTATTTACCTGCACAAACGAAACTATAAAGATAAAAAGATGCCTGCAAAGTGTGTAGTACCAGGTTGCACTAGCAATTAGGGCTTCCAATGAAGGACATAAACAGAAGTGGGTGAAAGGTATTCCTCATAAGGGCTGGTTATATTTATAAGAATAAAGACAATAATTTACAATCATTTCAAAGGATAAGACCTATTTTAAACCACAATGTAGTACCTACAATGTTTTCTGGACCTCCCACATATCACAGAAAAAGACAGTTAATAGAACTCATCTGGGCATGCCAACGAGGGCATGCATAGGGCATAGCTACGAAAAGATTTGATAGTGAAAGGGAAATCAAGACCAGCAAGAATGGCTTCACAGTGACCTAATAGTGAATTTTTCTAGCTCAAGTGACAATTTACAAAGTAAATTGAGTGTTCATTTAAGTGGAAGTGGCAGCAGGAAACAGGTTGCGTTTATTTTTATTTTGTAGTGTCTGACTGTGATGAACCAGACATCAGATGTAAGTGGTATTAGTAGTAGTAGTTCTAAAAAGTATTTTTCTTAATTTATTAACCCAGATGAACTCTAATACATATAAAATGTAATAATTATTCTGAAACTATAGGCCAACTATTTGACAGCTAAGCCACGTTGCCACATCTACGGCTCCGGCCAAGTGTAGAGTCGTCCATGCACAAGTTCTATCCGAGATTAGCAATCACAGAGAAGCGAAACAGCAGGGACTGATTTTCAAAACGCATGCGCGGGGTTATTGTGAATAAATGTCAAACTCCACGTGCGGCCGCCCAATTGCGTGTCAGGTTTGTGAAGTGAATTGTATGTTTATATGTAAAATAAAAATAAATATATCACCAGTGTTCCTTTTTGTAAGCATGTCCGACCTCTGCAACAGAGATGCATTCGTCGTAACCGAATCTCCTTTTTCTCTCCTCCTCACACTTTTACTTCATACGAGTCTGTCTACACCATTATGATTATGATATAAATATAAACAAGTTTAAAAACGTAATTTTGTATTAAATAAAGTAAAAAAATAGTTTTTATCGACATTTCTTCAACCAGTAACTTTTAACACCAAGACTTTCTGTGAAATTAAATTATTTCTAGAGCTTAAAATGAAAGAGCTGGGTGATTAACAAATATATAAAGAACTGCAGAACTACATTGTTACAAAATTGTTCAACAACCAGTTGGATTTTTTTATTCTTAAAATAAAACACAAATTATCAATATGATCTAATAACAATACCTCATTAAAATATTAATCCTTACCTAAAGGCTTAAAAGACCATTTTAGTATTTAGTAAATAATGTAAATGTGTATGTTTATAAAACACAAACTAACCAACATCTACACTCATTTATAGGCCCATATTTTAAATTTTTAAGCCTGGACTACAAATGAAATCCCGCACGGATGCCCTTTAGACTAGGACAAATCTGGACGGATGGCAATCCTACTTCTAAATCATAAATCATGTGTCAGGGACCCTATTCGCTAACTCTGTCGATCTCGCTTCTCCCGCTCCGCACGGATCGACTCGGCTGAGTGCATTCGCTAAGCGTCCCGGAAGGCTTTCCGTTTCCGTGGTTGTTACCACAATAGTCGGCCATCTTGTAGTGAGTATGCTTGTAGTGTTCGGAAGAAGTGAAAGCGGGAAGCGAAATTGTTACGTTGTGAATTTATTGTGATTGCACATTTTATTTGTGAGAAGATGGATTCAAACGATGTATGTTTAAAAAAAAAAGGATAAGGACTTAGTATTGGTTAGGTTATGTGTTGGGCTATATCATTTACAGCTATTTGCACTGGTAATACTTAAGGTCAACTTGTGACTTAGGTGGATCTTAGATGGCAGTTTCTCTTTGCACTGCTGTCTATGGCGCATGTAAGCACAAGTTAAGCTTTACATTTTTCAGGCTTGAGGTACACTAGTCTCACCTTTTTTACTTTCGTGTCATTTAGTTTTGTAGTTTGTTGTCAATCATAACAAGTATTCAAGTTAGGTGCGAAAAAATCCCAATAAAAGCTAGTAAAATGAACTATATAATTGAAAATAACATGCTTAGCGATGATAATGAAGTAGACAAATTAAATTTAATGTTGCTTGGTGTAACTAGACAAGTGTTTGATAGGGTGGATTATTTTGGTAAGTTTGACGAATTCACTATTTTCACTCTATTTAACCTAATTTAACAGTAAAATAATAATAATTCATTCAGTCTTTATTTTTATTTTGCAGTAATTTAGTTTTGTATCCTCTACTTGGATCCTCAATCTTATGCGATTTGCACTGTGATGCTCAAATTCTTCCTCCTCCTCCATCAGCTCCAAGGCTTCAGCATCAGCAAGTACAAATTCCATCTAAAACAAGAAGCACATGTTAAAATACAACACAATACCAATTTTTCTTCCATTGCCATTCAAACAATAATTTATCCAAACATGGCGTACATGTTCCGGGTGTTTCCTCATAATTCGCTACCACTCTTTATCTTTTTTATTTGTAGAGATAGAAAAATGTTTTTATATGAAAGTTTTATAGTTTTCTCCTGTCATTTCGAATTAGATACGAACAAAAAGAAAAAGTAACAAAAAATCCTGTTTTTCGTATAAAGTTATATTTTTTAAATGGGATGGAAAGAAATATATGTTTCTCTTGTTGTGAAAAATATAGTGTTCGTTCACCTTATTTTCAAAGGTTCTGTAAATATCAGTTTGTAAAGGATTTTGACCTACTGTGATGAACTTCAGTTACTTTTTGTAGGATAAGGTCATTCATACAAAAACTCCTTATTTTTCTATTTGCGACGTTTCGACTTATATTAAGTCATCTTCAGGCAACTTAAAACAATTGATGGTGTAGGCTATTAATATACAAATACACAGATTTACTTAAACTTAAACAACAATGTGTATCATAATTTGATCAAAAAATTGCCTAATAGATGAACCAAAGCCTAACTCTACATCATATTATCTATTTTCCGTACTCCGCCTATGGGTTTTGGCTGAAAAACACATGAAAGTATTATGTTTTAGACGGAAAAACGCTTAATATCTACTACCAGATCATCCACCTACCCGTCCTTGGTGTGTAGGCACATTGCTGTGTTCATTCTGTTTCTGTTTGTTATAATTTTATTAGTTTTTATTGTACGTGTCTTGTGGCGTTATATTTTAATACCGTTGGCAGTGTTTATTAATCCAGTTGTTTATCTAGTCAAATTCTTATGATTTTTTTTTCCTAATAACTATAAAAACTTCGATTTTCTGGTAAGTCAACTTTTCTTGTATCTGACATATTTGTGCATGTCTTATAATATTTTTAACATAAATCAAATCACTCGAGCGTTTCAGCAAGTGGCATCCATCTAATTTTTTATTTTAAAATATTTTTTTTATAAAAAAAAAATTAAAAGTCAGTGGTAGGTTCCTTCTGTATATAACTGTTGTTTAAGTTTAAGTAAATCTGTGTATTTGTGTATTAATAGCCTACACCATCAATTGTTTTTAGTTGCCTGAAGATGACTTAATATAAGTCGAAACGTCGCAAATAGAAAAATAAGGAGTTTTTGTATGAATGACCTTATCCTACAAAAGCCACTATAGCCATGGTGGCTGAAAAACAACTAAATACGGTAATGTTTTGTGTCATTCCTACATTTTGCTAAGAAAAGGCTATAAAACCCTCATATAAGAACTTTTTTCCAATCTCTTCAAATGAAAAAGAGGGGTGGCGAATTATAAGGAAACAGCCGGTACGCAAGTTTTGTGAACCCACACGCAAAAGTGTACGGCTAGGTTGTAAAAATTTGAATACCTGAGGAATACAGAGACCAAAATACAGCAAAACAGACTTACCTTACTTTCAAAAACTCACTTAAAGGCGAAACCGATACAAATATGACACGTTGTCAACAATGACACTACGTGTATCCGACGCGGAAAGAGGCGGATCGACAGCGGAAAGTCCACGGAAGCTTAGCGAATGCACTCGGCGGTAGCCCGTCCGGAAAGTGACATCACTCCCGGGCAGTAGGGGACTTTCCTTGTCGATCCACGCGGGACGAGAGATAGCAAATAGGCTCCCAGTTTATGTTGTTTTAACCTATCTCTCACATGTGTTTTATAATCACATTGCTCACACGTGTACTTGTTATTTGGTCTCTCTAGATCATAACATAATGAATGGTTATAATTGGATTTCTAATCGCACAGATCACATTTGTACTAGAGTTTGTACTTCTTATGAATTTCCTTGACATCATGTACCAAATGATGTTTGTTTAAACTGGACTTGGCTTTTAAAATCACACAGTTCACGCTTGTAATTCTTGTAAGTTCCTTCTGAGTCATATGTCAATTTATGTTGTTTTAAGATATCTTTCACATGTGTTTTATAATCACACAGTTCACATTTGTAATTCTTGTAAGTTCCTTCTGAATCATGTGTCAATTTATGTTGTTTTAACCTACGATTCACATGTGTTTTATAATCACATTGCTCACACTTGTACTTCTTTTTAGGTCTCTCTAGAGCATGACATATTAATGTATGCTGCTTTAATGAATGATTATAAATGGATTTGAAATCGCACAGATCACATTTGTACTAGAGTTTGTACTTCTTATGAATTTCCTTCACATCATGTACCAACTGATGCTTGTATAAACTGGACTTGTAATGGCTTTTAAAATCACACAGTCCACACTCGTAATTCTTGTAGGTTCCTTCGAAATCATGTGTTAATATATGTTGTTTTAAGTTACCACTGAAATGCGTTTTATAATCACACAGTTCACACTTGTAATTCTTGTAGGTTCCTTCTGAATCATGTGTCAATTTATGTTGTTTTAACCTACGATTCACATGTGTTTTATAATCACATTGCTCACACTTGTACTTCTTTTTAGGTCTCTCTAGAGCATGACATATTAATGTATGCTGCTTTAATGAATGATTATAAATGGATTTGAAATCGCACAGATCACATTTGTACTAGAGTTTGTACTTCTTATGAATTTCCTTTACATCATGTACCAACTGATGTTTGTTTAAATTGAACTTGTAATGGCTTTTATAATTACACAGTTCACACTTGTAATTCTTGTTAGTTCCTTCTGAATCATGTGTCAATTTATGTTGTTTTAACCTACCTTTCACATGTGTTTTATAATCACACAGTTCACATTTGTAATTCTTGTAAGATCTTTCTGAATCATGTGTTAATTTATGTCGTTTTAACCTACAATTAAAATGTGTTTTATAATCACACAGTTCACATTTGTAATTCTTGTAGGTTCCTTTGGAATCGTGTATTAATTTATGCTGTTTTAAGCTACCATTCCAATGTGTTTTATAATCACACAGTTCACATTTATAATTCTTGTAAGTTCCTTTTGAATCATGTGTTAATTTATGTTGTTTTAACCTAGAATTAGAATGTGTTTTATAATCACATTGCTCACACTTGTACTTCTTATTAGGTCTTTCTAGAGCATGACATAATAATATATGCCGCTTTAATGAATTATTATAAATGGATTTGAAATCGCACAGATCACATTTGTACTTCTTATGAATTTCCTTCACATCATGTACCAACTGATGTTTGTATAAACTGGACTTGTAATGGCTTTTAAAATCACACAGTCCACACTCGTAATTCTTGTAGGTTCCTTCGAAATCATGTGTTAATATATGTTGTTTTAACCTAGAATTAAATTGTGTTTTATAATCACACAATTCACATTTGTAATTCTTGTAGGTTCCTTCGGAATCATGTGTTAATTTATGTTGTTTTAACCTAGAATTAAAATGTGTTTTATAATCACACAATTCACATTTGTAATTCTTGTAAGTTCCTTCTGAATCATGTGTTAATTTATGTTGTTTTAAGTTACCATTGAAATGCGTTTTATAATCACACAGTTCACATTTGTAATTCTTGTGAGTTCCTTCTGAATCATGTGTTAATTTATGTTGTTTTAACTTACAATTGAAATGTGTTTTATAATCACACTGTTCACACTTATATTTCTTATTAACTCTGTCTAAATCATGTACCAATTTATGAGTACTTAAATATCTTTTAAAATGTGATGTATAATCACACTGGTTACACTTGAAGTTTTTAAGAGTGCCCTTAATACCATGTTCATGTTGATTGAAGCACCATTTACTATGTGTTTCATAACCACATTGTTCACACTTATAATGCATTTTCTCAGCTGCATCATCATTGGTGGATGAATGCCTCTTGAGTTTCACATCCCGATCTTTTGTTGCACATGTTGCATGCTTAAGTTTTGATACTTTCTGCAGGCATTTCCTGAAAAAAAGTTAGGTTTGTTGTACTTGTACGATAATTTAGATGCACACATATAAATGTAACATTCTGCAATGTCACTGTATTAATGACTGTATTTGACTTTCTAATTTTCAAGTTCAATATCAAAAATGTAGATAAAATCTGCTGTATACTTTCCATTCTTGTAAGATAAGAAATCATAATATATAAGTGAAATTTATGTTTGTGATTTCATGATATCTATCTAAACAACATACTTGTCTACAGTGTTTTGGAATAAATGTCAACACTGATTCTTTTATTTGTTTATAGATTTGAAACCAACAACATTTTTGAACCAGACAGAATTATTGCTCAGTTATCCAACATGACCATGATTCTTTTTTGGAAGATATCATTATAGTTCCAGAATCATTTATAAATATACATAAATTATTTGTAATTCATTCCATTTGGCTGTTCTCATTGTATAAGATATTTTTGAATAGACTTACTTATTGCTGGACTTGTTGCTAGATGTCTTCCTGCTCTCGTCATCTGGACAATTTCGAATGACAGCGTCATGAATGTTGACAACTGATAAGCATACTGTTAGCTGTGGACCCATGTGACACTGTATTTCATGCTTGTCTCTGATTTCTGCTGAGGCAAATTCTTCAGCGCAGTAGCAACAATAGTTGTTATCAATGCAGTCAGCTGCATCTGAGTAAAGTAGTAATAAATAAATATATTACTCATTAGGATGAAGCAGTTAGAGTCTAGATTAATCAGGGCTAGTTCATGTATAAAACCAAAATATTGAGAATAACATGACAAATACATTCTCAATAAATATAACAAATATTCGAAAAAAAAAAACAATATCAATTCACAAAGTTCTATTATATTATATCATAAAATAGACAGTGTACGTGTATTAAATGCTAAATATAGCAGACAGCAAGGTCAAGCCTTTCAATATAAAATTAAAGGACATAAAAATTCATAGCTTAAGCGAAAACATGCAAACATGTGTTATAAGATCTCTATACCACACAAGGAGGATAATGGTTATAAAAGAAGAAACAGGAATCTGCCTATATAAATTTGAATCACAATTGCATTGATAATTAAAAAAAAAAAATGGTCAGAAAACAGAGATATGGAATATCCTACAATGCAAATCGGTTTAACTCATTGCTCAAATTAGATTTAAAAAATTAATCACTATTGGTACCATTTTCATACTTTGTTGCTAGGGCAACAAAACTCGAGTGCTTTGAAACATTCAAAGTAGGTAGGTATGCAAAAAAACACCTGTCTTAATGATTTTCAATCCTAGGTATCCTCACATAAATTCATAGCTTAAGAGAAAACATGCAAACATGTGTTATAAGATCTGTATACCACACAAGGAGGATAATGGTTGTAAAAGAAAAAAAAAACAGGAATCTGCCTATATAAATTTGAATCACAATTGAATTTATAATTTAAAAAAATGGTCAGAAAACAGATATGGAATATCCTACAATGCAAATTGGTTTAACTCATTGCTCAAATTAGATTTAAAAAATTAATCACTATTGGTACCATTTTCATACTTTGTTGCTAGGGCAACAAAACTCTATAGTGCTTTGAAACATTCAAAGTAGGTAGGTATGCAAAAAACACCTGTCTTAATGATTTTCAATCCTAGGTATCCTCACATACTGACTTCAAACTTAAACCAGTGTAGCACTTCACAAAATACATGCACAATATATAATAGTAAAAAACTTTCATTTTTGTGACTGGCAGTTGATAATTTTTTTATACTATCAATGGGTGCATTACCTTTAAAGCTTCATACTTTTTTGTTTTTTCAAGAAATTATTAGGTTTGTTCCAGCAGAATGTCATGCATTTCTGGTATTAACCTACAAAATGTATTTCTGTGCACTTTGTCTGATAATCAACCTTCAACTTACATTGCACTTAATCAGCTCAAATTGAGTTTTTAGAAATCAATACAACTTCAGAGACTAATGTTGATTTGGAGGATTGAATAGAAAACAACGATTTAGATCCAGAACTATTGGAAGACCTGCGATATGTTGATTAGCAATACCACTGACCACTGATATATTTGGAATGTTCAGTCTTACTGATAAACTGTTGCTAGAACCACCGACTATTAAAACAATAGTCAGTGGCTAGAACAAACCTATTTAAACCAGCCTCTTCAAATAAATGAGGGCTAAAATAAGGCAGTTAATTGGTACTACACATTTTATTGTATTATACCTAGCTATGTAATATACGACTAGTACGAGCTTACCTTCTGTTTTCGCGGCGATTTCAACAGGTGCTCTGTCCATAATGTCACTAATACCTGTTTCTTTCATTTCGGACATATTTAGCTGATGTTTATGTTGCAAGTTTTATATGACCCAGCACTTCTTCAATCTTAAAATAATCTAGTAATAGTAATTATAGACGATAGCAATACTCACAAATTAGCTAATGTAATAATAATTACCACAAATTAGAATTTATTTTTATATCAAACTGTCTGATCAAAGTATCAAAGATCAAACTACCATCACACTCACACAAAACAGGTACGGTCACAGAACATTACTCACGGAGGTACGGTTATACCATACTTGCGTCTAGCCGGACCATGCAACTTTCCAACCCGCAGGCCCGAAGACCGCCGAAGGTTTCCGATTATGCCGTAATGGAACGGCGCCACATTTAAATCTAACGTAACATTGCTCTATACTTTTCAAACCAAACGTCTTGATCAGGTGATGTTGGGCAAACATGGCTACATGGCTTGAGGACTTTTAATTGTGTTTTTTATAGTTTTTTTGAACAATTTTACCATAATTGTTGTTGTGTTGTGTTTTTCAAGGAACCTTTTTTGGCAGGTAAACAGCTATGTCAATTGAAATGATGTAATTTATGAGATAATGCATGATGAAAACTTGAATGCATAATGAAAACAGCAAAGAAAAAGTGTTTATTCGCAAATTCCAGTTATCTCATTCATTTGGGCGACAGGTGTTATAATCGTACTGCATCTTTATCACCCAATCTTTACCAGATCAAGAAAATAAATCGAGCTGTGTCAGTTTTATTTTGTATTTAACAAGGTGCATAATAGGTATATGAATAGCTGTTACAGTAGTAATCATTATTTAAAATATTAGAATGAAAGTTCTTACTTGCACTATGTTTAATGCATTTTCATCACTCATCAGTTAGCTTTCTTCCATTTTTAATTTTTGTTAAAAATATGATTTATTTCAGGATGTCAGATGGAAGTGAATAACTACTTTAAGGGACTGTGCAAAACCTGAAGCATCTTTATGTTTATAGGCAAAAACTCAATAGTATTAATAACATTGGCCCATATTGTGTGGCTGAGGACTGCAGCAGCACATCACTGAATAGTGTTCACTCATCGCCCTTCGATACACTGAATCATATACTGTTCGAAACAAGCCCCAATATATCGAAGGAAAATATATATAATAAATACATAGGAAAATATAACTAAGAGTTTTTTATTCAGGTAATAATCCTTTAGCTTCTGGTCTGTGTAACTTTACAATCACCCAATGAGTGTTTTTTAGATAGTTACCCTGTTTGATAAGATACAAATTAATCACACTATGTTAAGCAAAGTGTCATGTAAATGTTACTTTCACCTTGCTGTAGCTAGACACCATTTCATGTTACATATTTGGAAAAAAAGTATGGACGTGGGTATAAGCTAATGATATTATGAAATATTTTCAATTTGATTATGTGAGAAGCATAACTATAATAATAAACAATTTATTTTTTTCCACCATTTACTAAAACATATATAGATAGATAACATGAGCATTTATTGGTGCTGTTAGTAAACACAGTATGCCTCCTGGTATCGGTCTGCCTCTTCTGTCTCGAATACTTGGGAAGCTGAAGAATTTTTTCCACACCTATAATGACAAAAAGGAAGCATTTTGAAATAGTGCACAAATTATTTTAATAAAGAAGTGAATAGTAAGTAGTAATGTACTTTTTTTGGTGCATATTTACATAATTAATTCATTCATCTATTTGTACTCGTCAAATACAAATATTGGTATGGTAAGTATAGGAATGAACGAAGATATGCATTTAATGCTTTATCAAATTATCCCTTTAAAAGTCTAATGAAGTAGGAACTTTAACATAACACATTAACACAATAATATACATAGGTACTTAGCTGGGTGAAATGTTTGTGCATGTCTCCTTAAAGTGCTTGTGTCATAAAACGACTTTTCTCACACATTGCACCAAACCATGCTTCTCATACAATGAAAACGCAAAATAAGTCAATGCTAAGACAAAATGAAAGCACGGGGAAAACAGAGAAAAGCACTTTTTGAATCGTGGCATTATTGGCTGACGTAAAACTAACGGCTATTTTGAATTTGAATTCTAAAACTGTCAATGTCAATCCCAGCTGTCATGACAAATGCGCATGCGGGCCTGCGGGTTGGAAAGTTGCATGGTCCGGCTAGACGCAAGTTTATACCATCACAAAAGGTACGGTTAACCACCATCAAACTGAAAACCACAAAACACTGAAAACCACAAAACAGAAAACAGGTACGGTCACAAAACAGGTAGTTACTGGTTACTGAAAACCACAAAACAGGTACGGTTACTGAAAACAGTGAAAACCAAAGATGAAAACCACAAAACAGGTACGATTAAGAAGGCACAATTCCATGCTATTTGACAACAAACACGAATGACTTATGTCAATGTCAGCGGCCATTATTTTGGGTTGCAACATGGCCGCCGCTGTGTTGCCAGATGTATCAAGAATTCGAGGCTATGTTGCCACATCGTTGTGCAAATCTGTAGATGCTCTACCTTTTTATGTCAAAATTATCATTTATTGATGAAAAATTAAAAAATTGGAGCAAAAAAATTAAAATACCTGTTCATCCATTCATTTATTTGCAAGAAAATATTAAATATTATTATTGTATGTGTAATTTATAAATAATATAATACAGAGTGTCACAAAATATATTCAAGTATAACAATAATAATAATCTTCTTTATTGAAGTTCCATCAAGCATATGGTTTATGTTTTCATTCCTCACCTCGTCTCAGTTTGACCTAAAGTGAATAAAGTAACCACATGAAGCAGAGTAAAAAATATTAGCAAGAAATGTAATAGTGAATTTTTCTAGCTCAAGTGAAAATTTACAAAGTGAATTGGGTGTTCATTTAAGTGGAAGTGGAAGTGGCAGCAGGAAACAGGTTGTGTTTATTTTTATTTTGTAGTGTTTGACTACGATGAACCAGACATCAGATGTAAGTGGTATTAGTAGTAGTTGTTCTAAAAAGTATTTTTCATTTATCAACCGAGATGAACTCTTAATACATATAAAATGTAATAATTATTATTCTGAAACTATAAAACAATTTACTGTAACCGGCCCCCTATTTGACAGCTAAGCGACGTTGCCACTTCGAAGGCTCCGGCCTACTGAATAGAGTCGGCCTCGGCCATGTGAAAACTCATGGCCAACTCTACTCACTAGGCCGGAGCACGAAATATGGCAACACTGAATCACCGGGCCGAGTTTGTATTTATTGTTATGTCATGTGTATTCTTCCAGGTGCAGAAAATATGGTTTGAAGGTGATTATTAATGTGTTTCTAATTATTTACCAGCACAAATGAAAATATAAAGATAACAAGATGCCTGCAAAGCGTGTAGTAGCAGGTCGCAGCCCAGTAAAGGACTACCAAACCATGGCCCAACATAACCTTATTCCAGATTAAAAAGAACGTTGCAAGGAGATTTTTAATGGGTTTCTACTTATTTACCTGCACAAATGAAACTATAAAGATAAAAAGATGCCTGCAAAGTGTGTAGTACCAGGTTGCACTAGCAATTGTGCGTCCAATAAGGGACATAAACAGAAGTGGGTGAAAGGTATTCCTCGGAAGGGCTGGTTATATTTATAAGGATAAAGACAATAATTTACAAACATTTCAAAGGATAAGACCTAATTTAAAGCACAATGTGGTACCTATAATGTTTTCTGGACCTCCCAAATATCACAGAAAAATACAGTTAATAGAACTCATCTGGGCATGGCCTGGGGCATACCTACGAAAGGATTTGATAGTGAAAGGGAAATCAAGACCAGCAAGAATGGCTTCACAGTGACCTAATAGTGAATCTTTCTAGCTCAAGTGACAATTTACAAAGTAAATTGAGTGTTCATTTAAGTGGAAGTGGAAGTGGCAGCAGGAAACAGGTTGCGTTTATTTTTATTTTGTAGTGTCTGACTGTGATGAAACAGACATCAGATTAAGTGGTATTAGTAGTAGTAGTTCTAAAAAGTATTTTTCTTAATTTATTAACCGAGATGAACTCTAATACATATAAAATGTAATAATTATTCTGAAACTATAGGGCCACTATTTGACAGCTAAGCCACGTTGCCACATCTAAGGCTCCGGCTCAGTGTAGAGTCGGCCATGGTTATAGTGCAAATTTGTTTTCTGTGGCATTACCGTGTATGTTTTGTGATCGTTATTTAGTTGAAAAGTTGTGTTGAAAACCTATGACTAATTCATAATTATGATGACACCATAAAATAGGATAAATAAGAAATGAATGCATCCACTGTCAGTCACAAAATACATACATTGCAGTACAACTAAAGAATAAATAAAGAATAACCACAAAACACATAGATTCTGAGACTAGCACTGAACAATAACAGTTGGCATTAGGTGCTTTCCTTTTACATCTGCACTAACTCAGATCACTTAAAAATCAGATGGCTCAGCTCAGTTGGAAACCTCAGATGCTCAGATGAGTAAAAGGAACGTGTTTGTGCAGTTAAATGTCAATCCTCGAAATTTTGTAATATGCTATGGTTCTATAATCTGTCGATCCTTTCCATAACCTATTTTTTTACGTTTTTCGTAGCTCACCGTACACTATCGACTATCCATACACCACAAAACCCGCTAAAATTCAAACTTACAAAAAATTCTAACCTCATTTATTGATTTATTTGACATCTAAATGATCTGAGACAACTGATCTACCTTTCGATCTTATGCAGATGGGCTTAAGTGGGGGTAAAATATCTCACTTTAGACTCAGATTCAGAAGACAAAGGGAACGTACATCGAAATGAGTCATGATGTCACAAGTGAGATTTATCAGATAAATCAGGTAAAAGGAAAGCGCCTATTATTACAACATACAACATCCCTTAGTATGTTGGCAGAAGTTTATAAAATGAAAAAAATCGTTGAATTCTTTTCTCTTTTTTCGTCGTGTCGGTGGATTCTCTTCACCGATTTCTTCAAGGTTACAAAATCGATAGATTTCTTGACGTAAAGTGGTTATTGTTTCCTCCACCCTTATCCTCGTCTAAGCCTCCACCCCTGCGCTCATTTGAACCGTCAAGCCTTAAGGTTTACGCCGACTTAGACGAAGCGTCGCGAACGGAAGCGTCGCGAAGCGGCGCGTCGCGTCAAACGTGCCCGCCAACTTAGACGAAGCGTCGCGAACGGAAGCGGCGCGAAGAAAATTATTGATTTGACGCCAGAGAAGTTTACATAACTCCGCCTGAGGTAAGTACTGGGTGGATCGAGTAACTCAGTAACTGCCACAGCCGGTCCTAAGCCCGGGCAAAGGAGGAAGGTTGGGAATGAGACTATCTCATCCTGTAAAACTTGAAGATGGGTCAATGGTCCTGAGAGTAGAGAATCACATGCTGATTTAACCTAGTCAAGAGAGCAGAGGAGCCTGTCTTGAGGGGAAAACTGGTCTCCGGAGTCCAGAAAGACAGCCAGTTTATGGGAAGAAAACCCAGAAATAAAATCACCTGGTCCTCCAGGTTGGGGGTTGAGGCGTTGGACCTGCACTCCATCACTCGGAAAAAAAGAACAAAAGCAAAATTTCTCAACAAAGCCTCGGAATCGGACGGAAAATTTAGACGAAAATTGGCAAAGAAAAGGATCATGAAAATTGGAACTTGGAACATTCAGGGCATATCAACAAAAAGAGACGAAGTTTTCAGGGAAATAAAGAAACATGATATGGATATAGTTGCTCTAACTGAAACTAAGAAGAAGGGTCAAAACACAGAAGAAATACTTGGCTACATTCATATACAATCAGGGGTACCGAAAGACGAAAGGGGACGCTGTGGAGTATCAGTGGCAATTAAAAAAAAGTACAAGAAGAATATAAAATCCTGGGATCAGATTAACGAACGAATACTGAAGGTAGAACTGGCGCTATATAGCTATGAAATAACTATATTTGCCGTTTACGCTCCCAATGATGACGCTGTTGAATCAAATAAAGACAGATTTTACACAGATTTGACAAGGCTATTGGAAGAGGTTGGCAGCCGCAAAGAAATCATAATATTGGGAGATTTAAATGGCAGAACTGGACACCGATTAAATGACCCAGTTGTTGGACCATACGGTGAAAATGTCCTTAATAATAATGGCGAACGTCTCATTGAACTATGTAAACAAAATGCCTTAAGAATTTTAAATGGATGGTGGAAGCACAAAAATATACACCGATTCACATGGGTGCAACCGACACGAAACCTGAAATCTATTATCGACTATGTTATTGTTAAGCAAGACAGTAAATTAAAGATTAATGATGTACGAGTCATGAGAGGCCCAGAATGTGGCACGGATCATTATCTTTTAAGAGCAAAAATATATTTTCCCATTCAAAAACATGCACCCAACACAAACATGCAACAAGATGATCATGAAGTGGAGCTGAAGCCAGTGACCTATAATCTAGAAGGACTAGAATGCGACTCTACGAAGTTTCTGTACCAGATTCGCCTTGCAGGAAAACTTGCAGTCATACAAATGGGAAGCCCGGAAACTACGTATGAAGCGCTGAAAGAGTGTATTCATCAAGCAGCTAGAGAAGCCCTAGGAGAGAAAATAAATAGGTATAAGAGAACCAACAGTGAACCGTGGTGGAACACCAACTTAGAAATCCTAGTGGATGACAAAAAGCTCGCCCATAAGAAATGGCTAGAAACAAGAGACGACAAAGACAAAGAAGCCTACCGTAGTAAGCGTAAGGAGACTATGAAAGAAATCATAAAGGCGAAGAATGAATATTGGGATAAAACTTGCCAAGAAATAGACAGAAGTATGGGAAATACCAGGGCAAATAAAGCATGGAAGATAATAAAAGGTATGAGAACAAACAACAGAGATGCAGCAGGGATAAGTCTGATTAGCATGCGAGAATGGAGAAACTATTACAAAGAACTGTTAACTGAGGATCGTCCAAACTTCATGCAACAAGATCTAGATACCACAGAATCAGACTTCACAGTACAACAGTTTATGCCTATAACACCAGAAGAGGTAAGAACTGCATTGACCTTTATGAAAAACAAAAAGGCTCCAGGACCAGGAAACATTAATATTGAATTGTTGAAAGCAGCGCCTAGCGTTGTAATAGAGATCCTAGCAAAAATTTTTAATCAGTGTCTAGACGGCGAAGAACCACCACGTGAATGGAGAAGGGCTGTGATAACATCAATCTTTAAAAAAGGAGACAGACGAGACGCCAGGAATTATCGAGGTATCAGTGTAATGTGTTCGGTGGCACGTTTATATGGCAGAGTGTTGAAACATAGAATTGATGATCAGTTTACGGAGTTGGAAGAACAAAATGGATTCAGGGCAGGAAGATCATGTATCGACGGAATTTTTACTCTGAAAAATTTAATCGAAAAACGGGTAGAAAGAGGAAGAGCAATCCATTTGATATTCATTGACTTGCAAAAGGCATATGATACAGTGCCATTAAGTAAGTTATGGCCATGCATGAGAGATAATGGTATCGCTAAAGCCTACATCGATGCAGTCAAGGCATTATATTCGCACACCACCAGCTCTGTGAAAATAGGCACACGTCTTTCTCAGGATTTCGAAGTGACCAAAGGTCTCAGACAAGGCTGTTCTCTTGCTCCCCTGTTGTTTAAAATATATCTTCAGGAAGCTTTAAAATCATGGACGCAAAAGTGCAGTAAAATGGGTTTGCACATAAATGACGATACCCTCTACACGCTATTATTTGCCGATGACCAAGTTATTATAGCTGAAGATGAAGATGATGCAAGCTATATGTTTCGTAAGCTGCAAGAGTGCTATAAGGACTGGGGTCTCACTATTAATATCAAAAAGACCGAGTATATGGTTGTAGGGGAAAAAGAACAAGCAGATTTAGATGTAGAGGGTGATAAAATAAAAAGTTGTGACTCATTCAAGTATCTGGGTGTTACCCTCTCTTCAAATGGAAGGAGTACGGCAGATGTCGCAAACAAGATAGGCCAAGGAAGAAGAGCAATTCGTCAGCTAAATTCTCTACTCTGGAGCTCATCAATAAGAAAAAAGACAAAAATCACGATTTACAAGTCAATAGTAGAGAGTATTACCACTTACGGAGCTGAAACCTGGGAACTGAATAAGAGAGATAGAAATAGATTGATGGCCCTGGAAATGGATTTTTGGAGGAGAAGTTGCCGAATCTCTAGACTGGATCATATTAGAAATGATGCCATAAGAGGGACGATGGGTCTAGAATCTAACATTCTAGATACCATAGATACAAAAAGACTACTTTGGTATGGGCATCTTCAAAGAATGAATAACAACAGATGGCCAAAGAAAGTATGGCAATGGATACCTCCAGAACGTCGAAAGCGGGGAAGACCACCCAGAAGTTGGAAGAAAGATATAGAGGAAGCTATGGAGGCAAGAGGTCTGCAAGACGGAGATTGGACAGACCGGAGAAGATGGAAGTTGAGAAGCGAGAAACGGTTCTAGCCGTAGAAACCTCGCATATATATATATAGAAGTTTACATTAGTTTATATGGCAGCCCGCCAACTCAGGCGACGCGAAGCGAAGAGGCGCGTCGTTTGACGCGCGAATACTCTTCGGATCAACTAGGCGTCGTTTCTCTTGCCTCTCGCATAATATTTTCAGTGTTTAGTGTAGGATGTGGTGCTAAATTGCAGTCTCTGGTCGTGATACAAAGACATTCATTACAAAGGTAATTTAATTACCCAGCATTTTATTTTGTTTTTGTTTCTTTTCTTCTTCTATAGTGGCAACGAAACTCAATACAAAGAGTTCCTCTTCTGACGAACTGCTCATCGTACCTCACTAGACAACGCATCTCGTCCATCTGCTTAAAAGCAAATAAAATTCGCGTTGCGCCCTTGGAACCCGCGCGTCGCGTCGCGCCGCTTCGCCCCCCTGCTCGCCCACTTAGGCGAAGCGTCGCGAACGGAAGCGGCGCGAGGCGAAGCGTCATTTAATCGATGTCCGCCAACTGGGGCGAAGCGGCGCGAAGCGTCGCGTCATTTACGGCACGACGCGAATTTTATTTGTTTTTAAGCAGTTGAGCGAGATACGTGGTCTAGTGAGGTACGATGAGCAGTTCGTCAGAAGAGGAACTCTTTGTATTGAGTTTAATTGCCACTATGGAAGAAGAAAAGAAACAAAAACAAAATAAAATGCTGGGCAATTAAATTACCTTTGTAATGAATGTCTTTGTATCACGGCCAGAGACTGCAATTTAGCACCACTTCCTGCCAAATACTGCTAAACACTGAAAATATGCGAGAGGCATCAAGAAATATTTGGATCTTCTCGCCGCGGCGCGCCGCCTGGTACCGCCAATTCAGGCGACGCGAAGCGAAGCGTCAAGAGAAACGACGCCTAGTTGGTCCGAGGAGAAGCCGCGCGTCAAACGACGCGCCTCTTCGCTTCGCGTCGCCTGAGTAGGCGGGCTGCCTTTTAAACTAATATAAACTTCTCTGGCGTCAAATCAATAATTTTCTTCGCGCCGCTTCCGTTCGCGACGCTTCGCCTAAGTGGGCGAGCACGTTTAGTCAAGCAATGCATGGCCGCGCCATTTGAATACGCATGACACTCAAATGAGTAATCGTTTTAATCGAACATCGAATACAATGTAATGGATTGGTTTGGGAAGCAGTGAAATGTTCGACTATCATCGCAATGCGATGTGTGTGCTTACAAATACAGATGCGCTGCAATGTGCACTCTGCACTTATATGGAAGTTTGGACGCAACTTCCCACGATATTGCTGCATAGGCTTTAATAGAGATGGGAAACACATAAACCAAATATTCGGTATTCTGAGATATCTGTTTCGGACTTCTATCGTCTATACAATTTTGAGTATAATAACTATTGCTATTTTGCCGTTTGAACACAAAAAATTGTGAAAGTGGTGAATTTAGCGAAGGAACATGACATCTGGAATGAATAAATGTTAATTAAAATACAAGATATTTGTCAGTTTTTGTTACAAAGTAAGGAATGTAATTTCTATTCGCGACGCAAAAAAGGGTGAGCCCAAGTTCCTAAACTTGTCGATTTGGGCCTGCCAGCAGTTTAAAGTGAAAAATAAGATTGGAAGGTGATTTTTAATGTGTTTCTAATTATTTTCCTGCACAAAGGAAACTATAAAGATAAAAAGATGCCTGCAAAGTGTGGAGTACCAGGTTGCACTAGCAATTGTGCTTCGAATAAAGGATATACCAAACATAACCTTCCAGAGTAAAAACGAAGAGTTGAAGGTGATTTTTAATGTGTTTCTAATTATTTACCTGCACAAACGAAACTATAAAGATAAAACATGCCTGCAAAGTGTGTAGTACCAGGTTGCACTAGCAATTGTGCTTCCAATAAAGGACATAAACAGAAGTGGGTGAAAGGTATTTCTCGTAAGGGCTGGTTATATTTATAAGAATAAAGACAATAATTTACAAACATTTCAAAGGATAAGATCTATTTTAAAGCACAATGTGGTACCTACAATGTTTTTTGGACCTCCCAAATATCACAGAAAAATACAGTTAATAGAACTCATCTGGGCATGCATCTGGGCATACCTACGAAAAGATTTGATAGTGAAGGGGAATCAAGACCAGCAAGAATGGCTTCAAAGTGACCTAATAGTGAATTTTTCTAGCTCAAGTGAAAATTGAAAGTAAATTGGGTATTCATTTAAGTGGAAGTGGAAGTGGCAGCAGGAAACAGGTTGCGTTTATTTTTATTTTGTAGTGTTTGACTACGATGAACCAGACATCAGATGTAAGTGGTATTAGTAGTAGTACTTCTAAAAAGTATTTTTCTTAATTTATCAACCGAGATGAACTCTTAATACATATAAAATGTAATAATTATTATTCTGAAACTATAAAACAATTTACGGTAACCGGACCCCTATTTGACAGCTAAGCCACGTTGCCACATCTAAGGCTCCGGTCTAGTGTAGAGTCGGCCATGCCTCACCCGATAAAAATAGAACATTAGTTAGTTTTCTGCTTATTCGAATATTCAGTCACAGCAGAGATGCCCCATCTCTATTCTTGTAATAGTTACTCAACTCTTTTTGTTTGTCTACTGGTATATTCAGGGTTGTCTTCTTTCGGAGCATTACACTTTTAATAAGTATGGCATGTTTTCTCCGTAAAGCGAGATCTGCTTTTATATGGCGTAATCAGTTTCTTATTATCTATAGAATCTGATATTGTTGAAAGTTGAATTAAAGCAGTTAGCATAATGAGACACCTCATGAGACACAGTGCACAATTCGTTAAAACCAGACGCCTTTAAACCCTCTGTTTTATGGTCTGTGCTTTAAACAACGGTGCTCAGTTTAGTATTTTACTTTCCTTTGTGTTTTTCACGCACATAAACCTATATTCATTCATACATGGTGTTTTTACTTCCCACACCGATAGGTGAGGGGAGTATTATGATCGCGAAAATTTTCGATTTTGAGATAATACACTTTTTGGGCGTTTCATGATGTCTACATAACGAAAATCCACGTCACGCATTTCCGTCGGTCTGTCTGTCGGTCTGTCTGTCTGTCTGTACGCGTTTTTCTGTCGTCGTGATCTCGGTAACCGCTGCATGGATTATGATGAAATTTGGGCAGCGATATGCTGTGGGCTCGTAGTGGGCAATGCTGCTATAATTTTGAAAATCGGTGCATTGACGGCGGAGTAATTAGCAAAAAACGAAAAATTTCAAATATTCCCCAAACTTCGTTTTTAGGCGTTTTAGGTATTCCTGATCATTTTCTACTTTTTTTGGGTGGGGATGGATATTGGGGTGGTGGGGGTTGGGGGGTTGTAAAATTGAAAAATTTGTTGTATTCATAATAGACTACCCACTGACTTGTGACGGAAGACCTAGCGACATAAATCACTTTTTTAGGTCTATCCGAACATTGGCTTATGCCTATTACAGAAACAGACTTAGAATTTTTTCCGATGTATACATACGAGTATTGCTTCAGATCGTTCTATATTATGTAACGAAGAAACTGTTCAATTGATTTTAATGAAATTTTGACACAGTATTACTACCGTGTCGAGGATGGAAAATGCGTATGGTTTTTATAAGTCGTGCCAGTAGCGGCGCGGAAATAATAAAAAAAACTAAAAATATAAAAACAGCTCAAACTTCGTTTTTAAGTGTTTTAGAAGTTCCTGATCATTTTCTGAGTTTTTTTAGGTGGGGGTGAAATAGGGGTGGTTGGGGGGTTGAAAAACTGAAAAATTTGCTGTATTCATAATAGGCTGTCCACTGACCTGTGAAGGAAGATCTAGCGACATAAATCACCTTTTTAAATCCATCTGAATATTGCCTTGCCTATTACAGAAACCAAAGGACTTAGAATTTTTTCTGGTGTAAACATACGAGTATTGCTTTAGATCGTTCTATATTATGTAACGAAGAAACTGTTGAATTGATTTTAATGAAATTTTGACACAGTATTACTACCGTGGCGAGGATGGAAAATGAGTATGGTTTTTATAAATCGTGCCAGTGGCGGCGCAGAAACAATGAGAAAACTAAAAATATAAAAACAGCTCAAACTTCGTTTTTAAGTGTTTTAGAGGTTCCTGATCATTTACTGATTTTTTTTTGGGTGGGGGTGAAATTCTGGTGGTTGGGGGGTGGGGGGTTGAAAACTGAAAAATTTGCTGTATTAATAATAGGTTGTCCGCTGACCTGTGAAGGAAGACCTAGCGACATAAATCACCTTTTTAGGTCCATCTGAACATTGCCTTGCCTATTACCGAAACTAAGGGACTTAGAATTTTCTGTATACATACGAGTATTTATTGCTTTAGATCGTTTTGTATTTTGTAACGTGGAAACTATTAAATTGATTGTAATGCAATTTTGACACATTATTATTACTGTGGTGAGGATGGAAAACGCGTATGCTTGTTAGAAATCGTGTCAGTGGCAGCGTAGCAATAATCAAAAGACTAAAAATATGAAAACAGCTGAAAAGTTTGTATTATTGATAATAGGCTGTTCATTGACCTGTGCAGGAAAGACCTAGCGGCATATGACAATTGGGGGGGAGGGGGGGGGGGTATTGGCGATGATTTTGTTGCAAGGGGATCTCAGACTAAAGCTTGATGCTATGGGAAAATAATAAACTGGTATCACCGTAATGTGTGGGAAGTACTGAGTCAATCAACTTGACTTCATTTTTAGATTCATCTTGATTGCTCAATGCCAATTTGCCAATGCATAGTCTGTTATACCTGATATACTTTGGACTGGCTTGACGTCTATTTGATAGGTATCAGCTGACGAAGAAGTGCATGTCAGATTTAATTTTTTAGTACTGGTCTGTATTGGCAATCCTGCAAGTTAGGACCGTCTTAGTGATATTCTTACTGAATATCTCATTGCCAAAAGGTAATGACTATTTTTGTGAACAAGAAATTGATTCACTATCCAAAAATTCACAGCAAAAAAGCCTGATCGAAACAAATACATTTTTTTCGTTTATATATTGTTAAGCGTCATTTAATCGTCAGTAGCGGTACGAGCACCGAGTGCAGCCCTGTACCAGTGTTGCCAGATGAATTTTTTTTATTTCCTTAGGTTTTTGACTACAAATTCCTTAGATTTCCCTAGATAAATATATGCAATATATTTTGGGGTATACATGAATTATTAGTATTCAGTATATATACAATTGTTATTTTTTATTTTTTATTATGCTAAAAAAGTGTACATGTATATGTACAAACAAAAAAATTTTCGGGTGATCAATTGTCATCCTGATTCCACGGATCGATAGCCTGAGTGGGGAAAATATCGGAAGCGCTTATCGCTTGATACGTAAACAACTAAGCAGTGATGCCAACAACACAGTAAATGCCGTGTTTTTATGGATTTTTACTTACATATTTGCATAGCTGTACGGCATTGAACTTCCGATAAAACACGGCAATTTGGTTATCATCTAAATTACAATTTTTTTTATTTTTAATTAGAACACGGTTTATTTAAATAAAATTGTATAAAACACAGCAATTCGTTTCTTATTGACACTACAGTCACTTGCCTACTGCTGGTATTGTCACAACTGAGCTAAGAGCTTACTGAGCTGCTTATTTTCAATTAAAAACAGACTATAGTTTAAAAGCGGTCTGTTCTTAAAAAGACAAAAGATTATTTACTAGTTTTTATTTAACGATTAGCTTAGTCATTTTTCTGTCATTCATGAAATATATCAGTATTTCCTTATTTTCCATACTAAAAAGACAAAAATTCCCTTTTTCCCTATTGTGCCGTAAAATTCCCTAGATCTAGGGAAATTTCCCTAGGTCTGGCAACCCTGCCCTGTACGTATGCCGTCAATAGGCTGCTGAAATGTTTCTTGGATAAGGCTTAGACATTGAACGTTTGCCGCTCCCCTCGTAATTCGTGAAACAAATGCGTTTATGACGTCTGTTTACAAGTTCTTTGCTCGCACATATGCTTCCATAACTGAGGCCGTAATGGAAGTTCGAGGAACAGCGGATGTGACGTCAACCTAGCAACGTTATTTTAGGGCAGTCCAGACCTGCCAAATGGCACTAAGCCTGTCTGGTTTGATGCTCGACTCCATCTGAAGATACGAGAATAATATCAGTATACACATAATGTGTGTATTAGCGAGATTCGTGCTGTCACTTTTTTAACAAGTATTTATTAGCTTTACCTGTATTAAAGCCGTAGCATCGGGTACTGCGAGTAGATGGCGCACCGGCAGAACTTTCTGCTTGTTGCCTTCACCTGTATGTTTGTTTGTTTGTGAGTTTGTAACTCTCCTTTGGATTAAGAGCAAGTGGCTTACTATACTGTTATTAATACGCTTGTATATAAGATGCGTCTGTCATCATCATCATAGTCACAATGTCTTAACAGACATGTTGTGAACTCGTAAAATGCATTAAGTCGGAGCTAAAGTATTGCCGACACGAATATCATCAATAGTTTTGAGAACTGCAGCTCGTCATCGTTCGCGATTTACTGTCAGTTCAGTGTCGTTCTTGATACTCATATCCAGCAACTGTTTCGTCGTATCTACCCAGCTTGTAGGGGAACGGCTACGGCGCCGCCCACTCGAAGCGTAACCCTGAACTACAAGTTTCTCCGTATTATCGCTTCTGTGAATATGTCCGAAGAATGTGAACATTCTCGTCGGCACAATGGAGGATAATCTCTTTGGATTACCGAGCTCATCCAGTACGGAAACGTTAGTTCGATGGGCGGTATAAGGAGCTCTCAGCATTCTCCTCCACCTCCACATTTCAAAAGCATCTATGCGAGCTCGATCTGCCTTTTTAACAGTCCAAGTTTCCGAGGCATACAAAAATATGGAGAACATAAGACACTGAACCAGTGACATTTTTGCAGCTTTAGTGATGTTATGGTCACGCCATATTTCGGTAAGCTCTGTCATGGTCACACGTGCCTGGTGAATGCGCCGTCGAATCTCATTTTCACAGCTACCCGAATTTTTGATCAAAGAACCAAGGTATACAAAACTTTGAACTACTTCACAACGGCATATTGACTTTATTTCTCGATGATTATCATACTCTCTCTATTTACGATCATAACTTTGGTCTTATTGTAGTTAATACCAAGACCATACGCTGCACTATGCTGTTCTAAGATGTTTAATAGAGCTACTAGTTCTTCCTGAGAAGCTGCAATAAGGGTTGTATCGCCAGCAAATCTTAAGTTGGATATTTTGCTTCCGCCAATAGTTTATGGGGCAGCTGCAAGAAATATCTAATGGTTAACTTCCTTTAGATTACATTTCTATTGTGGGAGTGATAATCGAATAAAATACGACACCAAGCTACGATGGCACGACGTAGGCTTGAAATCTTGAAATGACGATTGTGACCACGAAAGAAAAAACCATTTAGATGGTATTATGCGTATTGTACGGTACAATACGTGACAATAAATCAATAACAGGAAATGCTTCATGGAAAATTTATGGAATACTGTTTATTTATAAACGAATTGTTTGGGAGTGTTCCTATTGAATACCTCATGAATACCTGCAGATATAAGGCAATTCCAACAGATCGCTTTACGCCATAAATTATTATTATCATATCCATTATTATGTAATCGACTTCGCTATTGTGAAGGAACATTCAAACACCGCGTCAAGTGTCTTTACTCAGTGCGTTGTATACATTTTAGAGTTACTTAAAGATACAAAATATCATGAGTCATGGCCGAATTTACTCACTAGGCCGGAGCATGAAATATGGCAACATTGAATCAGCGGGCCGAGTTTTCATTTGTTGTTATGTCATGTGTATTCTTCCAGGAGCAGAAAATATGGTTGGAAGGTGATTATTAATGTGTTTCTAATTATTTACCTGCACAAACGAAACTATAAAGATAACAAGATGCCTGCAAAGCGTATAATACCAGGTTGCAACCCAGTAGAGGACATACCAAACCATGGCCCAACATAACCTTATTCCAGAGTGAAAAGAACGTTGCAAGGTGATTTTTAATGTGTTTCTACTTATTTACCTGCACAAACGAAACTATAAAGATAAAAAGATGCCTGCAAAGTGTGTAGTACCAGGTTGCACTAGCAATTGTGCGTCCAATAAGGGACATAAACAGAAGTGGGTGAAAGGTATTCCTCGGAAGGGCGGGTTATATATTTATAAGGATAAAGACAATAATTTACAAACATTTCAAAGGATAAGACCTATTTTAAAGCACAATGTGGTACCTATAATGTTTTCTGGACCTCCCAAATATCACAGAAAAATACAGTTAATAGAACCCATCTGGGCATGCATCTGGGGCATACCTACGAAAGGATTTGATAGTGAAAGGGAATCAAGACCAGCAAGAATAGCTTCACAGTGACCTAATAGTGAATTTTTCTAGCTCAAGTGACAATTTACAAAGTAAATTGAGTGTTCATTTAAGGTTGCGTTTATTTTTATTTTGTAGTGTCTGACTGTGATGAAACAGACATCAGATGTAAGTGGTATTAGTAGTAGTAGTTCTAAAAAGTATTTTTCTTAATTTATTAACCCAGATGAACTCTAATACATATAAAATGTAATAATTATTCTGAAACTATAGGCCAACTATTTGACAGCTAAGCAGCCACGTTGCCACATCTAAGGCTCCGGCCTAGTGTAGAGTCGGCCATGCATGAGTAGATATACCTATAAGTATATGGGGTGCAGCATACACTAATACTTTAAACATTTTGCAAACTACCCAGAATTTTATCTTAAGAACTATTTTTCAAGTACCATGTTGGACAAGTTGCAAATTCATCTGTACTGAAAATAACTTATTAAATGTGAAAGGATTATATATACTTGCTGCTTTAAAATACATTCATACTAAAAATGATCAAATACTAACAAGTCACACGTATGACACAAGAACTAGAATTAACATATCTTATACTTACAACAGAGTCAATAAATCTGTTTGCCAGAAATGCATAAAATTTAATGGCATAAAGCTGTATAATAATATACCAGCTGAATATAAAAAATGGCCAATTATACATTTAAGAGGGAAATTAAAAAATATATATTATACAATTTAAATAAGCTTATTTCAATCATTAATTGAGTGCTGTAATTATTCTTGTGCCTATCAATCACTTTCTTGTAAATTCTTTCATCATCACTTTTTTTTTCTGTCTTATTCTTGTGTATATACATACTCCATGACCATCACTTTTAGTTGTTTCCATCCAGTATATGACACACGCAAGCTTTCAGCTTAGGTGTCTACTCGTATTTTTGTTTCCATTTTTCAATGTAAACTGTTTCTACAACTGTGTCAATTACTGCATCTGCTTTTATTTTTTGAAATTGTCAAACAAGCTTGTTTTGATACTTATAATCACACGGTGTTTTTACAATTTTAGTTGTATTATTTTTGAGATTGTATGTATGAAATAAATAAATAAAAAAAAATATCACTTCTAGCCCACTTTCAAGTTTCTATCATCAAATTTCCCCAGATTCTAGGGAAATTCCGGTGTTGCCAAGTCAATTTTACTCTTGTAATTGCTGTGATTTTTCCCCAGATCTGGGGAATTTTTTGGTACATTTTTAGGCCAAGACGAGGTTCATCTTTAACTGATTGAAAACCATCTTTAAAAATACTAAATGTTATGAGTCGATATATTACTTCACTTCTAGGCTACTTTCAAGTCTCTAACATCAAATTTCCCCAGATTCTAGGGAAATTGCGGTGTTGCCAAGTCGTAGCCGTAATTGCTGTGATTTTGCCCCAGATCTAGGGATTTTTTTCAAGGCACTGCAGGGATCAGGTTCATCCTCAAGTGATTCAAAACTGCCATTAAAATACTAAATGTCACGAGTCACTATATGATGTCACTTCTAGCCCTCTTTCTAGTCTCCGTCATCAAATTTTCCCAGATTCTAGGGAAATTGCGGTGTTGCCAAGTCAATTTTCTCTTGTAATTGCTGTGATTTTTCCCCAGATCTGGGGATTTTTTTTGGTAAATTTCAAGGTACTGCCAAGACGAGGTTCATCTTTAACCGATTCAAAACCGTCTTTAAAAATACTAAATGTCATAATTTGATATATTATGTGACCTCTAGCCCACTTTCAAGTCCCTATCATCAAATTTCCTTGGGTTCTAGGGAAATTGCGGTGTTGCCACGCCAGTTTTGCTCTTGTAATTGCCGTAATTTTTCCCCAGATCTTGGGAATTTTTTGGTAAACTCCAAGGCATTACTGGGACGAGGTTCATATTCAACTGATTCAAAACCGTCTTTAAAAATACTAAAAATCATGAATAGATATACTATGCCACCTCTAGCCAACATTTAAACTTCTATCAACAATTTTCCACGTATTCTAGTGAAATTGCGGTGTTGCCATGTCAATTTTACTCTTGTAATTGCCGTGATTTTTTCCCAGATCTGGGGAAATTTTTGGTAAATTCCAAGACCCAACCTGTAAATTTTCATACCATTTGTTAAACTAGATAACTGAACAATTAAAGGAGTATTAAGAAAAAAGAGCACTTAATAATGAATAATTTATTTAGTTATCGACGACTTGTTTATTTATAATAGACGTTATGTAACAATTTGACCTGCTTGACCAAATATGTTTAATTTTGTGGTTTCGTTCCGAATAGATGTTACTTATGGTCCTATATTACTGCATGGATTTCGGTTATATTTTACATTGACCAAGAAACCTTTTCCCCCACAAGATAAAAAAAAAATAGTGCCGCACCTGCCCGGTGACGGCAAAATGTCTTACTAAAATATTTTAGAAGTCTTCAAAATAGTCGCCAGTGAAGATTCCTCCGTATCATGGCCGTCTCTACTCACTAGGCCGGAGCATTGAAATATGGCAACGTTGGAGATCAAGCCGTGTTTTCATTTGTTGTTATGTCATGTGTATTCTTCCAGGTGCAGAAAATATGGTTGGAAGGTGATTATTAATTTGTTTCTAATTATTTACCTGCACAAACGAAACTATAAAGATAACAAGATGCCTGCTAAGCGTGTAGTACCAGGTTGCAGCCCAGTAGAGGACTACCAAACCATGGCCCAACATCACCTTATTCCAGATTAAAAAAAACGTTGCAAGGTGATTTTTAATGGGTTTCTACTTATTTACCTGCACAAACGAAACTATAAAGATAAAAAGATGCCTGCAAAGCGTGTAGTACCAGGTTGCAGCCCAGTAGAGGCATGAGTAGAGGAGTACCAAACCATGGCCCAACATAACCTTATTCCAGATTAAAAAGAACGTTGCAAGGTGATTTTGAATGGGTTTCTACTTATTCACCTGCACAAATGAAACTATAAAGATAAAAGATGCCTGCAAAGTGTGTAGTACCAGGTTGCAGTAGCAATTGTGCGTCCGATAAGGGACATAAACAGAAGTGGGTGAAAGGTATTCCTCGGAAGGGCTGGTTATATTTATAAGGATAAAGACAATAATTGACAAACATTTCAAAGGATAAGACCTATTTTAAAGCACAATGTGGTACCTAAATAATGTTTTCTGGACCTCCCAAATATCACAGAAAAATACAGTTAATAGAACTCATCTGGGCATGGCCTGGGGCATACCTACGAAAGGATTTGATAGTGAAAGGGAAACCAAGACCAGCAAGAATGGCTTCACAGTGACCTAATAGTGAATTTTTCTAGCTCAAGTGATAATTTACAAAGCAAATTGAGTGTTCATTTAAGTGGAAGTGGAAGTGGCAGAGGAAACAGGTTGCGTTTATTTTTATTTTGTAGTGTCTGACTGTGATGAAACAGACATCAGATGTAAGTGGTATTAGTAGTAGTAGTAGTTCTAAAAAGTATTTTTCTTAATTTATTAACCGAGATGAACTCTAATACATATAAAATGTAATAATTATTCTGAAACTATAGGGCCACTATTTGACAGCTAAGCCACGTTGCCACATCTAAGGCTCCGGCCTAGTGTAGAGTCGGCCATGTCTGTATCAAATCTTCGCGCCAATTCGACGCTCCTTTAAAACACCTAAAAACTTTAAAACTCAAACAGAACAATTTAGTGATCACAATAACAAACATTCCCATCACCTACGGTGTTGCAAGTAAAAAGCGGCAGATTAGCGAAAAAATGCAACGGTTGGCAACACTGTATCACATCGCAACTCTTGATTCCCGAAATGATTCATGCCGCGTTATCAAGTCGGCTGCGGCGCGACAGGACTGCCGAGCACGGAACGCGCATTCGACGTTGCCAGATCGAAAAAATAGAACCAGATATACGACAAATATGCCTAAGGCCTTTACGGAAACAGTGATCTGGATCCGGATAGATCAGTTATATGTCAAACAGCTCTCAAGTGGGATTTATGATTCCATGGACTTAACGGACATCGATCAACGAAAAAGTTGGTTTTAGGGCTTGTTCCGAACAGTATATAATTCAGTGTATCGGGAAGGGTGATGAGTGAAACACCTTTCAGTGATGTGCTGCTGCAGTCCTTCTCAGTCACAGTAGAGGCCAATATTATTGTTATTATTGAGCTTATGCCTATAAAGATGCTTCAGTTCCTTAAAGTAGTTCACCTAAAATCCTGAAATAAACCATATTTTCAACAAAAATGAAAAATAGAAGAAAGTTAACTGATGAGTGATGAAAATGCATTGAACAAAGTGCAAGTAAGAAGGGGCATTCTAGTATTTTCAATAATAATTGCTACTGTAACAGCTATTCACATATGCATCCTGTTAAATATAAAATAACGGACACACCTCGATTTATTTTCTTTGTCTGGTAAAGATTGGGTGACAAAGATGCAGTATGACTATAACAACTGTCGCTCTTGTGAATGTGATAACTGTAATTTGCGAATAAACGTTTACTTTCGCTGCTATTTTCAATATGAATTCAAGTTTTCATCATATATTATCTCATAAATTACATCATTTTAATTGACAAATGTGCTTACCTGCTAAAAAAGGTTTCTTGGAAAACACAACACCACAATAATTTTGGTAAAAATGTCCGAAAAACTGTAAAAAAACGCAAACAAAAGTCCTTAATTTTACATGGCGATATACGGAAAAGAAGCCATGTTTGTTCAACATCGGCTGATCAAGACGTTTGAGGTTATGGTCGAGGAATTGCTCTATTGCAGCCACAGCAACAGATGATAGCATTATTTTGACATATGACATTTATTTTCGTAGGTCTATTCTCGAATCTCCTCGTTTGATGTTTGTTTTTGTATTTATATTTTCTAATATCATCGTTTGGAATTTGTTTTGGTGTTTCGCTTCTAGGTATACAAATTCATATTAATATTGATAATAAATTTTGTTGCTGCCATGCTATAAGATACGTTTTTATTTCTATCTACAAAAACCATTAACTACCTACATTAGTTCATTCCTCATAGGTGAATCTAATTTTACTTTTTTCTCCATTTTGAACTAAAAAGATAGCCACAAATCACAAAGAAGCGTTGAGTGAACGAGAGCTAACTATTCTGTTAAACAAAAATTGTTTGCAAACTCAGAGTAACAACTGAACATAGAGGTAGTAAACAATAACTAATCCTAATAGGCAGACATCTTTTCTTACGTTGTCATATTGACCACCAGATACGGCAATCATAATTATTTACTATCGTCTTAATTGTATAGTATTCAGAAATATTCCATTCTATGTTAAAAAAGACGGTATTTTGATGGTTCAGGAATGATTAGAGCAAAATCAATAGATATGTTGACCTCTACTACGTTACTGCATATTTCTTCATCATAGACGAAAATTATGAAGTCTTACATAAATTTTGAGGAGCTGACAACGCCGACCTAATTTTCACGCGACTTATTTACAGTAGAAGCTCGACTGTCAAACGTTTGTTTTGTTTGTGCGTCTTTTATGCTTGGTCGGTAAAATCGAATTTGCTATTTGTTGGTAACTGTAGTGAAGCTTTACGGACTTGCTGTGCTATATTCCACTGTAGTTTAACAGTTTTTCGAGATGGAACAGAAAAAGTGCAGTGTCTGTAACATGGGTTGCATTGGAAGAATTTTCAGGTTAGTTGGCGTTACACAGCATTGTTTACAATTTGAACTGTCACTGCGAGGTCACAGCTGATCAATGTTTGGAAACTGAAGTGTCAAAGATGATGGCTTTGAGCACGCCATGCTGAAGTGGTTTGTTTACTACCTCTTTTCAGTTCAGTTGTTACTCTGAGGTCTCAGGTAAACATCTCACGTATAAATATTCGGTTTCATCGTCAAAGTCACTTAACTTTCGTCCGATAGTATAAATAACGTATCACGAACAAAATTGACTCTCATTGCATTTCGGAATGCACCGGTATGCACAAATCCGCTCGACAATCTGGCAACAACGCGCGCGCACTGCATCCGAGGCCGGGCGGCTAGATTTGAAATTGTTTTAAAATCGTCAGTCAGCTTTGGTCGCGGTTTGCCGTGAGACTCGCGTATCGGTGATCGTTTATTAGCAATCTTGTTTTGTTGCTCGTGTTGTGCTCCGGGTGACGTTCTTATTCGGTAATCCGGACCATGTAGGTGTAGGAGCAGGTGTGTGGATTTAGAGACTGTGGCAAAATGTGCTCTAGGAATGGATATCCCGACACCAAAGGTATGTGTCTCTTGCTGTACAGGATGTATGTGGGCGTAACAGGCGCCGCAATCACTTATACCTCTTGTTTTAAACACCTGTGGTGAATTGTGCTGGGATGTATTTTCTTGTTGCGCTATTAGCGAGGTTATTTCAGATTCAAGGGATTGGAGACGTGAATATTATGTGTACCTCAATCATATATCTATAAGTAGATTCAGCCGCAATCATTTTACACAAAATCTCAGTTCACTTGACGACTCAATTCAATACGTGCTTTTTATCCAAATAAAGCTCAGTTCAAATGAACTGAGATATTCTTTCCTAAAGTAAAGACTAACCTTCTAACTTTCCTCACTTTTGACGTTAACGAAAACTGTTCATTTTAGGTTATAATCTGATCAGCTGTCTTTTTGAGCTGATAGGTAGGTACCCACATAGCACCGGATGATATGAGAATATTCTGTTCACATTCACTACAGATATTATGAATATTCTGGATAAAAATCCATGGATAATTAGAATATTTACAGAATATTCTGTAAACGTTCGAAATGGGAAAAACACGCTATATTCCTAGAATATTCCGCCGAATATTCCCCACGGATATTACACATGAACAATCGTGGTAGAACGTTTTTGAATATTCAAGGAACATTTTGTCTAAATTACCTCATATACGAATCATTTTTAGGGAATTATGGATACTGTTCCAAAAATAATGGCACCTACTAGTGGCAGATGGTCACAAAAGTTAAGTGGTAAAATAAAGTGTAAAAATGTAAACTTGTTGCATTTAACCTTAAAATTCTACTCGCATTATATAATGAACCTTACACCATAGTAGGTGACCATAATTTGGAACACTGTCACACACTTTATAACAACCAGCAACTTTATTGTACAAAATTGGGTATATATGTAGGCCTTTCCGGAATAAAACTCGTGAATTGCTAAAATGCCGACATCCACATGTTGAAGCACAGAATGACGGAACACTTGAAGCGAGTAACAACCAGACAAGATTGACAACTGACGACACCATAGTCACTATACATCAGTATAAGATGCTGTCACTTTATCGTCGGTGGATGCCGTATCTGTATTGCTGGCAATGGCTAATGACTAATAAACTTTTGAAAATTGCACATAATACTTATTAGGTATATTTAGGATGAACGCAAAACGAATGAAGGTTTTTTAATTCACTGAGAAATGTGCAAATAAATATAAATTAATAATACCTCATATTAAATATTTGCCTACATACAGATATTTCTATTATAAATATTACTAAATGTTCGTCAGAAAATAGCTACATCTTGTCCTTAGTAGATTATTAAAATAATATTCTATGAAGAATATTACTGGTATATTCTGGAATAATTCAGACATTAAACGAATAATCACTGATTATCCTAAGTGGATGATATAATAATATTCTATAAAGAATATTATGTGAATAATCCAGAATAATCAAGAGAAATAACGAATATTCTATGATTCTACTGAATATTCATGGAACATATAAGAGATTTAAAGAATATTCATAGAATATCCAGTGCTATGTGGGTATTTACTGATTTGAGAATCTCACCTTAGTTTGAAATAGGAAATATCTCATTTCACCTGCAAGACGAATATGTGCTATTGAGAAATGACCGAGGAAAGGACGAATAAATACTGCTAATTTTTTTTTTAATTGGCAATTGGTCGTAAATTAATTAGTAAAAAACAAAAAAGTACAAGAACCTCCCCAGATTTTGTTTTTAGCAGCTTTGCCAGGGATCTGGAGGGTTATGCGTACTAGGCTTACGAACTTTGCTGTTTTCTGTTATCTCTTTTTGTTTTGTGCCAGTAATGCCAGTATTTCGTGTTTTGTGTCGGATATTTTTCCGGATGTGACAGAAACTGACTCCAAAATTAACTTACGAAATCGCAGACTGCAAAAACTGCAACGAAATGTCACGTTGACATGTCAGGTTGGTACTTCATTACTACTTGACTATTTTTTGAGGGAGCCTTACATAAGGAACCTTAAGGAACCCTTAAGTAGCCGTCAAAACACGAAACTTAAGTTAGGGTACCCTTAAGTATCGACTATGAATACGACCTTAATCATTTTAAAGTTAGAGGAATTTAAGGTTAGATGTAATGGGCAGCTGTCAGAATTGACACGAGTCCATAACAACCTAGAAGAAGAAGAAGAAGATGAAAGTTAGATGTAGTGCACAGAGTTAACATCTCTAGAGGGAATGTAAATAACAAAATGCACAGGTCGCTGACCAGCCAACATGTAACGAAAATTTTGACAGCTTGAGGGCACTACCAGTGGCGTACGATTTTATATTGAATTTGGATGTTCATTAATAGATTCAATTATTACTGTGATGTTACAAATTGATACAATAAGTTGTATTAGTGTTTAGCTGTACTTAGAGAGTTACTCTTATTGTAACTTGATTGTAACAGTTGATAATTTATTATTACCATGAAGTGTTTCCCCATATTTTACGCTACTGAAAACCAAAACAAAACCTATACTAACCTATGATAAGTGGTGTTCACCGATTCGTCGCTATTGCAGCAAACTATACACTTTTTTATTTCGTCCCATCATGCAATTATGACAATATTGTTCATAAATAATTTAATTCACACCACAAATAGTCACAAAGTCACTCAAATATACACTAAAACAACAAAAATTTAGAGGACTTTAGATTTTGGCAGAATCTGCAGTCCAAACAGAAGGCTGAAATCACCAAACACCATTTAAACAATAATCCAGCGAAAACAGTCAGCCATAATAACATAACCTATACTCGATCGCTACAGTGTATTAATACGTTTTATACATACATAACATACATGTAACGTATAAAACCAAATATACCTGTATATTAATATCCCTGCGCCACATGACAGCTTTAGGGGACGCCGATTGTAGGTTGCCAGATTTACGACATATTAGAAGTTATTGCGACATTCCACTATGAAATTTTCCATTTTTGAGATTTCGTTAAATCAATACCAATTATCTTTATGTAAATCAGTTACATTGAAAGTATATTTTAATGTATAGTTAAATACCCAGTTAAATACTTTGAGGAACATGTGTTCAAACTGAGGAAACTGCCAGATTTAAATTAAGCCCCCTCTAGAGATGTTAACTCTGTGGTCCAGAAGTTTTAGAGAGTACTTCGGAGTGCATCCCCACACATGGGAGCAATACTCCAACGATGGTCGGATCTGTGCCTTGTAGAGCAGCAGTAGTTGCTCTGCTGTACAACAGCTTCCTACAGCGGAACAAAACTCCAAGCTTCTGGGCTGCCGTTTTAGCAATACTGACGACGTGGTCGTGCCAGGACATGTTATTGTTGATATTGATCCCCATCTTGATCTTCAACTGATTTAAAACTGTCTTTATTTTTCTTAAATCTTCTTCTTAATGCCAATCATCTGGATATATGCATTTTTAAGGATCTTATTCATAGCCGTCCTTTGATTAATACTTAACGTTCCCTTAAGTAATACTCAACGGATACTTGACAAACCTTCAAGCACAGATGTTTTTATTGATGAAATTGAGAAGAGGCCTATGATTTGGGACATGCATTCCAAATTATATTCAAATAAGACGGCAAAAAAGAGCCCCTGGGAAGAACTGGCCCTAATGTTTTGCATGATAAACATTTAGGTTCGTGATTTCGCAGGCTGGGATTGTAAAATATACACTTGTAGAAAGCCTATTCCTTAAAATTGGGTGAACTCAGTTTGTCCTTTCCCTCCTACGTCATTTACTTCTTCTATATGGCAACCAAACAGCTTCTCCTACATCCATTCTCGTTAATAACAATAAACTGACAGTCGATTGCCTAGTCTCACTCTATATAAGAGTTGTACGAAGTCCTACGCATGTCATCTGAACACAGACGCAACAAACATGCACCACGTCGACGCGCGTCGTACGCGCGTCATCTGAACTAAGCCTAAAGTATCGATTATGAATATACCATCCTAATCATTTTAAAATTGGCGGAATTTAAGGTTATATGTAATGGACACCTGTCAAAATAGACACGAGTAAATAACAACATAGAAGAAGACGATGAAAATTAGATGTAGTGACTCCTAAGTAACAAGTATCTAAAATTCCTCATTTAAAACTCTTATAAACCTGTAGACCGAAGTGCCGAAGATTAATCTAAACACCTATCATTTCATAACAAACACATTTTCCAACTCAATCAGATACGACGTACGATTCCATCTTATTTATTTATTAACATAAAAAACCACTAAACCAAGATCACCTGAATGTTTTTTCAGTGGAACATTCTAATAAATATTGTTTTTGTGTGTGAGCGTGGATGGATGTTGTAACAGCGAGCAATAATTATTATCGCCTATCGGTCGACCTCAGTTTTACAGTTTCAGTACGCCCGCGCTAAGCTCTGGCTGGCGTTCACGATAAACTTGGAATCCGAAGCACCTGTTTCTCAATTATTCTATCGAAAATTCTAAAATCACAGTGCGTTTTAGTCGCGCAGCACTGGATGGCTTTTTCCTCACGGAATGTTAATATCCTCAGAGTAGTGCAGGAGCAAACAGTAATAGTTTGTTCAGAATAGTCTACGATATCTAACATAAATAACCGGATCGTTTTCAAACTCAGGCAACAACACTGAGAAAGAAGTCTCACGTTAGCTTACCAACAGTCGAAATGGAGGGTCACCCAATAGTCGAGTCACCTTTTGTCAAGTTTTTGGTGATCAACATCAACAACAACATGTCTTGCTCAGTTCTTGATGTATGAAGAACGACCGTCTTAGGATGAGATGCAGCGGTCGCACGGGTACATCTGATAGGAGCAGTGAGCGGCGGAACGATAGAGGATAGCTCAGAGGAGCAGATTCCGTTGGAATATCGGTAGAAGAGTGAGAGTTCACCAACAGCACGCCGGTGAGAAAGTGACTGAAGGTGGCGCGTTAAGGCCGGAGCGCCAATTAGTCGAATTGCCCTTCTCTGGACGGCATCTAGTATAGACAGGGTAGTAGGGGCAGCAGCTCCCCAGGCAAGGTCTTATCTGGACTTTATATAGCGTGAGGAGGTTACATGGTGAGAAATACTTTCTGGCTCTAAATAGGTACCCAAGCTTTTTACCAGCAGCTGTTGCAATTGACGCGACGTGTTCGTGCCAGATCAGATTTTCTGTAATGTTGACTCCTAACAGCTTGAATGAGTGACTCCTTGGCAGAGCCTGGTTGTTCATTAGAACCTGGTGTTGGCTTGGGCACTTCTTGTTTGATAGCGTACAATACTGGGTCTTGGAGGCATGAAATTTAACCATATTCTTAAGCCGCCAAACGGTAATGGTATCGAGATCCTTTGAAAGTGAAGCTGCCACTGCTAGTCTTCTGCGTTCCAGCTCGACCACAGAGATCGGTCTATTGCTCATGATGCCTGCATGCAGCGTACTGTCATCCGCAAAACTGTGGATTGGGTTTGTAGTGCTAGAGAGTAGATCATTAATATGAAGCAGAAACAATGTCGGAGCCAATACCAATCCCTGCGGAACCCCGGCATTGATGCTATGGAAAATAGAGGAAAAGCCGTCTACCACGAGAGAGATTTTCCGACTTGAGAGGAAGTCTGCGAGCCAACCGCAGAGCTTAACAGGGAGCCCATAAGACGGGAGCTTGTTTAGGAGAGCTGCATGCCACATTTGATCGAATGCCTTTGAAATATCGAGAGCAACGACGTGGGCCTCGCCAAATGACTGGATGAGTTTGCTCTACACATGTGTGATGTAAGCCAGGAGATATCCAGTTGATCTTTGGTGTCGGAATCCATATTGTCTGTCGTTGATTAAGTGATGAAGCTCTAGGTATTTAATGAGCTCTTGGTTGACGCATCTCTCCATCACTTTACTGATTACAGAAAGCAGAGCTATAGGTCTGTAGTTAGTCGGATCAGTTTTGGATCCCTTTTTTGGCACCGGCTGGATGCAAGCTGTTTTCCAGTCTTTTGGGGAAAATGCCGGAATCGTAAGACATCCGAAAGAGGCGGGTAAACATGGGAGCGAGCTCCGGTGCGCACTTCTTGACAACAATGGAGGGGATCATGTCGGGCCCATTCGCCTTATTAATGTCAAGTGACTGCAGCACCTTCCGAGTGTGTTCTCCCAGATAATAACCCCAAAGGCCGTTCGAACGAGGAGCACTAGAGAGGCTCTGCGAGCTGATCCTTACTAGGTCGAGGTCCCTCCTCTATTTTGGAATCTTCCTCACAAGCTTCTTTAGTCATTTCACTGTTACTTCAATCACCTCATATATCCTTGCTTTGATGTTAACATTATGGACTAGTATTGAAGAAAATACAATGACTGATCTGAAAGCATAGTTAAATAATCTTTTGCCACTATCCACCATGTTCCTTCTTCTTCTTCTTAAGGTGCCATCTTCCTATAGAAGGTTGGCTACAATTCGGCAAATCGTTCTCTATCTCTCGCAATCCTGAGCAACGTATGTGTAGTCAGACCAATACCAGTCTGGTGTCTCAAATTCTTCTGCCATGAACACTGTCTTCTACCTGGACCTCGTTTACTCTCGACTTTGCCCTCCATTATTAGTCTTAAGAATTCATATTTAGGACCTCTATATACAGGGTGTCCCAGAAGTCAACGTCAAGCCGCAACGGGGTGACAGGACTGGTTGTAACGATCATGAGAAAAATCAGAAAAAAATATATCTCATGCAGTTTGAAAATTATGGGCATTTAAAGAAAACTTAGAAATTTGGTCAAATTTTAACAATTTTTCGGTTATTGTGGGTAACTTTTATTATTTTTGTTCATTTAAGCTTTGGAACCGCAACCCTAAATAAAATTTCTAGATGCACAGTCAAAAATAATGATACAATTGCCCCAAGTTTTCTAGAATGAGGACTATTTATTACACTATGAATTTAAAATTTTCAAAGTTTGCCGACTTTGAAAGGCCCTCCTTTAAAAAAAGTGTACTAAAGTGCCTTGGCAAGTGCCATTAAAAGTTGGCGCATTTAACCAGGATTGTAAAATGGTACATACTTGTTAGTTTCATACTAAAAAAAACGAGTAAAAAAATAAAAACGTCAAGTAACCCGATTTTTGCTAACCCATTTCACTCAGGTCAGATGTTCTTTATTCGCACAAGCTTCTGGTAGGTTCTTAATTTTACGGCAAAATGATGAGAGAGGTGGATAGTGGACAGAGTCAGCAAGACAGATAGTGACGCCACTTCTAGTAAAGTCAACAAAAATAAGTAAAATCATCGACCGGATTCCCAGTGTGCAGGCTTCAGTTCCATACAAAAGTATTGAATATATGCAGGTTTCCATGAATCTGTAACTAATATGTAGTGACCGAGTGGGATTTGTTAGCAGTCTCTTCATTCTAAGAAATGCACTTCGTGCATTTTCTGTGCGGCAACGTATTTCGGTTTCAGGATTCAGGTCATTTGTTATCCAACATCCTAGATATTTAAACTTCTTCACTTGTCTATTGTTTTGTTGTAAACACTTATGTTGGTATGCCTATTTGAGTTTTTGAAGACAACTTTTGTTTGGAGACACCACCGAGACACCATGGTACGGCTCAACAAACAATCAGCTGTCTTGCTCACGGTCAGTTCTTTGTGACGACGTGTTGCAACTATCTGACGTCAGCGACGCCATTTTGGGTTAGTTTCATTCGGCCTGACAGGGGCAGAGTAGAAAAAAGTGTACAACAGGGCAGAATTAAGAAATAATACTCAACCTATGCGGTGTAAAAGGAAGGTAAACATTAAAGATAACATAAAGTTTATGTTGTTGTGTTGATCTATATTATTTATCTCTATACCCATATTCTATGTAGATAGCCATGACCCAGCCGTGCCGCCGCTGTTGAAATCTATCTCTCTCTAACCCAAAATATCGATGCGCAAAGGGATCGGCGCAAAGCATCCCCAGACCTTGAGTAAGACAGCTGATTGTTTGTTGAGCCATAACCATGGTCCAAATAAACAAAATATTTGCTTATTTCTTTTAACCTATTCGAATTTAATTATTTTATCTAAAATCCCATGAGTTCGGTGCCACACATCACCAGACGTGTATGGTCTCCTTTAGACCATTTTCAAGGCCCACCTGCCGTTCAGGCCATATTTCTTTTCTGTAACCGCGTGAAATATGGTGAACAAGAGGCTTTTAAAGATGTGGGGCCTCAGATGTCAGGCCGAAAATAGCCTCGACTCCATGGCGCTCCCTTTCTTCGGTTAATTGGAACCTGCCCTTAGGTGTGACAGGCAACAGGTACACATCTTTCACGAAAAAGGCGCCAGACGAACCAGTGCCGAATATGGAGTCGATCAGATCTTGTGTAATATCGAGATACGTCCAAGTTCGGTATTCGCGAGCCAGTGTTACTCGTGCTTTCTTTTTTTTTTTTTCGCGTACGGCTATTGCGGAATATGCGATGGCAGGCGGACAAAGAAAGAATAATCAAAGCTGTCCAGTTTATAAAAAAATGGAGTCAAGTTGATTGACTCAGTACTTCCCACACATAATGATCATACCATTTTATTATTTCCCGTTGCATGAAGCTATAGTCTAAAATCCCCTTGCAACTAAATTATTGCCCATCCGCCCGCAAAAACAACATTCAACACAAAAACCGTCGTAAATAGTTTCTTGCGTCTCCCTCCTTAGGAACTAGGGCGCCAGTCTTTTTCTGCATGCTTGAACTACTGGACGATGCGAAACGATCAAGAGCCTCCAACCCGTCTAAAAACGAAGTTTGAGCTGATTTTATGTTTTTGGTTTTTTGATTATTGCTGCGCCGCCACTGACACGGTTTTTCAAAAGCAGAGTCGTTTTACGCAATATACATAGAACGAAATAAAGCAAAACTCGTATGTACAGATCACAAAATTGGTTTCTTTAATAGGCAAGCCAATGTTCGGATGGACCTAAAAAAGTGTAATATGCCGCAAGGTATTTCTTCTACAGGTCAATACACGGACTATTATGAATACAACAAATTTTTCAGTTCTACTACCCCCCACCCCCCAACCGCCCCGATTTCACCTCACAAAAAAAAAATTAAAAATGATCCAGGAACCCGTAAAACGCCTAAAAACAAACTTTGAGCTGTTTTCATATTTTTCATTTTTTTATTATTGCTGCGCCGCCACTGACACTATTTTTCCAAAACATGTGCGTTTTCCATCCTCGCTGCGGTAGACATGGTCGTCTGAGGAACCATATGCGGAAGTTGGGTCTTGAACAAACTTCAGACTGTCGCTTCTGCTTCGTGGTGGATGATACAGCCGAGCATATTCTTTGCTCCTGTCCAGAACTGGATAACGCTAGGTTCGAGACATTTGGATTTGCCCAACTGGAACCTCATGACTTCAAGGAAGTTTCACCCTTCACGTCGATCGCCTTCGCAAAGAGGTGCGGACTATACGGTGAACTCCAAAAAGGTGTGAGCCACAATAGACACAACTGAGTCGCAGTGGAAGGAGGCAGCGCTACCCCACTCACTTTCAACCTAACCTAACCTATCACGTGACCTTGTCATATTCGAATGACGTCACATCCGTCTTCCTCTATCCCCGTTTGACGCAAAAATGTCCAATTCTGTTCCCTGTAGTACACAGTGTTGGACCGAGATCTCGCGAAAAAAACCTTTATAATATCTGCAGCAAATATGGCGAGAGACTAGTTGGTTGTGTAAAAATGCCTCCTACAAAACGACAGAAGAAGAGTTATGTACTATGGAGAGGCCGATGAAACAGCTTACCACTTCCTTGCGGAATGTGAGTTGCTAGGCGGCTGAGATATGAGTTATTTGGATCCGATAGACTGCAGCCAGAGGAGTTACTCTCCCTATGCTGAGCCGACATACTGGCCCTTTTTCAAAGATCGAGAAGGTTTGTCTCAATACTCTCTTGAACAAAAATATGCATTTGCACTTTTTCTGCGTTATTTAGATTAGGCAAATGATTTTTATCTATAGCGGTTGGTATACACTATATAACGTAGCTTATCAGTTGAACGTAAATATCACTAGATTTTTTTTAGGTCACCGCTTATCCGACATAGTAATCTCAAATCTGATAAGCGAATTGAGAATGTGTATATTTCCACATAGTACAGATAGCAGTTTCCAGGTAGTCATACTTCAACTGCAGTGTATTATAAGTAAGCGTTAGCTTTTGTGTATTAGTGATTTCAGCGTACAAGTGATCCATATAAAATGTGAGTAACGATATGAATTTTACCTTTCTGGAATTCTGAATCCTTCAAAGTTGAACAAACATTTGGAAAAAACAAAAAAAGGCTCTTTTAGATAGCTGCGGTCTTTTCTCTGGTCTTTTCTCGCTATTCCTTGGAAACTACGAAAACTAACTTATTGAATATTAATACCACAGCATAAAGAGTAAACCAGCAGCGAAACTCAAGCCGAATCTTTCAGGACGTTTTGATGACCTTGAATCTTTCGGGTCTCACTTCGACCGTTGCGTCGCGTTAAAGTCGCGTTAGAGAAGCGATTGGTACAGGAACTGAGCGAGAATATTACATCCGTAAAAATCCCATAGTGATAATTATATGCACGCTCGGGAACACTGGACGGCATTTCGTTTAACAGTCAACTATGAAAAGATTATGCAGAAAGAATCTGTTTAGGTAATAGCATGGAGAAAACCCCATTGTGCAAGGTATGAATATATTTTCGGAATGCCTCTTTTCGAATTAGGTAGTTGGCAAATAATGAATTCTAGGACAAAAGACAAAAGGCTGGTCAAAAAGGGACAGGAAAGGGATCATTAATGATGGTATTTCAGATGTCTCAAAAAATAACACTCTTTATTTATACAATTTCGATAGTATATAGTATATATATAATATAATTTATAATTAGTAAGTAAATACTGAATGATAAAGTTACAAAATAGCTGTAAAGTTACCACATATGTATTTTGATTTTATAACCAGCAAAATTCGTGCCTATAATGGACATTTACAATTTAAACGATTTACATTTTTTTACTCGTTTTTTCCATATATTTAATTTCCTATTTCGATTAGGTACTTTAAAATTCCTATTAAATATCTTTTATTGTATAATACAGGCGTATCCTGGCGTATAGTCTTAAAATACAATTTAGTGGGAAGTTATCACATGGATGACAATACCTTAAACGGCAAATCGTTAGATAATAAAATATAATATACTTTTGATGGATGAATAATCTTATCCCAGCATTCTAATATCAACAAAATATCGGTATTGCTAAATATAAAACAAAACTTACAAATGTATGAAATTATTTTGTTTTAAGGACTGAGAATGTTCCTTTTTATACACAATTAAAAAGCATAGTAAACAATCAAATAACTAATATTGAATGAAACAATAATAATTACATTATTTTTACTAGAGCAATTCTTACACGTACCTTTCAACGTCTGATGGAAACGCAAAAAAGCTGAGTTTACAGTTTCTTGACGTGTGTTTGTATAGAGCGAAGCTGAACAACGATGCATTGCATTGACCTATCGCTCTGCATCGGGAACGCATCGGGAAGTGGCCGAAAAAGTTTGTGCATGTTTCTCGCATCAATTTGAAGAGTTGCGCTGCTGGTTTACTCTATATGCTGTGGCACAGATCCTCTGTGTACGGGGGGTGTTGAATTGTTTTTACCATAATGCTTACATCCGCAATTAAATTTGTACCAGAAAATATCGGAAACAGTTTTTTTATTGTGTTCTGAGGTAGACAGGACTAAATGGAAACCGATCACCAGCAAAACACGACCCATAACGGACGGTTGCAGACCAGGAAATGTCCCAGGAGCACCGCTGCAAGTGTCTATCTGCGCCTATTCAAGTGCATCTCACAAGAAAAGTGACAGTGAGCGCGGGCAGTCACTTTGGTGGCGCCTTCGGCGTTCGACAGATCAGACGGACCCAAATGGCGACGATATCAGATGAAAGTTCTTTAGAATTTATTGTTGTCTGCGTTCGTTTCAGTTGCGCGAATGCGAATACTTATCAAAAACGCCTACGGCCAAATGTCCTTTTCCAGTTTCTTGGCGGTTCTCAACACAGAGAAGCATTTTGCACATATTAGAATCAAAGCATCCTCGACGTAAAAGTTACGAGTTACCATCCATACCGAGAGTACCCCAAGCCATGAGCGAAATAACGTTCAGAACAAAAATAGTTCGGAAGGTGCTGCAGTCACTTGACATTAATAAGGCGAATGGGCCCGACATGATCCCCTCCATTGTTGTGAAGAAGTGCGCACCGGAGCTCGCTCCCATATTTACCCGCCTCTTTCGGATGTCTTACGATTCCGGTATTTTCCCAAAAGACTGGAAAACAGCTTGCATCCAGCCGGTGCCAAAAAAGGGATCCAAAACTGATCCGACCAACTACAGTCCTATAGCTCTGCTCTCTGTAATCAGTAAAGTGATGGAGAAATGCGTCAACCAAGAGCTCATAAAATACCTAGAGCTCCATCACTTAATCAACGACAGACAATATGGATTCCGACACCAAAGATCAACTGGAGATCTGCTGGCTTACCTCACACATGTGTGAAGCAAACTCGTCCAGTCATTTGCCGAGGCTCACGTCGTTGCTCTCGATATTTCAAAGGCATTCGATCAACTGTGGCATGCAGCTCTCCTAACCAAGCTCCCGTCTTATGGACTTCCAGTTAAGCTTTGCGGTTGGCTCGCAGACTTCCTCTCAGGTCGGAAAATCTCTGTCGCGGTAGACGGCTTTTCCTCTTCTTTCCATAGCATCAATGCTGGGGTTCCGCAGGGATCGGTATTGGCTCCTACATTGTTTCTGCTTCACATTAACGATCTACTCTCTAGCAGTACAATCCACAGTTTTGCGGATGACAGTACGCTGCATGCAGGCATCATGAGCAATAGACCGATCTCTGTGGTCGAGCTGGCAGTGGCAGCTTCACTTTCAAAAGATCTCGATACCATTACCGCTTGGAGGTTCGAGAATATGTTAAAATTTATTGGTTCCAAGACCCAGTATTGTACGCTATCTAACAAGAAGTGCCCAAGCCAACACCAGGTTCTAATGAACAACCGGGCTCTGCCAAGGAGTCACTCATTCAAGTTTTTAGGAGTCAATATTACAGAAAATCTGATCTAGCACGAACACGTTGCGTCAATTGCAACAGCTGCTTGTAAAACGCATGGGTACCTATTTAATGCCAGAAAGTTCTTTTCACCATGTAGGTAACCTCCTTACGCTATATAAATTCCAGATAAGACCTGGCCTGGAGTATTGCTCTCATGTCTGGGGAGCTGTTGCCCCTACTACCCTGTCTATACTAGATGCCGGCCAGAGAAGGGCAATTCGACTAATTGGCGACCCGGCCTTAACGCGCCACCTCCAGCCACTTTCTCACCGGCGTGTTGTCGGTGACCTCTCACTCTTCTAGCGATATTCAAACGGAATCTGCTCCTCTGAGCTATCCTGTATCGTTCCGCCTCTCACCGCTCCTATCAGATGCACCCGCGCGACCGCGGCATCTCATCCTAAAGGGGTCGTTCTTCATACATCAAGAACCGAGCAGTACAACCGCACATTTATTCCAAGGGTGTCCAAGGCTTGGAATGGACTGCCAGGAGATGTATTTATTGGGCCTGCGGGTGTTGGCCCATTCAAATCCCGCGTTAACAAACTTCCCCTAACATAACCCTTCCACAGCAGCCGCGGTACTCTGGTATTTAGGCTCTGCCTACGCGGTCTGCTCAGATATAAAAAAAGAATAAAATTTTAACATCAATTCTAGAATTGTTTTATTGGAATCGGTCCGTTTTTGCAGATTTTACCAATACGCTTTTCCCCTCATAGCTTGATTAGAGGATACAATCTAATCTATATCGTTATCTGTTTAAAACTGCCTCAGCAAAATGAATACCCGTATTTTGTATGGCAACCATTACACATTACACGTAATGAAGGTTAGATAGTTTCCACGTATCGTATAGATTTACAAATGTGTCATTTAAAACATAACCGCCCAACCTTGAAAATAACATTCGCACTGTGTTTACGTCTATGTGGAAAATTCATAAATACATAAATGTGTTAGCATAAATTAGTATTAAGGAATTGATCTCTGTAACAAAAAGCTCATTCATAGTCTGATATGACGCTAACAGGGAAAATATAAAGAGATTGTGTTAAATGCCAGTACAGTACTTGCACATTACTGCTACGAGGTAACTGCAAGAATATCTGCACAGCATAGTAAACAACCAGCAGAATATCTCTGAGGATTTTCTATAACAGGGTGTCCAGTTAGTGGGTAATTCTTCGAGATCTCGCAAAGTATACCTGATAGAAGAAAATGTCAAATACAATAGTTATTTGGTTACTTAAAACGCATATTCTAAAAATATTTTGAAATATACAGGGTGTTGCGGAAAAGTAGGATAGTGACCAACTTAATTTTTCTATATAGAACTATAACTTTTTTTTAAATCTTTTAGTTTCCATCATCGATCTCTATTTAACCCTAAAATATTTTTGGGATAGGTTGCGACGTTGCCAAGTTATAATTTATTTTCTATTAATTTCCAGATTTGCAAGGTCGTAAGTAATACGTCCAAATTGATATATTCCTTTAACTTTTCTCAATAATATTATACAGCGAGTTGCTTGAATATTAAGTGGATATTATTTTGGATGTTATCAGCAATTTGTATCTACAGGGTGTTTTTGGCAGAATTTTAAATTACAGCAACTTGAAGGTCATTTTACTTTGTTTTTTTAAATGTATTTTTTATTTTAAATCGAAATATCTACTAATATCCTATCTCGCCTTGTAATATTTTTTTCGCGTTTGCGACGTTGCCAAGTTATAAATTATTTTTCCAAATTTTTAAACAAATATCCCAGATTTTAATTTATTTTAAATAGAATCCTCTACTTATTTTTGTTGCAATGAATTGCGCATGTCGAATTTAGTAAGATCTCACAATTTCAAAATTTTGTTTCTATTAATTATTGAGATACGGCAACACTGCTTTTTCAGTAAACAGTACCGGAACGCTTAAATATTTCCAAAACTGCCACTGCTGGAACGGTGAAATTCAATACTTCTGGGTTTTTGAACATACAGAATTCAAAAATGGTAACATCAGTGTTGTCAGAAGTCCTTTAATTTTTTTTTTATTTTTTATTTAAAGTCGCTTTATAACAGCAAGGTTTTTAGCGACGACATTATACAGATTTTAAATGAATGTACAAGAACATTATAAGGAAGACAACAAAAACAAACAAAGGTACATTATATAAACTGAGTAGCGTTGATGGCTTTAATGAATTTAAGAGTTCTTAGACAATAGGCCGTTGATTCTAGGTTACTGGTCACGGATTCTGGGATGTTGAACTGCTCTCTTGCTGGCGTGATGTGTGTACATTCCACTAGAATGTGTAGCACTGATAAATTTTGTCCACAGCGTGGACATTTTTTTGGTTCTTCTTTTGTGATGATATGAATATGTGAAGCATTTATATGCCCAGTTCTCAGCCTGGTGATTGTACATTGGTCTCTTCTATTTGAAGGGATGAATGGTCTTGGCGAGTGGATGTTTTGCCTTATTGAATGGAGATGAGATCTGGAGGATTTCCATTTGTCGTTCCAGTAATTTTTTATAACCTCAGTATAGTATTTTTTAACTTCTTGGAAAGTGACTGGAATGTTGCTATTGAGGGTCGATGTTGTTGTGGCCTTTTTGGCTAGTGAGTCTGCCTTTTCATTACCCACTATTCCTTGATGAGCTGGAGTCCTATGTTTGTACCTCGATCTTGGAGTTCCTTGATTAACACTTGAATTGTTTGAACTAATGGGTTTTTCGTGAGGAAGTTTTCCAGCGCTGTCAGATTAGAATATGAGTCAGAGCATATGACTACTTTGGGGTTGGCCGAAGTACGTTTAATTAGTTCTAAGGTCTGATATATTGCATAGAGTTTACGGCTAAATATTGAGTACTGACTAGGAAGTCTGATAGACTCACAGTCTTTGATCTCTGTGACAATTGCACATCCAGCTCGCCCATCGATAATTGACCCATCAGTGTAGTCAAAGCTTCTATCCTCATATTTAGCCATAATTTCTAGAAATCTTTGTCTGTATACTTGGCTGCTGGTACTATCTCTGTGGTGTTGCAATAATTCCCAATTGATAGGAATTTTTTGTGATGTTCAAGGTGGTAACGGATGATGAGTCCTATTATACATTGGAACTAGTTCAGTACCTAGTGTGGATGAGTAGCTTGACATCCTGATTTTTAGCGGTCTGGGAAGTCTTGAGTGAGTTTGGAACAGTTTTAAGTTTTCGAGGTAGAGAATTCTATAAAATCCAGAAAAACATTCATAACTCGGAAACTACCCTGTCATGACGAAGATCATTAATATTGGCGATGAATAGGATGTATCTCATTCACCATTTCTTAAAAAAAGTTATATGGGTCGTTTTGACACTTGCACCATAATATCGAATCTTCAAATAAAGTTCACCTTGAATTATCCAACTCGAGTCCAAAGGAGTCGGTTACAAACAAACATATAAACATACACATGAATTGTAAAAATTAGTAGGATAGAGCTTGTACCTTGGCTCCAGATATGAGGATATCCTACCCTAACTACAGTTCAGAGATCGGCGAGACTACCTTATCGCGCCACCTCCAGCCACTTTCTCATCGTCGGGCGGTCGGTGGCCTGAAAATCTGTACAGATATTTTTCATGGAGCCTGTTAGCTCTCCTCCATAATTCTGCTATGCTCTATGGGGGCATCAACGCAGTATTTTTATCTCGTTTGGCATTTCAAAATTCCATTTTCCGACTCTGAACCAGAATCCCACTTCTTAATCTGTTACAATTTTATTTCAACCACATTATGAATGCATCGCGATGAAAATAACACGGCCATGTGATTATGTAATATAGAGTCGTTTAAAAATAAATTTTCATCTGGCACTTCAATTTTTCAATCACCAGAGGAACAAGAATAGAAAATTTCCATTAGTTTGATATTTTTAGATGCGGTTAGTTTTTGCCAACTGTTTATCATTTGTCATTAATTATATACATTTTCAATGCCATGGAATGACTCAGAATTGATGCACTTTGCGATGTGTGGGGTAATGAAGAAGTACATAGGCCTACAATGAGAGAGACAGAGATAGAGAATGCTGAGAAAAATGTGCCAAATACAATTTGCATTTACATAGATGGCTCCAAAACAAGGGAAGGCGCTGTATGTGGTGTGTACTCCAGATTTCTGAACCTAAGAACATAGTCATCATCATGCTCATAGTCACAATGTCTTAACAGACATGTTGTGAACTCGTAAAATGCATTGAGTCGGAGCTAGAGTACTGCCGACACGAATATTATCAATAGTTTTGAGAACTGTAGCTCGCCATCGTTCGAGATTTATTGTCAGTTCAGTGACGGTCTTGACACTCATATCCAGCAACTGTTTCGTCGTATCAACCCAGCGTGTAGGGGAACGGCCACGGCGCCGCCCACTCGGGGCGTGACCCTGAACTACAAGTTTCTCCATATTATCGCTTCTGTGAATATGTCCGAAGAATGTAAGCATTCTCGTCGACACAATGGAGGATAGTCTCTTTGGATTACCGAGCTCATCCAGTATGGAAACGTTAATTCGATGGGCGGTATAAGGAACTCTCAGCATTCGCCTCCACGTCCACGTTTCAAAAGCATCTATGCGAGCTCGATCTGCCTTTTTAACAGTTCAAGTTTCCGAGGCATACAAAAATATGGAGAACACAAGAGACTGAACCAGCGAATTTTTGGTAGCTGTAGTGATGTTATGGTCACGCCATATTTTAGAAAGTTTTGTCATGGCCACACGTGCCTGTTGAATGCGCTGTCTAATCTGATTTTCACAGCTACCCGAATTGTCGATCAAAGAACCGAGGTACACAAAACTTTGAACTACTTCATAACGGCCTACTGACTTTATCGCTCGATGATTATCGTGCTCTCTATCTACGATCATAACCTTGGTCTTGTTGTAGTTAATACCAAGACCATACGCTGCCTTGTATTGTTTTAAGATGTTTACTAGAGCTACTAGTTCTTCCTGAGAAGCAGATATAAGAGTTGTATCGTCAGCAAATCTTAAGTTGGATATTTTGCTTCCGCCAATAGTTATCCCGCCATTCCAGTTGTCCAATACCTGTCTCATCACAATTTCAGAGTAAATGTTAAATAACATCGGAGATAATATAATACACATCCCTGACGAACTCCTTTTCTGGTTGCTGTGTGACCAGACAGGTTACCATCAATTCTTACACGAGCCTAATTAGACTCGTAGAGTTGCTGTATGAGAAACACTAGGTGATAAGGAACTCCCATATAGAGAGGAGGATTTTCCACAGTTTAGGCCACTTTACGTTATCAAACGCCTTAGAATAGTCCACAAAGCAGATAAAAACTGGAAAATAATGCTCTCTGGCTCTACAGATACAGATACAGATAATCCACATCTGTACATTGGAGAATTTTTTTTAATTCAACTCCCAGTTGATTTGGTATCTGTAAAACTAATCACAATGAGCAAATAGTTTGTTGCACTAACACTAACATGTAGGGAACAGTTCAGTAACTATTTCCTCTTATACCTTTGCACATACACAAAGTTTAGCACTGGAAACTACACACTACACATTCACTCAAATCTTTCTGGAAGATCACTTGGGATGTGTCTCTTCAACCTGCGGCTGCCCTGATGCTGCATAAGGTGGCTGGCTAATGGGTTGGGTGCTCTTGAAGACGAGTTCTGTACCTCTCGGCGATGTTTGACACTTCTTCTTTCACTGATGGGATCTGCATTGGAGAATGAATTTGTTCTTTTTGTTGTTTCAAAGCCTACTTGCACGTGGGAGATTCGAGAATACTTTCTAGCGAAGGTGATTACGCAGGCAGCGATGATAGTTGATGTATAAATGAGCGAGTCGCCATGAATGGTTTATTAACAGAGCATATCGAATGCAGCATTAACCGCATGGTGGGCCTCGGACATTCATTGTAACGCGGCGATGACCTCCATTTTTTTTTTCTAATCTACATATCGCCTGGACAGCCAGTCGATTCTGAAGGTGAAAAATGAGAGAAACGCATCAATCGGTGCATTGAATTCGCCTCTGATGAACGATTAATTGGCCCGAGGATATTAAAATCGCTTTAAGGTCACATCTCTGGATAGTAGCAAGACATTCAAGACATCAGGATGGCCATACTACGACCCTACACCATATCACTACCCAAATTTCATCAAAATCTATGCAGCGATTACTGGGATTGGGAGGCTAGAAAAACGCCAACAGACAGACAGACAGACCCACAGACAGACAGACAGATCGTTATGTAGGCATCATACAACGCCCAAAAAGCGTATTATCTCGAAATCGAAATTTTTCTCGATTAAGATTTGCTGACATTACAACCCTTATTGCTGCTTCTCAGGAAGAACTAGTAGCTCATCTTAGAGCAACACATGGCAGCGTATGGTCTTGGCATTAACTACAACAAGACCAAGGTTATGATCGTGGATAGAGAGCCCGATAATCATCGAGCAATAAAGTCAGTAGGCCGTTGTGAAGTAGTTCAAAGTTTTGTGTACCTCGGTTCTTTGATCGACAATTCGGGTAGCTGTGAAAATGAGATTCGACGGCGCATTCAACAGACACGTGTGGCCATGACAAAACTTACTAAAATATGGCGTGACCATAACATCACTAAAGCTACCAAAATGTCGCTGTCTGTTATGTTCTCCATATTTTTGTATGCCTCGGAAACTTGGACTGTTAAAAAGGCAGATCGAGCTCGCATAGATATGGTTTTGAAATGTGGACGTGGAGGAGAATGCTGAGAGTTCCTTATACCGCCCATCGAACTAACGTTTCCATACCGGATGAGCTCGGTCATCCAAAGAGACTATCCTCCATTGTGTCGACGAGAATGCTTACATTCTTCGGACATATACACAGAAGCGATAATATGGAGAAACTTGTAGTTCAGGGTCACGCCCCGAGTAGGCGGCGCCGTGGCCGTTCCCGTACTCGCTGAGTCGATACGACGAAACAGTTGCCGAATATGAGTATCAAGAGCACCACTGAACTGACGGTAAATTGCGAACGATGGCGAGCTACAGTTCTCGAAACTATTGATAATATTCGTGTCGGCAATACTCTAGCTCCGACTTAATGCATTTTACGAGTTCACAACATGTCTGTTAACACATTGTGACTATGATGATGGGTATGTCCAACTGGTCCAAGCCTCTAAGCTGTTAACCAGCCCCAACTGTAAGCCTCTGTCTAACTGGTATCGGCGTCACCTAACCAGCAGCCAGCAAAGTATGTGCTGTACTCGGTAAATACAAGACAAGACAAACAACCCGGTTAAAAATAGACAGGAACGCGAGTCTGCAGTCTCCGCATCTATTCTATTATATCCTACATCGCTCTTGAGATGGGAAGTTCGATTCATTTCAAAGATTCGAAACATTCGAATCATTGGAATAAAATGACTCGAGTCATTGAAACATAATGATTATATGATGTTTATAAAAATGAAGTACTTCCTTCAAAGGTAAAGCGAGGAGGTAAAGGTAGAGTTCACAAGGAAAAGGTAGAAGAAAAAGGTTTTGCTTTAATTCGTATTCATAGTTTAAGGCCCGATTTTATCAACACGGGCATTTTAACAAAGGTTTTGACTAATCAGAGCGGCCCATTCAAAAACTTGCATCTGTCAAAGTTCTCTGAGAATTATTGATTTCTCTTGAAATTTACTTCAAACAGGTGAAAAAAGACATGCTTTATATGTAATCGACTATTGTGAACCCTCTAGTATCTTTTCAACTCTGATTTTCCATCCTAAATGGGTGAAAACTTGCATTTTCCTGTTTAACAAAGAGTTTAGCAATTACTAATCTCAACCAATCAGATTCCACAAAACCGATACATTTGATATTTGATCACTGGATCAAATGTACTGTTAATTTAATGATTATGATGACAGGACATTCAAATTACTGCATTAATTTTATTGCATTTCACAAATCTATTACAGACACACATGATGCAAGTGTGCATTACTGGTTGCCTATCCTGCTTAATAGCAAAGCCTTGGGATCTGGCAAAAGTATAATGTATAACCAAGTATAACCTTATTTTTCCTAAACTAGAAACCTTTCGTATAGTCAGGAAGAGAATAAGGCGCTTTATATAAATGTGTTTCTGCGCTACGGCGCCTTTTACGCAGTGCCTACAATCTTTACATCCTCTGTGAATATTTCTATAACAAGGTATATTCTATAACAAACATGCATCCAGTCTATAATCAATTTGACTACAATTGCAATTAGTAATTATGCAATAATTTATAAGATAAACATTAAAAATCTAGCATTAATTTGCAAATCAACCACTTTGTTCTGATTTTCTGCTATGATTTTGATCCATGAATTCTAAAATATTTTTGATGAAAGTGTCATCCAGCTTTGACGTTTTGTTTCCAATATTGATAAAATACTATTGGATGATACTTATTAACATATCTCTCAATACCCAATAGAAAGCTTTTGCTAAACAACATCCAATAGAAAAGCGTTGTCAAAGTCTTTGTTAAATATGCATGTTGATAAAATCGGGCCTAAGGTTTCCAGATTTTGGCCAATGAAGTAGTCGGCTAATGGCTGTACGTTTATTTTCTCAAACCGAAAGAGGATTCGAAAATCGCACTCACGTGAATTTCTTCTTTCTTTGCACTATTTCGCGCGCGTACGTGGACTACATCCGCCATACTAAATTTAAATTAAAAAAATCAGGCGGCCATTCTCCAACCAAAAGCACCCTAAGTGTATACACATATGAATGAAGTAAATGATTAAAAGGTATTCTGACTAGACTGACTTCACTTTCAAAGGCTCTCGATACCATTACCGCTTGGGGGCTCAAGAACATGGTAAAATTTAATGGTTCCAAGATCCAGTATTGTACGCTATCAAACAAGAAGTGCCCAAGTCAACACCAGGTTCTAATGAACAACCGGGCTCTGACAAGGAGTCACTCATTCAATCTGTTAGGAGTCAACATTACAGAAAAAATGATCTGGCTGCTGGTAAAAAGCTTGGGTACATATTTAGAGCCAGAAAGTACTTCTCACAATGTAACCTCCTCACGCTATGTAAAGCCCAGATAAGACCTGGCCTGGAGTATTGCTCTCATGTCTGGGGAGCTGCTGCCCCTACTATTCTGCCTACACTAGATGCCGTTCAGAGAAGAGCAATTCGACTAATTGGCGACCCGGCCTTAACGCGCCACCTCCAGCCACTTTCTCACCGGCGTGTTGTTGGTGACCTCTCACTCTTCTACCGATATTCAAACGGAATCTGCTCCTCCGAGCTATACTCTATCGTTCCGCCACTCACCGCTCCTATCAGATGCACCCGCGCGACCGCTGCATCTCATCCTAAGGCAGACGTTCTTCATACATCAAGAACCGAGCGGTACAACCAATGCTTGGAATGGATTGTCAGGCGATGTATTTATTGGGCCTGCGGGTATTGGCCCATTGAAATCCCGCGTTAACAAACTTCCCCTAACATGACCATTCCACAGCAGCCGCGGTACTCTGGTATATAGGCTCTGCCTACACGGACTGCTCAGTTATAAAAAAAGGATGCATATTTTCTGAAGCAAATTCTTCAAATTTGAAGCAAATGTTCCTGTTTAGAAATACCAAAAAGTGAAATCATTTCCTTTTACTTCCCACACCGATAGGTGAGGGGAGTATTGTGATCGCAAAAATTATGGTTTTAATGAAATTTTGACACAGTATTACTCCCGCAGCGAGGATGGAAAACGCGTATGTTTTGGAAAAATAGTGTCAGTGGCGGCACAGCAATCATAAAAAACTTAAAATATGAAAACAGCTCCAACTTATGGGTTCCTGATCATTTTCAATTTTTTTTGGGTGGGGTGAAATCAGGGCGGTTGGGGGGTGGGGGTAGTAAAACTGGAAAATTTGTTGTATTCATAATAGTCCGTCTATTGACCTGTAGAAGAAATACCTAGCGGCATATTACACTTTCTTAGGTCCATCCGAATATTGGCTTGCCTGTTACAGAAACCAATTTTGTGATCTGTACATAAGAGTTTTGCTTTATTTCGTTCTATGTATATTGCGTAAAGCGAAAATTATTGAATTGATGTTAATAAAATTTTGACACAGAATTTATTATCGCTGCGAGAATGGAAAACGACCCTGTTTTTAAACGGGTTGGAGGCTCTTGATCGTTTCGCACCGTCCAGTTGAAGCATGCAGAATAAAAACTGTGGCGTCCTGGTTCCTAAGGAGGGAGACGCAACAAACTATTTACGAGAGTTTTTGTGTTGGATGTTTTTTTGCGGGCGGGTGGGCGATGATTTGGTTGCGAGGAGATTTCAGACTATAGCTTCGTGCAATGGGAAAGTAATAAACTGGTATCATAGTTATGTGTGGGAAGTACTGAGTCAATCAACTTTACTCCATTTTTGGCTTATGAATAGAGTGTGAAGTAAATGCTTCGATTTCTACAAGTTTATGCAGATGCTCTTCTTTATGAATACGACCTAATCTTATTCGAAACAACAAAATACACCTGTGATTCGAAACATCTCTACCCAACTCTATTTCAACTCCACTCTTTTCGTCCGCATCTTATCCGATCCATGCTCTACGCTGGGCGCAGGATGTTTTATTTATTTTTTCCACGTTATCTACAACTAGGTGCATAAAAATCACATCTCGATACGGTAATCTACTTTATGGCTATAATAATTTAGTCTTTTATATAAAAAGGTCTGGTAATTGATAACCGCTGGTGTGCTGGTGGCCTATCTAGGCAATGATTTATGTAGCTCTATACCGATTGAGTGGGTTCTGTGAGGGTCCTGGGATGTGTACGATGTTATGAAGGCCAACCCACACGCGGAAGCTAGCTGAAATTAATTTATTAAAATATAATTTTTGTGATGTTTCATTGTCCTAAATACTTACCCACAAGCAAAACTTTAATAGGGTACTTGCAGAGGTCGTGAAATCAGCTCGGGAGTATACATAGCGTAAAGAAAACCATTTCAAGAAGCAGTAGGAAACAAAAAACATGATTTTACTGACGGCCAAAAAAAGATATTTGCAAAATAAAATAAGGATATATTCAAATTTTTCCACGTGACTTAAAACAAGGGCTGACGTCACAGGTATCTTATCGATATCGACAATTGATACTGCTACAGCGCAGGTCAGTGAGATTCAACTGTGCATTCGACTAGAGATGATTCTGAATTCTTTAACAATGCGACTCAATTTATTGATACTTAAACATATTTGAAACAGGCAATTAACCCACTAGCATTTTCGTTGCAATACATTTTTATATCTGATAGGTATCACAGTTCATCCTGTTTGTGACCGAGATTCGCAACTAATCGAAGCCATCATTTTATTTCGGCGCATCTCATTATGAATGAATCCAAAGATAGAATCTAATTCAAGCCCATCCCTACAAAGTGAATTAGTAATCTAGCCTAACTTTTATTCTTTTGACTTTTGTACTTTTGTGTGTGACTGTGTTTTGTGGTTATAATGATCAATGTCAAAATGTTAGGTTAGCACTGGCTATCGATATCGAATATCAATACTTCACATCCCATCACTATAGGATATCACTGACGTCAGAGGTTGTTTGCGCGGGATTTTCCGGCATTTGAAATAATTTTTGGAATATCTCTCACAGTCGATTCCAAAAAACCAAGCAAGTGATTTTGTCATGTTTACTAGGCTCGAAGGAACGCCTAAATGACATAATATTTTTCTCTGCAAGTACCCTATTTTTAATTAATGTCTAACAACAATCTACCGTTTATTTGAAAAAGAAAACAGGATTTAATGAAAAGTGGGCTAAAATTAAAATTGTATAATTGTATCACTCAAAACAGTGAACTCTAAATTGGTGTCAACCACAATAGAGACAATAGAGACAATAGGGTCGCAGTGGGAGGAGGTATGTGCGCCCCATTCAGTAACAACCTAAATTAAAAATGGAGAAAATAAAAAATTTACATCTTATTACAAGATTCAGAAGTGGGATAGTCTAATCGCCTTTGTCAAATGGTGTGGTTCGTGCGGTGGACTCTAAATAGATGAGAGCCACAATAGACACAATAGGATCATAGATTCATAGTGGAATGAGGTATATGAGCCTCATTCACTAAGAACCTAAACTAAAACCGGAGAAAATAAAAATAAACATCTTATTAGAAGAGTCAGAAGTGGTATGGTCTAATCGCCTTCGTCAAATGGTGTGGTTTGTGCGGTGAACTCTAAATACATGTGAGCCATAATAGACACAATAGGATCGCAGTAGAAGGAGGTATATGAGCCCCACTCACTAACAACCTAAACTAAAACCGGAGAAAATAGAAAATAAACATCTTATTAGAAGAGTCAGAATTGGGATGGTCTAATCGCCTTCGTCAAATGGTGTGGTTTGTGCGGTGGACTCTAAATAGATGTGAGCCATAATAGACGCAGTGAGCCACACTCACTAACAACCTAAACTAAAACCGGATAATAATATAAAAAATAAACATCTTATTAGAAGAGTCAGAAGTGGGATGGTCTAATCGCCTTCGTCAAATGGTGTGGTTTGTGCGGTGGACTCTAAATAGATGAGAGACACAATAGACACAATAGGATCACAGTGAGCCCCACTCACTAACAACCTAAACTAAAACCGGAGAAAATAGAAAATAAACGTCTTATTAGAAGGATCAGAAGTGGGATGGTCTAATCGCCTTCGTCAAATGGTGTGGTTTGGGCGGTGGACCCTAAATAGATGTGAGCCACAATAGACACAATAGGATCGCAGTGGAAGGAGGTATATGAGCCCCACTTACTAACAACCTAAACTAAAACCGGAGAAAATAAAAGATAAACATCTTATTACGAGATTCAGAAGTGGGATAGTCTAATCGCCTTCGTCAAATGGTGTGGTTCGTGCGGTGGACTCTAAATAGATGTGAGCCACAATAGACACAATAGGATCATAGTGCAAGGAGATATATGAGCCTCACTCACTAACAACCTAAACTAAAACCGGAGAAAATAAAAATAAACATCTTATTAGAAGAGTCAGAAGTGGGATGGTCTAATCGCCTTCGTCAAATGGTGCGGTTTGTGCGGTGGACTCTAAATAGATGTGAGCCACAATAGACACAATAGGATCCAGTGAGCCCCACTTACTAACAACCTAAACTAAAACCGGAGAAAATAAAAATAAACATCTTATTAGAAGAGTCAGCAGAGAGATGGTCTAATCGCCTTCGTCAATTGGTGTAATTTGTGCGGTGGACTCTAAATAGATGTGAGCCACAATAGACACAATAGGATCGCAGTGGAAGGAGGTATATGAGCCCCACTCACTAACAACCTAAACTAAAACCGGGGAAAATAGAAAATAAACATCTTATTAGAAGAGTCAGAAGTGGGATGGTCTAATCGCCTTCGTCAAATGGTGTGGTTTGGGCGGTGGACCCTAAATAGATGTGAGCCACAATAGACACAATAGGCTCGCAGTGGAAGGAGATATATGAGTCCCACTCACTAACAAACTGAACCAAAACCGGAGAAAATAAAAAATAAACATCTTATTAGATGAGTCAGAAGTGGGATAGTCTAATGAATATCCCAAAACCAATGATTTTCGCATCTAAACTACTTCTCTTGTTGGAATAATGAATAAAAAAATATGTACTGACAATATCCGCTCTAGCCTTGGCTTGTTCAGCAACCAGTTTACGAAGATTAAGAGATAACTATGTATGTACGCGTGGTGTGATATCGAGATCGATATGTCGATCGCTGATCGAGATTAATTAGATCAGACACCACTTTGGCTGCCATTACTGTCATGACGAAGTAACATCCAGGAGTTTCTCTTGTGAAAGGAGCACCGCACTGCGCGGTAAACCGTGTGGTCTTATGTCACTGTCTAGGTTGTTATTGCCGCTATTGCTTACCGATATTACAGCATATACACATTCCAGCAGCGCAACTGGATAGGAATTCATTCGTTCATTTATTTGTACTATACAATACGAATATTGCCACCTCGAAGACTATGCTTTGTATGACGTATTGGCTTGGCATACTGAAATTGTACGCGGTAATTTAGCTAACTTACACACGGAAAAATCTGTCGTTCTGTCAAAGACTTACGCTTGGATTCAATGGGACGTTACACTCAGCATTCCTCAAATACAGCGAAGTTTTATCCAATGGTAACGAATTATATCGTATTGTCGATTCAACTACAAGATGTCATTAGCTTCCAATGAATCAATCGCAGCCTGTCGTTGAATCGAATCTGTGTTTAGTTATTGATTCTAAACTACTTTATTTTCCTTGGATCAACAGATTTTATTGCGAGGACAGCTGATCGATTCGTTTGGATGTTTAATTGTGTGATCTTGTATGAAGTGATAAGGAGCATGATATAAGAATTAGATGTAAAAGCCTGCACCAGTTGTTGCATTTTTACCTGAAATATAACTGTCTGACTAATCTAAATACCTACATTCAAATGTGGGTGTTAGCTCCTCTAAGCCCCAATTTTTCAGTAGGTACTCCATTTAATATATAACTGGACACATTTCACACAATTGCTGATGCAATACGCAAAACCACGAGATGGCACAACACGGCTAACACCGAAACAACACAACGGAACAACCTCGTCCATGTTGGCGGGTTCGCGGCGATAGTAACACTGAGATGATACCCTGTTTTTCCGTTCCTTGAATCGGGACATCAGTCCCGCCGAATACTGATTATAGTTCAGCGAACGACAAGGGCCATTGAAACAAAATTAATTTTTATCAGATGAATTATCACGAACTGCTGTTGCAGTAATCATTTTTGTACATTGAATAGATTGTATCCTTTGCTTAAATGAAACATAGGGTAAATTTCGAAAACAAAAGGATCTTTTGATTGCATTATATGTCAATACTGGCATTAGAAGGATTATACATATCGTTAGAACGAATCTAAAATTATTTTGAATTTATTGGCGTACCTGTGATTATTTCGAATATAAGGATTGAATTCTTTCAATGACATGGATTTGAAACAACTGTAAATATATTTAAAGCGATGGAAAAACATCCAAATACTAACAATTAATTGGAAACGCAACAGTATTTTTTTCTGTGTATCTTTAGCTGCTCTCTCTCTCCCTCTCTCTCTCTTTGGACTGCTATCTTTGTACGCATGTCAACGGTGTTTACTTCTTGATCTTCAATTTATCCCTCCTGATCAGTAGCATACATTCTACTTCAATCTTATTGACGATTTCATCATTAGAAACTTGAAATTTGGATGTGACGTCCGAGTGACATCTTATTTAAAAAAATCCAGGACCTAGTCCTGGATTTGTCAATAGGCCGTATACGTCTAGGGGCCGCTGATTTCAGAGGATATTCAATCGATTTCATAGGGTAAAAGTTAATTAAGTTTATTGATTTTTTGCATGTTTTTTAGCTTTTCCGACAAAGGAGGAAGAATTTTACCGAAATCAACGTGCGAGGTATCATTTTCAAGGTAAAATCACCACCATACTTAGTTTCTGAAAAGAAAATTCTATGTTATATTATTATTTTTCCGAGTAACCCCCACCACCCCCACTATTAAATCATAGATTTGCACAAAAACTGCACCAAATATAGAGACCAAAAACCTCTTTATGACAGTAGAGTTTGAAATTATTTGGATCATTTTTGTGACAGTTACTGCCATTTCAAAGTTCGAAAATTTGCTACTTTTTATGAATTTTTATTCCGTCATTTTGAAAATTTTGCGACATGCGCGGTAGCGTTTTTGACACAAGAAGACATGCTCTTTATTGTGGTAATATTAGAATTTAACTTATGACATTATTTTTTGAGTTACCCCACCTCCACCCCTTGTCGCAGCGGGACTAAAAACTAGATTTTTGTTTCTAATGATAACCTATTAATAGTGACCAAGTTTGAAGAAAGTTTTGATTTTTTTGATATCCGTCTGTGTGTCTGTTTGTACGACCGCGATTTCGTTCTCTAACGATTACTCAAAAATGCCTCAAACGATTGCTCCCAAATTTGGCTAACTCTAATGAATAAAGATCCTTTTGAGTTGAAAAAGTTTTGGTGTTAAAAAAATGTAATACAACATATACATTTGATAGCACCAGTTGAAGGAGAATGTGTCTAAAACTATGTATCACATGTTCATTTTTTCTGAAATGGAAGCTAAAAAAACTGAATAAATTGAAATACTCAAATGCCATTAACTGCTATACGAGTAGTTGTGCACTGAATTTTTTGATGTTAGTATCTTGAGGCAAGCACAAAACGCAAACGGGTCAGAATCAGGATGCAATTGTTCTTATTGGTCAGTGCACGTGACGTCACGGATTTGACGGTAAAAAAAATACGATTTTTAAATCAATTTTATTGCACGATGAATATGATGAAAAATTCATATGAAATTATTTATATCATCTACAATGTGCAAGGTTTGGTTTAAGCCCAGAAACAAAATATGAGATGTATATGTAGAGCGTTGCACTGCTGTGACATGTATATGCTGTGCCGATATATAGGAAGTCGTCTTTGAAATGAAATGCTATAGCGGAAACACGGTTGTTGTTGTGATGTATATCATTACGCACCAAGTGCATATACAGGGTGAGCCATGAATAGTGGTGTGCATTTGATCCAATAGTCGAGTCACCTCCCGTCAAGCCTTTACAATAACATGTCCTGGCGCGACCACGGCGACAGTATTACTAAAACTGTATCCCAGAAGCTTGGAGTTTTGTTCCGATGTATACACCAGAGCAACTACTGCTGCTCTACAAGGCACATCCGACCATCGCTCGAGTATTGCCCCACGTGTGGGGATGCGCTCCGAAGCACTCTCTAAAGCTTCTGGATACAAGTAGTAAAGAGAGCAATGAGACTAAGCCATACGCCTAACCTCACAAAGGACCCCCACAACCTGGAATATCGAAGGAGGGTGGCTGACCTGTCCCTGTTTTACAGATTCTATCACGGAGGATGTTCGAGCGAGCTCTCCTAGATAATAACACCGAAGGCCGTCCGAACACTAGGGCGTAGAACGTGGCTCAATCGTTCCTTTTGGTGATTCGATTTCACGGTATCGATACCTCTTTCGGAATCGATTCCTTCGATTCGTTCACAATTCCCTGTGATGCCGCGCCCATAAATCCTAACCGCGGACTCGCACCATGTCCATGGTATCGATTCCTTTTTCGGAATCGATTACTCCATTTCGTTCACTACGTTCACGACTCCATTAGTCCATTACAGGCCAGTGCTGCTGTTTCGGTACAATTGAGGTTTTGAATTAAGAATAAAATATATTTTTTTTGTGATAAATCGAAAGATCATATATAAGTTTTATAACAAAACTGTTTTTGTTTTCTTTTTTTTCGCAATAATTCAAAAGTTATATCGAAATAAAAATGGGTTTTTGAATCGAGTACCGAAAACACGCCGACGGCTCCCGAACCCGTGTGACGTAACGATGGCGGTTAAGATGCTCCTTTGACCAACGACGTCCTACATGGATACTAGATTCTAGATTCCCAGCCAATCGTGAAAATACTTGCTAGTAACCAGTGTACATGTGTTGCAATATACCCGATGAATGAAGTTTGCAGCTCGAGACGACCTCTACGATCGAAATAAATATCTTTTTGAATGTTTGAAATCAGATTACAGATTCCAGTAAGTAAGTAAGTAAGTATCTAATCAAATATGTCTTTTTGAAACTATCTGGTGCATGTTCGGCTGGCGTAGTGGTTAGGGTGTTGGCTAATGGATCCGTTGGTCTATGGTTCAAAGCTCAGCCTGTCCAATTTTTTTTTATTTTTTTTTATCAAATAATTCATTCATGTGCTTTTTGCACTTGTTACGTACATTTTTTTCTACGATCAACATAAATATGTTTTTGAAACAAATTCTATCAGACATATTACTTGCACTGCATAGTGTAAAAACTAAGTACAGGACACGGTGGACAATTCAAAAAATCAGTGCAAATGGTGTTTGTCCGTCAATATCAATCGCCAATATTTTTTTACATGTAATAGTTGGCTAATAAAATAAAATCCGTTCATTTTTTAAGTTTTTATATAAACGTAGATGCTTTTCTGTTAAAATGTTTGTTAGTAATTTCATCTTATATGAAATGAATCCAATTTTTTTTAATAGATTATTAATATGTACATCCCAACGTAAGGGTGAGTCTAAATATATTCCTAGATACTTTATACTTTTTTCAATGTTCGGGACTAAAAAATATAGTTTTAGTTTTGTTTACTTGAAGTGGTAACTCTTATGTAAAATAATTAGACTTATAGTTTATTTATCGTATAAGTATTTATTATCAATGATAATATTAAATAATAAAATAATTATTTTAAGTTTTGGTCAATTATAATATTGAAACTCATAGAGGAATAAGTTTTGTTTGTTTGCATTGCATTTATATATTTTTGTTTGTTAAATTTTTATGAAAATTTAATTATTAAGCTTCATTGCTCAAAGTTAAATAAATAAAGATACCAAGTGATAAACAGAAGACTGTTGTGATTATGAGTTTGAGTTACTTTATGTTTATATTAAAAACTTAAAAAATGAATGGATTTTATTTTATTGACCAACTATTACATTTAATAAAAAACACTGGCGATTGATATTGACGGACAAACACCATTTGCACTGATTTTTTGAATTGTCCACCGTGTCCTGTACTTAGTTTTTGCACTATGCAGTGCAAGTAATATGTCTGATAGAATTTGTTTCAAAAACATATTTATGCTGATCGTAGAAAAAAATGTACGTAACAAGTGCAAAAAGCACATGAATGAATTATTTGATAAAAAAAAAAAAATTGGACAGGCTGGGCTTTGAACCATAGACCAACGGATCCATTAGCCAACACCCTAACCACTACGCCAACCGAACATGCACCAGATAGTTTCAACAAGACATATTTGATTAGGTACTTACTTACTGGAATCTGTAATCTGACTTCAACTTCAAACATTCAAAAACATATTTATTTCGATCGTAGAGGTCGTCTCGAGATGCAAACTTCATTCATCGGCTATATTGCAACAAATATACACTAGTTCCTAGCAAATATTTTCACGATTGGCTGGGAATCTAGATCGATGTAGGACGTCGTTGGTCAAAGCCGCCATCGTTACGTCCTTCGGGTTCGGGAGCCGTCGGCGTGTTTTCGGTACTCGATTCAAAAACCCATTTTTATTTTGATATAACTTTTGAATTATTGCGAAAAAAAAGAAAACGAGAACAGTTTTATTATAAAACTTATATATGATCTTTCGATTTATGACAAAAAAAAAATTGATTCAAAACCTCAATTGTACCGAATCCAGTACGTTTTCAAGTAACGTTTTCAAGTAGGTAATTAAATAAAAAAGGAAAAATTTTATTTTTCTTCTTTTCAGAGCATTTAAATAAAAGCTTGTTTTAAAAAAGTTTTTTTTTTAATTTATTTTTACTTTTCAGTTATTAACCTGCAATTTTATTCTCAGCGAACTGTTCGCTTAATACTAATATTATAGGAAAGCATAAATAAAGTTCAAGAGTCCGCCACATTGAATTTAGAATGACGGCACACAGCTTATCGTATTGACATCTTCGAACATTAAAGGTTTTGACATCAAAAAAATTGAGTAGCAAGATTCCACCCGTACAAACAAACATACATTGCAAGTTAAATAAAAGCTTTTAAAATTTCTGCACAAAGTACTACACAAAGAAAAAGTAATGGAATTGCCAGAAATAACTACACCGCACTACAGCAGCGTCAGGCGTGAATGCCGTGAATTGTTTTGTTCATCTCGTTCATGATTCCGGTACAACGCGACGGAATCGACAACACGATTCACTAGTAAATTTGGCTAACCGACACCAACATCGACAGTTCGAGACCGAGTCCGTGCGCGGATTTGTCAATTCCAATTCCAACGGAATCGATTCCTTTGATTCCTATTACGGTATCGTTCCTATGGAACGATTCCTTCGGAACCGACTCACTTCTACTAGGGAGGCTCTGCTAGCTCATCTTTACCAGGTCTGGGTGCCTACTTCCCCCCAAACCAGTCTCCTCCCGCATTCCTTCTTTTGGTGAACCTGGACGCTGTGGAATGAGCTGCCGGTGGAATTTGTTTTCCGACGACTACAACCTGCAGCGTTTCAAATATAAAGTGCACAGATACTTTCCATAAAGTAGAAAGTGAATTCGTCAATACTTATGTCCGATGAACCGTTGGTTCTCTCGCTGCTTGACGTTTCGCCAACACGAGTGGTCAGCATCCTCAGAAGCTGACGTCACCTGTTCGGCATGTTCCGAGAGTCCGCGTCACACATAAGAACAACTAAGAGCCCATCCAGATAAAGCGATTTACGCGCGAGTGGACTCGCACGTAGTCAATTTATATTGAGTCCAGATGTCGCGTTTCACTTGCGTTTCTACGCTGGGAGAGATTTCCTTCCAGTTAAAAACATGGAGTTGGATACAGCAGTTGTGTTGGGGCGTGCATACCAGCGATGGAATCTTCGAAAACAAAGAGAAAGGCGACGATTCAACATGCATCCAATTCTACATGACAGAATGACGCACAGTATGTTTGTAACATTATACCCAAAGCTGAGAGAACACAGTGAAAAGTGTTTCAACTATATCTTCCCAGTTCCTACGTTTTATGAGTCTATTGGAATAATCGGATGATTCCATATCCCATATGGCTACTCTTTTTTCGACAGCGTCAATGAAAAGTTCTGTATCGAAGTTATCACGCTCCATTTTCAAAAACAAATACGTCCACACGCCACGGACTCGCGAGTTGTACTGGACGCAACAATGTCGCCCAAGTATCTCGACTCGCGCGGCGCTCCCGCGTACAACGGGCGAGTCGAGAGTCCCGCGCGTAAGAGTCCGTCCAGATAAAGCGATTTACGCGCAAGTGGACTCGCGCGTAGTCATTCGCGCGTTCCCGAGATACTAGAGCTAAATACATCCCGTCCAGATGCTCTCGCGCGTTGTTTTACTCGCGCGTAAAACGCTTTATCTGGACGGGCTCTTAACAACACTCCGGAGAATATAGGTCTCAGTCTCTCGGAACGTCGGAACACGCCGAACAGGTGACATCAGCTTCTGAGGATGCCGACGCCGACCTTTGGGCAGCGGAGTGTGTGGACGCCGTCCGAACAGCCCAAGAACCAACGGTTTATCGGGTCATGGCAGCGACAATACAATACTTATGTCCCATAGTGTAATTCATATGAGTAACCGCTAGCCGTTCACCGCTTATTCTTTTCATTCATTGATATATCTCGCTGAAACTAGTTAGTGTTATTTCATCGACCTTTCGTACATGAAGTGTGGCCGAAAGGTCAGATGTGTAACTCATCTGTGCGGTGACGCTGTCGCTAGCAAACCGCAGGCTGCCATGGACATTTGTCCTGTTTGCTTTGACCCACAAAACATGTTTATTTTTAATTGTCGTGGTGCCGCATTTTGCACATATTTTGTACATTTAAAATAACCATCTTTCATATAATTAATATATGAAATTAAACAACTTCTCAGTGAGATAGATCAATTGAAGACTTTCTGGAAAACAGGTTAAATTAGCATGATGGACTATCGTACACTAGAAGAGAATATGCTATCATATGCTATACTTATTTCTTGCATGAATGACACATGTCCCTTTAATTTCAATATCAAATATCGCACACTTCCGCAAAAATAACACATGTCCACTTTGTTTTCTGTGTAAAACGTCACATGTCCTGAACTTTAGCTGTTTTTATGTACCGATGCACACATGTCCAACCTTTTTTTTCAATATTGCAATAAATAAAATATATTTTTCAATAGCGACAGAAAAGATCTGCCTGTGCGCCATCTGGTACCCGAAGGTAACGGCAAACCAAAGAAAATCGCTGCTAAACAGCAGCAGACTTCTTGGTGCAACGCCAAGGCGCGTTCGCTTGGCCTGACCAGAAGAGCGCGCTTCTATATGCTACTGCATATGAGAGTCGATATACGAGAGTTGCTCCATATCTCCGTCAATCCACCAGTACGCAGACAGCTGTTTCACGCTTATTAACGATCATTAATGCGCCATAGGTCGATTGACAGAGATAGAGAGCATCAGAATTTTCATGTCTACCAGACATATGAAGCATGTGATAGTAGGCGACAAAAAAGATCTGCCTGTGCGCCATCTGGTACCCGAAGGTAACGGCAAACCAAAGTAAATCGTTTCTAAACAGCAGCAGACTTCTTGGTGGAACGCCACCGTGCGTTTGCTTGGCCTGACCAGAATAGCGCGCTTCTACATATATGCTACTGCATATGAGAGTAGATATACGAGGGTTGCTCTATATCTCCGTCAATCGACCTATAGCGCACTGATGGTCGCTAGTAAGCGTGAAACAGCTGTCTGCGTACTGATGGATTGACGGAGATATAGAGCAACCCTCGTAAAATATATTTTTCTTTTACATCTTTAGCAGTGTATAAATAAACTACACCCCAATCATTGCAGCAATGACTAACGCCATTTGGGATTATATCAACACTGCAATAATGTTTTTTCACTATTGTGAAATAAAAAACTTTTTGGACCTTTTTCAATTTATTTTGAATTTCAATTTATTTTGAAACTTCTAAGGGTCATTTGCTAGTTGCGAATGAACTCCATATTTTCGAATTACGTTTATTTTGAGACATTCGGGCGATAGGAATGTACCCAGGTCCTGGATTTTTCAATAGGTCCTGTAGCATTTTCAATAAACGTCGGTGTTCCTCAGGGATCTGTCCTATTCCCTACACTGTTTCTGTTGTACATCAACGTGCTGCTGGAAATAACATCCAATCCAATCTATAGCTTCGCAGACGATAGTAAAGGGTCTAAGGGTCATTTGCTAACTGCGAATCAACCCCATCTTTTCGAATGTTTATTTTGAAACATTGGAACGTTTTTGGACCACCAGAAATAACGAATCTCATGGCTATCGTTGTTTTGAGTATGCGCAGGTAAATGATGCCCAATAACGATGTGTTCTACAGAAAGGAAGTGGGGGGCAGGGGATATATTTTTTTAAATTATGTTATTGGCTCTGAGTATAGAGATGATATTAGCAGGTAACGGACCATAGTTTGACAATCTGTGATACAGGTCTGTTACCTCATTACTGATCAATTGGCATTCTAACATACAGTGTTGAGCAGTGCCAATCTGCAGTGAGGGTGATCGTCTAAACCTATTCTAGTTTTATGTTGAGGGCTTAAGCAATGCCCACACCTCAATCTGCAAAGGGTTCTCACAAGGGGTCTATTCATTTCTCTTTTAAACCAGGGCTCTGTTTTTATGTTCTGTTGGATCTGTTTGTATGTCGCTCCGGATTGATTTCTATGGTAGTGTTCCCTCCATTTTCTTTCAGGTTCTTGTTTAACGTACTGTTCAAGTCATTGTAGGGAATTTTGAAGTTTCTCATCAGTAATCCATCTATAGTCGCCATCTTTGCCAGTCTGTCGACTGTGTCGTTTTGAGGGTACCTGTGTGTTCTTTAATCCATGCAATTTTTACATTTTTATCCAAATTGTTGTATCAGTAAATCAATTTAATTATGCACTCTTGCTTTCGTTCAAGATAATAACATCTCTAAGGTGGGTATTACTGAGGGAATATTTTATGGCTTTTTGAATGACTCTCAACTTAGCTGTATATATTGAACAATCTGGAGGGAGTTTGCGTAATTCTTGATAGTTTTTATTTTCATGGTAGAAAGAGCAGCCTACACTGTTTGTCGCCTTTGAACCGTCTGTGTATATGTGTTCACATTGATCCCATTTTTCTTCTATCTGCTGTTTAAATTTGATGTACGTGGTAGGGTCGGCTTGATGAAAGTTCGTATATTCTACTCCTAGTTTGAAGTTGTAAGTATTGTATTCTGCGGCAAAGTAGGGGTGTAAATACGTTGGAATATAGTTGGTCTCTGATTGGTAATAAGTATTCACAGTTTTCTATAAGTAGAGGGAGCGGGAGTTTTTTATGCTGCCAGTATTTGCTAGTCATCCCCAAAATGAAAAGTTTATGAATAGATGCAACCGTGTCTTCGCTAATCTGCTTTAGTACTGCTCTTGTACTCAGTTTTTGACTTCTTAGATACAAAGGAGGTTCATTGCACTCTACCTCCACGCATTGATTAGAGTACTTGGTAAGTCTCCAACACAAAGTCTCAAACATATGTTTGTTATTTTTTCTATTTTTTGCAGATTTGGTTTTGATGCGTTGCCATATTGAATCGATCCATAGTCTAATATTGATCTAATTAGAGATCTGTAGAATGTTAGACAGATATTTGGGTCTGCGCCCCATTTGTAATTACTAAAGGTTTTCAAAATATTGATTGCATTTTCTGCTCTTCTGATAAGATAATTAATGTGGTCTTTCCAGTTCAGTTTCCTATCTAGATATAATCCTAAATATTGGACTGTATTCTGTTGTTTGAAGTTTTTGCCTGCAAGGTTTATTGTATTTGGTGGATTGAGCCTAGAACGGCTGAACGTACAAACTGTAGATTTCTCATAGAAGATAGTAGATCCGTTTTCTTCAAACCATGTTATTGCTGTAGTCATGGCGGTATCCAGTGCTTCTGTTGTTAATGCAATACTCCTTTTTCTGGGGCTGATTGCGAAGTCATCTGCAAATTGGTAAATATATACCTCTGTTCCATAGAAGGGTTGTTCCAAGTCGTGAGAACATATACATATACAGTAACGGGCTGAGGATACTTCCTTGTGGTAGTCCTTTCGCTGTTATTCGGGGTCCTATCAATGTATCACAGGTTCTTAGATAGATCTTCCTGTTGCTGTAAAGGGTTGCCAGGTTCTTCTATCTACTATTTAAAATTGATGGGTGTGGTAGGATCAGCTTGATGAAAGTTTGTCTATCCGGGTAGGGGATATTGTTTTCTCTCTTCAACCTGTTAAAGGCTATAGTCTATGTATGTATGATGTATTTATATCAGCATTGTAGATCTCTGTTTGCCATTCGTGTATTGTATAATAATGAGTCAATTTTATTTCCTGCAAATCTGAAAAATTCAATGATTCAGTAACATCATTCATTTATTCACGAACGAATGTTGTTTTTCTGAATACTTTATCGACGCGTTAGACGAACTAGCATTGTTTACATTTTTTTAGGATGACACATCCAGATAAGCATTTAAAACGGTGACCAATATCTGACCTTAAACTATAAAGAATAACACAGATAAGAAACCAGTAAAATTCTTGATAAGATTTTTTCTTATACAGTGGTTATTGGAAATTAATAGAAATTGTATTAGATAGAATATTACTTCATATGTTGATATCTAATGCATATGAAAAATGTTTTTGTACACCTGAATCTAGGCCAACTATATTTAACTGTATTGTACCATTACCCAAATACATAAAGAACAATATTACATATGTGCATATGTAGATTGATAAGAGATCTGAAGATCGGTCTCCAAAGAGCAGATGGGAGCAAATAAATTATCATACAATTTAAAAAGACACTTGGGTTGGGTTGTGACGAAATGTGACAATACGTTCAAGTATATGTAAAGGGCACTAGAGTAGGTTATACAATGTTGATTGAATAATTAGATAAGAATAACACGGTTACATTTAAAATTGCGATGAGCATATCATAAATAATAACATTATGGGGGCTAAGGTTATTTCTGTCTGTGCGGGATCCCAAATTGGTCATACAATGATCTGGCGAAAGCTTGGTTAGAAAGAGATGATTGTACAAAAAGGAGTTCTCTAGAAGACCATGGAGGTTTTTAGTGTTGGTTCTGTGGGTCAAAAAAGGCCTACTTGCCTGAAATTTGTTTCCCTGAGAAAAGTGAAAAACGATATAAAATAAAAGTCAATCTACTTGACACCATTTTTCATTTTATCCGAAGCCTCTTGTGAGTTTAAAACAGAGACATTTCATGATGTGCAGAATTGTTAGCGTAAGAAACTTAAAAATTCTTAGAAAATCCCGAATCATTCTACTTGACGTCATTTTTCTTTTTATCCGCAGCCTTTCCTGAGTTTAAAACAAATATTTTATGATGTGGGAACTTGAAAATTCATAAAACATACCGAGTCAATCTACTTGACCCCATTTTTCTTTTATCCTCAGCCTTTTTCGAGTTTTAAGCAGAAACGTTTCATGAAGTGAAACTTTTTTTGCGTAAGAAACTTGAAAATGCATAGAAAATGCTGAGTCAATCTACTTGACAGCAGAACATAAAACAGAAACATTTTATGGTGTGCAAAATTGTTTGCGCACGAATCTTGAAAATCCATATAAAACACCGAATCAATCTACTCGACGCAATATTTCATTTTATCCGCGCAGTTTTTTTGTGATTTCAAAACAAACGTTCCATGATGTTTGTACAAAACTGTCTACGCTAGAAACTTGAAAGTATATAGAAAACACTGAGTCAATTTGCTTGACAACATTTTTATTTTTGTCTGCAGCCTTTTCTGATTTTAAAACAGAAACAATTCATGAGGTGCACAATTGTTAGCGTAAGAAACACAAAAATCCTTAGAAAATCCCGAGGCAATCTACTTGACGCCATTTTTCTTTTTATCTGCAGCCTTTCCTGAGTTTAAAGCAGAAATATTTAATAATTTGCTAAATGCGTAAGGAACTTGAAAATACTGAGTCAATCTACTTGATCCCATTTTTCTTTTATCCTCAGCCTTTTTCGAGTTTAAAACAGAAACGTGGTGTCAATCTACTTGACACCAGAACACAAAACGGATTATGATATGCAAAATTGTTTGCGTACGAATCTTGAAAATCCATATAAAATACCGAATCAATCTACTCGACGCCATATTTTCCTTAATCCGCGCAGTCTTTTTGTGAATTCAAAACATACACGTTTCATGATGTTTGTGCAAAACTGCCTACGCAAGAAACTTGAAAGTATATAGAAAATACTGAGTCAATTTACTTGACACACACCATATATCTTTTTATCCTAAGCCTTTTCCGAGTTTAAAACAGAAATGTTTCATGATGTGCACATTTTTTTGCGTAAGAAACTCAAAAATCCATAGAAAATACCGAGTCATTCTACTTGTCGCCATTTTTCTTTTTATCCGAAGCCTTTCCTGAGCTTAAAACAAATATTTTATGTTGTGCTAAATGCGTAAGGAACTTGAAAATACCGAGTCAATCTACTTGATACCATTTTTCTTTTATCCTCAGCCTTTTTCGGGTTTAAAGCAGAAACGTTTCATGATGTGCACATTTTTTTGCGTAAGAAACTCAAAAATCCATAGAAAATACTGAGAGTCCATGTTAGCGCGTCACCCTGTAGCACGCCTATGTGCGCATATAGCGCTGTAATTCGGAGATATTCCGTTTGACATGTCCAAGTAGTCACTGTAAGATGTTTGGCGGTAGAGTAACTACGTGCCTTGTCTCAAAACGGCTAATAATTTCGATAATCTAAAAGTCCATCTACTTGCCGTCATTTTTGTGTTCAACCGAAGCTTTCTCTCAGCTGAGTTAATCCACTTTACGCCTTTTCCTTCCTCGAGGTACTGGGGGCTAATATAATAAACAAGAAATTATCTACGCCTATGCTCGTTCTATTATAACATTATGTTTTGAAGATGATATTCCGGAAAATTTAATACGACTAATAAAGAAATTCGAGACGCCCGCTCGCTGTTACTACGATAGTAATTAATGTTTTACGGTAATGACTTTCCTAAAATGGTGTAGTGTGCTATGGAATTTTCGTTGTATCATAGACACACCCTTTTTAATAACCGATTATAAAGAGGCATTTCAAGCGACTTCACGATCGCTTTCAGATAACCTATCCGTACCCAAAGATTCCACGTTCCAATTTGTACGTTTTCTGTTATTCAGGTGTTAAAATCCAGCAGACTATGCTAGTATTCTCGTCGAGTAGTGAGCAATTTAGTAACTACGGGTACAAACATTTTACAGCAGTAGTTTCAAAAGAATCAAATTAAATTTCTAAAGCGTCAATAATTGTAAATTCAAACTGACAGGTATAAATTATACCTGACAGTTTGAATTTATAATAGGGTTCAGAAAAAAATATTATGTCGTTTACGCGTTCCTTAGAGCCTAGTAAACATGACAAAATCACTTGTTTGGTTTTTTGGAATCGGCTGTGAGAGATATTCCAAAAATTATTTCAAATGCCGGAAAATGCCCCCACAAACAATCTCTGACGTCAGTGATATCCTATAGTGATGGGATGTAAAGTATTGATATTCGATATCGATAGCCAGTGCTAACCTAACATTTTGACATTGATCATTATAACCACAAAACACAGTCATACACAAAAGTACAAAAGTCAAAAGAATAAAAGTTAGGCTAGATTACTAATTCACTTTGTAGGGATGGGCTTGAATTAAATTCTATCTTTGGATTCATTCATAATGGGATGCGCCGAAATAAAATGATGGCTTCGATTAGTTGCGAATCTCGGTCACAAACAGGATGAACTGTGATACCTATCAGATATAAAAATGTATTGCAACGAAAATGCTAGTGGGTTAATTGCCTGTTTCAAATATGTTTAAGTATCAATAAATTGAGTCGCATTGTTGCAGAATTCAGATAATCTCTAGTTTGCAGTTGAATCTCACTGACCTGCGCTGTAGCAGTATCGATTGTCGATATCGATAAGATACCTGTGACGTCAGACCTTGTTTTAAGTCACGTGGAAAAATTTGATTATAACCTTATTTTATTTTGCAAATATCTTTTTTTGGCCGTCAGTAAAATCATGTTTTTTGTTTCCTACTGCTTCTTGATATGGTTTTCTTTACGCTATGTATACTCCCGAGACGATTTCACGACCTCTGCAAGTACCCTATTGACGCTTTAGAAATTTAACTTTACGCTTTTGAAACTACAGCTGGAAAAGGTATAGAACGACATTGCGCGAGGATTGGATATAAAGTGTAGGTGAAGGTGGCATTTGAACGAGATCTTTGACGTTTTGAAACGTCAATGTATAGAACTTTTTTTATCGACAGCCTCCCGCAAGGCTGAAAGTCTATGGCGCTGTAGAAGCGCTGCGAGAGGTTATCTTCTGTGACTGTGCTCGTTAGATTTGAAACGCTGCAGGTTGTAGCCGTCGGGAGACATATTCCCTGGCAGCTCATTCCACAGCGTCGAAGTTCTCCAAAAGAAGGAATGCTGGAGCCACCCTACTTGGATGTCACAGGCTGTGGAGGTCCTTTGTGAGGTTAAGGCGTATCGATTAGTCTGAGTGCTCTTTTCTGGATAGTGTCTAGAAGCTTTAGAGACTGCCTCGGAGCGCATCCCCACACATGGAACCAATACTCTAATGATGGTCGGATCTGTGCCTTGTAGAGCAGCAGTAGTTGCGCTGGTGTATACAGCTTCCTACAGCGGAACAAAACTCCAAGCTTCTGGAATGCCGTGTTTGCAATACTGAAGACACAGTATATCCAATTATACAGTAGCGCAACTCCCTAGAAATCATGCAGACAATTTGTCTCCGAAAAACTGGCGTGACATAACCCCACGTCGGCTCCTCAGCACGAGTCGTGAGTATTGCCGTTTACGTTTTGAGCACAGGGTCGGCTTAGCAATAATCGAGTGAAGAAGCAATAAGTTTAATGGATGCGATATATAGTATTTCGTAAATAGAGTAAATTTTGAGAGCAATGTGGTGATGTGATATTCTTCATCGAGGTTAGGCAGTTGTCTTTGGAATTCCGAATTACAATTTGTGAGTTATATCCATGCATTCACATTTATTGTACGTGAAAATGTTTTGTACTGATTCTTCTAATTCATCATGGATTCTTTGCATATAATTGGGGTGTAGACATTTTTTTTTAGAAGCAAAACAAGAAATAGTCGGTGTATGAAACAAAATTGTTAACTCCGAGAAAATAGGTGGCTTTATTGTTTGTAAGTAAATTACAAAAATGCGAGATTTATTCAACTTTATTTTATCTTATCTTACTTAACCTTAGACATTTATATAAATATAAAAATAAGGTACGAAAACGTGGCAATAGCAAAACCGATGAAAACTTGTTAGGTGTACATAAAAAATGATGATCAATATGTTTATAACAACGATAAAATATACTAAACTGGTCGTTATTCATAAAAAAATTGCAAAACTGTTTTTTATCTAGTTTATTAAGATTACCCTTCCTTCTAAATTTGTATATTACATATGAATAGGCATATTGAAGAAGAGAATCCATGTTTATAGAGGAAAATGATATATTTTTGAAACTAGCATGTTGATTCTCTTTATTGTGAACTCTCTATTTGAGCATTCATTAAAATGGACTTCACTTCCTGCTTAAAATTTCATAATGTTGGAATGCATAATCACATTCATTTTGTTATGTGTATGTCATGTTATGTATACTAGTCGAAAACATATGATTTTCAAAATGCAATCCACACAGTCTGATAATTTGTACAGATTATCTTTTTCTAACAAATCTTCTCTGTTACATGCCATAATCGAAATTCTTGCCCTGTAAGGTCAAAATAGTACCAATATCAAACATTAATACATAGACTAGAGCAGATTCAGCTGGCTGACGCAATGCTTAGTTGTAGAAAATAAATAGTACATGAAATTAGCTTTTAGAATAGGTCTACCATTTATTTAGGTTCATAATCAAAGACCAAAGACACAAAAATTCATGCATGTTGAAGACATTTTATTTTTCTCGTCCAGCATGTTGAATCGGAGGGCACAAAGTGTCTAAAGCCGCTATATCGGATGTCCCATTTCGAATTTTGTGATTCTGACTTTAGGCTCGTAGACAATTGTAGAACGACTTTCCGTAACGTCCAACTCTTCTAAAAACTGGAAAAAACACACAGCTACCGTAATACCAGACAGACTTTGTTAGAGGCAGATGGAGCTATGCTATCACACTTTAATATTATTAGGTAATAAAGGAGCATATTAAACATTAGAGGAATCGCTTGCCTGGCAACATCTTAGGGAAACTTAAAAAAACTATAGTCACAGTTTTTGGAATTGTTAATACAGCCTACAGCGGCGCAACATTTGAGTTCACGCGTCCCGATATCCATATCATTCAATTCCTTAATCCGGTTCTGTCAAAGACATTACCTTCACTCTCATAGACTGAACACGACTCAGGCGATCGCCGTGCTAAACATCCTGCGGACGATGCGCGGGATGCTATGCGCGAACCACAAAAATTCTAGAGAGTTGCGCTACTGTATAATTGGATATACTGTGCTGAAGACGTAGTCATGCCAGGACATGTTATTGTTGATGTTGATCCCCAAAAGCTTGACTGAAGGTGACGCGACTATTGAATGACCCTCCATTTCCACAGTTGGTAGGCCAACGTGATACTTGTTTGTCAATGTTGTGGCCTGAGTTTTCTGTAGGTTGAACTTTACTTTATTTTCTAATCTCCACTCGACAATTGTTTTGACCCCCGGACCTCCAGGCTGCTTTCAAGGCCTTGGATTCCAAAGAAGTTACACAAAAACTGGTATGATACTCTCAGCTGGGTTGAAAGTACAGTCTGTTCTTTTTAAGAAAAGCCAGCGAGGTCATGTGACTTGAAGTCAAAAAATAATTGACAGACTATCGAAAAATGGTTTCTCAGAAGTTTTTGCCAAGTGGACGAAGCAATGGGATAAAAAATATTGAACAAAAGAAACTGTGAAGAATACTTATTGAAGATTTTTAAATATGTTATTGTTATACTTCAGCACCAGTTACTTTTTGAGCACCTTACAACCATCTTAACAGAAACTGTTGTTTGAAAACCTTTACATGGAATGGTTCGAATTAACTGCCATTGGAATCTCTGATGTTAAACCTAAGTTATGGCTTCGCTATGTTGATGACACATTCATAATCTGGAACCGTGGAGACGAACAACTGGAAACGTTCTTTGCACATCTCAACAAAATGAGACCATCGATAAAGTTCACGAAAGAAGAAGAGAACAATAACAGCCTTCCTTTTCTGGATGTCTTGGTAATGAGAAGAAACACCGAAATAAAAACCAAAGTGTACAGAAAACCAACACTCACAGGACAATACCTGCATTACACCTCAAACCATCCAACATCAACAAAGAAAGGAGTCATTCGAATCTTGGTCGATCGAGCCAAGAACATTTGTAACACACAACAAGGACTGGAAGAAGAACTACGTCAAATTAAAGGAGATCTGTCAAAGAACGCATATCCCAAGAGGCTAGTGGAAGCAACAATGCAAGAGAATCATACAAGCAGAAATAAAGGTCCTGAAGAATACAGGCATTCACTAAGTATACCATACGTGAAAGAACTATCAGATACAGTCAGAAGAACAGGACAACACTATAAAATTCAAACACGGTTCTCAAGAAGCACCACTCTTCGAAGTCTACTAACGAAAACAAAATCCAGGAATGAACATCAAGAAACAAAAAACTGCATCTATGAAGTACCATGTGAATGTGGCAAAGTATACATTGGTGTAACGAAAAGACCCCTGGAAGCGAGAATTAAGGAGCACAGACTCAACACCCACAGAGCAGAGACAGGAAATTCCGGAATAGCAGATCACGCTTGGACCGAGCATCATAAAATTATTTGGGAAGATGCAAAGGTTATTGGCAAAGAACCTCAATGGTATCGCCGGAAATTCAAGGAAGCAGCTTATATCGCCAGCAACAAAAACGTGTACAGCAAGCCTAGTGTGGAAATTAGACCAATATGGCAGCCCCTCATAAGAAATATAAAAAAGCTAAAATTGGGCAGAACAAACTTGGACACAAACGTGGGACTCAGTGACTATCAACGGCCACGTCATCATCAGCAAGAAGCGACGTCACTGACACACCCAACAGAACATGCAGCAACCAATCAGGACAAGCCACGAAAAACGACACGTCAGCTAGCCGAGAATAAATAGCGATGAAAGGAACATGTTCGACAGACCTGAAGACGATTGAAGATACCACATCAATCGAAACATTGTAATCCAAAATTATATAGACAGTGGAAGTCCGAAGCAGACCTTTTGAAATCGTAACAGAAACTTGTGGGGTAATTCTGCACAATCTTTTCTTCGTACCCCTGTAGGTTTTATCAATAAGCCAATCACAGCGTAACTATTAGTGGTTTCTTCGGAATATGGCAACAAATTGCATGTCATAAAGCTGTATTTGGATCCACAAAATGGTAGAACTGCAATTGAATTGCATAACGTACTCCAGCTGGTACTGAGCGTTATACGTTGAATACCGCTAGGAACCAGCGGTACTTAACAATTTTCTCTTTAGCGTCGTTTTAGCCTTAAAGGCTTTACCCTTTTAGCGACTTACAAATTGCTGCTTCCTTGACGACCGACCTCTGGAAAGATTCACATAAGAATCTGTTTTCTAAACGCGACCATTAAGGTGCTGGTACACTATAGCAAGTTACCGTTCACGAAAGTAACATTGTTTTTCATCATGAGAGTGCTTCATCCCATGCATTGCACCAAACAAAGTTTTTGGGAGAGTCGAGAGTAAGGATTCCCGTCGACACAATGAAGAATAGTCTCTTTGGATTACCGAGCTCATCCAGTATGGAAACGTTAGTTCGATGGGCGGTATAAGGAATTCTCAGCATTCTCCTCCACGTCCACATTTCAAAAGCATCTATGCGAGCTTGATCTGCCTTTTTAACAGTCCAAGTTTCCGAGGCATACAAAAATATGGAGAACACAAGAGACTGGACCAGCGACTTTTTGGTAGCTTTAGCGATGTTATGGTCACGCCATATTTTAGCTTTGTCATGGCCACACGTGCCTGTTGAATGCGCCGACGAATCTCATTTTCGCAGCTACCCGAATTGTCGATCAAAGAACCGAGGTACACAAAAGTTTGAACTACTTCACAACATCCTACTGACTTTATTTCTCGATGATTATCGTGCTCTCTATCTACGATCATAACCTTGGTCTTGTAGTTAATACCATATGCTGCACTGTGTTGTTCTAAGATGTTTAATAGAACTACTAGTTCCTGAGAAGCAGCAATAAGGGTTGTATCGTCAGCAAATCTTAAGTTGGATATTTTGCTTCCGCCAATAGTTATACCGCCATTCCAGTTGTCCAACACCTGTCTCATCACAAATTCACGAACTCCTTTTCTAGTTGCTGTTTGACCAGACAGGTTATCATCAATTCTTAAACGAGCCGAGTTAGACTCATAGAGTTGCTGTATGAGAAATCATCATCATCATAGCCACAATGTCTTAACAGACATATTGTGAACTCGTAAAATGCATCAAGTCGGAGCTAGAGTATTGCTGACACGAACATTATCAATAGTTTTGAGAACTGTAGCTCGCCATCGTTCGCGATTTACTGTCAGTTCAGTGGCGCTCTTGATACTCATATCTAGCAACTGTTTCGTCGTATCCTTCCCAGCGTATAGGGGAACGGCCACGGCGCCGCCCACTCGGGGCGTGACCCTGAACTACAAGTTTCTCCATATTATCGCTTCTGTGAATATGTCCGAAGAATGTAAGCATTCTCATCGACACAATGGAGGATAGTCTCTTTGGATTACCGAGCTCATCCGGTATGGAAACATTAGTTCGATGGGCGGTGTAAGGAATTCTCAGCATTCTGCTCCACGTCCACATTCAAAAGCATCTATGCGAGCTCGATCTGCCCTTTTAACAATCCAAGTTTCCAAGGCATACAAAAAAATGGAGAACACAAGAGACTGAACCAGCGACATTTTGGTAGCTTTAGTGATGTTATGGTCATGCTATATTTATTAAACTTTGTCATGGCCACACGTACCTGTTGAATGCGCCGTCGAAGCTCATCTTCGCAGCTACCCGAATTGTCGATCAAAGAACCGAGGTACACAAAACTTTGAACTACTTCACAACGGCCTATTGACTTTATTTCTCGCTGATTGCCATGCTCTCTATCTACGATAATAACCTTGGTCTTATTGTAGTTAATACCAAGACCGTATGCTGCACTATGTTGTTCTAAGATGTTTAATAGAGCTACTATAGTTCTTCCTGAGAAGCAGCAATAAGGGTTGTATCGTCAGCAAATCTTAGAGTATAGAATGCCTCAATTATTTTCTTCTATCTCGGAAATTTAACATTTACTCTGAATTTGGGATGAGACAGGTATTGCCCGTGTGGCAGATAACAGCGGGAAACAATAGAAAACGCCTAAACACAGCCGAATACAACAGAAAAGAGCAGAAAACAGCTAAAAACAAGAGAAAGCGAGCAGATAACAACTGCAAAATATAGGAAACGTCCAAGTAAAACCGAATAGAACAGAAAACAGCGCATAACAGCAGAAAGCAAGTAGATAACAGCGCTAAACATCAGAAAACGACTAAACACAGCCGAATACAACAGAAAATAACAGAAAACAGCTCTCAAAACAACAGAAAGCAAGCAGATAACGGCTGTAAACGGTAGAAAACGACCGAATACAACCAAATAGAATAGAAAACAGAGCATAACAACAGAAAGCAGGCAGATAACAGCGCTAAACAATAGAAAACGACAAAATTCAGCCGAATACAACAAGAAAAGAACAGAAAACAGCTAAAAACAACAGAAATTAAGCAGATAACAACTGTAAACGGTAGAAAACGACCAAATACAACCAAATAGAGTCAAAACCAGCTAAAACGACAGAAAGCAAGCAGATAACAGCGGGAAACAATAGAAAACGACTAAGCACAGCCGAATACAACACAAAAGAGCAGAAAACAGCTAAAAACAAGAGAAAGCGAGCAGATAACAACTGCAAAAGATAGGAAACGTCCAAATACAACCGAATAGAACAGAAAACAGCGCATAACTTTTTTTTTTAACAGTAGAAAGCAAGCAAATAACGGCTGTAAACGGTAGAAATCGTGTTTAACAGTGAGAGAGTTATTAGTTCTTCCTGAGAAGCAGCAATAAGGGTTGTATCACCAGCAAATCTTAAGTTGGATATTTTGCTTCCGCCAGTAATTATACCACTATTCCAGTTCTCCAATACCTGTCTCATCACAAATTCAGAGTAAATGTTAAATAACATCGGAGATAATACACATCCCTGACAAACTCTTTTTCTGGTTGCTGTTTGACCAGACAGGTTACCATCAATTCTTACACGAGCAGAGCTAGACTCATAAGTTGCTGTATGAGAAATACTAAGTGGTAATAAACTCCCCCCCCCCCCCCCCGTGTGGGGGCGGGTTAGAATATCTCCCATCGTATATTCTGCGTGTCGTAAAAGGCGACTAAAAGGAACCGAACTACTGTCGGTATAAGCAGTAACCTCTTCTCAACCACCAGCTTCGGGTGGACGAGTTGAGAAGTGTCAGGACACCTTCTTGACCTTGGGGTGAGAAATTGCCCCCAAAGGCGGATGAACCAGTAGATACCATCTGGTCAACGGATGAGGATGCAGAATGCAAATGGGAAACTACTGCATTAAAGATCTTAGAGATATCCCAAGAGAAACTCGTAAAATGAGTAAATACATTTTACGAGTTCACAACATGTCTGCTAAGACATTGTGACTATGATGATGAAGAAACTCCCAAAATTAGATATACATATTCAATAAAATTGAGCATCAATATAAAGTAAAGTAGTTATAATAGCACGATAATAATATTATTATATTATATTATTATTAATATTACATCAAAAATGAAAAAGGAAACTATGCAGTTTTGCTATTTGAGGAGAATTGACAACAGGCAACACTGTGTCCAAGTTGATTATTTAGAAGTAAGTTTTTCACCGCTTTTTTGAAATGCACATTTGACAAGAAGATAAGAGAATAAATACGATGACTCATAATCTAATATGATAAACATACACAATTCGATGACCTACGATAGTACAGTTTGACCCTTTCAACATCAATGTCCAAATCAGTATGCGTGTGCCCACACTCCCTGGTATTGACTTTATTGCTTTATTTACATATCCAATAAAGTATGATGGACAGCTCTAGTTTACAACACATGTTCCGTACATAGATAAAGCTGTTAAACCGCTCTTCGCTCCATGTTCATTATACGCTTACAAAGTAAAACTCATCCTCTCGTGTTGAAAAAACATACTTGGAACGGAAGCATTATATTCAGAAGCAGACAATGGCTTTTGTATCATTTTACATCGCTTTGGTTTTACACGTGTAACAGTTGGGATGAAAATTTCGTAGGCTAACATAAAAAAATTAATTTAATTAAGTTGATTGACCAAGTTGATTGACTCAGTACTCCTCACATATTACGATGATACCAGTTTATTATTTTCACATAGCATGAAGCTAGAAGCTATAGTCTGAGAACCCCTTACAACCAAATCATCACCCGCCAGCTCGCCAAAAAGAAGTATGTTATGCAGCTAGATCTTTCTTTAACAGGTCAGTGGACAGCTATTATGAATACTAAAAATTTTTCAGTTTTATAACCTTCCACCCCAATTTCACCCCCACCTAAAAAAAAGAGAAAACGATCAGGAACCCCTAAGACACCTAAAAACAAGATTTGAGCTGTTTTTATATTTTTAGTTTTATTATTGCTGCGCCACCACTGACACGATTTCTAAAAACCATACGTGTTTTCCATCCTCGCCAAGGTAATAATACTCTGTCGAAATTCATTAATATCAATTCAATAGTTTCCACGTTACACAATACAGAACGATCTAAAGCAATATCCTGATGTATAAATCAGAAAAGTCCCTTGGTTCCTGTAAAAGACAAGGCAATGTTCGAATGGACCTCAAAACGTGTATTATGCTGCTAGGTTTTTCATTCACAGAATAATAGGACAGTTTATTATGATGAAGACAACAAAATTTTTCCGTTTTGCAACCCCCACCCTCCACCTACTCCTATTTCACCCCAACCAAAGAAAAGTAGAAAAAGATCAGGAATCTCTAAAACTCCCCGAGAGGAATATTTGACCTTTTTTGTTTTTTGCTATTACTACGTCGCCCATGCACCGATTTTCAAAATTATAGCAGCATTACCTACTACGACCCCACAGCATATCGTTAACAGACAGACAGACCGACAGACCGACGGAAATGAGTGACGTGGATTTCGTTATGTATAGATATCATAAAACGCCCAAAAAGCGTGTTACTTCAAAATCGAAAATATTCGAGATCATAATGTAACGGTTCACCCGTTTTCAAAATTATTTTTATATTATTTCCTTGGCTACCATATATAAATAGCTTACAACTTCCATTTTTAGCAACTATTTCCTCATTATACTAGTCACATTTTAATAACTGTTTTACTTCTCACCTCTACCTTTTCCCATCTCTATTTATTTCAGCTGGAAATATTATTATGTTATACAAACTGCGCAAGTGCGCACAAATTTTGGGAAAATCTCATGAGTGGGGGTATGCTCTCGCTCTCCACCAAGGTTACCGTTTATATCGAAACACGTGCATCTTCCCTTTTCACTTCTGAACTCAATCAGTCAACATCTCAAACAGTTGTGTCTCTCTAAGACAGTTTTTGTGTCTGTGCAATTATGTGGTAATCGAGGACAACCACCCTTTTTTTCGGGTTGCCACCTTCAAGACCACCTTCTTTGGAGGGGCTCTGCACTTTTCGGGGTGCCACCATAAAACCACACTTCTTTGGAAGGGCACCACACTTCTTCCATGCCATGAACACTTCTTTGGGGTGACACCACCAGAACTCCTTTAGAAGGAAGCCAGCCTTCTTTGGGGTGCCACCAGCAGCATGGAAAACCTTCTTTGGAGCACCACCTTCTCTTCGGAAGGGCACACGAGAACTACTCCCTGGACTTCCCTCCGAACTAAGTTCTTGTTTTTGAAAAAAAAAATAGAATACAATACATTCATATATATGGAATAAATCTTTATTAAACCATTGTTGTCCTATTTTCATTTCTTGGCGACTAGCTAGACTGACGCACTCACGCACAACAGGCGCATTTCATGCAAACCAATTGAGCTGCTGGTTGCTATCGGCAATATGTTGGTTGGTGGTTCATCCCCAAGCAGCGCATGTTATTGTTACAATAATACCCCCTTCACTTATCGGTGTGTGACAGGTAGGATTACCAACTTTTTTTTCTAAAAAAAGTATCGTTCGACCAGGCAGAAAATGCGAGAGATGGAAGAGGCAGAAAGGGTGGGGAGGGAAGGGGGGGAGGTCCACTCAAATACTTTTCAACCCTTTTCTTGTTCCGAAATATGTTCTTTAATAACTATATATTTTAATTGAAAATATTGCAGTACATCTATTATACAGCAGTACATATTATGAAAGTACGTGATGTAGAGTATTTTTAACATTACAGGAATATACTGAAATAGCAGACCGTGACCTATATTTCAAGCGGGACATCTGACAGCCCTATTCTCCGCATTCTTTTGACTCGCATTTTTACTCTTGCCAAACAATATACTGGGATTAGAGGAGGAAAAAAACAGTATTTGAGAAAAAACAGTGTTTTATTTTTTTTCATGTTTTAAACACATAGTTTTTGGAGCTTTTCGCAAAGCTTATCAATAAACTATCATTTCTGAAGTCCTCATCACATTAAATTAATTGAGGCTCGGTTCTTATCATCTCGCCACTTCGCATTCATCATATAAAATACCCTTACTATGAATGCCGAAGTGACAGGAACAGAAATAAAATACGAAATAACTTTGGTAATATTAACCTTCTGAAGCATTTACTAGCAAATAACTTCATTTTTGGCCAGTGCTCATGTTAATAACATATTTATGGCTGCGGATAAAGCTTCGGGATCAATATTAATATAAAACAGTATGTTAGATACTTTTTGTAAGTTAAACAGTACAAAATATTATATAGCGAAAAACAGTATATACTATATTTAACCGTATAGTTGGCAACCCTTACCCGTGAGGGGGCGGGTTAGAATATCTCCCATCGTATATCCTGCGTGTCGTAAAAGGCGATTAAAAGGAACCGAACTACTGTCGGTATAAGCAGTAACCTCTCCTCAACCAACAGCTTTGGGTGGACGAGTTGAGAAGAGTCAGGACACCTTCTTGTCTTTGGGGTGAGAAATTGTCCCTAAAGGCGGATGAACCAGTAGATACCATCTGGTCAACGGCATGAAATGCAGAAAGAAAATGGGAAACTACTGCATTAAAGATCTTGAAGATATCCCAAGAGAAACCCCTAAAATGAGTAAATGCATTTTATGAGTTCACAACATGTCTGTTACGACATTGTGACTATGATGATGAGTTGGCAACCCTAGTGACAGGTTCACCTGTCAGACACACCTTTACGTGTATTGCCGGCTTTACAGTACAGCAAACAGTTGTTGAGGTTCAGCAGTTACTTCTTTTGGTAGTATCTTTTTTACCTTTATTACTATACCAAAAACTCATCTGGCTTTAACGTTCAAAATCCCGACCAAATCTTCATTGGACTATAACCCCAGGAGCGGCCTTAATCCAAAAATAGCTCGTCTTGTAGAAAGACGACGTTTCACGTTGAATGAACTGTACGTTGAGTGAATGGAATGGAAATAATTCGCGCATGTGTACCCGTCATAAGCAGCAGCAGGAAGGATGGCGGAGTGAACTGTTCCAATAACATGCCTCCGTTATTAACTTCCTCCAATGTTTATTTTTCGCGATATTATCGCTCGCGTTTATACGATGCTACGCCCTTTAATACACTTTTAATCGGACCGTTACGTTTACTGCATGTGTGCGTGGGTGCCAGTGGTGTAGCTCACATTTTTTCCGAAAGGTGTCTCGAAAAATTATAGTCCATCATGGTACAACAAATACTTACTTACCCAAAGTGACCTGAAGGACAAAAATCCTACTCACTCCTCAATTGCTTCATTCCTTCACTCCCTCATTCCGTCACTGCATCCTTTCTTCCTTGCTTCCTTGCTTTCTTTATTTCCTTTTTCTGTTATTTTTCCTTTCTTCCTTCCTTCCTGCTTTTCTTCTTTGTTCCTTTTCTTTCTCTTCTTTATTTTTTGACTCCTTCATTCCTTCCTACCTTCCTTCACTTCTTTCTACGTTTTTTCCTTGCTTCCATTCCCCCTTTCTTTTCTTCTTGCTACCTTCCTTTCTTTATTCCTGTCTACCTTTCTTTTTTCTTCCTTTCTTCCTTTCTTTTTTCTTCCTTTCTTCCATTCTTCCATTTTTCCTTTCATCCTTTCTTCCATTCTTCCATTCTTCCTTTCATCCATTCTTCCATTCTTCCATTCTTCCATTCTTCCATTCTTCCATTCTTCCATTCTTCCATTCTTCCATTCTTCCATTCTTCCATTCTTCCATTCTTCCATTCTTCCATTCTTCCATTCTTCCATTCTTCCATTCTTCCATTCTTCCATTCTTCCTTTCTTCCTTTCTCCCTTTCTTCCTTTCTTCCTTTCTTCCTTTCTTCCTTTCTTCCTTTCTTCCTTTCTTCCTTTCTTCCTTTCTTCCTTTCTTCCTTTCTTCCTTTCTTCCTTTCTTCCTTTCTTCCTTTCTTCCTTTCTTCCTTTCTTCCTTTCTTCCTGTCTACCTTTCTTCCTTTCTTCCTTTCTTCCTTTCTTCCTTTCTTCCTTTCTTCCTTTCTTCCTTTCTTCCTTTCTTCCTTTCTTCCTTTCTTCCTTTCTTCCTTTCTTCCTTTCTTCCTTTCTTCCTTTCTTCCTTTCTTCCTTTCTTCCTTTCTTCCTTTCTTCCTTTCTTCCTTTCTTCCTTTCTTCCTTTCTTCCTTTCTTCCTTTCTTCCTTTCTTCCTTTCTTCCTTTCTTCCTTTCTTCCTTTCTTCCTTTTTTCCTTTTTTCCTTTTTTCCTTTCTTCCTTTCTTCCTTTCTTCCTTGCTTCCTTTCTTCCTTTCTTCCTTTCTTCCTTGCTTCCTTGCTTCCTTGCTTCCTTGCTTCCTTGCTTCCTTACTTCCTTTCTTCCTTTCTTCCGTTCTTCCTTTCTTCCACCACTGTTTATTTTTCGCGATATTAACGCCGCGCCGCTCGCGTTTATACAGTGCTACGCCCTCGAGTAGAAAAGTTCGTATAAGTATCAAAAAAGTGATTTTAATCTTACCCAAAGTGACCTGGAGGACCACAATTCTTGTTTGGAAGATATCCTGATGCGTATCAGTCACGACGCACCCTATACAAATCATCCCTCAAAAGTAGTCTTTCTCCGACCATAGCAAAGTGGCAGCCATTTTGTTTTTTGTTTAATTGATTCACGAGTATTGTACTAATTTAGCCATACCTACCAATCTAGAGGCTTTACAAACACAAAATAATTCTCATTCGATAGCGAAATATGTAGACTGTAAACTAATGGTAAACATTTTACAAATTTCGTTCCACATCAGGGCCAAAAAAATTGTTAAAAGAAAATAATTGTGTAACTTTTTGCGTTTTTTTACAACTTTAGTTTTTCCAAATAATTAAGCTGTTAACCTACATGTTTTTTATTTCTAAACGATAGTACGTGAGGCTCCTGTACATCTTTAGCCCTGAATGAAGTAGTTTAGAAGCTATGATGGTGTGAATATGATCCTTTATTGTCTAATCCGACAGTTGAGAAGACAATGAAACAAAATACTCAGTGGTCACGCCATTATTTTTTTTAAAAAAGAGAAAAAAATTACAACAATAATTATTCGAAATGTCCTCCTTGGTGTTGTAGACATGCTGTTGTACTGACACAGACTTGAATAATTTAGCTAATAAGCTCGTCGCGTGTATTTGGCACGTCGACATAAACTTTCCGTTTCATTGTACCCCACAAGAAAAAAATGTAGTCAAGTTGATTGACTCAGTACTTCCCACACATTCCGATGATACCAGTTTTATTATTTTCCCACAGCATGAAACTATAGTCTAGATGCCCCTGCAATCAAATCATCGCTCGCCCGACCGCAAAAAAGGTGTTTTATCCTACTAGGTGCTTCTTTCACAGGTCAATGGACAATATATCATGAATACAACACATTTTTGAGTTTTACAAACCCCCACCCCCGAACCACCCCAATTTCACCCCCAACCAAAAAAATTTGTAGAATGATCAGGAACCCCTAAAACGTCTAAAACGAAGTTTGAGGTGATTTTTATGTTTTTAGTTTTTTTATCATTGCCGCGCCGCCACTGAACTGATTTCTAAAAACCATACCCGCTTTCCGTACTCGTCGGGGTAATAAATCTGTGTCAAAATGTGATTAAAGTCAATTCAGAAGTATCCACGTAACACAATACAAAACGATCCAAAGTAATACTCGTATGTATTTTGTATGCATCAGAAAGTCAAAGTCCCTTGGTTTCTGTAATCGGCAAAGCAACGTTCGGATGGACCTAAAAAAGTGTATTATGCCGCTATGTCTTTCTCTCTCAGGTCAGTAGACAGCCCATTATGAGCACAACAAATTTTTCAGATTTACAAACCCCACCCCCAAACCACCCTAATTTCACCTCACCCCAAAAAAAAAGTAGAAAATGATCAGGAACCACTAAAACGCCTAAAAAACGAAGTTTGAGCTGTTTTCATATTTTTAGTTTTTTTAATATTGCTGCGCCGCCACTGAGACGATTTCTAAAAATCAGACGCGTTTTCCATCCCCGCCAAACTAGTAATACTGTGCTGAAATTTCATTAAAATCAATTCAGTTATTTCAACATTATAAAATACAGAACGATCTAAGGCAATACTCGTATGTATACATCGGAAAATTCTCTAAGTCCCTTGGTTCCTGTAATACACAAGGCTATGTTCGGATGGACCTAAAAAAGTGTATTATACCGCTAGGTCTTTCTCTCTCAGGTCAGTAGATAGCCCATTATAAGTACAACAATTTTTTTAGATTTACAACCCCCCACCCCCCCAACCACCCCAATTTCACCTCCACCCAAAAAAAAGTAGAAAATGATCAGGAACCCCTAAAGCACCTAAAAACGAAGTTTGAGGCATATTTGAAATTTTTCGTTTTTTGCTAATTACTCTGCCGCCTATGCACCGATTTTCAAAATTGTAGCAGCATTACCTACTACGACCCTACACCATATCACTACCTAAATTTCATCAAAATCTATGGAGCGGTTACTGAGATTAGGAGGCTAGAAAAACGCCAACAGACAGACAGACAGACCGACAGACCGACAGACCGACAGACCGACAGACCGACAGACCGACAGACCGACAGACCGACAGACCGACAGACAGACCGACAGACAGACAGACAGACAGACCGACGGAAATGAGTGACGTGGATTTTCGTTATGTAGGCATCATAAAGCGCCCAAAAAGCGTGTTATCTCAAAATCGAAAATTTTCGCGATCACAATACTCCCCTCACCTATCGGTGTGGGAAGTAAAATCATGTGGGATGTGGACTCAAGTCTGGGTCAACAAGGGTCCTCGGCACACATTCTATGTCGCTGTGAAGCCCTTGGGTATCATAGACATATTATACTAGGCTCAAGAGTCCTTGAACCTGAAGATATAAGATAGGCAGAGCCTAAGGCACTACTCATCTTTGCGGTGAGGGTTAGAAGTAGAGTAAGGAGACGTGCAGAAGGGCCCCCTTGTAGGCTCTTGTCACCCAAAAGCCTCTCTCCTTTCTTTCATCCATTCATTCCCTGCTTTACACAACAAGCACTGCGTTTTAGACATCAATATATCAATGGTCATTATATATTCCATCAATGTGCGACAGTAAGATATATGTGTCGGTTTCGTTGGACAACAGGCGACCTTGGGATGCATCATACATGCCTATAATTATACCTCAGTACGGAAACAATGAACAATTAACTACCGTTTCCCTTTGTTGTCGCTATATGCACAGGATATTGTTTTCTGGTCGCTTACCGCTAACCGGGCATACACTCGGAATCGTGCCTATACTAGTCGCTAAAGGTGTGGACAATGTGGCACTCTCGTTCAGTATGGATCTTTCAACCGCAAGAAGTTGGGTATGCGAGAATTTACGTGTTTAAATCTGATGTATTCGTGTTTCTGCTTCACATTAATGATCTACTCTCTAACTCTGGCACTAGTTATCGTGGCAAATTAACAGGTAGAGCTGGTTCATTGTGCAAGATTGACAGGTGGATGTGCGATCACAAGCTTAGGTTGGCTCCTGAGAAAACAGAGGCAGTTATAATGCGCGGCCCAAGGAGCAAGAGAGCTAACGTGGTCTTCCAACTAAAGGGAGTGCAGGTCCCACCAAGCAAGTCCATAGTGTACCTCGGAGTCACACTGGATAACGAGAGGTGTTATGGAGAACACCTTAAACAAGTAGTGACAAAGGCTGCAATACTGTCGCGACTGATGCCAAATGTAGGAGGGCCCAGTAGCAACAAAAGGGCACTACTGTGTCAGGTTGTACAGTCGGTCGTCCTATATGGAGCTCCTGTGTGGTGTAAAGCCACGAAAAGGAAAATATAACAGAAGGTCTTAGACAGCTTGCAGAGAAAGTTTCTGCTAAGGGTGGCCAGTACTTATCGCACGGTATCTACTAGAGCCTTGCAAGTTATAACGGCGATACCACCATTATACTTGCTGGCCGAAGAGAGGATACTGATCCGCCATGGTCAAGCCGGCAATGCGATGAGCCGCGCTGAGTAAGTGGCAAAGCATATGGAACGAGACCACTGATGTCGGACAGTGGACGAAACGACTAATACCGTCGATAAAAGAATGGGCGGCATGCAGTTATCGGCAGACGTCCTATCTCCTAACGCAGGCACTGTCTGGGCACGGGCCTTTTCGAGTGTATAGGAAACGGATAGGACGGGTGATGGACGAAAGATGCTTGCACTGCGAGGCGGAAGACACGGCCGAGCATACCCTGTTTCCATGAGACCGATGGGGGGCGTACAGACAGGAGGCAAGTCAAAAACTGAATGGGGAGCTGACCCCAGAGACTATGGTCCCGCTGATGTTGTCCAGCGTAGAGGCATGGAACATCATACATGAGATGGTCAACAAAATACTCTCTGTAAAGGAGCAAGAGGAGCGGCTTCAAGGATAAAAGAGGATTAGAACTTATTCATAAATGGGTTTAATCATTACCTCATCTTGCACGGCGAAGAATATCGTTCACGATGATGCCCGGTGCAGATGGAGATATAGCATCAGAGGTAAGAAAGAGGGAACGGGTTTTAGCCGGTCGGGCCGTGATGACATGTCGGATGGACGTGGTTGCGTCCATTGGACATGTGATCAGAGGACTCAAGCTGGTTCAACGTCGGGCGGGCAGACTCTCTCTCACACTTTCGGGTGTGTGAGTGTTTTCTGTCCTTGCGTGATCAAGCCGATTTCCTAAACCCTCTATAATAAAAAAAACTCTGTAGCACTACAAATCCAATCCGCAGTTTTGCGCATGATAGTACGCTGCATGCAGGCATCATGAGCAATAGACCGATTTCTGTGAGTCTAGCTGGAATGCAGAAGACTGGCAGTGGCAGCTTCACTTTCAAAGGATCTCGATACCATTACCGCTTGGGGACTCAAGAATCTGGTGAAATATAATGCTTCCAAGAACCAGTATTGTACGCTATCAAACAAGAAGTGCCCAAGCCAACACCAGGTTCTAATGAACAACTGGGCTCTGCCAAGGAGTCACTCATTCAAGCTGTTAGGAGTCAACATTACATAACATCTGATCTGGCACGAACACGTTGCGTCAATTGCAACAGCTGCTGGTAAAAAGCTTGGGTACCTATTTAGAGCCAGAAAGCACTTTTCACCATGTTACCTCCTCACGCTATATAAAGCCCAGATAAGAGCTCTAAGAGTATAGCTCTCATGTCTGGGGAGCTGCTGTCCCTACTACCCTGTCTATACTAGATGCCGTCCAGAGAAGGGCAATTCGACTAATTGGCGACCCGGCCTTAACGCGCCACCTCCAGCCACTTTCTCACCGGCGTGTTGTTGGTGACCTCTCACTCGTCTACCGATATTCAAACGGAATCTGCTTCTCTGAACTATCCTCTGTCGTTCCGCCGCTCACCGCTCCTATCAGATGCACCCGCGCAACCGCTGCATCACCGCTCCTATAAGATGCACCCGCGCGACCGCTGCATCTCATCCTAAGGCGGTCGTTCTTCATACATTAAGAACCAAGCGGTATAACCGCACATTCATTCCCAGGGTATCCAAGGCTTGGAATGGACTACCAAGAGATGTATTTATTGGGCCTGCGAGTATTGGCCTATCCAAATCCCGCGTTAACAAACTTCCCGTAACATAATCCTTTCACAGCAGCCGCGGTACTCTGGTATTTAGGCTCTGCCTACGCGGTCTGCTCAGTTATAAAAAAATTGATCTCCGACCGTGTTCGATCCAGATGTCAGTTATTCGAGCTGGCATAGAGACCTCTGTATAAGGATGTTCAACTGTTTTATCTTCATCTTCACATTTTCACTCGCATGTGGATTTCTCAGTTTCTTTTTTCTGGTATGAATTAAAAAAAAGATAAAACAATGAACATGTTTGTTTTCTTTCCAGGATCCTCGCTGGAGTTGATGCCCAGTATTATGGGCGCATTCGACGCGATCATAGGCGGCGGCACCCAGAAAGAGCGCACCTGTGAAGGGACCGGAGACCAAATCAGGACAAGCACCCCTAAACGCAGCCACCAAGTAGGCAACTTCGCCAACTTGTCGCCTTGCGTCCAGAAGATCCTCTCCAACGTACCCGAGCAGGAAATCAGTAAGAGGTTCAGTTCCGAAGAGGCTCTAAGTACCAGTACGGTACGCCGGTCCATGTACCGTTCTACCTACAGGTATGTATAGCCCCTATCTTCATTTCAATCCCCTGTTATTTAAATTCTTTCACTGCTTCATTCCATATCTACTTCGATGCTCCATTCCGTCACTCCGTCATCGCTTCCTACCTTTCTTTCTTCCTGCCTGCGTTTCTACCTTCATTCTCTTCTCACTTTCTTCTTTTTTTCCTTGCTTCCTTTCTCCCTTCCTTGTTTTCTTTCTTTTTTACTTTCTTCCTTGATCTCCTTATTCCTTAAATTCTTTATCATTGCATTGCGTCATTCCGTCACTTTCATTGCTTTCTTTCTATATTTCTTCATTTTCTTCTTTCTTCCTTTCCTTCTTTCTTACATTCTTCCTTTCTTCCTCGATTTCTTCCTCGCTTTCCTCCTCGCTTTCTTCCTCGCTTTCTTCCTCGCTCTCTTCTTCGCTTTCTTCCTCGCTTTCTTCCTCGCTTTCTTCCTCGCTTTCTTCCTCGTTTTCTTCCTCGCTTTCTTCCTCGCTTTCTTCCTCGCTTTCTTCCTTGCTTTCTTCCTCGCTTTCTTCCTCGCTTTCATCCTCACTCTCTTCCTCGCTCTCTTCCTCGCTCTCTTCCTCGCTTTCTTCCTCGCTTTCCTCCTCGCTTTCTTCCTCGCTTTCTTCCCCGCTTTCGTCTTCGCTTTCTTCCTTTCTTCCGTTCTTCCTTTCTTCCTTTCTTCCTTTCTTCCTTTCTTCCTTTCTTCCTTTCTTCCTTTCTTCCTTTCTTCCTTTCTTCCTTTCTTCCTTTCTTCCTTTCTTCCTTTCTTCCTTTCTTCCTTTCTTCCTTTCTTCCTTTCTTCCTTTCTTCCTTTCTTCCTTTCTTCCTTTCTTCCTTTCTTCCTTTCTTCCTTTCTTCCTTTCTTCCTTTCTTCCTTTCTTCCTTTCTTCCTTTCTTCCTTTCTTCCTTTCTTCCTTTCTTCCTTTCTTCCTTTCTTCCTTTCTTCCTTTCTTCCTTTCTTCCTTTCTTCCTTTCTTCCTTTCTTCCTTTCTTCCTTTCTTCCTTTCTTCCTTTCTTCCTTTCTTCCTTTCTTCCTTTCTTCCTTTCTTCCTTTCTTCCTTTCTTCCTTTCTTCCTTTCTTCCTTTCTTCCTTTCTTCCTTTCTTCCTTTCTTCCTTTCTTCCTTTCTTCCTTTCTTCCTTTCTTCCTTTCTTCCTTTCTTCCTTTCTTCCTTTCTTCCTTTCTTCCTTTCTTCCTTTCTTCCTTTTTTCCTTTTTTCCTTTCTTCCTTTTTTCCTTTCTTCCTTTCTTCCTTTCTTCCTTTCTTCCTTTCTTCCTTTCTTCCTGTCTTTCTCGCTTTCTTCCTCCCTTTATTCCTCGCTTTCTTCCACGCTTTTTTCGTCGCTTTTTTCCTCGATTTTTTTCCTCGCTTTCTTCCTCGCCTTCGTCCTCGCTTGCTTCCATGCTTCCCTCGTCGCTTTCTTCCTTGCTATATTTCCCCTCTTTCTTCCTTGCTTTCTTCTCCACTTTCTTCCTGGCTTTCTTTCTTTCTTAGTTTCTTCCTTTCTTGCTTCCATGCGTTTCCTTGCTTCTTTTCTTCGTATCTTCCTTGCCCTCTTGCATTCTTTCTTCATTTCTTCCTTCCTCCCTGTTTCCTTGCTTTCTTCATTTCTCCCTACTTCAAGTCTTCAATCTTTGCGTGGTTACCAAACGACCCCGTTCTGTTCCAGATCGTTCCGATCGCCCGAGAAGCAGAGCCCGTTGAACCGCAGCAACGAGAGCCTGGACATAATCTCCTCGAACGTCCAGAAGATGCTGTCCAACCTGCCTGACGCCGAGCTGGTGATCAGCGCCAGCCAACTGAACCTCTCGAAGAACGCCTCCTATCTGCACGCGTCCCGCAGCGAGTTCTTGCACCGGGTCCTGGAGCAGCAGTCGGAGACGGACGGGGAAAGGTGTATGGGGGGCGGTGGCGGGGGTAAGCGGGTCTACCATTCGGACGGAGTGCGGGAGGGAGGGGGCGAAGTTACCGCCGCCGCGGGGGAGGAGGAGGGGGGACAGTGCCAGTGCTACGGGCAGCGGCCGTTGGGCAGCTATCTGCATTCCTCCCAGGGGATCGCCTCGAGGACGCCGCAAGGAAGGAAGAACGCGGGGAAGTTCTTGCAGGTTGGTACCAGTTTGATTGTAGCACAGAGTTAATATCTATAGAGGGAGTGTAAACAACAAAATGCACAGGTCGCTGACCAGCCAACATGTAACGGAAATTTTGACAGCTTGAGGGCATTACCAGTAGCGTGCGGCTTTATATTGAAATTGGATGTTCAATAATAGATTCAATTATTACTGTGATGTTAGAAACTGATACCAATAAGTTGTATTAGTATTTAGCTATACTTAGAGAGTTAGCCTTATTATAATTTCATTGTAACAGTTGATAATTTATTATTACCATGAAGTGTTTTTCAAAACATATCTAACAGTCTTCTGAAAGGTAGCCTGTTGGAATGGCTGCATCGTATTTTTACTTCAGCAATAAAATATAATAATTGCATTAGGTAATATCCAGTTCTATAAAATTCTCATAGATAGATTTTCTGTAAGCAAATGTGGCAAACATTTTTGCATTTCACGTCCTCAAATAGTTTAAAAAATGGAATTTGGAAAATTCATGTTGATTGACATGAATGTAATGCGTGCACAAAACATACATTAAACAACCATTATTATTCCTCAAACTGGAGTGAAGTTACTTTTGTTCCCATTTATCCCCATATATTACGCTACTGAAAACTAATACAAAACCTATACTCACCTATGATACGAAGTGTTCACCGATTCGTCGCTATTACAGCAAACTATGCACTTTTTATGTTGCCTCATCATGCAATTATGTCAATATTGTTCATAAATAATTTAATTCACACCACAAATAGTCACAAAGTCAGTCAAATATACACTAAAATCACAAAAATCTCGACACACGCAATAACTGCAACTGCAATGACAGCCACATGACAGCTTAAGGGCACGCCGACTATAGGTTGCTAGATTTATGACATATTAGAAGTTATTGCGACATTCCGCTATGAAATTTACCATTTTGATTAAATCAATACAAATTATCTTCACGTAAATCAGTTACAGTGCAAGTATATTGGAATGTATAGTTAAATACCCAGTTAAATACTTTGTGTTCAAACTGCGGAAACTGCCAGATTTTGAAGAAACTGGAAGCGGACGAAGAAGAGTGGCAATAGCGCTATAGATGTTGGCTGGCCAATATTCAAATTAGGCTCCCTCTAGAGATGTTAGTATGTTAACAGTATAAGTACCAAGGGAGCTTATGGCCAAAAAACTAGTATAGATGAGAAAATCTTGCGGTTGCACGTTGTCTACGCCTGAACACTTCCAATTGTGGGTGTGTTTTATTGTCTCGGCTATTTCCTGTGGTGTAAGAATAACGTCTCCCTGTTCCGGTATGTGTGAATGAGATTCGACGGCCAATTCAACAGGCACGGGTGGCCATGACAAAGCTTACTAAAATATGGCGTGACCATAACATCACTAAAGCTACCAAAATGTCACTGGTTCAGTCTCTTGTGTTCTCCATATTTTTGTATGCCTCGGACTGTTAAAAAGGCAGATCGAGCTCGCATAGATGCTTTTGAAATGTGGACGTGGAGGAGAATGCTGAGAATTCCTTATACCGCCCATCGAACTAATGCTTCCATACTGGATGAGCTCGGTTATCCAAAGAGACTATCCTGCATTGTGTCGATGAGAATGCTTACATTCTTCGGACATATTCACAGAAGCGATAATATGCACACACACGCTGGATGGATACGACGAAACAGTTGCTAGATATGAGTATCAAGAGCGCCACTGAACTGACAGTAAATCGCGAACGATGGCGAGCTACAGTTCTCAAAGCTACTGATAATATTCGTGTCGGCAATACTCTAGCTCCGACTTAATGCATTTTACGAGTTACAACATGCCTGTTAAGACATTGTGATTATGATGATGATGATGTTCCGGTATATGTTGTTGTTTTTTCTCTTCTTGTCTAATCCATGGAGCATTTTCATTATGGGTTTTGGGCTCTGACCATAAACTTCCCCAGAAGTCGGTTAGCGCTTGTCTACTTGGAGGTTCTGTTGTTATCTGGTTATTTGATGTGATCTTTTGGTAAAACTGCTTTCAACTTTTCTGAAAAAGATTGTTAGCATCCTTTCTGTCGTTGGACTCGTTATATCTGCGGAGTCTAGCTGCATACACTGCAAGTTTGTTGTGGTGATCCAGATTTGAGTGTATTTATTGTTGTCTGTATGCGTTTTGAGAGGTTGTTATTGTGGATGTATTTCGTGACGTGTGCGAGATCCTTTCTCATTGTGCTAATTTTATTTTAAATTCTAATTTGCCATTTAGGTTTAGACTTTTGGAAGTTTTTGGCCGTTAACTATGAGGGTGGTTGCTGCAGCAGCATATATAACAGTATGGATGAATAGATGAGTCTCTGGTGTTAATTGTAAAAGTAGAAGAAGAACCATAACAATATGAAGAAAAGCGGCATATTTTGGCCTTATTTTTAGAAACTGTAAGTACGATTTTTTACAACTGATCGTTGATGGAAAGACCGAAGGACGACGAGGGATCGGGCGAACACGTTCTCCTGGCTTCGGAACTAACGCTAGTGGTTTAATAGTTAGAGGTTCCGGAGCACGTAAAAGAACTACAGATCGGCAAGATCGTCATCTGCGACTACTGGTCCTTCGAGATAGAATGCGATCCACCCGAGCTGTTGCTGACGTTTGGTATGCAGCTATAGGGAGGCCCATTCGAATCTGCATGGTGTATCACAGATTGAGTGGAATGGGCTTAGGATCATATCGTCAGCATCTAGTGCTTCCATTCACTGCAACTCATCGTCGCCAACGGTTAGATTGGTACCAAGAACACCGACCATACCATGTTGAGTGGCATCAGACGGCCTTCTCCGACGAGTCCAGGTTTTGTCTGGGGGCACATGACGGACGCCAACGCGTAAGACGATGACGGGGTGAACGACGTGATCTCCAATTTGCTGTTGAGCGCCATGTACACCGTCCTATTGGTTTCATGGTTTGGGGTGCCATTGCATTCAACAGCAAGTCACCTTCACTCGTGATTCGTGGAACAATGACTGCCCAACGTTATGTGAATGAGGTGTTAGAACCTCCATATTTCCGAGGCCTCGAAGAAGGTTTTTTCCACCAAGATAATGCACGTCCTCATATACCAAGGGTATCGATGCTTCCTACAGTAAGCTGAGGTGAGAGTACTCCCCTGGTCTCCACGATCCCCCGATTTATCGCCAATTGAATAAGTATGAGATTGGATGGGTCGATACATAGGCGATTTACCCAATCCTCCGACCACGCTGGACGAACTGGAACATGCTGTGAGGGCAGCTTGGGAAGCTATTCCTATCGAATTTATCAACAACCAGATTACGAGCATGACGCGTAGGCTAGAGGAGTGCATTCATCAACATGGAGAGCCCACCCATTGTATTTTTTCATAAACTAATTATGGCAAATTAGTTCGTTTATTATTGTATTTTTTGAGCCCAGCATAGTATGCCTGTGATAACCCAGTGTTTCACAGCGACACAAGATGTGTGCCGAGGATTCTTCCTCTTCACCACGCCACGTGCACGTTGGGTCGTTGACCACCCTCATCACAAACAAGTGACGCCTGAAGGTGTTGTGACCCGTTAATAGGCCTACTAGAAATCTCAAGTTACTCCTATCCAGAGAGAGACAAAATCGTCCTATTCTCTCTGCAGGCCTTGCTAATAGTTCCCGAGCCTGACGGAGATGACCAGAGATGTTGTTTCATCTCAGAGAGTGTTGATTCTGGATCCACTCTCCAGTTGTTTTCCTAATCAAGTTTGCAGATAGTCGGTAGTAGGGCTCAAAAAACTGTTGCTGGATCCCATCCTGGCCAGATGATCTGCCATTTTGTTACCCTTTACCCCAGCGTGCCCAGGTACCCACATCAGTGATACCTTGTGTTTAGCTGAGATGTCGTCAAGAGCCCTCCTGCACTCCAGGACTAGTCCTGACGTTATTTTCCAAGCACTCAGTGCTTTGATGGCTGCCTGACTGTCAGAGCAGATAGTAATCCGCGTCCTAGACCCATCAATTATTGTATTTAGTCTTATCGCATTTCATCAACCGCAACAATTTTTCCTCAGTGTTCAGATTTCACTTGCGAGTAGTATAAATAATGGTAAACCTTTACCATAAAACCTAAACTGCAAAATAAAGTTTTCAACAAATTGTTAGTTAGGACGTTTTGAATAAGGGGACGGCATAATTTTTGTTTTTTCAATTCAATTTATTTGTATCAACGACTTACAAATATTGCCACTATGAAAGCAATGGTTGTATGAGGTATAGGCATATACACATACGATAATTTAGCTAACCTATTGCATTTATCCTATCCACTGAATTTTCCTGGCTGGTATTCAGGTTTGGAGCTGTCTTTCGTCTGGACTGAAAACTAAGCTTCTGCAACCTTCCACAAGTCTTCGTTTCTTGAATAGATGCATTAATATGATGTCTGATACATAAAATTTTGATTTAACGTTTCGACATAATACTCCTTGATCATAATACAAAAAAGTATTTCCGATGAATGATCACCACTTTTATTTAAAAAAACTTGCGACAATTGTTTCGACACACAGTGTCTTTATCAAACAATGATTTTAAACTTAAAGTACTACGCTATTTATACAAGATATACACATTAATGGGGTAACTATTATGGATTTAGTAATGGTGAATTATTTAAATCTGGAGGTTGCCTGAGAATTTGAGCTTGTTGATTTCAAATGCTTCTAGAAAATTCAATTTGCGTTCTTTCTGTTCTATGTGTAATATTTTAAAATCTTCGTTGAAATGATGGTTTTCGGAGATCAAATGACTGGCGTAATTAGAATTATAGAGTTCGTTTGTAAATGACTTTTTATGTTCGTTAATGCGGTTTTTGAATGCTCTTCCACTTTGTCCAATATAAACTTTAGGGCAATCCACACATTCTAATTTGTAGACACCAGACTTTTCGTTTTTAGTTGATTTCATTTTATTGTTTTTAATTAAATTGCCTAGTGTCTCTTTGCATCTGAAGGATATATTGCGGTCTAATTTCTTGAGTTTAAGTGCAACGTTTTCTGATAACTGTCCTATGTATGTAATTGAGTTATTTGTGTTATTCGATCGATTGTCGGTAACCTGAGGGTATACTAAGTTAACTGCTGTTTTGTATTGCTTCTTTTTTATTATAGAATCTATTAGAGCAGGGCTATAGCCATTGAGGCAATGTGTTTTATTATATTTAGTTCTTTATTATAATTTTAGTTATTCATGGGCTCCTTGATCATACCCATTCGATGGGATCGGTTTATATTACTGTTATTGACCGCTATTTTCGGACTGTCCGTATTGTTTGGTTTTATTGTGCGTAGGCGAGTCATTAACTCCACTGCCCGAATAGGAAAACAGTGTTTCTTTTATTATGATTTCATTATGTCACGTCTCATCCTGTGTTTTCGTTTGTGTTATTAAACAATACGCAATTACGTTTTGTAATGTATCGCTTTTATAATGATTGACCTTTCGGTTCTCATCAAAGATGAGTTTTCTTTGATAAACATCCTTCCCAGGCGTTATAGGTAACGGCGTATCTAGTATAGTCTAAAAGCTCGCTAGTTTTTTCTATCTTGAAGCGCACCACACTTTTGAAAACACGTTTTTTATGGTGAGCCTCCCGCGCAAAGGCTGAAAGCCTATGGCGTTGTAGAAGCGCTGCGAGAGGATATGTATCGGTGCACGTTAGATTTGAAACGCTATAGGTTGTAACCGTCGGGAAACAGATTCCCCGGTAGCTTATTCCACAGCGTCAAAGTTCTCTAAAAGAAGGAATGCTGGAGGAGACTGGTTCGAGGAGTAAAGACCTCGACCTGGTGAGGATGAGCTCGCAGAGCTTCTCTAGTGTTCCTGGTTCGGACGGCCTTTGGTGTTATTATCTGGGAGAGCTCACTCGAACATCTTCCGTGATAGAATCTGTAAAACAGGGATAGGTCAGCCACCCTCCTTCGATGTTCCAGGCTGTGTAGGTCCTTTGTGAGGTTAGGCGTATAGTTTAATCTAATTGCTCTTTTCTGGATAGTTTCCAGAAGCTTAAGAGAGTGCTTCGGAGCGATCCCCACACATGGGAGCAATACTCCAGCGATGGTCGGATCTGTGCCATGTAGAGCAGCAGCAGGCAAATGTCAAAAAAATTACCATTTAGAAAATGGGGTTATTTTTACCCTTAACTCCTCCCGTATGATACGCCTCTGATTAAAATTATGAAATCCTGAATTCAGAATCAGATTCAGCGTCAATAGTTTACCCATCGTACCTAATTTCGTAATTTTGTTATGAATGGTTTTGGTTACAATTCGATCAATAAAGTAATTGTATCCAATTGTGAAGGACCAACTAAATTGGCAAATAACCGCAAATGACTCACGAGAATCGAAGGTTAATCATGCATCGGTTGACTCACCCCTTGTTGGTTGGCGTCGGATGTCTTCCCCAGCTGGGTACTGCGTTGCTCTATCCAGATTCCTAGTTAGCTGAGCGATGTAAGGCTGTGGTCGCCCTTGTTGGAGGTACCCGCTACACACGGGGTGACGGATATCACGCACACGTCCGTTCACCTCGGTAGTTGAAGTACGACTCTCTCTTTCTTCCGCGTCAACCGTCAGACTTCAAACTCGCAAGTCAAAACGCGGGAGATTCGAATATACAAAATTTTTTAAATGGTAAATACCAATCGTAACCATTTTCCGCCCACCAAAAAATATAAAAAAAAAAATATTTTTTCCAATCATAGTAATTCCTATATTACCCACAAAAGAAAATTAGTGGAATTATCCCACCCATAACACAACACGAAAAAAAAAAAAAAAATTATCATATACAAGCAAATCATGGCCTATTGTGCCGGCAAAGGGCACAGTTTCAATAAAGGACGGTCTAACAGCCCTTTACTCGTCTTAACTTGGGCGACTCTCGAAATGTTTCCCGTACCGGGATATAACTTAATAATCCTGCCTAATGGCCACTGTAAAGGACGGGTATTTTCATCCTTGAGAAGAACCAACTGGCCGACCGAGGGAGGATTATGTGGTGTATTCCACTTATGTCGTTGCTGAAGGGTGTGGAGGTACTCCATATGCCAGCGCCGCCAAAAATGTTGCTGCATCTGTTGCACTAACTGCCATCTGTTCAACCGACTATGTTTCACACACAACAAATCTTCGTCAGGCGGAGCATTCAGGGGCTCTAATGTCAAGAAATGACCCGGAGTCAAGCTGTCTACATCGTTAGGATCAGAACTCAAACTACACAAGGGTCTCGAATTTAACATTGCCTCAATTTGGATTAAAGTGGTGCTCAATTCCTCATAAGTCAACACTTGCGCACCTATCACCCGCCGCAAGTGAGTTTTCACAGATTTCACTCCGGACTCCCATATACCTCCAAAGGAAGGACTAGCTGGAGGATTAAAATGCCACTTAATTTGCAAAGCTTCAGAAGCTTTAGCACCCAATAACTGTAAAGTTTTATAAGCACCAACAAAATTCGTACCTTGATCACTATAAATATCACTGCAACGTCCTCGCCGCCCTATAAAACGCCTAAGTGCTGCAAGAACAGCTTCACTAGTTAGATCTGACACAACTTCTAAATGTATTGCTTTAGTAGCCATACACACGAAAAGACACACATACACCTTTTGAGAACTAATGCCTCGTCTTTTACCTAAAGACATCCTCAAAGGACCAAAAAGGTCTACGCCACTATGGGAAAAAGGTTTGACTTCCGAAATTCTAACGGAAGGTAAATCACTCATTATGGGGACCACTGGAGGAGGCTTAACTCTAAAGCATTTTATGCAACGAGATAACACTGAAGCTATAGCCCGTTTGGCAGATAGTATCCAATATCTCTGCCTTAACAGATAATGCAAAGTTTGTGGTCCAGGATGACAACTCCTATTGTGCACACTTTGGATAATGAGATAAGTCAATCGATGCTTCCTAGGGAGCAGAATTGGATGCTTCCGATCATAGCTTAGACTAGACTGTCTCAAGCGACCGCCCACCCTCAGGACACCCTGGGAATCAATGAAAGGAGCTAACTTCTGTATAGCTTTGGGACAGACCTCCGCTCGACGAACTTTCCGCAGTTCATTATCCAATTCAACTCTTTGCACGTCTTTGACCAGAACCACCATAGCCTCATACAATTCAGCCTCGGATAAATTACCTATCTCACGCGGGTAACCCCTTTTTCGACACAAACAATTTTTACGAAATCTCAAACAATAAGCAACAACACGCTCAATTTTGCGTAAGGAAGAATATCTATTCAACAATTCTGAAACAATACTAGAGCCGTGAATAGTAATACAAACAACCTTTGCTTCTTCTTGTACATCTGTACAGGAAGGCTCACCTACACAAGTTACAGGCCAATCATCCCGAGGAAGCTTAAGCCAAGTTGGCCCCTCCCACCACAAGGGTTGTTCTAGAAATTGCCGAGGAAAAGTCCCCCTAGAAGCACAGTCACTAGGATTCTCTTTCCCAACCACATGATACCATGAATCAGGAGCTACCTTCTCCTGGATTATAGCTACACGATTGGCTACAAAGCTCCGCCACCTATGCGGAGAAGATTTGACCCACGTCACAACTACCTTCGAATCCGTCCAAGCACAAACATTATCTATTTTCTGTGTTACCATTATATGGGATACACAATCAATCAGCTCTGCGGCTAATAAGGCTGCACACAATTCCAGTCGTGGAATCGACAGTCTTTTCAAAGGCGCCACTCGAGTTTTGGCACACACCAAATGTACAGAAATACTGTTCTCCGTGGAAACCTGTCTCAGATAAACTACAGCTGCATACGACTTCTCCGAAGCATCGCAAAAAGCATGAATTTCTGTAAACTTTGCCTCTATATGAAGTATATGTCTAGGAATTTTCAACGAAGATAGCTCAGGTAACTCAGCCACAAAAGTTTTCCACTGGTTTGCAACTTCCAGCGGTGGCTCATCATCCCAACCTATCCCTAAAGCCCACAATTGCTGAAGTATTTGCTTGGGAACAATGATTACTGGAGCTAAGAATCCTAGAGGATCATACAGTCTTGCTATTTCTGACAAAATATTCCTCTTTGTACAGGACCGTATCTGAGGATGTACAGAATAAGAAAAACAATCCGTAGTGGGACACCACTGCAAACCCAACACTTTTATTCCAAGAGAATCCTTATCAAATACAAGTGGCTGCTGATGAACCTCAGGTACCTGAGCAAGTACTTCAGAACAATTACTTGCCCATTTCCTCAGTTCAAACTTTCCCAACGCCAATAATTCAATCAACTGGTTTTGAGTATCCAAGGCAATTTCCTTGGAGTTTGCTACTCCAATGGCGTCATCAACATAACAGAAATTCTCCAAAATATTTACAGCTAACGGAAACCTTTCACCCTCATCCCTACACAGTTGCAGCAACGTCCTAATCGCTAGAAAAGGACTAGACGTTACTCCATAGGTAACGGTCTTCAACTGATATTTCCTTATAGGCTCGTCACCGTTAGGTCTCCACAAAATAGTTTGATAACTAGTGTGAGACTCCTCAACTAAAATCTGTCGATACATTTGCCGTATATCCGCGGTAAACACATACAAATACAACCTGAAAGATAACAATATTGAGACGATATCATTTTGTAACTTGGGACCTGCTAGAAGAACATCATTCAAGGACTTTCCATTGGTAGTTTTAGCTGAAGCATCAAAGACAGTCCGAAGCTTTATTTCACCATTCGCATTCCTTTTCACCACCGCATGATGAGGAATGTAATACTCACTATTAGACCCCACTTGGTTCCCAACTTCAGACATGTGGCCTTGCTCCAAATAGTCAGCCATAAAATCACAATATGCTTCATGTAAGACGGAATCACGACGAAAACGTCCTTCCAACAGCTTAAATCTATGTAAAGCCTGTGAATAGGAATCACCCAGAACTGGGGGGAATTCAGAAAAGGGAAGCTTCACCACATATCTTCCTGAGTCCATACGCCAACAAGATGACGTAAAGAATTCCTCAGCCTGCTGTTCCTCTTCAGACAATGCGACACACTTAGGGATACTTTCAATTTCCCAAAACTTTTTCAATGTACAATCCAATTCCCCCACAGAAGTTAGAAAATTCAGCACACTATTAGTGGAAACACCACCCAACTTGCCCATTAACACCCACCCAAATACGGTGTTAATAGCATGTGGCCCACCATTCTGTCCTCTCACATAACCGGAACGTAAGATCTCACCAAATACTTCTACCCCTAGAAGCAGATCAATTTCCATTTCATCATGTGCAGCCAAAGGCTCTGCGAGGCAAAGATTTTCTAAATACTTCCACTTCTGAACAACAGCAGGAATTTGAGGTACCTTCTCACAAATCTGAGGTATCACAATAGCTTCCAAATTGAAGCTAGGATACGGTTTGCTGTAGGGAAAGATAACACAAGAGACTTTTCCCGAACTCACATTCGATGACATTCCATTAATGCCAACAACAGGGGTTGAATACTCCTTACGAGTAAGATTCAACCTTCTCACACAAGATTCACTAATAAAATTGGCTTGACTAGCAGAATCTAACAAAACACGACATTTGGTGGATCTACCCTCAGAATCCAATATTGAGACTAGTGCAGTAGCAAGCAACATTCTAGGCTGCACAGACAACTTACTTGCCATGACTTGAACATGACTCTCAGATTCATTAGAGGTACTACCACTGACATCACAATCTGTCACTTTAGTGTCCGGAAAATGCAATAGTACATGGTGTTTTCCACCACAAACCCCACAAAGTTCTTTTGATTTACATTTATTTACTAGATGAGTAGCTCCCAAACAATTAAAACACATTCTAGTCCGCTTGACAAAGGCATGCCTCTTGCGACATTCTGCCTGCAAGAATCTATCACATTTGATCAACGAATGTGGTGAACCCTTGCAAAAATTACACTTTTCCTGTGTTAATGTGCCAGTCGAAAAACTAAGTGTCTGCCTTCCCTTGGGATTAGCAGGACTATTATTCTTTCTAAACCCACCACTAGCATTAGACACATTACTCCCTTGATATGCGGAAGTAAGGGATGTATTTTCCAGAGCTCGACAGGTTTTCTCAACAAATCCAAAAAGCATGTCAAACCCCGGAACATTATTCCCATTATGTTCTAGTTCAAATCGCGTTTTAAGGGAAGAAGGTAATTTCTGCAACAATAAATTGAATTTGGTAAAATCCCATAGGTTCAAGTTACTCATCTCTAAAGCCACCAAATTTTCAGAAAATATTGACAACAATTTTCGAAGTTCAACTGCAGAATCATGCCTAGAGGGAGAAGCATTATAAATTGAAAACCAATAATTGCTCAATAAAACACGTTCATTCTGATATCGACTCATTAATGCATTATAGGCTATTTCATAATTATCCTCAGTAATGGGCACATTCCTTACTATTAGACCTGCCTCTTTTTCTAAATAAGAAATCAAGAACTGAAACTTTTCTATTTTTGACAGCGAATTATTTCTATGAATAAGAGTATTGAATAAGTCGATGAACGTAGGCCACCTTGTAAGGTCACCATCAAACTTCGGTATTTCAATTTTGGGAAGCCTCAAACAATTTTCTCTTACGACCACTGCAGATGTTTCATGCTCACTACGAGCCATCATCTCATCAGAAAGATCTTTATGAATGCCCCTTATTGAATATCTCATATCATCAAACATTGTATGAACTGCTTCCTCCTCCTCTAAGGCAGACTCATCTACCAAGGCTATTATTTCATATTGCAAATTCTCAAACCTCGTTACATACCCATCTAGCTCTCCATACCTGAGAAAAAACTCCGTCCGATACTCGCCATTATCACGAGCCTTCTTGGCCGCCTCAAGAACATTTTTAATAGATTTTAAAACTAGCGCGCGTTGCCGTTGCAACTTCACAACATTTGCATTAGGCATGTTCAGGTATCAGGTAACGATTCAATGTAAACACAAGACCAAAATAATCAAATTTAGAATCAATCTGCTAGTAAACACAACTTCTTTACACAAACAATACGGCAACCACACACAAATCACAAAATTTTCAGTTGTTATTCTTTTTCGAAATCTCCGTCGACTACACCAATTGTCGAAACGCCGGTTTTCGAACCCCCAACCGAATGTAACCAACTGAATCAAAACAACTTTTGCGCTCACGCAATTCGCAAAATGTCAATTTCAAATGCCCAGAAAACTCCCCAGATATGTATTACCAACACAATACACCAAAAGTTGCTTGTTTTCGAATATAACCAATTTTTACAAACAGCGCGCAACACTAACAAATTCCGATGTCACAAAAAAACTCCGTTTTTTGTCAAGGATACGTACCAATTTAGATTTTACGTAGACTATTTTACTATAGCGCGATTTATTTATCCGTGCTCGGAGGGCCAAAAAATGGTTACAATTCGATCCATAAAGTAATTGTAGCCAATTGTGAAGGACCAACTAAATTGGCAAATAACCGCAAATGACTCACGAGAATCGAAGGTTAATCATGCATCGGTTGACTCACCCCTTGTTGGTTGGCGTCGGATGTCTTCCCCAGCTGGGTACTGCGTTGCTCTATCCAGATTCCTAGTTAGCTGAGCGATGTAAGGCTGTGGTCGCCCTTGTTGGAGGTACCCGCTACACACGGGGTGACGGATATCACGCACACGTCCGTTCACCTCGGTAGTTGAAGTACGACTCTCTCTTTCTTCCGCGTCAACCGTCAGACTTCAAACTCGCAAGTCAAAACGCGGGAGATTCGAATATACAAAATTTTTTAAATGGTAAATACCAATCGTAACCAGGTTTCGAGAATATCAAGGGAAAACCGCCTTCAGGGTGTCCCATGCAAAGGAGCGTAGCTCCCTTAGGAAGCACTTCCGGACCCATGTTCATATGACATTTTCTTTATATTTTTCGGAGTACTATTCGTGGTTAAAGTTAACATACTAAATTAACAACCTGTATATTGTCTCAAAATCGAAAATTTTCGATCACGGTCACAATCCACCCCTCACATGGGAGGTAAGATCAGATAATAAAGTACAAGGATGACAAATGACCGAACAAATGTCTTTTTATTGCTCGCGCTTTTCCTGCCCAGCCGAAACATTCAGACCGTGACTAACAAATTATTTATTTATAAGCGCCGATATTCTAGATCGGCCCGAGGGCAAGTGAAACTTGGCGCCGTCTGCGTCATCCACACAGACAAAAAGGTCCCCGGCTCGGAATAGAGATGTATCGATACATGCGAAAAGATCGATATCGTGTTTTACCCACATAGCACCGGATGATATGAGAATATTCTGTTCACATTCACTACAGATATTATGAATATTCTGGGAAAATTCTATGGATAATTGGAATATTTACAGAATATTCTGTAAACGTTCGAAATGGGAAAAACACGCTATATTCCTAGAATATTCCGCCGAATATTCCGCACGGATATTACATGAACAATCGTGGTAGAATGTTTTTGAATATTCTACGAACATTTTGTCTAAATTACCTCATATACGAAACATTTTTAGGGATTTATGGATACTGTTCCAAAAATAATGGCATCTACTAGTGGCAGATGGTTACAAAAGTTAAGTGGTTAGACATCTCAGTCCAGATGACTAAATAAAGTGTAAAAATGTAAACCTGTTGCATTTAACCTCAAAATTCTACTCACATTATATAATGAACCTTACACCATAGTAGGTGACCATAATTTGGAACACTGTCACACACTTTATAACAACTAGCAACTTTATTGTACAAAATGGGGTATAAATGCAGGCCTTTCAGGAATAAAACTCGTGAATTCGTGAATTGCTAAAATGCCGACATCCACATGTTGAAGCACAGAATAACAGAACACTTGAAGCGAGTGACAACCAACAAGATTGAGAACTGACGACACCACATACATACATCAGCATAATGCTGTCACTTTATCGTCGGTGGATGCCGTATGTGTATTGCTGGCAATGGCTACTGACTAATAAACTTTTGAAAATTGCACATAATACTTATTAGGTATATTTAGGATGAACGCAAAACGAATGAAGGTTTTTTAATTCACTAAGAAACGTGCAAATATCAATTAATAATACCTTATATTGAATATTTGTCTACATACAGATATTACTACTACAAATATTACTAAATGTTCGTCAGAAAATAGCTACATCTTGTTCTTAGTAGATTATTAAAATAATATTCTATGAAGAATATTACTGGTATATTCTGGAATAATTCAGACATTAAACGAATAATCACTGATTATCCTAAGTGGATAAAATAATTATATTCTATAAAGAATATTATGTTAATAATCCAGAATAATCAAGAGAAATAACGAATATTCTATAATTCTACTGAATATTCATGGTACATATAGGAGATTTAAAGAATATTCATAGAATATCCAGTGCTATGTGGGTATATGTGTCATATGTAGTGTATCCTGTATTTAGGGTTGCCAACATTTTTTTTATACGCGGACAACAAAACTGCTATAGATATAAAGGGAACTCGAGAAATATCAGTAAATAAGGGAGTTAGACAAGGCTGCTGTATTCCACCAACACTATTTAACATATTTATATATACAGGGTTATTCACGTTATTCGACACGGAGCATTATGGCTAAAGTATTTGATAAAAAAGAAAATACATACATTCTAAAAATATTTTCATGTTATACAGGGTGTCCCAAAAATACGAAATGTATCAAAGTTATGTTTTTTTTTAAATGGAACACCACGTATATTATTGCATATTCAGATTCCTTGATGAATTCCAGTGTGACTTTATTATCATACAGCGTTTAGGTGTAAATCACCATTTTCGGTATAAGTAGATATCAGGATAAAATTGAATATCGCAGAGATTATAAAATTTGGAAGGCTGTGACTTTGTCGTATTACTAAGCATAAAATGCGTCAGCTTTGATGAGACTGTCAAATTTAAATTACGTTTATGCTTGGAGAAATCGGTCGATTAATTAGGGAAACTTCGATCAGCGATAACTTGATTTTTTCAAGTGGGAATGCCTAATTTTTTTTATCCGCTTAAACGTAGAATTTGATATCCTTTCTAATGATATCAGGTTGTGAATATCAATCTCTGGTAGTTTTCATTTAATTTTAAATTTCCAAACAAATCGGCGTTTTTCAATTTTCTTACTATAGCCATGAAATATAAACAAAAACCTGTTCAAGTAGGAGAAAACAACTAACTTAGCAGAAAAATACACACGAACTAGACTAAAGGGACAAGATTATAAAAATTCTCTACAACAAATCAACTCTAACCAGAAACAACGGCGGTAACATCTCTAAGGTCAAAGAGAAGCTGGAGTATGGCAGTAATAGATATTTTTTCCAGTCTACTGGCTACCGCAATTTACTACAGGTTAAAAATTTCCAAGACAATTAAAAACCCTGATATGTAACAAAAACAACCAGCACCAGTTGTTCCAGCACGCAATTATCAATCATATGTAATGGTGTAAAAAAGTAGTAATTTGCGTCGAAGTCGATACCTCTGACTGGAGCCCTTCTATTTTTCAATATCTATTAGCAATATTGCAAGAAAGGAATACTGACAAATCAGATTTAAATTTTCTGCCATTTAAGTTATGTTTCATAATTTGTACAAATTTTGATTCATTCTTCATTTTATGCGATCTTGCTAATAGGTACCGAAGAATTTTCGGAACTCCAGTCAGAGGTACTTTTGACTTGAGTTTTGACAGAATTACATATTTTTTTATATCATTAGATATGAAATTTTATTATGAAAATAATAAACTGCCTACAACATTGTCTAGTAGTTTTCGTTTCATTTCAAAAATTTTATTGGTTTTGGAAATTGCCAATCTCTAGTACATTGCAGTAGTTAGTAGGCCGTGAAAAAATTCATTTCTATCGTACTCCAGGTTCTCTTTGACCAAAGGAAGAAGAAGAAGACGACTTTTTTGTAAGAAAAACTATAATAGGATTAAAGGCGAAAAAAACAAAATTTTGGAGAAAAAAACCAATATTTTAGTTTTTTGATGTTTTAAACACATACTTTTGCCGGTAACCTCAGATATTCTGCTGATTTTTAGGTATACTGTGCTATCGATACATTGTACTATCGTATATAATCGTATCGAACATCATCTCTATTTGGGTACAGGCCGACAGACAGATAACGGATATGATGTATGCGAGAATATCGCGCACCTTGTAATTATCTCTAATCTCGCGGATAATTTGAATTTATTCAGATGTGGTTATGGGAGTTAGGCGGTGCCTTTCATGGTAGATGACAAATGCAAATAGATTGTAATTTTGCCCGATTTTTTACCACCGTGCTGACTTGCAGACATAGAACGTGCGGCGTTCCTAACTGAACTTTGGATTATGGTCAGCCACAAACTGTCATATATTTTTTTAATAGTGGGTTAGCGTTCAGTTATCCTAATGGTTGGTAGTTGTACATCCTTGGTTAAAGGGATCAGACAGAGTCTCATCCTAAAATCTTAGGAAATCTTGAGATGTATTAGACTTTGCTCTCCTATCTTCCTGTCAGGTGGCATCTCAAGTATGGCGCACCGCTGGTTATCTACTTGATATGTTTCATGGCAGGGTGGTAAAGTCAATTGCCATGGCACTGTATGCAACTATGCAGCCATTTTTACCTCTCCCTCTATATAAATATCAAGAGGTGGTAGTTAGTTTATCATCTAGCTTGACCTCCATGTATTTCACTTCACTGGCAACTCCTATTTGCTTGCCGAAGAGAAATGGTGCTTTGGTGATCTTTGACTCCGTTGTTTCGTGAATGGTACCATGATGGTTTTCTAGGGATTTACAGATAGTCCCTCTTTACCACCTCTCCACTAAGGATAATGCCTTTTGCATTAGTTCCAGACATGTTCCCATGTGCTTACCCCTTTTTAGGATTACAATGTCATCAGCATATCCTTGGGCATACATACCCTTCTCGTAATTCAAGGGGAACCTAGAAAAACTGGGTTCCGTCTCTGGAGTCAGGGTAGCTGGACTTTTATGAATCCAGGCAAAGGATGTTCGACGATTCTAGCAGAGTTTCATGAGGATAGTCCTATTTTGTTGGCGAGGAGCGGTTTCTCCTATGCATCGCTTCAATCGCAAATTTACGGTGGTGTTTCCGTCAAGGGAAGAGTGGGAGTCTAGGGAAAGGCAGCTCATCGAAGGAGGAGGACAGGTCTGGTACACAGACGGTTCACTCGCTAGAGAGGGCTCGGGAGTCTACGGACCCCATACAAGACTTTCACTCCCTCTTGGGGGGCACACCACAGTCAAGGAGTAGGTAGTTACCTACTCTTTGCCACAGTATTCCAGGCTGAGGTCTATGCGATACTTGCTTGTGTAAATCGTATTCGGGAAATTGACGGGTCTAGGAGGCGAATTACTATCTGCTCTGACAGTCAGGCAGCCATCAAAGCACTGAGTGCTTGGAAAATAACGTCGGGACTGGTCCTGAAGTGCAGGAGGGCTCTTGACGACATCTCAGCTAAACACAAGGTATCACTGGTCTGGGTACCTGGGCACGCTGGGGTAAAGGGTAACGAAATGGCGGATCATCTGGCCAGGATGGGATCCGGCAACAGTTTTGTGGGCCCGGAACCAGCCTTAGGACTATCTGCAAACTTGATTAGGAAAACAACTGGAGAGTGGATCCAGAATCAACACTCTCTGAGATGGAACAACATCTCTGGTCATCTCCGTCAGGCTCGGGAACTATTAGCAGGGCCTGCAGAGAGAATAGGTCGATTTTGTCTCTCTCTGGATAGGAGTAACTTGAGATTGCTAGTAGGCCTATTAACGGGTCACAACACCTTCAGGCGTCACTTGTTTGTGATGAGGGGGGTCAACAACCCAACGTGCACGTGGTGTGGTGAGGAGGAAGAATCCTCGGCACACATCTTGTGTCGCTGTGAAACCCTGGGTTATCACAGGCAGACTATGCTGGGCTCAAGAACCTTGGAACCAATAGAGATAAAACGGATAGGACCTAAGAATGTACTTGCCTTTGCCAAAAGGGCAGGTCTTAGGAACTAGCGCGGATAGAGGCGCAAAAGGGCCCATCGTGTGGCCTAGGCACCAGCCACATTCCGTGCTGGATAGCCTCTGGTCCTTATTCATTCATTCATCATACTGTTGACAGATAGGATTTGTAAACAGGATGTAATGCACAGAATCTTGAACCAAAAATTACTGTAGTGTGAGACAGAGGTAAAATATTGTACCAAACTATTTTGCACTCTAATCCTAGATCAAGGAATGAAACCAATCCAAAAAATAAGGTACTCTAAGTCTAAAGCAAGTCTTTATAATTCAGTGGTAACACACATAAACAACCTTATTTCTTGTTTGCCAACCAGGCTACGCTCGCAGCTAGCAGCGAACCAACCAAAGAACGACCTGGTCGTGGCACAATAAATAAATCCCCGTGGAGCAATACGAAAACGGCGAACGTAGGAGTCTGCAAAAGGAATCTGGGTTAGAGGTTTTTATGCAGACAACACAGTTTATGGGGAGATCAAGAGAGCCGACACACGGTCCGCATCTAACGCTATTACGCAAATACTGCGCCGGCAGAGTGATGCAGTTTGCAAGTTGCGTTCAGGTAGAGATGGGAATAACGTGTCGGTATCGTTCTTATAAGAACCTCAAATTTCAAATTCAGTTTATTCCAGGGTACTTTTCCATCTATACTCAAAAGTGCGACAGTAATGCCTGTACATAAAACTGGTGATGAATATGATTTATCCAATTATAGACCTATCTCACTTATCTCCTGTTTGGCAAAGGTGTTCGGAAATATAATAAAGAACAAATTGACAGAATTCTTAAAGAAATATAACATACTTTCTGATAAACAGTTCGGTTTCAAAAAAAATAAATCTACTGAAGATGCGGAGACATATGTAATAGGAGAACTATGCAAAGATGTGGACAGAAATATTCCAACATTATGTGTCTTTGTGGACCTAGCAAAAGCATTTGCCACATTTGATCATATGATACTCATGAAAACTTTACAAAATTATGGTATACGGGGTGAAATCTATCATCTAATTAAAATATACTTAAGTAATAGAACACAAACTGTTGTGATAAATAAATGCTCTAGTTCTCCATTGCCTATAACAAGCGGTGTTCCTCAAGGAACGGTACTGGGACCATTATTCTTTAACATATATATAAATGACCTATTTGCGGTTGATGTGAGTGGAGATGTATTGAGTTTTGTAGACGATACAGCTGTTATATTTTCTGCTGAAAGTTGGGAAATATTAAAATCAAAGGCTGAAAATGGTTTTAAAAAAATGTTCAACTGGTTCAGTAGTCGACTTTTAACAGTCAATTTCAACAAGACTCACTTTGTTCCATTCGCGTCGTACGCAAACGGCTTACCGAAATACACCAACTTACAGATCAGTTGCAGACAGGTAGCTCCTATATCAATGGTCACCAGTATAAAGTACTTAGGAATATATCTAGATTGCCATATCAAATGGAAGAAGCATACAGAATATGTTGTCAAAAAGATATGTTACGTTATAAGCAAATTTAAACTCCTTCCACTATACTTACCTATGAACAGATGATCATTATATATACGAAGCACTTGTTCATAGTCATCATATACGATATTGTATTGTGGTGTGGGGCGCAGCATGTAAAAATAATATAAAAGCAATAGAAATTATACAAAAACGTTTAATAAAAATTTTATATAATGTGAAATGTACATATCCTAGTGACTTGTTATTTTCTAAAACAAAAATTCTAGATATCCGCCAAACATTTTTCATGTCATTAGGTATTTACCAGTATAAAAATAAATCAAACTTGACAAAACACGAACATAAATATGACATAAGATATGCATGTAATGTTGTACCAAAAGCAAAGAAAAATACTTTATTACGATGTCATACATTTCTTGCTCCAAGACTGTACAATGAGATACCAGAAAGCATAAAATGTCTAGTGCCTTTAAATTCATTCAAGTATGGTTTAAAACCATGGATAGTAAATAATAATCGCATTAAAATTCACCAACTTGTAGACATATGCAATACCTATTATTACTAATATCTAGAGAATACAAATATTCCTGAATTGACCCTTATTTGTTGTTTCTATTTTATAATAATTACCTTGTACCCAAGCACAAGTTTTTAACTTTTTTGGGGCACTTGTTGTTTATTGTATTTTATTTATTTTATCTTTACAATAAACGCTATACTATACTAACATGCATAGGTTGTTAATAGATAGGACTTTGAACCACAAGGTGGTTTGGATTTTTTGGTTGCAGGAAAGGGGACGACTTAAATTACAATATTATGCTATAAAGAGAAAATCCCATTTTTTTGGGTTGGTTCCTTTCCAGTTTCGGAAAACACTTGAAAAATGAAGCAACAACACGATTCAGGAAATCCTGCTAACAATATACATTGTAGTCTGCTGGTATAGAATAATACCTTAAACAGGTTGCTCACTGTCATTGTTTGTTAGATAATAGCGTTCAGACGCCCAGCGTTAGAGCGTCGCCATCATGTCGAGGCAGTACCGATTCGAGAAAGGTCGCCAGTTATCGTGGTACCGGCAGTACTGTCGTACTGTGTGCTGGGTGGTCTTCGGTTTCGTTTATCGTAATATACACACTCTGCCCCGTCGCGGATAATTTTAACTGCCAAGCACCGCGATTTTATACACTCCTCAAGGCGTCATTCAGTATATAGGGTCGTCGACCATTCCAATAATTGCAGAATTTGTTCATTTCTCATCATAAGGGTAAACCTAGCGCAGCAGCTACGTGCGCGGTCAGCACTTGGATGGGCGACCGAGGGAGGACCCTCCGATCGAACTGTCCGGGGAGGTCGCATCATTCCAACGATGCTGTTTGTGCATCTTCCCCTCATCTGGGGGTTAAAGGGCTTATACCAGCTTTAGACGGTGTTTTTTTTTTCGTGAATCTAGATGGGCATGCGTCGTAGAAAATGGAAGGTCACCCCATAGTCGAGTCACCTTCCGTCAAGCTTTTGGGGATCAACAATAACATACCCTGGCATGACCACGTCGTCAGTATTGCTAAAACGGCATTCCAGAAGCTTGGAATATTGTCCCGCTGTAGGAAGCTGTATACACCAGAGCAACTACTGCTGCTCTACAAGGCACAGATCCGACCATCGCTGGAGTATTGCTCCCATGTATGAGGTGCGCTCCGAAGCACTCTCTAAAGCTTCTGGACACTATCCAGAAGAGAGCAATTAGAATAATCAATACGCCTAGCCTCACAAAGGATCTCCACAGCCTGGAACATCGAAGAAGGGTGGTTGACCTATCCCTGTTTTACAGGTTCTATCACGGAAGATGTTCGAGTGAGCTGTCCCAGATAATAACACCAAAGGCCGTCCGAACCAGGAACACTAGAGGTGAAGGTCCCTACTCCTCGAACCAGTCTCTACCAGCATTCCTTCTTTTGAAACTTCGACGCTGTGAAAACTGTTGTGAATCTCTATGACTCCTGTAGCAATTTTTCTTGTTGTGGCGATATGAAGTTCCTGATTATAGAAACCGAGTTATACCTAATGACACTGTTCGAGACTTATGTGCCAAAAAACAGTATAACCCCACAGCAAGTCTTGAACAAAATTAAGAGCTTGAGGTCATACTACATATTAAAAGTATTAATGCATGAAAAAAAGCACCGTCTAAAGCTAGCTTTAAGGTTGCAGACTTACCATTTTGGTCCAAAAAATGTCATCAATACTGGATTCACTCCTTTGCGTCATTAAGACTTATGAAATGATTTTTGTAAATGAAATACCAAGAATTCAGAAAATATGACTGAGTAATCTAATCCTTCCACAAACCTAGATGCATTAAAATACATATTCGCTCAAATTTCATCGTGGCATTTCCAAGCTTCTGTTTGCCTTTAAATTAAATTTGCATTCTTAGATCAGCGTTTACACTAAGAGCTAAAAGAATAATTGTGGCTTTGCATTGTCTTATTAATCAACAAGCACAGTGTTTATCCTAACAAAACAAAAGAAGGCCGTACAAACGCGGTATCTTTTTCTCCGGAAATCCCTTATCTGTATGAAAATAAACATTGTGCAATTTTTTTAGAACTCATCCGATAATACATAAAGACAATCCTCAGCATCCTACGTTGTGTAATTTCAAGCGTGCTACTGTTTATGTTATAATGTTTACGAAATCCGGATTTTTTAAGTAACGAACACCTATTCTTTGCAAGCTCTGCAAACTATCGTATCAGCCAGGCGTGTTTCCCGCTTCATGGAAGATTGGCTGCGTACAACCTATTCCTAAGAACGGCAAAAAAATCCATCGCACCAATTGTAGAGCTGTGGCTCTTCTCAGCATCATGTCTAAGGTTATGGACTGTCATTAACACACAGCTCCTGAAATACCTAGACAACGATAATATCATGAATGATCGCCAGTATGCATGGCCGACTCTACACTAGGCCGGAGCCTTAGATGTGGCAACGTGGCTTAGCTGTCAAATAGTGGTCCGGTTACCGTAAATTGTTTTATAGTTTCAGAATAATAATTATTACATTCTATATGTATTAAGAGTTCATCTCGGTTGATAAATTAAGAAAAATACTTTTTAGAACAACAACTACTACTAATACCACTTACATCTGATGTCTGGTTCATCGTAGTCAAACACTACAAATGAAAATAAACGTAACCTGTTTCCTGCTTTCCACTTCCACTTAAATGAACACTCAATTTACTTTGTAAATTTTCACCTGAGCTAGAATAATTCACTATTAGGTCACTTTGAAGCCATTCTTGCTGGTCTTGATTACCTTTCACTATCAAATCTTTTCGTAGGTATACCCAGTTGCATGCCCAGATGAGTTCTATTAACTGTATTTTTCTGTGATATTTGGGAGGTCCAGAAAACATTGTAGGTACCACATTGTGCTTTAAAATAGGTCTTATCCTTTGAAATGTTTGTAAACTATTGTCTTTATTCTTATAAATATAACCAGCGCTTATGAGGAATACCTTTCACCCACTTCAGTTTATGTCCTTTATTGGCATCACAATTGCTAGTGCAACCTGGTACTACACACTTTGCAGGCATCTTTTTATCTTTATAGTTTCGTTTGTGCAGGTAAATAAGTAGAAACACATTAAAAATCACCTTCCACTCTTCTTGTTCACTCTGGAAGGTTATGTTTGGTATGTCCTTTATTGGAAGCCTAATTGCTAGTGCAACCTGGTACTACACATTTTGCAGGCATCTTTTTATCTTTATAGTTTTGTTTGTGCAGGTAAATAAGTAGAAACACATTAAAAATCACCTTCCACTCTTCGTTTTTAATCTGGAAGGTTATGTTTGGTATGTCCTTTATTGGAAGCACAATTGCTAGTGCAACCTGGTACTACACACTTTGCAGGCATCTTGTTATCCTTATAGTTTCGTTTGTGTAGGTAAATAATTAGAAACACATTAAACATCACCTTCCAATCTTATTTTTTACTCTGGTAGAATTACACTAATGACAAAAGCTCGGCCGACTATTCAGTGTTGCCATATTTCAATGCTCCGGCCTAGTGAGTAGAGTTGGCCATGCACTATGGCTTCCATAAGCATAGGTCTACAGTACTCTACAGGTCACCTCCTGGTCTACGTCACTCACTTGTGCAACAGAGCAATTGAAAATCATGGCGAATCCCGTCTTGTTGTACTTGACATATCTTTTTTAGGGAGTCTCCGTAGTATAAATAACACTAGTTATTTATTTTATTTATCCAAACTGTCAACCCATACATCTAAATAAGAGCCTCAGTGTTGATACAGCATGGTTTACCCAAACTTTTCCCTGTGCCAGATAAAGGGAAGTTTATTTGTCAAGCACCCTTCCAATATGTTTCTCATTGAAAAGGCCTACTGTTTCTATAGACGGTTCATGAAAAAAGTCACGTTCCAGACGCTTTGTTAGAAACACAATGCGAGTCATCACAACATGTCACAAGTGCGTCGTCGTATCAATTGATTACATCTCAGTACGGAGACATCATACACGCATGGTCAAAAGCGCTGAAGTGAATTTCAGAAAAAAAGCCGTGGTATTTCTTAGTTATTTCTTCATGATGAAGTTATAGTTTAGAATATCGAGGTTATAGGTCTGAAGCTACATTAGCTACTATAGGTATCAGTGGCGTATATAGAAATCGATTTCGGGGGGGGGGGGGGGGCATCGGAAAAATTAAAGTTTATCTCATACGACATACGTTATAATATTGGCGTATTACAATCCTAACCTCAATATAAAATAACAATGTACTAATATTTACGAAAATAGTTATACAGGGTGAGTTTTTAGTACCGGCTCGGTCGATAACTCCACTACTGTAGAAGATATGCTCCTTGCTCAGAAAATATTTTGATTTATACAGGGTAATCCATAACTACGTGGAGATTCTACTAGTAATTTCTGTTCTCACGATATAAGGTCTTATAACATTATACAGGGTATTTCAAAAGTTATAACCATTTTTATATTCAAATCGCTGTCAAAGGAACGTACTGTATATCAAAAAGTAATGAATCAAAAATTATTTTTTTTACATGGAAAGATTAAAAATATCCTCTAGTTTTAAAATCGGCTATAAAAAGAGCCCGGGACGCATACTCGTATACAGGGTGATGTAGAGTGCAAAATCCAGATTTTCTCTTTTTTTTAAATGTAACCCCCAATATTTTATTATGCCAAAGAATTGATTTTAATATGCTCTTTCATCTTTGTATAGCACTTGTTTTACCTACGTCCATCAGTTTCCGAGATATTTTGATTTTTCGGTAAATTTAAAATATAGCTTCTAATTGTGTACTGAAATTTATTTCGAGAAAGTACTATCGAATTTGTTTTTATTTAACGAACAACTAAATTATAAGGTCATGATAGTATTTGATGAAGTCAAAACCCTGAATCATCGAGATCATAAAGTCAAGTATGATGAGGAAACAATTTTGTAGGCGTGACGCATAATTATCAAGCAGATTTATCAGGTAGACTTTAAAAAATTGGCAGTTTTTATAACCTACTCAATAATTCCATACTGTGTGAAAAACGAGCTTTAAAAATTAATTTTTCCATTGAGGGTATTTAGGAGAATCTTTGAGAAATTGCCTACTTGCCTCTAATAGACTATATCAACTATGAACAGAAATATCCAGAACGGAGGCACTCTAAAACTAATGCGTTTGAAAGATTGAAGAATCGTTTTATTTCGACTGTGTCGTTTAATATTTCATAGCCTACCTGATAGATCTGCTTGATAATTATGCAAGACGTCTATAAAGTTGTTTCTTCAGCACACTTGGCCTATAATATCTCGTTAATTCAGTGTTTTGACTTGATCAAGTACTATTATGACCTTATATTTTAGTTGTTTGTTCAGCAAAAATAAAATTTGATAGTATTTTCTCAAAAAAAAAATATAAATTTTAGTAAACAAATAGGCGAAATATTCAAAATTTGTAGAAAAATCGAAATATCTAAGAAACTAATGAATGCAGCCATAACAAGTGCTTTGCAAAGATGAAAGAGCATATTAAAAGCAATTCTTTGAAATAATAAAATATTGGGGGGTTATATTTAAAAGAAGAGAGAAAATCTAGATTTTGCATTCTATATCACCCTGTATACGAACATGCGTAGCGGGATTGTTTTATAGCCGATTTTAAAACTAGAGAATATTTTTTATTCATCCGTGTACAAAATATGATTTTTGATTCTACACTTTTTTATATACAGTACGTTCATTTGACAGCGATTTGGATATAAAAATGGTCATAACTTTTGAAATACCCTATATAATGTAACAATACCCTATATTGGAGGAACGGAAATCATTAGTAGAATTTGAGTATGGAATAATATATAGGGTATCTCATTTAAAAAAATGCATGTTTGCATCACCACGCAGTTATGGATCACCCTGTATAAATCTAAATATTTTCTAAACAAGGAGCAGATCCGTAGCTACAACTTTTATATATAACTTTTTTCGCTATCTTCTACAGTAGTGAAGTTATCGACCAGCGTCGACGTCAAAGCTGAATGCGTGGCTGGTTTCGGCCCGGGCCGCCCCCCCTTATATACGCCACTGATAGGTATACCCCAAGGTTCAGTTCTTGGTCCTTTATTGGTTTTGATTTTGATTAACGACATAGTAAATAATCTGCAATGTGAGTATTTGTTCTTTGCTAATGATCTTAAGCTATTTAAAAGCGTTAATACTGTAGGTGATAGTATAAAATTGCAAATAGATATAGACCGTATACATCAGTGATGCAAGGACATTAATATGTTAGTGAATATTGCTAAGTATGCCATTCACATGTAAAATTAAACCAATATGTGTTTACTTTGAGATTGGAGGCAGTAAGCTTCAACGAGTAAACGGATACAGAGATGTGGAAGTCTTATTTGACTCCAAGCTGATATTTGTACATAAATATGATTATAGCTAAAGCATACAAAAACCTGCATTTTAATTAAACATTTTTTATATAACTGAGCAGACCGCATAGACAGAGCCTAAATACCAGAGTACCGCAGCTGCTGTGAAAAGGTTATGTACCCGCGGGCCCAATAAATACATCTCCTGGCAGTCCATTCCAAGCCTTGGACACTCTGGGAATAAATGTGCGGTTGTACCGCTCGGTTTCTAATGCATGAAGAACGACCTCCTTAGGATAGAGGATAGCTCAGAGGAGCAGATTCCGTTTGAATATCGGTAGAAGAGTGAGAGGTCACCAACAACACGCCGGTGAGAAAGTGGCTGAAGGTGGCGCGTTAAGGCCGAATTGCCCTTCTCTGGACGGCATCAGACATGAGAGCAATACTCCAGGCCCGGTCTTATCTGGGTTTTATATAGCGTGCGGAGGTTACATGGTGAGAAGTACTTTCTGGCTCTAAATAGGTACCCAAGCTTTTTACCAGCAGCTGTTGCAATTGACGCAACTCGTTCGTGCCAGGTGAGATTTTCTGTAATGTTGACTCCTAACAGATTGAATGAGTGACTCCTTGGCAGAGCCCGGTTGTTTATAAGAACCTAGTGTTGGCTTGGACACAGTAGAAAATCAGACCCTGTTTTATATGACTTTTTTTGTTGGAAATGAGCTATATAGTCTTCTCCTAAAGTATTTTCCACTTAATCATAGAACACCCTGTATATATAAAAATTATTCAGCCTAAGTCACCACGGAAAGTTGAAAAGCAGAACGATTATTATGCATTCGTGATAAAACTTTCATTGCCGTTAACCATTTGTGACGCCATCGAAATGAGATTACATTAATTAATGCAATTAATTATGCCCCGAGTAAAAGATGCGCATTGTTTTTCTATTCACACACTGCAACCAGATTGTCTATTAATAACGCATAGTGACCTTAACGGTTTCCATTTGAATTTAGATGATTATGCTCAAGGATAAGGATAATCGAAAATAGAAAAAGACGAATGTTAAACGAAAACACCTGGCAACACCTGACGGTCATTTTTTGCTAAAAATTGGTTGTTTGTGTACCTATAATTGAGATATGTATAGCGTTTATTGTAAATATAAATAAAATACAATAAACAACAAAAGTGCCCCAAAAAAGTTAAAAACTTGTGCTTTGGTACAAAGTAATTATTATAAAATAGAAGCAACAAATAAGGGTTAATTCAGGAATATTTATATTTAAATATTATGCATTCTATAGATATTAGTAATAATAGGTATTACGCATGTCAACAATTTGGTGAATTTTAATACGATTATTATTCACTATCCATTGTTTTAAACCACACTTGAATGAATTTAAAGGCACTAGACATTTTATGCTTTTTGGTATCTTATTGTATAGTCTTGGAGCAAGAAATGTATGACATCGTAATAAAGTATTTTTCCTTGTTTATGGTACAACATTAGATGCATATCTTATGTCATATTTATGTTCGTGCTTTGTCAAGTTTGATTTATTTTTATATTGGTAAATACCTAATGACATGAAAAATGTTTGGCGGATATCTAGAATTTTTGTTTTAGAAAATAACACGTCACTAGGATATGTACATTTCACGTTATGTAAAATTTTTATTATACGTTTTTGTATCATTTCTATTGCTTTTATATTATTTTTACATGCTGCCCCCCCACACCATGATACAATATCGTATACAATAACAAGTGCTTTGTATACAATGATCATCTGTTCCTGGGTAAGTATAGTGGAAAGAAACTTAAATTTGCTTATAACGTAACGTATCTTTTTGACAACATATTCTGTATGCTCCTTCCATTTGATATGGCAATCTAAATATATTCCTAAGTACTTGATACTGGTGACCATTGATATAGGAGCTACCTGTCTACAACTGATTTGTAAGTTGGTGTATTTCGGTAAGCCGTTTGCGTACGACGCGAATGGAATAAAGTGAGTCTTGTTGAAATTGACTGTTTCTTATAAAAACAGCCGTAGTCTAAAATTTCATATTCAAAATTGTCAAGCCTGGATGTCAAGCCTTTGGGAATCAACATCAATAATAACATGTCCTGGCACGACCACGTCGTCAGTATTGCTAAAACGGCATCCCAGAAGCTTGGAGTTTTGTTCCGCTGTAGGAAGTTGTATACACCAGAGCAAATACTGCTGCTCTACAAGGCACAGATCCGACCATCGTTGGAGTATTGCTCCCATGTGTGGAGATGCGCTCCGAAGCACTCTCCAAGGCTTCTGAACACTATCCAGAATCTCACAAAAGACCTCCACAGCCTGGATCATCAAAGAAGAGTGGCTGACCTGTCCTGTTTTGCAGATTCTATCAGGGAAGATATTCGAGTGAGCTCTTCCAGATAATAGCACCAAAGACCGTCCGAACGAGGAACAATAGAGAGGCTCTGCGAGCTCATCCTTACCAGGTCGAGGTCCCTACTCCCCGAACCAGTCTCCTCCAGCATTCTTTCTTTTGGAGAACTTCGACGCTGTGGAATGAGCTGCCGGGGAATTTGTTTACCGACGGCTACAACCTGCAGCGTTTCAAATCGAACGTGCACCGGCACTTATCGGCCTTTGACCATAAAAAGGAGAAAAGAAGAAAAGAATCCAAGTGTTCAAGTGTCTAAGGACCTAAGAACCTGAGAATCTAAGAATCAAAGATTCTAAAATTAAGAACCTAAGGTACTAAGAATCTAACTGTCTAGGAACGTAAGTTGCAAGTGTCTAAGAATTCAAGATTTCAAGTGCCTAAGAATATATGTATTCAAGGATCTAAGTATACTGGTAACTCGGCCACTTTCCTGCAAGAGGTGATAGAGGGACTCAAATGTCCAAATTTCCACACTAGATCCTCAACTAAGAAAAAAACCTGTTATTGATTCTGATAATTTTTATTTTAATATTTAGCTAACACATACACAAAGCTAACTTAGTATTAAACTGTTTCAAAATACTAAACAGTTCCAAAGTAAATACAAATATTTAAAAAATAATCAACAAAATTTTTACATTCACGGTGAAAGAAAATTATCTAGCTCAAAAAAAATTATACAAGAGGTTGAACAAATCGCTAAAAAATCTTTCCTACCTAATAACCTTTTAATTAAATCCACTCAAAGTTTCTAGAGATCTTGCTCAATGTGTTGCCCTTGATTTCGGATACAAGTACGGATCCGCTTCCTCACTTCGATTTTTGTAACACGTGTTGAAAAAGTTCGTTTCATCTCCTCCGCCGCATTGATAATTTTTTGCCTTAGTTCGTCAGCAGTATTAACTGGAGTCTCGTAAACCAATGCCTTCATGTGACCCCAGACGTAAAAATCAAGAGGTGTCAGATCTGGGCGCCGCGCAGGCCATGGGATGGGTTCACCCCTCCCTATCCATTTGTTCAGGTATGTGTTGTCCAACAACTGTCGAATTGTGATACGGTAATGTGCTGGACAACCATCATGTTGGAATATCATGTTGTTGATGATTCTGTATTATGTTGATAAATTTTGTTAAATAGTTACTTGTGGTTGTACTGTCATTCTTGTCCTTGGAATAGGCCATCAGATAAGGAAGTTTTTAAAATAGTTTGTTTGACTGGTTGTGTATCTTTTTTTGAGCTAGACAATTTTCTTTCGCGGTGAATGTAAACATTTTGTTCTTTATTTTTTAAATAATTGTATGTAGTTTGAAACTGTTTAGTATTTTTACACGTTTAAATACTAAATTGAATTTGCGTATGTGTCAGTAAAAAACTAAATTGGAAATTACTAAAACCGACAGCAGGGTTTTTTTGTAAATTTGGGATGTATTGTGGAAATTTGGACATATCGTTGAAAAACATTAAATGTTAATTATCTCGAAAACTATCGGTTTTTGGAATTACATATGGGGGGTTAAATCTATTGCATTTGAGTCCCTCTATCACTCCCTGCAGGAAAGTGGTCGAGTTACCAGTAACCCTGTATAAGTATCTAAACTATAAGAATTGACGTATCTAAGAATTTTAAGAAACTGTATTGGAACGAGTCTCTTGGACCTGATCAAGGGTACACAACTACACAACAAGCGTGAGGACTAGAGTGCACCCTCAGAGTAACAACTGAACATAGAGGTAGTAAACAAACCACTTCAGCATGGCGTGCTCAAAGCCATCATCTTTGACACTTCAGCCTCCAAACCACAGAGTTAACATCTCTAGAGGGAGCCTAATTTGAATATTGGCCAGCCAACACCTATAGCGCTATTGCCACTCTTCTTCGTCCGCTTCCAGTTTCTTCAAAATCTGGCTGCTTCCGCAGTTTGAAGACAAAGTATTTAACTGAGTATTTAACTATACATTCCAATATACTTGCAATGTAACTGATTTACGTGAACATAATTTGTATTGATTTAATGAAATTTCAAAAATGGTAAATTTCATAGCGGAATGTTGCAATAACTTCTAATATGTCGTAAATCTGGCAACCTACAATCGGCGTGCCCTTAAGCTGTCATGAGGCTGTCATTGTAGTTGTCGTTATTGCGTGTGTCGAGATTTTTGTGATTTTAGTGTATATTTGACTGACTTTGTGACTATTTGTGGTGTGAATTAAATTATTTATGAACAATATAGTCATAATTGCATGATGAGAAAAAGATAAAAAGTTCATAGTTTGCTGTAATAGCGACGAATCGGTGAACACTTCTTATCATAGATGAGTATAGGTTTTGTTTTAGTTTTCAGTAGCGTAATATATGGGGATAACTGGGAACAAAAGTAACTTTACTGGAGTTTGAGGAATAATAATGGTTGTTTAATGTATGTTTTGTGCATTACATTCATGTCAATCAACATGAATTTTCCAAATTCCATTTTTTAAACTATTTGAGGACGTGAAATGCAAAAATGTATGCCACATTTACTTACAGAAAATCTATGAGAATTTTATAGAACTGGATATTACCTAATGCAATTATTATATTTTATTGCCGAAGTAAAAACACGATGCAGCCATTCCAACAGGCTACCTTTCAGAACACTGTTAGATATGTTTTGAAAAACACTTCATGGTAATAATAAATTATCAACTGTTACAATGAAATTATAATAAGAGTAACTCTCTAAGTATAGCTAAATACTAATACAACTTATTGGTAACAGTTTGTAACATCACAGTAATAATTGAATCTATTAATGAACATCCAGTTTTATATAAAGTCGCACGCCACTGGTAATGCCTTCGAGCTTTCAAAATTTCCGTTACATGTTGGCTGGTCAGCGACCTGTGCATTTTGTTGTTTACACTCCCTCTATAGATGTTAACTCTGTGCTCCAAACATTGATCAGCTGTGACCTCGCAGTGACAGTTCAAATTGTAAACAATGCTGTGTAACGCCAACTAACCTGAAAATTCCTCCAATGCAGCCCATGTTACAAACACTGCACTTTTTCAGTTCCATCTCGAAAAACTGTTAAACTACACTCGAATATAGCACAGCAAGACCGTAAAGTTCACTACAGTTACCAACAAATAGCAAATTCGATTTTTCTGACCAAGCATAAAAGACGCACAAACAAAACAAACGTTTGACAGTCGAGCTTCTACCGTAAATAAGTCGCATGAAAATTATGTCGGCGTTGCCAGCTTCTCAAAATTTATGTAAGACTTCAGAATTTGCGTTTATGATGAAGAAACATGCAGTAACGCAGTAGAAGTCAACATATCTATTGATTTTACTGTAATCATTCCTGAACCATCATAATACCGTCTTTCTTAACGTAGAATGGAATATTTCTGAATACTATACAATTAAGACGATAGTAAACAATTATGATTACAGTATCTGTTGGTCAATATGACAACGTAAGAAAAGATGTCGGCCTATTAGAATTAGTTGTTTACTACCTCTATGTTCAGTTGTTACTTTGAACATTATCATTTAGAAAACATCTAGAAAACACAGCAGCAAAGCTTGGCACCAGAAACAATATTATTCATAAATTGTGCGGTACCACTTGGAGGGCAAACGCAACCACCCTCAGAATATCTGCTCACAGTCTTGTTTATTCTACTGCTGAATACTGCGCCCCAGCATGGTTAAACAGCCCTCATGCAAAAATGATTGACACCAAACTGAATGAGACAATGAGAATAATTAGTGGCTGTCTAAAAGCCCTACCGTGGCTGCCCGTTCAGTGCCATATCACTCCTCGTCATATCCGCAGACAGGATAAACTGGTGAAGGAATACAACAAAATACTATCCAATCCCCAACTTCCACTGCATACTGACCTAGATGATGCAGATCTTCGGAGGTTGAAGTCTAGAAATCCCCCATTACCATTTGCAGAACGGCTCTTGCGGGATGGCTTCCAAGGTGATGAGCACTGGAGGAGGGATTGGGAAGTCCAGAAGCCGGTACAGGCTCCACCCACTATGGACCCCACTTTAACCCTGCCAGGAATGGAATTGCCTCGCCATGCAAGGAAAACCCTTAATCGAGTCAGAACGTCGCATGGCATCTGTCGTGACTCGTTCTTTAAATGGGGGATATCCGAATCACCGTCCTGTGACTGTGGAGAGCCCCGGCAGACTGTTCAGCATATTGTCACCGAATGCCCGATTACCGCATATGCTGGACAATAGTCGGATTTCTTCGAAGCCTCGAAGTCTGTAGTGGACTGGATAAATGGTCTTAATTTTAAAATCTAAAAACTATTTATTTTTGTTTGTTTTAAATTTAATGTTTGTATTTTATTTTATTGCTTAAGACTCATTACCAATTAATCCATGTAGCCATACGCTAAACAAACAATAAATAACTTTGAGAGTGCACTCCATACAAATAATCCAAACCAAACCGCGGTGAAAACTGATACTGTGATGGCGAAAATACGGTATTACGTTTAATATGGACTAACGATGCGAAGACATAGATATGGTGGCGAGAAAGTATGGATACGTTAGACGATCGTTTTATACACTTTCTGTTCCTCACCAATGCCCGGAAGGAGGATATATTTACATCTCAACTGCTCGTTGTTACAAGGTTTATTTGCACATTACATAACGCGTGCTATGCTGGAATAATGCATCGTTAGATTTCTAACAACGGATGTTACGCGCCATTCTTCTTATGATCAGAATTTTAATTTTGATTCAGATTTAAATCACGGCCGATTCGAATTTGTTTTACTTCCCATACCGTGGGGGAGGGGGTAATAATAATAATAATAATAATAATTTGTACTGAACAAGAAATAAAAGTAAAAAAAGCAGAGGATCAACACGTAAATATAAAGGTCTAGTCAATACATACATACATGTTTTCGAAATTTACCCTATGTTCCATTTAAGCAAAGCATACAATCTATTCAATGTACAAAAATTATTACTGCAACAGCAGTTCGTGATAATTCATCTGATAAAAATTAATTTTGTTTCAATGGCCCTTGTCGTTTGCTGAACTGTAATCAGTATTCGGCGGGACTGATGTCCCGTAAGAATAAAGAACAGGGGGATCATCTCAGTGTTACTATCGCTGCGAACCCGCCAACGTGGACGAGGTTGTTCCGTTATGTTGTTTCGGTGTTAGCCGTGTTGTGTCATCTCGTGGTTTTGCGTATTGCATCAGCAATTGTGTGATTTAAATGTATCCAGTTATATATTAAATGGAGGACCTACTGAGAAATTGGGAGAAGAGCTAACACCCACATTTGAATGTAGGTATTTAGATTAGTCAAACACTTATATTTCCGGTAAAAATGCAACAACTGGTGCAGGCTTATGTCCAATTCTTATATCGTGCTTCTTATAGCTTCATACAAAATCACACAATTAAACATCCAAACGAATCAGCTGTCCTCGCAATAAAATCTGTTGGTCCAAGGAAAAGAAAGTAGTTTAGAATCAATTACCATACACAGATTTGATACAACGACAGGTTGCGATTGAATTATTCATTGGAATTTAATGACATCTTGTAGTTGAATCGACAATACGATGTAATTCGTTACCAACTATACACTTCCCATTGGATAAAACATCACTGTATTTGAGGAATGCTGAGTGTAACATCCCATTGTATCTAAGCGTAAGTCTTTGACCGAACGACAGATTTTTCTGTGTGTAGTAAGATTTCTTTAAAAGAAACATTTTAACAGTTTGTTTATATTTATAAAAAAGAGGATTGCTTATATGGCTAGGTAATTTGTTATAAAACACAGTCGCATCTTGGGATTCGCGCTTGTTCCATTTGAACAACGAATCAGCTCACACTCCATTCTTTTTCTAGTGCTGTCCCCTAACGGAGGTTGGCGACCACTTCTCTGAATGCATCTTTGTCTTTTGCAATGTGAAACAGTTCTCCTACACTAATATCAGTTCATTCTCTAATGTTTCTCAGCCAGCATTTCTTTTTTCTTCCTATGCCATCTACTCGTCCTTGCATGATAGTCTGCAGTAGTTCGTATTTGTTATTCCTTAGAATATGGCCGAGGTATGTTGTTTTTCTTCGTTTGATTGTTATTATCAGTTTCCTCTCTTGTCCAATTCATCTCAAGACCTCCTCGTTGGTGACTCTAGTCGTCCAGGGTATTTTTAATATTCTGCGATAGAGCCACATTTCAAAACCCTCCAGTGTTTTGATGGTCCGAGCCTTGAGAGTCCAAGTTTCTACTCCGTACAGTAGTTGTGACCATACGTAGCACTCAGTAAACTTCCATTTTAGTTTGAGGCATAGATTTTTGTTGCTAAATAGTGTTCGGAATCTTAGGAAACACTGCCTCGCAATTTCAATTCTGGTTTTTATTTCTTGATCTTGATCTAGGTCTGAAGTTATGTAGGCACACTCCATGTCACGTGCGAATTCTGTTGGAGGTGGAGCTCAAAACCAGGAGGTTCTTGGCCAACAGTTAGACTTCTTCTGATGTTTGGGTCGCCCAAATTTTTGCCCTTCAACTGCAGCGTTAAACGATCAGACGCAAGTTGAAAAGCTGTTGTAATTGGTGGTTTTCTGGACCTTAATCTGTGCAAGGAAAGATCAGGTACATCTTCTGGATTGGCAGTGAGGGATTTGTTTTGATTTTGTTATATTTTTTCAGAAGGGCATTGTCTCGTCGGATGGGTGGTGGAGCTATTTGGCTGTGTTGGTAGCTAGTAAGTTGGGGTTGATTTAGTGCATCCCGTAATAGTTCTCATAGAAGAATTCAATTGGGCGTCTATCAGTCTAGTATGTGAGCTGTTTAGCCACACTAGCGAGGAAAATTCAGACGCAGAGAAACAGAGGCTCAGAGCCGAAGTACGGAACGTAGAAGCAGAGGAAGCAGAAGTTTTTACAGTGATTTAAGTCATGAATGTCCATCTATTGCATGTAATAACATTTCAATTCAGCAGTTGGACTAATCGATGACCCGGCCTTAACGCGCCACCTCCAGCCACTTTCTCACCGGGGTCTGGTTGGTGACCTTTCACTTTTTAACCGTGATTCAAGTCGTGATTTTGATAACTTTAAATTCAAATCAGCCCGACGTCTGACGGGTCGCAAAGCAATTCACGTTTCGGATCAATCTTCCCGTCGCACAAGCGAAAATCGTATAACAACTGCGGCGATATAATCGCGAACGAATCGGAATGAATGCAAAACCACTTACTCTTGAAACATGAGAATGTCCATTTATTGCATGTAATAACATTTCACGATCGTGTAGAATATAGGAAACGACGCGACGAAGCGGTTTGAGAAGAAAGCGAGCTGATATTATTCATTATAAAATTGCCGCAGAGAATCTGCTAAAGATTGCTGGGAACGATTATTCTAAACAGAATAAACTGTTACGTTACCTAACGTTTTACGCTGATCAGCAACGATTTGTAATTTGGAGAAACTGGTGGCAAATACTATACCAGTCTAACCTTTCTTCAAACCTCCAAAGGTCTGGTAATAAAATTCAATGAGTGGCTTGGGCTTGTATTACAAGTGCAGTATCCACCATTCCGTTTAGAGTTGCCATCACAGAGTTAACATCTCTAGAGGGAGCCTAATTTGAATATTGGCCAGCCAACATCTACAGCGCTATTGCCACTCTTCTTCGTCCGCTTCCAGTTTCTTCAAAATCTGGCAGTTTCCGCAGTTTGAACACATGTTCCTCAAAGTATTTATATGGGTATTTAACTATACATTAAAATATACTTGCAATGTAACTGATTTACGTGAAGATAATTTGTATTGATTTAACGAAATCTCAAAAATGGTAAATTTCATAGCGGAATGTCGCAATAACTTCTAATATGTCGTAAATCTGGCAACTTACAATCGGCGTCCCCTAAAGCTGTCATGTGGCTGTCATTGTAGTTGTGGTTATTGCCTATGTTGAGATTTTTGTTGTTTTAGTGTATATTTGAGTGACTGTGACTATTTGTGGTGTGAATTAAATTATTTGTGAACAATATTGTCATAATTGGATGATGGGACGAAATAAAAAGTGCATAGTTTGCTGCAATAGCGACGAATCAGTGAACACCACTTATCATAGGTTAGTATAGGTTTTGTTTTGGTTTTCAGTAGCGTAAAATATGGGGAAACACTTCATTGTAATAATAAACTATCAACTGTTACAATGAAGTTATAATAAGAGTAACTCTCTAAGTATAGCTAAACACTAATACAACGTATTTTATCAGTTTGTAACATCACAGTAATAATTGGATCTATTAATGAACATCCAATTTTAATATAAAATCGTACGCCACTGGTAATGCCCTCAAGTTGTCAAAATTTCCGTTACATGTTGGCTGGTCAGCGATCTGTGCATTTTGTTGTTTACATTCCCTCTAGAGATGTTAACTCTGTGATTGCCATCCAGACTGTTAAAAACAGTATTATGTCTGATGATCATTCTCTGTAACTTCGGGTCGCTATCCAGAAGAAAGCAATTTGACTAATCGATACGCCTAACCTTACAAAGGACCAATAATGAACGATCCTACAGAAACAAGCGGATCGCAATACTTACAGACAGTTACACTTAGGGCGCTAGAAGTGCCCAAAGTTACGTCTGCTCTAGTCTGGGAATATCTACAAGAACTGGGAAGGCTGGCAGAGCACAACAAAGTAACTTTGGAGTGGGTGCCTGGACACTCAGGTATAAGGGGCAATGAAAGGGCGGACGAGCTAGCAAGACTAGGCTCGTCTGCCCTATACACTGGAGCAGAACCCGTCCTGGGGTGCCTAAAAGCACAATCAGACACCAGGTCGGAGAATGGATGAAACATCAGCACAAGGAGCAGTGGAACTTGTTGCCATGATGTGTTCATAAACCATTTATTAAAGCTCCATGCAAGAAAACAGCTGAAACACTGCTCTCCTTAAGTAGAAATCAGCTCCGAATAACGACGGGTCTCCTCACAGGACATTGTGGCCTGAAGGAACACCTGAATAAGATGGGACTCTACAATGGAGACCTCAACTGCAGACTGTGTGGAAGAGGAACTGAGTCAGCCCTACATGTGCTCTGTGAGTGCGAAGCGCTAGATCACAAGAGACAACAGCTCTTTGGGAAGACCAAGCTAGAACCAATGGAGTACAGCTCAGCACCAGGACCAGTAAGTAAACTGCACAAACTTATGCAGGGATTCAGATTGCTGGAGTGGATACTGTAAATGAGAGGAGCAATAATACAATAGGCCTTAAGGCTTAAGTATTGACAGGAACAGTAAGGTCGGACGGCTCCTGGAAAAAAAAACCTCACAAAGGACCTAGACAGGCGGGAACATCCCTGTTTTACCGATTTTATCACGGAAAATGTTCGAGTAAGCTCTCCCAGATGATAACACCAAAAGCCCTCAGAACGAGGAGAGGCTTTGCGAGCGAATCCTTATACCCGTTCGGGCCTCGGAACCATTCCTTCTTTTGGAGAACTTCGACACTGTGGAATGAGCTGCCGGGGAATTTGTTCCTGACGGCTACAACCTGCAGCATCTCAAATCTAACATGCACCGATACTTAACCTCTCGCAGTGCTTCTACAGCGCGATAGGCTTTCAGCCCATCTCATTGACGAGAAAACAAAACGTCCAAAAAGGGAAAACATCCATCTTTTGCCAATTGCATTGTAAATGTTAACCTTTATGTCAATTGACTTCAAATAACTCATTGGAATCAGCAAAAAATCTAGGTGTTTAGTTGGACACGTCTCTGAGATATAAATAAATCCATCGCAAAAGCTTTTAGTAAGCTCAAGGCTCTCTATTCACAAAGAAAAATATTGAATAAAAAAACCAAGCAGTTATTGTGCGATTGCCTTATTCTATCAAATTTCAACCACTGCGATGTAGTCTATAATGCATGTATTTCACAACGTGACTCCAATAGAATCCAATCAATTCAAAATGCTTGTGTGCGTTTGGTATGTGGAATACCTAGAAGACAGCATGTGTCATCCAGCATATCTGAAATAGGCTGGCTGAAAATGAGAGACCGACGTTTGTTCCATTGTCTAGTTCTGTTCCATAAAATCATGAAGTACAAGACTCCAGTTTACCTACATGAAAAAATAATTTACAGGGCTCAAACACATACTATAAGATTAAATTTGAGGAGTGATGGCCTTATTTCAGCTCCTCGCCACAGAACTGCAAGTTATCAAAGATCTTTCACGTATTGTATATACAAATTATACAACAAAGTTCCACAAAATATCAGACACTTATCTGTAACGGCTTTCAAGAAAAAATGTAAATATTTAAAGGTATCTTCGCACTTTGAAATAGCATTGCCATTACTCTGTAGTTCAAAATCAAGACGAACAAGGATGTAATCTTTTCTTTATATAATTTTCTTCATTTCTTTTATTTGTTAGCTTAAGTTTAGGATAGGTAAGGTTGAGTGGAAGACCAGCAAGCTAAATATTTGCAGTTTGGTGATGCTGAACTCCGCCTTTTGAAATGTATATTTTGTATATTTCAGTAAAGGTTACTACTACTACTACTACTACAAGCTTGTAAGGCTTTTGTGACTGCAACACTTCCTGTACCTATTGGCGCCCATTGCCCGTCACTGTACTCAAAACTCAATTTTTTTTTTGGCTCGCAAACTATCGGCAACTGTTTCGCATACAGATCGTCCAGTTACAAAATTGTTATGCAGCAAACCAGTGAACTAGAATCACTGGTACGATAAATAATTACAAGAATCCGCTAGTTGGATACATTCGATAAACATCAAGGAAGTAGCAGGCTTCAACAACCATACGGTTCAGAGGAATTTACTAGCATCGCGGATTAGACTCTTGAAATATTTCGCAAGCACAGCACTTGATGCAGAATAAGGTGAAAAGTGTATGGATGTAAGCGATATTAAATCGCTTATAAAACCATTTTATAATCTAGAGAAATGTTGCTTAACTACTAATAAAATAGCAATGAAACAGGTATAACATAATGAAAATTATTACCAATTTTAAACTAATAATACCTTTTTGACACTGGTAGCGTTGTATATAACATATATTACAACAAGAGATAACATATCCCATTGGGTCAAAAAACATTCCAGAGCAGAACACGTAGGCAGAGCCTAAATACCAAAGTACCTGCGACTGCTATGAAAGGGTTATGTTAGGAGAAGCGTGTTAATGCGGGACTTGAATGAACCTACACCCGCAGGCCCAATAAATACATCTCTTGGCGGCCATTCCAAGCCTTGGACACCCTGGGAATAAATGTGCGGTCGTACCGCTTGCTTCTTGATGTTTGAAGAACGACCGCCTTAGGATGAGATGCAGCAGTCACGCGAGTGCATGTGATAGGAGCGATGAGCGGCGGAACGATAGAGGATAGCTCAAAGTAGCAGACTCCATTTGATTATCGGTAGAAGAGTGAGAGGTTACCAACCGCACTCCGATGAGAAAGTGGCTGGAGGTGGCGCGTTAAGGCCGGGTCACCAATTAGTCGAATTGCCCTTCTCTGTACACGTATAGACAGGGTAGTAGAGGCAGCAGCTCTCCAGACATGAGAGCAATACTCCAGACCAGGTCTTATCTGGGCTTTATATAGCGTGAGGAGGTTACAGGGTGAGAAGTACTTTCTGACTCTAAATAGGTAGGTACCCAAGTATTTACCAGCAGCTGTTGCAATTGACGCAACGTCTTCGCGCCAGATCAGATTTTCTGTAATGTTGACACCTAACAGCTTGAATGAGTGACTCCTTGGCAGAGCCCAGTTGTTCATTAGAACCTGGTGTTGGCTTGGGCACTTCTTGTTTGATAGCTTACAATACTGGGTCTCGGAAGCATTAAATTTTACCACATTCTTGAGCCCCCAAGCGGTAATGGTATCGAAATCCTTTGAAAGAGAAGCTGCCACTGCCAGTCTTCTGCGTTCCAGCTCAACCACAGAAATCTGTCTATTGCTCATGATGCCTGCATGCAGCGTACTGTCATCCGCAAAACTGTGGATTGGGTTTGTAGTGCTAGAGAGTAAACCATTAATGTGAGCAAAACAATGTCGGAGCCAATACCGTTCCTTGCGGAACCCCAGCATTGATGTTATGGAGGGAAGCGGAGAAGCCATCTACCACGACAGAGATTTTTCGACCTGAGAGGAAGTCTGCAAAGCTTAACAGGGAGACCGTCGGACGAAAGCTTGTTTAGGAGAGCTGCATGCCACAGTTGATCGAATACCTTTGAAATATGGAGGGCAACGACGTGAGCCTCGCCAAACGAATGGATGAGTTTGCTCCACTAATATGTGACGTAAGCCAGGAGATCGGAATCCCTATTATTACATTTTCTCGTATTGCAATTTTTTCGCGATTACAAAACTTCCTCCGCCTATCGGCAGGCAGAGGTCGTCGACCGCGGCTCCAGTGGCATCATAGAAACCATCAGATCAGACTCGCGACTACGACCGCAAATTTTTTTTTGTTGGGCGCGTGCACATGCGACCAGAGCGCTAATCGCTTCCTTGTTCGCCGAACCGAATAAAAATCGCCGGAATACATTAAGAGCGAAGCGTTCGCTTCATTATCTAAATGGAATCTTGGTCAACGGGGCTGAAATCAAGCCGACTGAGAGGCCGGTACCTAATGAAGTCGTTATAATACGGCTCTTCTGGATGCTTCTCTTTGTCTTTCTATGCTGAAGACGATTTCTCCCACCAATTATAGACCTGTGGCTCTTCTCAGCATCATGTCTAAGATTATGGAGACTGTCATTAATACACAGCTCCTGAAATACCTGGACAACAATAACATCATAAATGATCGCCAGTATGGCTTCCGTAAGCACAGGTCTACAGGTGACCTCCTTGCCTACGTCACTCACTTGTGGAACAGAGCAATAGACAACCATGGCGAATCCCGTGTTGTTGCACTTGATATATCGAAAGCCTTCGACAGAGTGTGGCATGACGGACTTCTGGCCAAGCTTGCTGCTTACGGACTACCACCTGGCCTGCGCCAGTGGCAGAATAGCTTTTTGAACGACCGATCTCTGTTTGTTGTAGCCGAGGGCTGTTCATCAGACATATTTTCAATAAACGCCGGTGTTCCTCAGGGATCTGTCCTATCTCCTACACTGTTTATGCTGTACATCAACGAGCTGCTGGAAATAACATCCAATCCAATCTACAGCTTCGCAGATGACAGTACATTTGTGTCGTACATGGAACCAGGCAAACCACTATCATCCCAGGAGACGGTACATCAGCGACAGCAGCATGCCTCACAGATCAACGCTGATATCAAAACAATTGTCGAGTGGGGATTAGCAAATAAAGTACAGTTCAACGTACAAAAAACTCAGGCAACAACACTTACAAAGAAGTCTCACGATGGCTTACCAACCGTGGAAATGGAGGGTCACCCCATAGTCGAATCACCTTCCGTCAAGCTTTTGGGAATCAACATCAACAATAACATGTCCTGGCACGACCACGTCGTCAGTATTGCTAAAACGGCATCCCAGAAGCTTGGAGTTTTGTTCCGCTGTAGGAAGTTGTATACACCAGAGCAACTGCTGCAGCTCTACAAGGCACAGATCCGACCATCGCTGGAGAATTGCTCCCATGTGTGGGGATGCGCTCCGAAGCACTCTCTAAAGCTTCGGGACACTATCCAGAAAAGAGCGATTAGACTAATCGATACGCCAAACCTCACAAAGGACCTCCACAGCCTGGAACATCGAAGGAGGGTGGATGACCTATCCCTGTTTTACAGATTCTATCACGGAAGATGTTCGAGTGAGCTCTCTCAGATAATAACACCACAGGTTGTCCGAACCAGGAAAACTAGAGAAGCTCTGCGAGCTCATCCTTATCAGGTCGAGGTCCTGACTCCCCGAACTAGTCTCCTCCAGCATTCCTTCTTTTGGAGAACTTCGACGCTGTGGAATCAGCTGCCGGGGAATTTGTTTCCCGACGGCTACAACCTGCAGCGTTTTAAATTTAACGTGAACCGATACTTATCCTCTCGCAGCGCTTCTACAGCGCCATAGGCTTTCAGCCTTTGCGGGAGGCCGATCATAAAAAAAATACATATAAACTTATCTCTATATATTTAATAACCAATAGGGTACTTGCAGAGGTCGTGAAATCGCCTCGGGACTATACATAGCGTAAAGAAAACCATATCAAGAAGCAGTAGGAAACAACAAACATGATTTTACTGACGGTCAAAAAAAGATATTTGCAAAATAAAATAAGGATATATTCAAATTTTTCCACTTGACTTAAAACAAGGGCTGACGTCACAGATATCTTATCGATATCGACAATCGATACTGCTACAGCGCAGGTCAGTGAGATTCAACACGTCGGGAGGCCGACCATAAAAAAAAAAGTTGAGCTAATACATAAGGATTCATCAAGCCAAGTAGCTTGAGTTTTTTCTACTACTACTAATACTTGAAAGCTCAAGTTTATGAAAATTTGATATTTGACTTGACTTGATTTTCGATCTGAACTACTTGACTTGATATCAAGTAAAATCAAACTACTTGTAGTAGAAGATCCGGATATAGAGGGACCTTCACCGAACTGGTTAATGGATGAAAAGCATTTTATATTAAATTTAATATGTTAGGAAACATATCGCGATTGGGTTGGCTGAAAAATTTCAGTCCAGGATATGATTAATTAAATATTGAAAAATTATTTTTTTAGACATTTCACTGGTTTGGTTAATAGAGAAGTCACGTACCAATCGAAAGTATGAAGCCCATAGAATATGCAAACGTTAGGTTGGCAACGTTTCTCCCGTCCCAACTATAGGGTAGGCAGGTATAAACAGGTAAATCAATAACAGTAATTTGCACCGGTGTGGTTAATGCATGAAACTTGTATCAAGATAAAGATAATTTTATTGCAAACAGGTCGATGTAGGGTTGTCTGCAAAAAATCAGTCTGGAATTCCGATTGTCGAATTTTAAAGATCAAAATATTGCTGCCAGTGAATACGTGCGCCAGAGAGGTCCGAGCGAACTATCCCGTGCATTAACAAAGGACGCAGCAAAGCAGCTGCGTGTAGCTCGGCCATTGAATGAATCCTCCTACAAAAATATGGAAAACACAAGAGACTGAACCAGCGACATTTTTGTAGCTTTAGTGATGTTATGGTCACGCCATAGTTTAGTAAGCTTTGTCATGGCCACACGTGCCTGTTGAATGCGCCGTCGATTCTCATTTTCACAGCTACCCGAACTGTCGATCAAAGAACTGAGGTACACAAAACTTTGAACTACTTCACAACGGCCTACTGACTTTACTGCTCGATGATTACCGTGCTCTCTATCTATACGATCATAACCTTGGTCTTCTTGTAGTTAATACTAAGACCATACGATGCACTGTGTTGGTCTAGGATGTTTAATAGAGCTACTAGTTCTTCCGTGATAGTATCTGTAAAACAGGGACAGGTCAGCTAACCTTCTTCGATGTTCCAGGCTGTGGAGGTCCTTCTGAGGTTAGGCGTACCGATTAGTCTAATTGCTCTCTTCTGGATAGTGTCCACAAGCTTTAGAGAGACTAGTGATAGTAAGTAAAGTGATTTTTTTGTTTCCAGATTCCAAGCGAAAGCAGTGTAGGCAACACAAGTAGTACGGCGTCCTCCGAGGTGTCCCGACCAGTTTCCCTGACCAGTCTGGGCTCCTGCTCGTCTAGCGGTAGTAGCGGACCCCACCAACCTGGGTCCGTCTATCTGGCCTCAGCCGAAAGCCTGGATAGCGATCCAGAACCTACCGGAAGCCAAGGTGAGACAAGTTATCTTTCATTTCTAGAGCGATTCCTAGTGCGAAATGGGTAATTACCAAATTACAAGCACTTGCTACTTTATTGCTACTGGATGCAGTCTACAGGGCTCTTACACATATATTATTCATCGTGTTTTCCAAATTTCAGTCTGCAGATGGTTTTTTTCTAAATGTGGGGATTTCATATTCCACAAGAACTCATGTCTCGTGTTCAACGAAAGTCATGAAATATATTTTTTGTTTCGCCGCTACTATAGTCATAACGCGGTTGGACCGGTCGCATTGAGTGGGGGAAGCCTTAGGGCCCTCACTCACACAGAGGGATAACTCAAGACTTGAATGTGTACGCCACAGTACAGTACAGTATCGTTGAAACTCACTGTGTATGGGGAAGCGTGTGGCGTACACAGTTAAGTCGTTGGGAATCAAACACTGCTTGATTTTTAGCGTGCACAATTAGGTTTAGTTCAGATGACGCGCGTATGACGCGTGTCGACGTGGCGCACGTTTGTTGTGTCTGTGTTCAGATGACAGGCGTAGGACTTCATACAACTTTTATATAGAGTGACACTAGACAATCGAGTGTTAGTTTATTTGTTGTTATTAACGAGAATGGATGTAGGAGAAGCTGTTTGTGTTTGGTTAGCATCAGAGGAAGGAAACGACGTAGGACGGAAAGGACACACTGGGTTCACCCAATTTTCAAGAATAGACTTTCTACGAGTTTATACTTTACACTGTAGCCCAGCCTGCGAAATCACGAACCTAAATTTTTATCATCGGATTTCAAAACATTAGGACCAGTTCCTCCCAGGCGCTCTTTTTTGCCGTCTTATTTAAATATAATTTGGAATGCATGTCCCAAATCGTAGGCCTCTTCTCAAATTCATCAATGAAAACATATGTGTTGAATTCTTCTGTTTCCATTTCTATAGCTATGTGAGAAATAAATTTTTCAAAGAAACTCCAGGTATGTCGGCTGAACGCTAGAAAAGACGCGTGCCAACTGAACAGGCAGTGGGAACGTCGCGCGTCGCTTAGTTCAGATGACGCGCGTCCGACGCACGTTCGCTTGACGCTCGTTTTGAAAATACACATAATTAATTCAAGCTGTTCACATGGACGCACGCACGACAAATTGTACGCGCGTACGACGCCACTAGACTCAGAGAATCTCAATACGCGCGTCGGTCAGCGGCGACGCGCGTATTGAAATACTAGACGTTCCCATTGACTGTTCAGTTAGCACGCGTCTTTTCTAGCGTTCAGTCGACATACCTGGTGTTTCTTTGCATACATTTGTTTCTCACGTATGCTACTAAAATGGAAACATAAGAATTCAATACAGATGTTTTCATTGATGGAATTGAGAAGAGGCTTACGATTTGGGACATGCATTCCAAATTATATTCAAATAAGACGGAAAAAAAGAGCGCCTGGGAGAAACTGGTCCTAAATGTTTTGCAAATCCGATGATAACAATTTAGGTTCGTGATTTCGCAGGCTGGGATACAGTGTACCGTATAAACTTGTAGAAAGTCTATTCCTTAAAATTGAATGAATCCTGTGTGTCTTTTCCCTCCTACATCGTTTCCTTCTTCTATATGCTAACCAAACACAAACAGCTTCTCCTACATCCATTCTCGTTAATAACAACAAATAAACTGACACTCGATTGCCTAGTCTCACTCTGTATAAAAGTTGTACGAAGTCCTACGCATGTCATCTGAACACAGACTCAACAAACGTGCGCCACGTCGACGCGCGTCGTACGCGCGTCATCAGAACTAAGCCTAAAGGTAATCACTTTAAATAATATTAACACCTTCTACCAAATGTATCCAATTTCAGGAATTTTGGGACACTCCCTTTATATCAGCCATACAATACGAACAGTGATGGCCCCTTCCCCCACAAAATACGCCACTGACATTACACCATGTCATATGGTTTGGTATTCAATGTCGCCGGTCCGTTCTTTATCATTCAGCCTCTCCGCCTACGCGCGGTGCATTTGTGACGCGTCACGTCGCGGCGTGCCGCTCCATGGCCGCCGCTGTTTTGCCGCTGCCCGTGGTTTTTCTTTTGTTTCTTCCGGTCGAGACCGCCGCGCCGCGCCGCCGCCGAGGCACATGCGGCACGTATGCAAATGCGCCAGGAATGCTGGCGTCAAGTCCAGCGCAGGCGGACAGGGCTGGCGAGACGGGGAGGCTCAGTGGGCGCCTCTGGTTTTTAAATGTTACTGGGATTACGCGGAGAGGTTTTGTCAAATTTGAGCATCGACTATTCACACCGAGCGCAGCAGCTATATGTGAGGTCATCATTTAGATGGGCGACCGAGGGACGACCGGTCGGGGAACCCCGTCGGACTGTTCAGGAAGGCCACATCACTTCAAGGATGCTGTCCGCGTATCGTCCCCCCCTCCAAGAGTTAAACGACAATACGCTACAGTCCTGACGGTTTCCAGGGGGAAAAATGTAAATGCGCCAATATAGTTGGAGGCAAGGAGGTCAGATATCCGTGCAGCTGTTACTGAGGGGATCTCATTTTAGTTTTCACTATGCACGTATGCAAATGCGCCAGGAATGCTGGCGTCAAGTCCAGCGCAGGCGGTCAGGGCTGGCGACACAGGGAGGCTCAGTGGGAGCCTCTGGTTTATAGCTGTTACTGAGATTACGCGGAGAGGTTTTATCAAATTTGAGCATCGACTATACACACCGAGCGCAGCAGCTATATGCGCGGTCAGCACTTGGATGGGCGACCGGGCAAGGCACCACCGTCAGACAGTCCGGGAGCGTCCCTTCTATGGGAGTTAAAGGACAAATAAGCCTTAAGGCTGCAGTTCTGACGATTCCCAGGGAGAAAAATACAAATGGGTCGAAGACAGCGGACAAAAATGCTAAGGCGCGCCGGACTTACAGAGCTTATCTTTTCAATTCTGGGCAGCTGTTACTGACACTACGCGGGGATCACAGCTTACCTTTTATTATGCACGTATGTAAATGCGCCTGGAATGCTGGCGTCACGTCAAGCGCAGGGGGACAGGGCTGGCGTCACAGGGAGGCTCAGTGGGGGATAAATGACCAGAAGTCTGGGTTACGCGGTTTATTTTTTGTTCAAATCTGGCCGGCTGTTACTGAGGTTACGCGGAGATCCTGTTACTGAGATTACGCGGAGATCAGGATTTCCTTTTTTCAGATTTAGGCAGTTGGTACTTTTTGATTATAGAAGGTTCCGGAAATCGGCTTGATCGCAAGCACAGAAGCACTCGCACGTTGAACGTTGAACCAGCTTGAGTCCCTTGATCACATATCCTACGGACGCAAACGCGTCCATCCGACATGCCACCACGATCCGACCGGCTAAAACCCGACCATCTTTCTTACCTTTGCTCTAGCTCCATCTGCACCGAGCATCATCGTTAACGATATTTCTCACAGTGCGAGATGAAGCAATGATTATACCAAAGAAGAATATCTTCATCTAGTTGTGTGATCGTTCCTCCTTCTCTTTTGCAGAGAGTATTTGTTTACTATCCCATGTATAATGTTCCATGCCTCTACGCTGGATAACATCAGCAGGACCATAGTCTCTGGGGTTAGCTCACCCTCCAGTTTTTAACTTGCCTCCTGTCTGTATGGCCCCCATCTGTCTCACAGAAACAGGGCATGCTCGACCGTGTCTTCCGCCTCGCAGTGCAGGTATCTCTTGTCCACCACCTGCCTTATCCTTTTTCTATACACTCGAAAAGGCCCATGCCCAGAGAGTGCCTGCGTTAGGAAATAGGACGTCTGTCGGTGATTGCAATCCGCCCATTCTTTTATCGACGGTATTAGTCGTTTCGTCCACTGTGCGTCATCAGTAGTCTCGTTCCATAGGCTTTACCACTTATATAGGGCCGGTTTCACAATCATGAGTTAACTCAAGGTTGTGTGTTGACCGGAGGTTAACCCTAGAAGTCATGTTTCACAAATGGTGGTTTTCGATTTTACTTGAGGTTAACTCTGAGTTAACTTGACCCCAAGAAATTCTTGAGTTAACCCCAGATTTGCGATGACGCATGCGCATTAGGTTATGTCACTTTGGTTTTGCTACTTGCTAGGCGTTTGAAGTCTCATATTTTATTGTTTACCTTAACGCTTTATATCGTTCTTTTTATTTGAATGGATGATTTAAATGTGTATAGCACTGATGAAGAAGCAATGAGACCAAGAATATTTCGACCTGGAGTGAATTGTTTTTAGGAATATGAACACGACTGCTTGGTCTTTTTTAATTTTTTGTATTTTTCTCTCAGCACCTTTACAGATCTGCGGCTATTATTTGCACATTTGCAATTAAATTCTTCTCCTATCTTTTCCCAGGCGTTGTCTTTTTCGCACCATGTTGTTGCACCTATTGTTTTGCATTTTATTATATGCCTGTGCTTCTCTACTAACGAAATGAGCAGATATTCTTCATCTTTTGAAAAGTTGTTCGCTCTTTTTGGTTTTTCCATGCTGACACACGGGTACATGCACGGCTATTATTTGAAAAAGGCCCCAGAAACAACTACAACGCCAAGCAGTTCATACACCAACTCAAGCTAAAAATCTTTTATCTATGTCAAACACCAAATAACTGCGAATTAAATGAAAAAACGTCAGTGTAAAAAACCAAAATGAGGTTGGAAATCGCATGGAACTGACAACTCAACGAACTCATTCTTTGACAGTCTTGTCAAAAAAACACAAAACACCAGCATGAAACACCTAACGAAGGCATTAAGAAGAAGAAGAATTTTAAATATTGCGGAGACAGTACCACCAACCGCTAAAAATAAAATACACCTCGCGGTCAGTTAACCCTCCGTCATTTTATGATTGTGAAACAAGAGGCGTTCCATTGTTCGAGTTAACTCGCAGGTCGCGGTTAGTAAACCGTCCGAGTGACCACTGATTGTGAAACTGGGCCTTACTTGCTGTCAGTCTTTTAGCTTCAGGGCGGCATATCGCATTGCTTGCTTGACCATGGCGGATCAGTGTCCTCTCTTCGGCCAGCAAGTATAATGGTGGTAAGGCCGTTTAAGCAGTTGGTACTGAGGTTGCGTGGTTTGTAAAAATATGGAAAGACAGAATGACTCAAATGAGAGACATATTTCCGTGATATAGGCCTCATATAACGTTCAGAATACTTAGTTACGTGCAAATCACTCCATTTCTCATAAAAAATTGTTGCCTCAATATTTTCTACTCTATGCGATGTAAAATTCTCTGCTATATCGTATGGCCAGTGTCATTCATAAATGGAGCACCTTGTATATCATGTACCAGAGTTGCTTTTATTGGTCAAATCTGCATCGGCATATTCATTTAAAAGGAAAGACCAGTCGGTTAGTTCCTTTCATTTTGACGCGACACTGTGCAATTAGATCATTTGTATGACTGGACAGCGCCGATCGGAATAGAATGACTTCGCAATCGTACTAGCGCGATGGTACCACACTCGAATAATAATAAGATTTACAGTGGCTGGATGCTAGGTTTGAAACTTAGACATTAAACAGTGCTTTGATTCCCACGAGTTGAAGTCCCAAAGTATGCAATGCAAGCATAAAGACAGCCCAAACGTCAAAAGGCCAAAACTATCCATAGCGCTAGTAAAGTGATTTATGTGATTTCTGGATGGGTGAATCCGAAAGTCTGAAACCTAGCTCTTTCCAGTACTAGACATCCTCTAATCTAGGATCCTTGGGGGGCTAGAGTAGAGGGGTATAGAATGAGTGCAGGAGTGCTTTCCTTTTTATTTATGGCCATACTCTCGCAAAGGCTGAAAGCCTATGGCGCTGTAGAAGCGCAGTGCACGTTAGACTTGAAACGCTGCACGTTGTAGCCGTCAGGAAACAAATTCCCCGACAGCTCATTCCACAGCGTCGAAGTTCTCCAAAAGAAGGAATGCTGGAGGAGACTGATTTGGGGAGTAGGGACCTCTACCTGGTAAGGATGAACTCGCAGAGCCTCTCTAGTGTTCATCGTTCGGACGGCCTTTGGTATTATTATCTAGGAGAGAACATCTTCCGTATTAGAATCTGTAAAACAGGGACAGGTCAGCCACTCTTCTTCGGTATTCCAGGCTGAGGAGGTCCTGTGTGAGGCTAGGCGTACCGATTAGTCTAATTGCTCTCTCCTGGTTAATGTCCAGAAGCTTTAGAGAGTGATTCCCCACACATGAGAGCAATACTCCAACGATGGTCGGATCTGTGCCTTATAGAGCAGCAGTGGTTGCTCTGTTGTATACAGCTTCCTACAGCGGAACAAAATTCCAAGCTTCTGGGATGCCGTTTTGCAACACTGACGACGTGGTCGTGCCAGGACATGTTATTGTTGATGTTGATTCCCAAAAGCTTAAGGGAAGGTGACTCGACTATTTGGTGACCCTCCATTTCCACAGTTGGTAAGCCAACATGAGACTTCTTTGTCAGTGTTATTACCTGAGTCTTCTGTACGTTGAACTGTACTTCATTTACTAATCCCCATTCGACAATTGTTTTGATATCTACGTTGATCTGTGAGGCATGTTGCTGTCGCCGACGTACCGTCTCCTGGGATGATTTGGCTTGCCTGGTTCCATACACGATATTAATGTACTGTGTCGTCTGACTTGGCCCAGCCCGTTATTTTCTGATACAATTGATACTTTGTTACTTCTGTGTGGACAAGACTTTACATTAGACACATCCTCACATTGTGTTTTCAATGGATGTCCGAAATAGATCTTTTTTTAAACATCTACCTTATCTACAAATTTCAACATTTGAAAGTGTTTATTACCGATCGTATTGTCAGGACTAGGTTAGATATATTTAGGCTTTCGCATGGAGTTTCACGCAGCTGTAACAAAAAATGTGGCTCAATTAATAGATTTTTTTGAAACATCTACCTTGTCCACAAATTTCAACATTTGAAAGTGTTTATTACCGATCGCATAGTCAAGACTAGGTTAGATCAAAGTTTACGGAATACATATAAGTTGGATCACTCTCCGTCGGCACTTTGAAGATCTCACATCAAAGCGATGCCGCGGCCGCACGCGCCAATTAGTTTTTGCGTTGGTTTTTGTTCAAGTACCAGGGTCTTACAGTTACATAAATGGATATCAAAAATAAAACCTAGTAAAACTATTACTAATTAATCTCAAATGATTTCACATATTGTAGCTATTTCGTACTCGTAGATAAGTAAAAATTGCTTCAAAGGTGCTGTAGTATTTTTACCTTAATGTTTTGTTTATTTGGCTTATTTTTGAGACCACGGCTTTTACAACTTATGGTATAGTATATACGAACTCGTATGTACAATTTTAAAAGATAATCATGTGGAACTGCTTTACTTGGATGTGAATAAATTATTTTTGACATTTTGCTTTTCAGTGTCATTCCAATTGCTACTGTAGAAACTAAATTGTTGAAGTTATGAATAAAAATATTTCCGAGCTCTAAAATATAATTTAGGATGGCCCTGGGTGGTATGGTAAGACGACCGAATGAATATTTTGTCTCACTATACGCTTTTAGCGTGGTACAATCCTTTAAGTACCTGAAGGTCTTGAATTAATCACTTTATACCCCAAGTGTGCTAGTTTGTTGGAATTGTTTTATCGGGAGGAACACAGAAAGGCACAAATGTTTGTCCCATTAATAATTTTGAATCGAATGTCACGTGACCAAAAACAAATACCTCATTGGGTAGTACAATGACAAAAAAAAACACAACATCTGCTCTAATTTACATCCCCAAAATTATGATTCTCTACTACTGCCCAGTTCCGACATATTGCTTGTCTTAATCGCCGTGAAACACCCTGTATTTATATCCTTTACATTTCAAGGTTTACCACAAAATAAGGATGATTGTCATTTTCCATCCGTTAATAAATTTAATTGATAAAATCAAACTTCTAAAAAGATTATCCATTTCCTGCAAACAAATCCGAGATAACAAAATCCGATATTTTTGAGACAATGTATATACTTCGCGTTAAACACGTTCAACCTCTACTGCGCCGCACCGTATCTCCCGGCTGACGTCGGTACACTGCTACCGGTGTACCGAGGTGACGGAGCAAGGGGCAGGCCGTTTTGATATTCTTGCGGAGTGATCCAACTTATATGTATTCCGTAAACTTTGGTTAGATATATTTGTGCTTTCGCATGGAGTTTCGCGCAGCTGTAATAAAAAATGTGGCTCAATTAAAGAGTCCGCCATGTTTTCCAGTACAGCTGAGCTGACGACCACGACCTAGCTAAAGGTCAACAAACAAGTTAATTTTCCGTGTAATACTTTATTGGCGATGATGAGGAGCATGATGATGATATGCGTGATGAGGAGTGGCCATGGCCATTCAGTTGCAGCAGATGCTGCCCCACATTTTCGTAGATTCGCAAAATGACCGAAATCTCACCATGGCCCAGTCACTATCGAAATATTTTTTTGAAGAATATCGTTTGCCTTTGATATTTAGAATTTTGGATTTTTAGATTTGTGAATCTTTGGTTATCTGGGTAGACTCTTTTATTCTTAGATTTTTAGATTTTTTATTCTTAGATTCTTAGACAGTTGAATTGCTAGATTTTTCGATTATTAGATTTTTAGGATCCTAGATTCTTCGACACTTAGATTATAGATTCTTATATTCTCAGATACTTAGACGCTTAGATTCTTAAACAGTTGAATTATTAGACACCTAGATTCATGGATTCTTAGATACTTGAAACTTAGATTCCTAGACAGAGAGATTCTTAGAACCTTACATTCTTGGATTCTTATATTATAGATTATTTGATTGTTAGACTCTTAGATTCCAGATTATTAGTTTCTTAGATTGTTAGATTCCTAGTTTCCAAGATTCTTAGATTGTTAGGTTCTTAGATTCTGTGATTCTTAGATACTTGAAACTTAGATTCCTGGACAGTTAGATTCTTAGAACCTTACATTTTAGATTCTTATACTTTAGATTATTTCATTTCTAGATTCTTGATTTCTAGATTATTAGCTTCCTAGTTTCCTAGGTTCTTAGTTTCTTAGATTCTTAGATTCCTAGTTTCCAAGATTCTTAGATTGTTTGGTTCTTAGATTCTTGGTTTCTTAGTTTGCGTCAAGTCCGGGTTATTTTGATTTTGGTTTTTTCGATTCGTGTATGCTTGGATTATTAAGTTACTTGATTCTTGGATTCCCAGATTCTAAAATTTTTGTATCCTTAGGGTCTTAGAACATTAGACACAGATTCTTAGATTTTAGATACCTACCTAAATTCTTAGAATCTCAGATGCTTGAATTCTTATATTATATATTCTTTGATTTTAGATTCCTAGATACTAAGGTTCATAGATTTGACTTAGGGATACTTAGATTCTTAGAGACTTAAATTCATTGACTGTTAGATTCATAGATTTTTAATTCTTAGATTTTTAGATTATTAGATTCCAATATTGTAGGAATTCAATAATTCATTACTTTGCATCTTTGATTACTTAGATATTCAGATTCTTTGATACTTAGATTCTAAGATACTTACGTTGTTAGATTCCTAGATTCTTGCATTATTCGATTCTTTGTTTCCTTGATTATTTGTTTCTTTGATACTCAAGTACTTGGATCGTAGCTTCTTGGATACTTATAAACTTAGATTTTTGGATTTTTTGATCCTTGTTTTCATAGATCTGACTTAGGGATACTTAGATTCTTAGAGACTTAAATTCATTGACTGTTAGATTCACAGATTTTTGATTCTTAGATTTTTAGATTATTAGATTTCTATACTGTAGGAATTCAATTTTTTATTACTTTGCATTTTTGATTACTTACTTAGATATTCGGATTCTTTGATACTTAGTTTCTAAGATACTTACGTTGTTAGATTCCTAGATTCTTGCATTATTCAATTTTTTGTTTCTTTGGTTTCCTTGATTATTTGTTTTTTTGATACTCAGGTACTTAGAACCGTAGCTTCTTGGATACTTATAAACTTAGATTTTTGGATTTTTATAGCGTTGTTTTAAATTCTTAAATTATTTTATTCTTGTATTCCAGATTCTTTGATTTTCAGATTCTTAGATTCTTAGATATTTGGTCTTAGAGTCTTAGATACCTAGACACATGGATCCTTAGGCACTTAAATTATCAGATTCATTCTTAAATTCGTAGGTTCTTAGATTCCTTGATTATAGGGCTCCTGAATGATTTGCTTAAAAGATTAGTTGATTATTGGATTCTTAAATAACTTGATTATCCTATTCATAGAATCCAAGATTCTTGGATTATCCGATTTGTAGTGTTTTTTGTTCATTTGATTGTTTGTTCTTTGGTATGTAGATTATTACATTCTTAGACACTTAGGTCCTTAGATTCCTAGAATCTTAGATTCTTAGTTATGTAGATTCTTATATTCTCTAGTCTTATTAGAGTATTTTTACTATGTCAGATTCACACTCGTTTGACCGTAGCAATGATCAAAATTAAGATGCATTTCACGTCATATCCTGTCTGTTTTTAACAACAATTTGCATGTTGATTGACGAAAGTGTACAAGCAAAGAATTTCAGAGGAATTTGTGGGTCTTGGTAAGACGCGTTGAACATTGAATGAAAGTCTTAAAAATGTACCAACAACATTTAATTACATCCATATATATTCATTTTCAGATAGGTATAGGTAATGTATCAATTTAAGATTTATATTTGATTCTGTTTTCTTTTTAAAATTTAAATGAAAGTTGTGAGTTTGACTCTGTATCTTCTATGCATTAACTAGTTACAACAAAAATTTTAACAACATATAAAGTTCAGCGATGAGAGTTAATGGTATGAAAAAAGTCGATTCAAAAAGTTGGTATAGAACTCTATAATCCATAATTCATTCAAAAATAAAGTCAGACTACTTTTTTTGACTAACCCAAATAGAACTGCGAACTTGATATGTCAAGGCGAAGTTTGAAGATTCTTTGCACCTTTCAAATCTTCATACCTCCTTGTGATATTATTAGGGATCAGGATAATGCCCAAAATGTGCAATTTGAGTAATTCCCTTCATCTTTCCTTCCAAAAATAAATTAATATGATCATTGGTCTCTAAAAGGTATAAAAACGAAATTTAAGCATTTTTGGGTGTCATTTCGAAAACCATCCTTGCCGTGGATCTGCAAAAAAAATACTCAAATCTATTTAGTTTCATCTGAAGTACCAAATCTAAAATATTGCAAATATTTGTATAAAGCTCAAGAAATAACAATAACATAAATATTTGAAATTCATTTGAAATAAAAATAAAGAAAAATATTTAACATT